>OX381717.1:25618721-26218721 GCA_947462335.1 Harmothoe impar
GTACACTTTATTACAATAATGAATTATGCAGCCCTTAAAGGGTTAACTACTATCATTTTTTACCTATTTTTTTCTGGAGGGGGGGGGGCAGGAAATTGTATAATATTGTTGGGGCAGACAGGGTGTACAGGGACTTCCTACCCTTTGTGCGTCCACATGCACGTTATCCGGTCCTGGCAACATCTCACACACTAACTAATGACTGATGGTTTTCCTATGGACAACACTTACATCCACTACCCCACCCCCTGACAACAGGCACACATACCGCCTTCTATTTTTTTCTTGTGGAAAATGTGTGCATGTCTGTGCGGGATGGGTAATGGGTGTTCCCGGGGAGATATTAATGGCATTAACGTAAGAGAATTTCGGTGAAAAGTTCTTGGCAGTAGATAATATGCACACAACGTTTATTTGATTTAAAAGGTATATATTACAATGACCTTTCATCATCATTATTATTATTAAATCTACATACAAGCAGTTTTATCAAATCTAAAAGGAAACTTAGATTTTTGTGATGCAAAAAGCTGATTGCCATAACAGTGAAAATATAAGATAAATTAAATGAAAGTACTGAAAATGGTAGCTATCTCATTAGTGTTTTGAAACTTCTCCCTTTGATCTTGTGACCTTTCGGTTTTGCTCATTCACATGTTCTGCTAACCGGGCTGGGCTGCGCATTGAGTGGATGCAGTCACCCTACCTACCTGCTACCTTTTGTGATAACCACTTGTGATCACCACTAATCATTTGAAAACCAAGCTGGTTCAGTGTTCTAGTAAACAGTTTCATGAACCTTGTCAGACGTGACAGAGCTGCATTCAAGGTATCGTGCATAATAGCAGTATGTGGCCCTTAAAGGGTTAGATGCCCCTGCAGTGACACAGAGTTACCAGTATGAATCGGACCCACACGATAAGGCCCCTAGCCTTCTGGCCTATCTCACTCCTTCCTATATTTCCGTGTAAAAACAAAGCCAGATTAAACTCCTTTCCTCCTCCCTTAGCCCCCCCCCCCCCCCCCCCCCCCCCCACACACACACAGAGGATGGACTAGACACCATAATAGACTTTCTCAAGTCTTTGTCAAAGAACTTCAATCCCACAAGAGCAATGTGTTTTCTTCATGAAAAATCGAAACAGTCTGAGCGGATTAGCTAAGTTGACATGAACGTTTGGAAATAAAAAGTTATCAAATTCTGGTGCCATTTTCACCTTCCGAACCACTATCGACTAATGTCTATGTATTAGGGCCCCAGTATGGCTCCATGATCCGCCATAGATAGTACTCTATAGATAGTACTCTATTATAAATAGTGCGGGTTAGCTGGGACGGGACGGGAGGAGAGTGATATCAGCGTTAACCCTTTGCCGCCCGTACACGCGGGCCGCACCTTGTGTTGTGGTGCGGGGAGTGGGGGTGACGGGTTAAGGAGCAGCAGACGACAGGCCTGCGTCCCTCCCGCGTCCCTCCTCCCCGTGGTCGTGTTTACCGCCGCTGACCGACTTTTGGCGGCACCGTGATCTCCAGCACAAGCCGCTGTGCTGGTCTCCTGGACCGTCCTAGCAGCGCCTACAGAGATTTGACATGTCGTCCTGTGTACGCCGCCATCTTGTCCCCCTGGCCTGTGTAAGGCGGCCAGTGTTATCTTGTCCCCTTGTATAGGCCAACCGGGATAAGCCACTATCTTGCCCCTCCCCCGCCCCCGCCAAACCTTCTGTGGGCTGCTATCTTGTCCCCAGAGTGGACATTGCTGGTTTTTAGCTTGTACCCCAAGTAAAGGTTGCTACACACAGCCGCCATCTTGTCCCCAGTAAACCTTCCAGCTAACTCGCCCTCCCCCCCCCCCCAAAAAAAAAAAATTTAACGCCGTGCTTAATGACACATCTTGCCAAGTAAATGTTCCTACAAATGAGCAACAATACCCACCCCACCCCCGGTCTACTGGCTGGCACCATTTTGCACTATAGGCGTGTAGCGGGATGCATTATCAACCAATCAGGTAATTGGCTGACCCTCAGTGCGGAATTCTTAGGGGGGATTACGTAACAACTGGTACCCATAGGGTAGCTGTATCAGGCCTTATCTCCCCACTACCAGATCAAGCAATGGACGCCCGCATAAGGCATTCAGCTACCGCGGTATAAGCCGTAGGTACATTTAAGATCTTCTCAGAGAAGCACCTATCAAGTCCTGCTAAATGAGGCCCCCTCTCCCTTTCTGTAGCAGTGATGGCGCCCTATGATGCAGTAGCACACAGTACAGTATACCACCTCGGGTATCACTGAGACTCCATCTCCACCTCAGCTGTACACAGATAGGGGAGCAGGCCAAGCCGTGCTCGGCTGGAGATGAAGCTGCGTCTCTCTCTGTCGCCAACAAGATTGAGTCGTCTTGCCACTGTCCCACTACGCAGTATAATGCAATATACATGTTCTACACTAACTTATAAGGCACATTTTTACTGTCTTTTCAGACAACCCTGTACAACAACTATTGACTGAAATTGAATTATTTAGTTTGTAGCAGTCTTGCTGTGAAACATTGATATGATTATGATACCATCAGTTAGAGCAAGTACTAATACTAAGGCCTACTCACCTGGTTTACACTCTCTTTTATCTGAGAATAATTGTCCAGATTGTTAGAGTGTATTTCCATTTTTTGTTATAGCAATATTGAAAACACTTATATTGGGACTGGAAACTACACAGGGACTAGAGAACAATCTGTTTAATGCACGTATCTCAATTGCACCCAATTATCATCGCCTATCACTCAAATCCTCCCACCCCTAATTAGATGAGGTAGACAACTGCAAGTGGACATATCGTCCCCCCCCCCCCCATCACACACACACATACCTGCCCCAGTACACCATAACATGAATGGCACTTTATAATGGCTTATGATTCGTCCAAGTTGTAATTCCCTCAATTGTAATAACCAACTTCCTTTTTGGTGATAAACTCTGAGGTGCATCTTGTATACCGTATATTACTCTAACGGGCGTTCTGTGTGCTGTCACCATGCTGACCTACAGGTCACTAGGTCACAGGTCAAGGCCACCTCAGAGCCAAGGTCAGGGGCAGTGAAGCGGAACGGTTTGTGAATGGGTGCTGCTGGTGGCTGATGTCACGTGGGGGGGGGGGGTGGAGGGAGGGGGGTGTTTGTGAATGAAAGACAGAAATAAATCTGCAAACTGAAGACCTCCCTCCCTCTCCCCCTCCACCCATTCCCTACCAAATCTTAGATTAAAGTTTATTCCCAACGATTTGGCAACTTTTGCAAACCATCTCCTGCTCCTCGAAGGGGCATTGTCACCAGGATTTATTTTCAAAGTCATTTTCTACAATTGTGTGTATACTTGTAACAGGTCCCGTTCTTTCTATCTCCCTACTTCTACCAAATACCCTCCCATTGATGAGAAACAGTGGTCAATGAATCAATTTGTCATTAAACGATTGGTCAGGGACGATGCCAGCACACGAGGGCTATGTGAGGACTGGTGACTTCACCATAAGAATTGGTGATCATGACAATCGGATCGGGGAAACTTGCCTGAGAAAAATGCCACAAATTGACATTATGTACATTTAATGCAAACTTGCCAACACCTGAGAAATCAGATATACTTCCCCCACCCTCCTCCCACCCCCAGCAAGCTAACAGTAACCCCCCTCCCCTGTATGTCCCTTTTTGCCGCTGTGGCCCTGAGGGACAGGATACTGGGGTGGAGAGTGGTGGACTTTGAGTGAGAGAAGGTGAAAAACCTGAATCTGGCACAAGTAGACCTGAATACTGCTGTAACTGGTTACCCACAGAGAAGTGGCCATCTTGTCCCCCGAGGATACGGATGGCTACTGTGAGGTACATGGTGCATATTTAAAACAGAACTGATAAGTGCAAGTCAGGAAATCACCAGCGAAGGCGCTAGCTACATGTTAGTATCCTACATCACCGCTGTAGGCGTGGCGCTGTTGTCGTGCTGTTATGTCCCTATAGTTGAGAGTTGAAGGACTCTATGTGTATACACTACACAGGGTGTATGAATGAACACTCAGCTGACGACCTCTCCCTCCCTCCTCCTCCTCCTCCACTGGGACATTTTAACCGTTATCTTACAACTTACTGTCCTTGTACTGCAGGCCCCTAGGATTTTAATTTCAAATGATCTCCTCTTTGACTTAATAAACTGAAGCACATACAAAGCTGCATATAGCGAGAACCTGTACTAATGTTTAGCACAGCATAAATCAGCATTAAAGTAGGGGCAGAGCTCGGGGGGCAGAGGCCCTCAGGAAAACAGGTCCAACCTCACCTTTCAATACAATTTTGAGAAGGTTTCTTTCTTATCTCTAGGCAATCCTTCAGATTTACATCAGGACTGAGCGTTGAAAGGCTGCGCACATCATTTCCGAAGCAAAGTTATCTGGGGTCTCTCAGCACAATTTCCATATACAAAAAGTACCAGAAGCACAGCTTTAAGTCGTCTACCGAGGACGACGGTGGGTGATGTTGTGAGGGGCCATATTAAAGTAATAGGATGTGGGCACACAGAGGGAAAACTGTACAAAACTGAAAGACACCTACAATGTACAATGTCAATGTCCGGGGCGACATGTACTGTCTATTGTTTTCATGTATGATGTGTGTCATGTGTGTATGGCACCCCCTCATCAGAGTCACACCGCGAAATATTAAAAGTACTTCCACAGTAACACGTGTCGATAACCGGGGTCACTAAGGAGGCCTCTCCAGGTCTGAGGACGGTTTTACACTTATCCATGCATCTTACCGGTATATCATAAGTTATGCTACATTACTATATCACCATGGAAGCCATATCGAAACTATAAGGCCCGTTTAAATCTGGATCTCGCAGCTGGACCTAAACCGGGATGAAACATTTATGTAACTATTCAACGCCATTCTCCCAAAGCCCATGGATGATGATGAAGTGGGTGAAGCTAGTTATGGATTCAGGGGCCAGGGGGGAGGGGTGGGGAAGAAGGGGCAATTAGGGGGACTGTCTCCCCCCCCCCCCCTCACATAACACATCATCAGGCGTCTCGACACCCAACCACCCCCTCCCCCTCCGACGCGCATTTGGGGCTTGGATCCCTGCTCTCCCGATAGTGCTGCACTGCAAGTGGTAGTGTATTATATATCTCCAGGAGGGTCAGGGGGCATTGTCTCCCCCCCCCCCCCCCCCACCATGCCGTGTGGATCCCTGCTGTAAGTACCCAGGTGTGACAGCAGGGGGCTGGTACCTGTGCGTCCCGCCGCGTGTTAAGTACCACACGTGAGGCACCAGCCGCACAGCGCCGCCAAATGTCGTCTGCTGTGGTTTACACACGAGCCGCGTCCGGCCCGTAATGGCGGCCCACCGCCCATTGTGGATCTCACTTCCTGCAGACAAACAGCTACCCTTTTTTCATGTGTCATCCTTTGTCATCGTGATACATGGAGGCAACCCTAGTGAGTTTATAATGGGGTTCGAACCCTAAATTTTGTATTTTTGAAAACATTGAGTCATCAGGACGATATTAAAGGTATATGTGTACATATGTGCTTAATACATTACCCGGGATACATTACATGTTCGGCCCTTTATCGGTTAAGCCGAAAGCTCACAAATATTTCTGTACATTTCTGTTTTGGGATATTTTTCGAGAGACCTTCTTGTAACCTTCTCCCTTCTCCCTAAATTTGGCTGTACAAGTTCACCCCCCCCCCCCTCCTTGGTTTTCTTCTCAATGTGCCAAAACGGAGCATGCAGATATTAAGTGTCTTCGAACAGATCTTAATATACTAATATGGAAACAATTTAAAACCATCAACATATTTTAACTCTAGGTTTTGAGCTGTATTAATGTTGGAAAGTCTCAGCGCAGCATTGTGTCCCTCCTCTGCGTCATGACGATACTGGACCCCAGTCCGTTTCAACCCTTTAAGGGCAGCATAGCGCTTTAATGCGCTGTACCCTTGGTCGCGAACCTTGGTAGTCGTGATGCATGAATGCAGCTCTGATGCCTCTACTCGCTAGGGTTACATTCATGCATCATGACCACCCTTTAGGAGTGTATCAACGCCATATATAGGGTCGTCATTATGCAACTCATGCCACTCGCCAGGACCCTTCGGTCATGATGCATGAATGCAGCCCTGGCGAGTGAATCCATGCCTCATGACGACAAAGAGCCAACTGCCCCATAAGGGTTAACGTCTACTATGAGCTCCAGATGCAGACCCTATACCTGTACAACGTGACCAGCTCACCAATATCACCATTGACACCATCTCGCACTTCCACGCGAGAACAACATCAAATCTCGTCAGTTTCACTAGCCTGGTTATGAGTGCCCCACAGAGAGTACCCACAATGCAACATGTTGATATCAGAGTTGGGGAATTAGACGAGAACAGAGCCCATCCAGATGGGGACCCCGGGGGAGAGATCTGACTGACCAATCAAAAAGGTCGTACGTCAACATTTTGGAGCTGCCATCACCAGGTAGCCAATGAGGACGTTTGTTACAAGCTGACGCTGGTACGTCATGTAGCATTAGCCCTTTAAATACCGCATAGTGCTTTAATGCGATATAATAGTAGACTTAGAATGGCCCTCGACCGCCAAATTCATTTCATTCATGCTTTTTGGGGTTTGGTGACTAACGCCATGAGGAATTAGAAGATAGAGTGATAACGTGATGGTAAAATCGACATGGGAAATAGGGACCCCCATTCATGGGCCACCGGGCTTTATTCAAGCACCCTACAGATACGCTAAAAAGTCGATATGGGTTGCATGAATGTAGGACTTGCACGTAGGCTTACCAAGGCTGCTTCCATGCATCACGCATGTCGACAAAGGGCACCATGCATTAAAACACTCTGCAGCCATTAAAGGGCCATGGGCAGACAGCAGGGTACCAGCGCAGCGTGATGTAAGGCGGGCTGTGATTGGTTGAGCCGGCAGGTTCCAGCTGGTACCTGTGTGTAGGTGTATTAGGTGTGTAATACGGCGTGAACATGTCAGATCTCACTAACATCCGGCCACTTACACTACACAAACACATTAACTCACTGACACGGCCTATTCAACCTATTATATGGGCTCCATCAGATATAAGCCTACACTGGTCAACAAAAAGGTCATAAGCTTTTGGTCGATTTTCAATAGAAACTGTTTATACTTCATAACGGTCCACAGAAATCTAAAGAAGAACATAGGAATTCCTACAAAAGTACATGACATCCCTAGGTCTATGGCACAATCATGTCTATGGCACAAATAACACCAAATAATAGTATACAAGAAAGTTGTTGTTTTAAACACATGTAGGCCTTCAAGTAGAGAGGAGCATGAAATGTGTGTGGTAGCATGAGAAAATAATGTCCTATAACTATAAGCGCTGAATCTACCTTTTGATAAAAATCAGTGTATACGCCCTAACATGTAGGCTGTAATATACTACAGGTTACACATATTATATTATAATAGGCACAATCAGGGACATCTCAGTGTCCACCCTCCACCTGCTGTTGTGTGGCGGCCTGCTACTTTTACCCTACTTCCGGTTCAGGAGTCACCCCACAAATTACACGTCTGTGTGACAAAATGTACAAAACACACTTCCAGCTCATAAATCAGGCGTGAATATACTTCTGTCGGCTGTAGCCGATACACCTGAATACCCCCCTCCCCCCCCCCCACACACACATACACCTGACAGGATAACCCTCTAAGGGCCGCATGATGCCTTTAATATAAATGTAGCACGGTACTTATTGTCGTCATGATGTATGAATGCAGTTCTGCAGGGCAAGGTCACTCCCCAGGGGATGCATCTATGCATCATGCCAACACTTGGGTGTAATACTGTACAATACTGGCGAGTAAACCTGACTTGCTAGGTCTGCATTCATGCATCAGGACGACAACAGGCATAGCACAGTAAATCATTATGCGGCCCTTAAAGGGCTTATCACCAGTACGTGTTGCACTGCAGGTCACCGTGTGAGCTCAATGCACAGGGCGCGAGTTAAGGGCATTTTATATTGCAACATTTCCAATATTTTCAGAGCGGTCATTTTTCACCAAGACAAGGAGGGTTGGGGGAATTTCCACATCAGTGCGCGAATGTTTTGGACCTCCCATTCCATAGACCTGTATCTCGTCCATAAATCCATGACGTCTTGAAGAATTGCAGCCAATATTCTTGTGGCAGACCTATTGATTTCGAGAAAAGTGAGCTTTCCCACAAAATTCTGCATACAACTTCTCTGAGATATGATGAAGATCTCTAAGCTGATGGACAGATGGCAGCCCTGTTTTAACCTTTAAGTGTGCCTCTCATGCGTTAATGCACTGTGCCCTTTATCATCATGATGCATGAATGCAGTGTCGACTAGAAACTCGCCAGTGCTGTGACCAAGCACCATGCATGATACACAGGCGTTATCGGCATGATGCATGAGTGAATACAACCAAACCCTCGCGAGTACTTGCCAGGGCTGTATTCAGGGCATCGCACATTTAAGGGCCGATTCAACAAAGGGCATAACATATTAAAGAACTGTGCGGCTCTTAAAGGGTTGGGGGGGGGGGGACGCTAGATCATGTGTTAGTGGTGCCGAAGGGCAAGACACACTATCATACGACACTTTATTTATCATTATTTATTCTATTTATTTTGTTTTGGGGGTGCCCTTTTTAATCTGATCATTAATCTAACTGCCGTGACGCCATGCCATGTAATTTGTGACCCCCGTGTCCGCTCGGCGCATCCTGTTCCCCTTTTTACCCCCAAACAAATTAACAACGAGACCAGTTCAACAGTCGTCACCCCAGCGGGGTGCCGCCAACAGTGGGGGGGGGGGGGGGGGGGTACAGACAAAAATAATTTCCTTATTTCAATAAAAATGAGACAAATATTCTTACCTCGCTGACAAATGAGTAGTTCAAAGAAAACTATGTCTGTTTAAACAATAGGGTAGTAATTTTGTCTGCCATATAATATTATCTATTGATATATAAATAATTCAAATGTAGTTGTAAGTTATTGAAATGAGGAAATTATTTTTGGCTTGAGGGGGGGGGGTCTATCTATCACAGCGGTTTTGCCTATACAAGTGTATAACTATGGCTACACAAAGTCAAAATATCGCTTTCCGCCCATCTCCTAAATCCACGCACGTCATCCCATATTAAAACAGGTTCTTTATGGAAGAGTATATAATGGGCCTGTAACTACGAACTACGTATCACTAAGTCTACAACAAGATGTCATAGATACAAGCCTATCCTACCTAATCTAACTTGGACAGACGCCAAATATGTTTCCCGAATCATTTGATCCCCCCCCCCGTCTTACTTATGTGTGTATCATTTGATGTTATTATTTTGCATCTTAAAAGCAGGTTCTTTAATGAAATAGTATGCAATGACTTGATGACAATGCCGCAAAGATAATGTAACACATTATAGTGGTTTCATATAAAATGTAGATGTCTAGACTTACAGGCTTACATAACTTTTAACATTGACAGATTCCATATATTTTCCACCGAATCGTTTGGAGTTTGGTTTACATGTTTGCTCTTGTTCTTATGTTGCATATGTTTGGTTATATTCCATAACATGTTAATCACCAGTAATAGCTAAATAATTTGTTCTTGCGTTTCGTTCTCCTAGCACAGCCTTGGACTTGGTCGTTGCTCGTCCATCTCTCTCTGTCAAAAAGACCTAGTGACTGTGCTAGAATACTTACTCTAGCCTACATGACGTCATCAGACGACGTCATTGTCACGGCGGTGGTGACATGATCACACTAAGCTGTGTCTACCTTAGACCCCCCCCCCCCCCCCTCCATCCTCCACTCTACACATGACGACATGTCATAACGTCATCTGGTCTCTCTGTAGCCGTGTTCACAATATGCTGTAAGACATGCAAACTACACCCCCTCTCCTACCCTCACGCCTTTCTGGTGCCAGATAGGCCTCAGGGCTAAATCCCTCCCCCCCACCTCCACCCCAATGGTAGGTTGTGTACCGGCTGAAACATATCTCATCATGCTCTCTCAGGGGTTTCCACAAGCATTTCAGTTTGAAATTTGATAATATAATTATCCATGACCGAAAAAATTACCATTTCCCTGACTATGGGTAAATTGTCTAAAATCTTAAAATGGTACCGATACATTCTTAGGTAATGGATATATTGCCGGATATTTTGTAATAACGGGGCCTTCCATAAAGTATACATGTACGCAAATTTTCTCCAGAGATTGAACCCACCCCACCCCCTAAAGTTCTTGTACGCATTAAAACAAAGGGTTTATGTACGCAACATTTTCCAGAAAAAAGACCCCCCCCCCCACGCCCCCTTGGTGCGTAGTACATTTTATGGAAGACGCGAACATGGCTTCTTTGTCACATTTCCCCTGACTCAAATAACGCGTATGCAATGCAGAGCAGCGCTTAACATTATTTTGAAGGTTAGAACTAGACTTTGTACATGTAGCTTCATTTCACATTCAATGACTTTATCAAGTCTATGTGGGCCTTAATGGTGAAACACTAGGCTAATGAGGCAAGTGTATATCCATAGAATCTACAGGTGGTGCAGGGCTCCATACCATACCACGGGTACACCCCACTGACACCTCTGTGGTACCGGGGTGTAGGGGTGTGGGCGGAGTTGTACCCTCCTGGGGTCTATCCTACACCCGACCTGAGCCAACCTACACCCCATGTTACGTCATACTACGTCACACATGCATACATCACTGCGTCTGGTAACCCACCGCACCTCATCTGTGACGTCACATGCCGTCACGTCCTGTAGCAGTGACTAGACCCCCCAAGGTCACAGGGCACCCGTTAACAAGGACGCCTCCCGCCGTCACGTCATGGTGACGTCACAACTACGTCATACTGCGCAACCACACTTAGAGAGAAATCATTATCTGTTTGTGGGCGGCATGGGGGTGCTTGGTAATTAATAGACAGGTGGGGGGGGGGGGGTGTAAGTCAAATGAGGAGATGGTTGCCCCGGGATGGTTGCACTTTTAGCTTAGGCAGTCATTACATAAATGATCAAGGATAGACTTTTTTCCCCAGCATTTTTTCTTTCCTATTACATGTAAAGCTGCAAAAATTACCTGGTAACTGATGACAATTCCGGTGAAATCGGGCTACTGGTACAAGGGCCTGGTAAGTGTACTGGTAATTCATTAATTACATGTGTAATCTGTGCCCCCACTTGACTTAGACCTACATTTGTATTTACCTCGACCTACGTCATGTGTAATTAAACCTGTCCTTATCATAAGTGGGATATTAGTATCAACGGTGTCAATATCTCATGAGCACAATACAACACAACATAAACGGGTGGGCATACCGTTATACTGTAAGTTGAAGGCATACATATACCTAGGCACTAAGACAAATAAATGAATAATAAACACACAGTTGGCAAGTGCATCTCCCCCTCTGGTTGACCTTTACTACTTGACCTTGGCCTGACCTTGGCCCAGGTGTGTCGGGTACCAGCAGCAACGTCTCAGGCCGCCGGAACCAGCGCCAGCAGCGAGACGTGCTGCCCCCTGGGAGGCCGACTCAGAACCACAAACCTGCCTTTGGTCGGCTTGCATTTCTAAGAAGCTGCACCAGATTTACATGCAGTATGAGACTGCTAGTCTCCAGAGACTGAGAGCAGTCTCTGGGTATTCCCCATTAATTCATGTAATCACTATTACAGACTGGTGTAGCTCTCTCACTGAGGAGACCAGAAACTGCTGTTTGTTTATACAAACTGTATTTGTTTGCAATAAAGCAGACGACATTTTCAACTTCCTGTACACTCTCCCCTCATGGTACCTCAACCTGAGCACAGTAGTTTCAATGTGATTGGACTAAACCTCAGCTGGGAGTCAGGTCAGCATGGGTGGGTCAGAGGTCCGTCTAATTACCATGGAAACAGGCATTATTCTGACCGGAAGTGGTAGCAGCATCTTCCGGCTGGGCGCGCACCTGACCACAAGTCGGGGTTGGACGCCCACGCCGAGTCAGGTCTAAATAGAGGCAGCCGCCGCAGGGGCCAACAGCTTATTAACCCTTTAAGGCCCGCATGGTGCTTTACTGTGCTATGCCCTTCGCCCTCTTGATGATGCATGATGACGCTGCCCTTGGACACAGCCCTAGTGGGTCCGACTCAGGGATGCATTCATGTATCATGCCGACAGGAGTATCCAGGAGTTTTACAAAGGGTTGGTATGAGGCGTGAATAGAGCATTGGCGAGTCTACTGCATTCATGAATCATGACGACAAAGGGCATAGCACATTAAAGCACACTGCGGGCTTTAAATGGTTATCAACCTCCATCCACCCCCTATATGCTCCACACAGAGGGGTTTATCTCCATGCTATTGTCCAGATTACCCTGAAGGCTAAATGGGGATAAAATGATATGCCACATATGGAGGGTCGGAATGAGCCAGACCCAAGTATACTGACCTATAGGCTACATGTATATACAGTTGGAGAAAAAAGAGAAAGAGGGACAGACTAACGGGAAATGAGGGGGGGGGGGGTATGGGGAGGTAGAGGGTGTAAGTGGGAAGGGAGGCAGGGACAGGTAAAGTAAAGGGTAGGGAGGAGTCAGACCCCGAGTCAGATACAGTAGGCTGCATGACGGGGACTCGAGATGAAGGGGGAGAGGGGAGGGGAGAGAGGCAAGAGGCGAGTGAGGCGGGAGGGGCTTTTGATGAAGACAGGCAGGCAGGCAGGCAGGCAGGTAGAGAGGGGGCCCTTGATGGGGGGGGGGGGGGGGGGGTCCCCATGTCGCATCTCGGTTTTAAGAAATGGCCATGTCGCATGTCTATGTCGCTAAAAAATGCTCATGTCCCATGTCGATTTTAAGAACTGTCCATGTCTCATGTCACTATGATTTTAAGCCTCATGTCGCATGTCACTAGGCCTCATGTCGCATGTCGAATTTAAGAAATGGCCATGTCGCCATGTCGAATTTAGGGGTCTAGGGCCATAGAGAGGGGAGGTATGCAGGGAGAAAGGGGCAAGTGCATGGGAGGCAGAACGGGATGGGGGTCCAAAGGGAACGTTCACAAATGACGTCACCTGCTAGGGGGTGGGTGGGTCTTTGGGTTTAGTGACAAAAAGTGACATGGGGGTGGGGGGGGGGGGGTGTCAAGGTCTGTGTGACATCATCTTTTCAAGTCCAGACATATTCCAGGAAATTCCACTGATATTGTGCCTATTATAACTGATGACAATGTAACAGTACTCTGCTATCTAGCTGGAATAGCAACTAATTGGCCATTGTCACATGGTGTAGAAAGTGATTCTAATAGACTAGTGCCGGTCCTCAATGTATATGTCTATGCTACTATAGGACATGTATATCAGTGAGGGCACTTTAGAGGCTATCCAGGTTTTAGTATATCTACATTTATGAAAATATGTACAAGCAAATATTTATACAGTATTGAATTAAAATGCCAACTATCTGAAATCCACGGATTTAGATCCATGCGGAATTGTACTTTTTAGCAAATTTATACCAGCCAAAATATTTACATTTAAAGACCGGTGGTTATTCAAAACCTGGTGCTTATATTTCCCAGCCTCATATGTCAGGCATGAATGATTTATAGTATCAATTATGATCTGTGTAAGACTGTGCATTTAGAGGGTTTAGCGGGGGTAAGGGGGGGGGTCTTCAAAATTAGTGACGTCTTTTTTAGGGGGGTTATTGCTGGTAGGTGACAAAAGGTGACAAGGGGGTGGGTGGGTCCTGAAAATGGCCCAAAAAAAGGTGACGTCATTTGTGAATGTTCCCCAAAGAGGTTGGGAGGCTAAAATTTAGGCGTATTATTTCCTTATATTGTACTGTAACTGTATTCTCCGACTAATTCTGTGCTCATGTCGCTGTGTAACTGAACCCCTCCATACTCTGTGTCAGCTCCACTGGATCCTCTTACTGAGACACCTCACCCCGCCTGGTAACCCTTTAGGGGAAGCATAGTGCTTTAATACATCATGAACCTGACCTGGGTCATTGTCATCATGATGCATGGATGCAGCCCTGGCGTGTAACTCACCAGGGGTCCAATCAACCAACATGCTGATACCATGGGCTTAAATGATACAATCCTCCAGCGTCAGCATGGTGCATGAATGCACATGATGCATGAATGCATCACCACGACAAAGAAGATAGCACATTGAATCACTATGCGGCCCTTAAAGGTTTAGTTTACACAATGTGACGGCCCGGAAGGCAGCACTTACATCGGGTCTATTTTCATGCAAATTAGCCACAAAGCCCGCCAATCAGAAGCCGTGTCTTATCGTATCAAGTAGTAGTTCCGGCTGGCGGAGGGATACGTTTCTGGTGTCAGAGTGATAAGCCTTATCCGGCCTTGCCAACTTTAGCACCACTCTCCCAGCACATGCACAGACCTAGTTTATCTGCTGTAGGTCAGAGATAACGGCACATCTACTGTAAGACTCTGCGGGGAGAGTGTTGAGACATGACACTAGTGGGGGTAACTGAGGGAGGGGGGGGGGAGAAGACAAGGTCAACAAACAAGAGGCTGAAGACGCTGACTTTATCAGAATTAACCCTTCAGGGACAGCGCCGCGTTTTAATGCATCATGCTCGTTGTCACCATGCCGCCAGTGTTGCATGCATGCATCATGCCGACCCTCTACGGGGTTGATACTTTCCCAAAAGGGCTGGCATGATACATGAATACAACATTCGCGAGTTACTCGGCTAGGAAATGAAGTTCAACATAGGGAATAGCACATGAAATCACTAGGTGTTCATTAAAGGGTTAACCTCTGGGTCAGCGCCTTACCACCTCCCGGTGTAATGCACAGCTTCTAACTCATGGACGATCTTCCAACACTTACAAACCGCGATAGAATCGTTAAGGTCTAGACTTGCTCATATCTCCGTTATGCAATATAAATCTGGCCTACTAAATGACTGTATTTACTAATTATGTCAATCACATGATGCAGGGCGGGGTACCGACCGGGGGTGTTGACGACAACAAGGATAGAGAGACTATTGGTACCCTTGCCGAGCCCTCGGCAGATTCCAGTTAGTCAAGACATATTTGACAACTGTTTGAAAGTCGCTTTCTTTTCTTGCTAACCATTCCCACCCCGTGCTCCATCCCCCCTCCCCCACTGTCCTCCACGGTCTCGGCCCCCTGCAGGGCCGGCACACTCCTCCTGCACCCCTAGACACAGCTGTGGGCAGTTAACACTCTAAGGACAGCATAGTGCTTTAATGTGCTGTGCCCTTTGTCGTCATGATGAACAGATGCAGCCCTGGCGGATGACGCGCCTTCAGGAATCATCCCGACCCTTTGGGGTTGTGACAGTAATCATCCTCTCAATGGGTCGTAATGCTACATGAATGCAGCCCTGGGCTGGTACTCACCAGGGCTGCATTCATGCATCATGACGACAAAGGGCATGATGCAATAAAGCACCAGGCTGCCTTTAAAGGACTGACTTAGTTCCGACCTCAGCCACCAGGTGGCTACAAGTAGGCCACTCCCACGCCCGTCACGTGACAAGACGTGGTCACGTGACCCCCATCTTACACACACCCTACCCTGCCCGGACACACCACAAGGCCTGGGTCCCTGTGTCCCTGTGTCCCTGTTACAGGGGGGAGTTCCCTACGGGGATGTGTTACTAGACACATGCATCTAGCTGCTTTCAGACAGTGTGAAGCCATCTATGGCACCACTCGTATTAGTTTTGCTAGGTCAATAACCGCTCTAGGTCTCTCTGTCGGGAGGATACAGCAATCATTATGCACTAAAATGGCCATCTTTATCTACCGGTGGAGGTAGATAACCACTGTTAACTCATCCTCCGCAGTCTACACCGACCATCTGCTCACAGAGTGATGCCTTTGGTTGGAGATTTAAGCAGCAGGGAGGCCTTCTGACCACTCCGTCTGCTGCAGAGTACAGCTTTGTCCCAGCAGCACGAGATGGCGCTGGTACAGCGTAGACCCTACACCCACACAGCGGCGGGCGGGGTGGGGGCGGGGTGGGGGCAGCTGGTGGTGAGTGGTGAGTGGTGAGTGGTGAGGGCCCAGACTGAGCAGCTCGGGGTGACACACATAGAGCACGGCGGGGTGGCGCTGCTCCCCCGGGGCGGCCCATGACAAGATGTACCCTAGATGTACACGGTCTAGTGTCCACCTGGCACAATTATGTAAGGCACCAGGTGTGGTAGGGATAGACTCTGCATCTTAGACGGGGATGGAAGTCAGCATGGAGGGCCGGGTGGGGGGGGGGGGCAGCGCTTTAATACTATAGTACACTATAGGGTAGGCTACTTGGAGGATGTTCTGGCATATGGAGTCTATATTATCTTTGCTGACACCACCAGAAGCCACATTCAGCCAGGGCTTTTCAGTTTTAGTTATGATAGGGAACTCTAAATTATAAACCTAGTCAGGGCGATTGTGGAGAAGCAGTTGTGGTGAGTTTTGAGTATTTTAAAGGTGAAAGCCGGCATATATATCTTGGTCAAAATTATAGACACTTGATGGGGGATTTATGTAGGGTACTTTGGCTAAACACTAAAGTAGCTTTGCCAACTGCCGCAGATAAGTGTATATAACTATGCCAAATACCATTGTCTGTAAGACCACTCATTGGAGCGCCCCTGGCACATAGCCCACACTTTTCTTCAAAATTGTAATATCCAGAACAATATTATCATATTGCCTAGAGTGGGCCCAGGTGGCTATGTGCATCTTATCATACTCTAGGAAGTGCAGCGGGGAGGGATAACCTCTACAAACCACAACAGGAGTTTTCCTCATTATTTTACACAAATTGGGTGCAATATGTGGTGTGACCCATAACGGTGGGGGCCACATCGTGCTGGGTAGGGAGGGAGCAGGGGGGGGGGGCTTGGATGGGGGGGGGGGGGGGTAGAAGTGGTTGGGGAGCAGGCTTGGCACCCGTGGTTGGCACACAGTATACACTTCATCCACTACTAAATATGAGGTTCAGTTTACTGTTCAACCAAACCAAATGTCCCTGACATTTATTTACAATATGTGTATGGAACAACTCTCTATAGTGTTCTGCTTTATGATAAATGATCCTCTAACTTCTATACTAATTTAAATGTTCACATTCTGGCTTGCTGATTGGTGACCAAAATATGTCAACCGACCATACCTGGGAGAGCTCTTGATGTCTGGTTCTAAATGATGTCTATATGCTCTGGATAGAGAGTTGTCACTACAAATGTACTAGTAGTTCTTGGTGAATGTCTCACACTTGTGCAAGTCTTTGATTTTCATATGATGTGATTTTACAATACTAGTACAGTGAAAAACTTTTTTAAAACTGGGTCGGGCTAGAGACAGCAACCAGTCTGTGAGTGTCTCTGTAGGGAGCTGGGGTACATGTGTGTGTGTGTGTGGGGGGGGGGGGGGGGGGGGGGGGGTCATGGGCTACTGGAGCGTCTAGGGGGTCCTGGAGATGATGCTGCTGGTGGGGGGGGGAGGGGGGTGACGAATGGTTACAATATGGGGACCACGGTTTGGATGAGCGATGGGCTGGGGTTAGGGTTGGGGATGGGTTAGGATGGGGTTGGGTTGGGGGGAGGGGACTAGCAGGACAGGAGACTTTTTGTGTGAGACAAGACATAACCTGGGGACAGGCCTTGAGGGGGTTGGAGACGGACGGGGAGGCGGAGCTGGGAGCTTTTGAATGTGATTTGGTGTATCATAGAACACTATCTATACTGATACCACAGAGCTCTGCGAATCTGTGCTTATTAAATTCAGGACTATAGAATGGGTATTAGAGCCTGGGACAAAGATAGTTTTGAAATAGGGGCTTGAAATAGGGTTTGGTGTATTATGACATAGAACATTATCTATACCTAAATGCATGGTTATAGAATAGGTTAATTATAGAGGGCTGGGCGAGGTCCCGGGGCTAAAGCAACAGAGGGTACTTAGTATATTAGTACCCTCTGTAGGTTCACCGAGAGGGGGGGGGGGCGTACTAGTGCCATATGTTTCTAAGACGCCTCTGACGACTGTTATATTTTTCCGTGCGGGTGGGTCACCGGTGGGTGTGGGTGTGTGCGTGTGTGTGTGTGTGTGGGGGGGGGGGGTATGAGAGTGTGTGTGTGGGGTGGAGGTGTGTGTGTGTTGGGGGGTGGGGGTGACCCTGAGAGTAGCTCGGCGTCTGATGGTAGCCACCTGTCTGTATGTGTCACACGACGTCTCCATCTTCGTCCCCTAACCCTCCCTTACAACCTCCTCCCTGCTACCCCCCCCCCCCCCCCCCCCCCCCCACTATACACACCCACCCTCCTGCTGCCCACACGACACACGGCGTCCCACTGCCCTGCCCCCTACCGTCTCAGGACACAACTAGCGGTAACACACACTGTCTGCGCGCTGACAGCTTACCGACTTACCCCTTCTGCATTCTGGTATTAACCATTTAGTGCCAGCACGCTGCTTTAATGCATGATGCCTTCTAGTGCATTATGTCTTTGATACATGTTGCCTTTTATGGATGAATGCCTCCCTGGCGAGTAACTCGAGTCGGCATGGTGCATGAGTAGACTCGCCAGTGCTGCATCCATGTCACATCCATGCATCATGGTGACAAAGGGTATAACACATTGAAGCACTATGCCGACCTTCAATGGTTGAAGCTTCTGCAGAAACACATGTGACTGCATGAAGTATAAGAAAGCATAGAACACGGCTAATATGCCTTTCGTTGAGAGAATCAATGGGTATCAATGTAGGTCTAAATTCTAAATATTTACAAAAGTAGGAAAGGTGGCATTTCTGGCAGAGAGTAAAGCGTTATAATGCATGATCTAGCAGAAGCGTTCCATTTGCACCTTTAAAACATAAAACCTGTAGAATGTAAATATTTCCTTTCGTTGTTCCCAATGGTCGTCATTATGTTAGAAATATACTGACAGTCCCAACAACAGTCACCAACATCATTCTCTTACTAAGGCCTCACCAAATGTGTTTTCATTATTGAAAATATGGCTGTAGATATCTAGATGATGGTTCAGAAATGAGTAAATGGGAATCCAAAAACAGTATTTCTCTGAATGATAAAATCCATTTCCTAACAGCTTATTTTTGGTGCGACCTTTGGTATCACAAATAAATATGGGAACGTTGAGAAATGATGTCACTAACTATCTGAGGGGCGGTTTAATAGTTTACTTTAGTGACAAACCAGGGTCTGTACTTTTTGCCATTTACAAAGACTATATAGTGACGATGAGGCTCGGGTTCTTGAAAGAAATTGGTGACATCATTTGTGAAGGTTCCCTATAATATAGTTGATAAAGCATAACTTACGTCGTCCGTTGTCGTCAGAGAGGTCCGACAGGGAAGAGACTCGGCGGATATTAATGGTGGGTACGACACAGTCGTCATCCGGCCGACTCCCGTCCGACTCCAGCCCGCCGCAGTCTGAGTCTATGCTGCATTGCTGGAAAAATGAGAGGTTAACATATTAAGTAAATATGTTTGATAGTCATAGAAGTATGTGCTCAAAGAACCCATCGTGTTCAGTTGATTTGATTTGATTAAATTTTTGTTGTTGTTTACCCTGGCAGGTATGAATGACCTGGTAGACCGTTTTGTACATTAATACACCAGCTTCCTTTCCGATGAGCGGAGGTAATATAGGCAACTAAGCCTATTGGATGTTCTTATAACAAGAAAATGCACATTCAGGTGCATGTTCCTGCCATATATACCTTCCCAGTGTGGTCATTATAAAGTTTATATCAGGATTTTATAATGAGTCTAATGGTTTCATGAACCAAGAGTAGGTTAGTATACATTTCTTAATAGTGATTTCTTCATTATGAAGAGAGAAGAGAGGGGATAGAGTAAGGAAATTATGATGATCTTGTTTTCAACAATATTTTCTTCATTTAGTTAGATATAACTAAACAAACTAAAGGCCATTTAAGATATATCTCATTAGAAACACATCCCCATATGATTAGGCGGGCTTATACAAGGGCTTAAATAATTGATGTTATTCTTCATTTTAATTGGGATTGATTTTGTCTTCATATATACCATCGTTCCTGTGCTGGAACTGCTGCTCCTCATGAATGGCTCTATAGTAGTTTCAATCTCAAAAGTGTCCCATCTCGTGGCTAGCTTATATTACAGATTTTTCCTATAAATAGGGCCTAAAGGTCTGGTGACCTTTAGTAGCCTTTCATCGTGTGCCCTTGTTCTTATGGGCCTCCTATCTATTAAATTAATGATAAGGGATTGTACAAAGGCGTTGTGGGGCAGACGTTGTTCCCTTCTATCTTCCATAAAATTCAGTTTGTCTTAGGTTTTGGTGAACAATTCATGGCTGTAGTTTTCTTTGTATTGACACCATTTAGACATTTGTACTACATCAGAATTTATTTTTCTTTCTATTGTATTGTCTGCTGGTGAATGGTCTATGTATAGGGGTCAGGCTGGTCGTCCTGTGGGCGGCGCCATTACTTAAGCTGTCATCAGTATTAAATGGAAACGTGGGTGAATAGAACCCAAAATCATATTATAAGTATAAGTCATGGAAACGTGCGTTACTAGAAATCAACGTGTTTAGTAGTCATGGAAATGATCCTTATTAGAAACCAGTTTGGTAACCATAGCAACTGCTATGTACTTATGAAATTGAACATGGGTAATAGTCCTGAAAACAAGCCAACATGACTATGGAAACTATCCAAAACTGCTCATAATAGAAACCAACATGTTTATTAACCATAGAAACTGCTTAAGTAAGTAGAAATCAACATGTTCGTAATCATAGAAACATAATAGAAACCAAAATGTTAAGAAATCATGGAACTGGCATAAATTGATAATTCTACTTCTGGTCAGCCCGATGTCTACTTACTGGTACTGGTAGTGTACAGCAGGCGTACCACCAGCTGAGATCTACTCTTTGCTCCTGTTGGTGTAAAATTGCTCCATATCAAGTCTTGCTCTATGGCTGCCTTTTAATGGCCGCATATTGCTTTATTGTGCTATACCCTTTGTCATCATGATGTCCGAGTATGCTGACCCTTCGGAAGTTGATCAACGCCATGGCCAAGCCATGGGATTTATCTGATGCTTGAAATACAGCTCTGCCAGGGGGCATTCATGCATCATAATGTAATAAAATAGATCATTGTTTTGGCAGGTGCTATATTCTATCACATTATGGTCTGCTGCACATAGCATGCTAAGTATATAAATATAACAATATTGATATAAATCTGGTATTATACTGTGTAAAAATATGCTTTCAATCCCCCCTCTCCCTCATTTCTCACTACATTGGCCTCATTTATCTGATTTAACGTTTCCCGGTCAAAGACTACACCCGGTCAAAGACGTTTCAATTGTATCGATCTCATGAGACACAGCCTGCAGTGGCCATACTGTAAGCGTCCCAGCACGGCCACATGTAGCTCTGTGTGCGCACACACTGGGACCCTGGTCAATTAAAACTTGTACTTTGTACGTGAGTTGATTCCCCAGTTGGTTCATTAGTTCTCAGTAAGTGCGTCTACTGTCCTTCAGGTATACACAGACTCATTAAGCCTTTAAGGACAGCATGCTGCCTTTATTTGGGTAGTCTACATGTGTCAATACAGCTCTGGCGAGTTACTCGCCGGGTCTGCATTCATGCATCATGACAACGAAGGGGTTTGTACATTAAAGCAAGTAGATACAGGCTTCGGAGGACCTGGACTTTCATAAGCCGTTGAACATTATATCTGGCAAAAGTTATTAATAAAGCTACTTTAATCAAATGGAAGACATATAAGAAAATGGCAATAAATGTTCTAATTGGAGGATTTGCAACATTCAAGAACCTTTGTGTAAAAGGCTCACCGGTGGCTACCCTGGATAAATCTGGCACTGGTGCTAGCAAAAATACGCCGGCGACCCGCCGGTGTTCTCGCAATGTGGACAGAACCCTGTTGCTTTCATTACACAGGGTTGATATATGTCACTTTGTGTTCTTTGTTCTCAAAGTAAACCCTAGCGGGTAGACTAACACATGTCTACTATGTGGTTACCGGGTAAGTGTGAGTGGTGAGAATGCCCCTTTAATGTAGATCGAGATCGTTGCCTAAATCAATTTAACATACCCAGGTAGTAATGGCAGTAATCTCCGCTGAACCAATAGTCATCGAAACCCATATCCGATATCTACTTTTACCATTTAATATCCTATCATGCGGTCTTCAAGATGACCTGATAATTACTTTAATGACACTATTTTAGAATAGGTGGCCCTGGAGTTATCAATATAAATCTGTTTAACTTTAATAAAAAGGAAATAAAAAAAATAAAAAAACGTGCTCTCAAAACACGCGTTGAGATCTCTGTCTCCGGGGACAGAATTACTGTTGCTAGAGGCAACCCTGGTGGCAGGGCCAAATTAAAAAAAGTTTTGTTTCTGGTCACCTGACCGGGTCTAGCAAAACAGTCCCTATTTTTTTTTGATTTTTAGAAAATGTTGCGATTTCCAGTTTTTACGGTTTGTAAATCGGACAATTATCAAGGATTTTGCAGCGAAAACTCTAAAACCAGGCCCTAAAATTGTGAAAAGCAAAAAAAAATAATTTTAAATTAAAAAACAAAATCTGACCGTCCGGGTCTGCTTTGTGAGACCATGTTACCGGAAACCAACCTTTTTTTTATTTTGGCCCAGTCCAGAATTTAAAAATTAAAGCGAATGGGGAAGACTAAGATACAGGTAGAACTATTGTAGTATATACCTGGTTTCTTGAAAAAAGTCAGTGGGTTAATAGGTCTAGTTCTGTGGTTTACCTGGAATTACATTCACCGGTAGGTGTAAGAAGCCCGGACCAAAAGGTAGTGGAACTACAGTATAGTTCTAGTACAGAAAAAGTATGTCTTTTCAGTAGCATTCAAGTATTGATGGAGTATACATACTTCCCCACTGCCCTGACATATGAAAAGACAGAAGAAGTAGTGAGTATAGAATAAGTATTGGATAGGTATGGAATGAGTGCAGCTTCAGTATAGAATAAGTATGTCCGAAATATTTAAATGAGGTAAAAGTATGGAATAAGTATATAAATAAGTATATACTAAAAGGCTACTTAAATCAGTATGACATTAGTAGTGTTTGAGCCTATTGCATATCTGGGTCAGTTCAGTATACTTTTCTACTACTCCCTAACCCTAGCACTACTAAATAGCTACTTCAGGTACTGGTGTCCCAATGATATGTATATTACAATCCACACAGGCACACATTGAATCCTCCATCCAAGGCTGTTAGAATATAGAGAAAGATTTTAGATGTGTGATTTACTTACCAAATGGAACTGTTAGGTATGGTTCAATGGGCCCACTGTAGTCACAATGTGTTCACTGTATTGTATGCCTATTACTGTAACATTATGAAGGGTCCTTCATAGAATATTCCTGTAAAATATGATCCCTATATGTTCCTGTGTTGGCACTCTGAATTCTGGCGCATTCTGTGTAACTGTCAAATTTTGAAAAAAGGGCACAATCACTAGATTGACCCTGGTAAATCAGTATATAATTAGTAATACTAAAACAATACTACCATGCGCCCTGTGGACTATGTCTCTGAAGTATTAGTTTAGTAGGAGAGGAAATATATCAAACTAAATTCAGTATACATTTAGTAGACTACTGTTTTGAGCAGTAGTGGATGCATGAAGCAAAATATATTTTAGTAGCATATTAGTATACTACTAATCCCATACTGCGGTCAGATTAGTCTTTATCAAGAATAGAACTGAACATTTCAGTAGTGTTTTAGTACTACTGACTGGTGAAGTAACTACTGCCTTTTGGTCCGGGTTAACAGTCACTGCTATTTTTTTCTTTTCAATTTCAAGTTCTAGGTCTCATTAATTTACAGAGTTGGTAGAGGTTATGTTGAGAACACCTGATATGTAGATAGTTTTATAGTTGTACTCAGAATATTCAGATGATTAAGGGGTGATCCATTAAGTATGTCACGCCCGAGGGGGTGGGGGGGTCTTTTTTTTGTGTGACAAAGTGTGACAAGGGGGTGGAGGTGTGTTTAGAATTGTGTGACGTCACACTTTCAGATTTTCTTTAAAACTATGTATTGAATAAATGTTGTATAATTAGTCATATTTGCAGGGTAAAAACATGCTTTTTGATGTAGTAGACCTACAACCCCTAGCCCTTCCACTAAAGACAGGTCAGCCTTCATCATCCTTCATCTGCTTAACTGACCTCAGTGCCATGCAATCACTGTAGAATGTAACACGAGATGCTGTAACTCTCTAAGAAGAAGGACACACAAGGGAAAAAGATTGTACTGTTGAAGTTCTTTTGATAACAGAATGATGAACAATCACTGCATCAAGACAGTGACATTTGAAAAGCTAGTATTGTATCCATATGCATTACCACTAAGCGGCGTTATTTCATGTGTGCTACTTGGAATATGAACCAAGAAGAACTGCCCTGGATAGAGGAAGACTATGTGGATGCCACAAATCTTCCAATACCAGGACAGAGGATAGCAGTGCTGGGGGGTTGTTTATTTTGTGTAGACAAGTGTGTGGCTGGCAAGGTTACATTTTGAGCGGAATCCCCCTTATGAAGGGTCTGCTTTTCATCAAAATCCTCTTCTCCAAGGGTTACTTTTCACCAAAACCACCCTCACCAAGTGTCAATTTTAAGGGATTTCATCAAAAGGTCACGTTGGAGTTTCTCACTTGGTTAAAATCCCTTTCACCGAGGTCAATATGCAGAGAACCTGCTTAAACCTAAACACTTTTCACAAAATCTCCCTCACTTGGGGTCAATTTTCACAAAATCCCCGTCACTAACGGAAAGGGTTGCCGGAGGGCCAACCGCAAACCCATGTTGAAATAAAATTGAGTGCCCCGTTCCCCCATAGTAGCACTAGCACACTTTTTCATCCTGTGATCACTGACATGAATCCATGGATCGAGGGCACAACTATCAAAAATATCTAGGATGTGAACAATATTCATGTAATTTTGTTACTGCCTCTTTGAAGTGTTGTAATCTGAAAGGGTTCTATTTGATAAATCTATTATTGTCCTGTCCAGAAGGACTTGCTTAATCGCAAGATAAGTATGCCCATTTAATCAATACAATACATAACTATTATACAGGGGGGGGGGTGTCGGCAGATTTGTGACATACTTTTCTAGGGGGTGTTGGGAAATGTGTGACGAAGTGTGACATGGGGGTGGGGGGGTCTTCAAAATGGCCAAAAAAAGCGTGACATACTAAATGGATCACCCCTAAGAGTTTTTTTTTTGTTTTTTTTTTAATTTAAAATTCATACCTTTCTAGGGGGATGTTTTTCTTTAAATAAAATTCTTGTCTTGTCCATACATGTGTCCAATCCATGTTCTGCACCAATCATACATAATATAACTTGAGTGTAGCACAGTGTGTTGTGTTCATGCATAGAGTGCGACTTTTAGCTGTGAGAGTTGTCACAGACTGCTAAGGTTAGCTAACTTGTATACTTTCTACAGAATGAGTTTTTACAGATGAAATGAGTTGGTAGGGGGAGAGGGGGTAAATGGGCATTAGATGGCACAAGGAATAGCATTAGTTTCAGTTTCAGCTTTTTACTATGTATTAATACGCGGTGGAGGTTTGTTTTTATTGTTGGTTTTCAAAAGTTGTTTTTTCCCTTTTGAATTCGTGTGAATTACACTAGATTTACCTTGTGTTGTTTCGGGATTGAGGGGGAAGTGCATGTATGTGTGTGTCTCTTTGCGGGTGGGGGCGGGGGGAGTGGAGATGGATATTGCTCCTATTCATTCTTATTCCACCAGAATGCTTGATGCCTTGCAGCTTGTTAAGTGCTCTAGTATAATGGGGAGATACTAGCTGCTACGTATGTGGAATAATTAACAGTGTGTTTAATTACCGTGCCTCGTTAGTGACGTGTGGTGCTTGGCACTGTACAACTTTATGACCAGATCGTAAGGTGAGGGAGATCACTCTA
Source organism: Harmothoe impar (assembly GCA_947462335.1). Classification (NCBI taxonomy): domain Eukaryota; kingdom Metazoa; phylum Annelida; class Polychaeta; order Phyllodocida; family Polynoidae; genus Harmothoe; species Harmothoe impar. Next base: position 25,644,852 of record OX381717.1, read on the forward strand.
CAATCATATCCTACCTCACGCCACTCACTCCGCCTCTGCTCCACAGCACTCACTCACTCTCTCAGCAGACTGCTGGTTATGTACACCCTACCACTATTGTCACCTTAGTATCTGCATGTCTGGCGCCACATATTGGTGCCCAACGTGTTGCCATAGCAACGTACCCATAAACCCTTGAGAATCCAAGCAGAGTTCAGTTCAATTAGAACAAAATTTGCGCCGGAGATTGAGAATTCCCCGGGGACCATTCCCAGGACTATTCGCTCTGGACCCATTTTTATCGTGGTAAGGTCTCATAAGCAGCAAGCTAGATTGAATGAATCTGTGAATTTAATTCACATAAAGTGTCTCATCTATCCAGCTGTACCCCAGGGCGAGTTAGAACCTGAATAAATATCCAGGCACATTGGACACCGTAAGGTCTCACATATAACCCGCACCCGCGTAATAACTACGAGGAAATTAATAACTTACACCTGGGGTCTCATTATGACTTTAGTACAGTAGTTTACTTGCAAAAACCCTCGTATAACACACACACCCAACCTTCCATTTCCGTATAACCCACAGCTAGGATTTGGTTTGTGTATACTTGGTAACCTGCAGGTTATACATACGAGACTTTACGGTAGCTACAACAACCTGAATGTGTAATGCTCAGGTCCTATCTCTTAAAGCACACCTGCCCCCAAGCACGACATTATTTTTGTCCGCGTTGTCCACACTTTGGCCAGATCATGCAAAAACTACCAGTAAGTATATTATGGGCAGCCTGGGGCAGGGTGCTATTGCGACTATTTGTAACTAGGAGAGTGTGTGAGGATCAGCAGCCTGGGGCAGGGTTCTATATTGTGACTGTGTTAACCCTTTAAGGACGACATCATGCCTTAAAGCATATTGCCCTTGATCGTCATAATGCATGAATGCAGCCCTGGCGAGTAACTAGCCCGTACTGCATTCAAGCATCATGCCGACCGGCTCATGGGGTTGAGACAGTCCCAAAGGAGACAATACAGCACCGGCGAGTTACTCGCCGGGGCTGCATTGGTGCATCCTGACGACATACTAGTATGTCATCTTTTAGCGCCATGCGGTCCTTAGAGGGTTAACTATGAGAGTGGGTGGGTGAGGCAGTGGGACTGACCTGCATGGGGCGGTATAACATTACTCCTGTAGTACTCGTGTAGTGACCTAGGTCAGATCCACTACAGGGACACTACCCCCCCCCCCCCCCCCACCCCCACTCCAGGACCTGCCTGACTCTAACCGACACACAGGACACTAAGCTGATACCAATATGTCATACAGTGATACTGCCGACCTTTTATACCTAGTGAGGAGGGGTAGCTGACACTGGTCATCAGTGAGGCCAGATTAACCGTTAAAAGACGACATTTATCGTCATGATGTACCAATGCAGCCATGGCGAGTTTGTATATCATGCCGACCCTTCAGTTCAGGAGTGTCTCAACCCCGGTCTCAACCCCATAGGGTCGTCATGATGCTTCAATGCAACCCTGGCAAGTTACTTGCCAGGGCTGCATTCATGCATCATGACGACCAAGGGCATGATGTATTAATGCAATATGCCATCCTTATACTCCATACCTTCCTGGCTGGCATGGGGCTTGTTCTTATGTTTGCCTCTGTCAGCTTTGCCGACAGAAGTTGACGGACACAGTATAGCCTGGGTGTAGAGGTGGCCAGGGGAAGCATACACAGTGAAGGCAGATAGTATAAGTTTACAAAATAAAACTGTCTAAGTTCTTAATAATATGTTAGTGGTTTCTTAAGTTTGTCATAATTAAACCCTCCTCCTTAGCCGGGACTGTTCGTGCTACTTTACTCACTGGATTAGTAGGTTAACTAGACTAGGACAGTACCCCCCCCCCCCAACCTCACGACACACAGACGTGCACGGGGATCCAGGCCGGGGATCCAGATCTTCTTTTTGAGGTTTTTCATAAGATTAACGAGACGGAACCAGCGTGAATCTAGTCACAAGCTGTGTGTGTGTAAGGGGGGGGGGCTAGGTACATAAATTCTCGACCCATTGAAACAGTGTCGAAGTCTGGGTGCGGGTAATACAAGTTTATACTGCAGTGCTAAAGTCCATGATCAGACCCCAGGTGCGGCTTATAGGGTTTTCCGTGAGTCTAGATGAGGGTTATACGCGGAATTTTTTTAAATCTCAATTTGCGGTATAAAATGAGGTTAGGAATAAGAGTGAGTGCCTAGCTGTGACGGTGTGGTTATGATAATGTGTAGATGTCGTGTAGACTTCATGGTCGGTGGGGTATCTAGGTAACTTACCGAGCTACCTTGAGGGATGTAATCTCCCCACTTATCTGCTAAATTACCCCTATCACATCTAATGCCAATAGATCACCAACTTATGTGAAACATGAGGCTAAACCATTAAGATGGTGACAGGATGACGTCATAATGTTAATATCAACCCATGAGTTAACTGGCGTGAACTTTTGCATGTACAATATGCACAGTCATGTACGTGTCGATCCTCCCTTCAGGACATTATAGAGCTACTATGGCCTTGAAATAATCAATGGCTTGAACTGATTTGCATGTAATATATGTACATGAATATAAGTGTGTCCTCAATGTAGGACATAATGGAGCTACCATGGCCTTGGAATAATCATTTACTATGGAATTCTCATGTACAACTTGTATGGTTTATTTATAAGCCCCTCTTTTCTTTAATCTATTCTTTTCTTTATCATCAGACCCATTGATGAATGGAGTTGTACTCGTAAATGATATCGGCCTCGCCATGTACAATCTGCCGATAATACCCCATTCATAAATGAGTGTGATAGAATAGTTGTATTTGCGACGAGTATATTGATTTTACACTAGATTATTGTGGGGACTGTTCACGTCCAATCAGAAGGACTGGTTTCAATTAAAAATGCATTTATTATAGCTTCGATCTTGATTCATTATACTAATAAAGTTATTAAAACCACATATTTTACGAGTATTAATATAGTATATCGGTGGATCCTATAACAGCATTAGCTCACAGTAGAATCTCAGTAGTCTTGAGGTATGTTTATACGGACAATAAACTAGCAGCATCCAAGTGGGGCATGGCCTATTGTCTCCAATCACAAGTCTTGTTTACACACGGCGCCTAAACAATAGGAGCGGGCACTAAGACTGCGATTGGAGAGTGTCCTGTTACCGGGTATCGGCGGGTCACGTCAGGGTCACGTGGTGGTGTATCTCCTACTGATACCGTTGTCATGGTGACGTAGATACCGCTACATGGACGGCCCCTGATGACGTCCTCACCAACAGCATTCACAACCATAGTGATACAATCCGGGGATACAATCCCTCCCTTTACAATCATAGTGATATACCCCCCCTATTTACAAACATAGTGATACCCCCCCCCCCCCTATTTACAATCATAGTCATACCCCCCCCCCCCTTTTTACAACCATAATGATACCCCCCCCCCCATTTACAATCATAGTGATACCCCATCCGACAGATTACATGTATACTCATAGTGATACACCGGGGTGATTAATATCCATATCGATTTTAAGACCCCCCCCCCCCTTTCCATCTCCCCCTACGCACTCCCCACATAGTGAGGGGCACAATGTCTAAAAGCAGGTCGTTCTAGGGATTTTACTTTCCAATTCGTGTCATGTGTGGTTGACCCCCCCCCCCCCCCCACTCTTCCGCACCCACCCACCCCTCCTTCCAAGTAAAAGATAGGGAGGGAATGCCCAAGTGTCGATCTGTGATAGTATACCAGTCGGTTAGATTAGGGTTACAGGGTGAATAATTATATCAAGTCAAAGGAATCCCTGTTTCCTATCTCCGTCTAAACCAGGTGGTTTATATCAAGCTGCCCCTGGTTCCAAATGTCACTGAACATGAATATCCAAGACCTAAGGAGATAAACCCCCATACCTCTAGGTGAAGCTACTAATTAATTTACATTTATACTACCATTCCCCATAATATAGGCAGTGGCATAGGCCTGAGAGCACTTCATTAACATATGCCAAATAGGGTTCGACCTAATTTGCATATTCATGAGCTACATACCAAGAGGCAGAGCGCCAACAATGTGAACATGGTCAGTAAACTCTAAAATTAAATCACAATGGTATTAAACACTAAACATATTTCAGCATCACTTCTTTTTTATAATCAAACAATAAATCCAATCCCCATGTGTCCCAATGACGTGCAGCAGACCTCGAAATAGGCCCCGCCCCCTCATTAACATAAACACAGTGAGCTGTCAATCATCTAGTTACCTGCTAATATGGATAATGGACTTAACAATGGAAATTCTCTTCCCCTCCTTCCTCTTCACTGACCCTTTTAGTAGCCACGCAAACGGCCACAAATTAATCCACAATACCACCCTTGGGCTAGAACTACGCGGGTAGCACTACACTAATTTTAACGTCTGCAAGATGGACATTTACTAAATGAATCAATTTAAACATTGATAGTTTGATGTTCAAGTTCTATCTCTACTTTCTCTTGGTATTCTCTTTACATAGTCTGTTAAGACACAAAACCAACAGCGTTACTCCCGAGCGTTACTCCCGTCCACACCAGACGACTTTTACCCACTTTTGGCGCGCTTTTTGTGGCGGTTGTTGTTATAATCCCGTTATTGTTACACTTAAGACGGCCCTGAGGGTTCAGTTTTACCGACTTGTGAAAAGACTTAGAAGTAAAACTTACAAATGAAAGCGTTCCTCAAACTGCACTTGACAATGACACAATGTGCGCAAAATGTCGTCTGCAACGCCCACACGAAGCACTCAGAGAGTCTTCTATTAACTTGTGTCCCCTAACCATTTAGTGGCAGCTGCATAGTGCTTGAATAAGACTAGTATACCCTTTATTGACTTGATGCATGAATGTAGCTCTGGTGAGTAACTTGCCACAGTTACATTCAAACATCATGAAGACCATATTGTATTGATCCATTCCTAGAGTGGCATTCATGCATCATAACGAGAAAGAGCGTATCATCTTAAAGCTCTCTGTTGCCCTGAACTTAAAGGACTAGCCGCCTGTTGTTGTCGACAAACTGGGTTAATGGACGACTAGACTAACTTCTCAATGAAACAGCTAAAAGCTTTATCCCATTCAAAAATATATTTAGTATTTCAATCCAAATCCCGAAGTTCTTGCATTTAATGCTAGCTATTGTTGGAGGTTTTCTGGGACAAGGGTTGATTTCAAAGAATGTATTTCTGTTGAGAAGAGCCATTGTAACCGATTAAAAAAGCGTCAAGTGTAATTGAATCATGAAGTAAACAAAACCAATGGACTGGACCAACTTTTCTCGGTTTTGTCTTTTCATCCCAACGATGTCAAAATGATTTGCGACCCAGGTATTAGAATATACTAATTGTCTAAAGGACATTTAATTCCCGGTTCAAAGTTATGAGCCTGTATCACCCCCTCCCCCCGTCTGACCTGGTACCCATAGTACAACTGTTCTCTGATTGGTTGTTGATGCTGCGGCTGTCATTACCCGGCAGCCTCTTGTCACCTCACAGTGCCACAGGTCAACAAGAGGGGCACGGGATCCGCCATTACCCCTTTAAGGGCCGCATACTGCTTGGTGTATAGACTGTAGTGTCCCCTGTCGACATGACGCATGAATGCAGCCCTGGTGATTAACTCAACAAGGCTGTATTCAAGCATCATCTGAACACGCCAATAGGGTCGGTGTGATGCATGAAAGTAGCCCTGGCCGCATGAATGCATCATGACGACAGAGGGTATAGCACTTTAGAGCAGTGTGTGATACTTAAAGGGTTATATACTGCCAGTGAGTACACAAACAGGGATATGTGCAATAGTAGTGTAAAACACAACCACCCATCCTCTCAGAAAGGGCAGAATTTTCATGTGAATTCTTCTTTTATTTTTTTAAGAAAAAGGCATACGAAGTCCCATATGGCTCTTTATAATGGTGCGGGTGAAATTAACAATGTTGATGATCGATTTTAAATCCCAAGAGTAAGACTTCTATCAGATATCAAAACCTAGTAGAAGTAGAACCAGATAAAACGTTGGTTTTACAGTCTGTGGGTGGGGCATCGACCATTCAATTATTCACTTCCCACACACGGAAATATGGTCTGGCTCATCAAGCCTGTTTAATAATAGGCGACATGATACTAAGATATCATCTGCCCTCTCACGTCTTGGCGCTACTTTGTGTACTCCTATGTATAATGTACGTTTTATGGGATTTTACTGCCCAACTTTTATTGCAGAAAATCGATAACACTTTCCCTCCCCCCCCCCCCCCCCCCACCCTCGACTCTGGTATCTATACATGTATTATCAGAGAGGCTGGCACTTGACGTCCCCATGACCTCTGTGTATCCTTCCCCCATACTGTAATACTTCCTCATCAGCCATCCCTAAAAAGTGGTGCCTTTCAGGTAAAAAGCTGAACAAGTATGCTATGGCGACAGAGGGTCTCCTTTTCATTCATATTTTAAATGTGTCCTGGGGAGGGGGTCAGGGCTTTTTAGACAAAGGGAAATTCGAACACGAAAATAATCTTATTTTCAGAAATACGTTTTTAAAAGTTAGTAGTTAGTAAGTCGGGGGACCTGGAACACAGCTCCTTTTTTTTCATTTTTGAGCAGGGATGGGTGTTTGGGAGGAGGGGGTACCCTGACACACTTAAGCCCCGGCCACACCTAGGTGATTTCACCCGACCCGACGTGGTCCGACCTAGATCCGACCCAACCCGACCCGACAGTCGGAAGAGTTTGGCATGCACAACTCTATCAGACCGGCCAGGTAAATTAGATCCGATTGTCGAGTCTGGTCGGGTCAGATCTGCTCAAAACTGCCTAGTGTGGCCGGGGCTTTATATATATGTAGGGTAAATAAACCCGTTATATAGCGCTGTCGGCTTATCTTATCACACATTACAGGAGACGGTATCAATGGGTTGAGGTGTGGAGAGGGTCGTGTTGACTTAGGTGTAAAAATAGACACTGACAGAGACTAAAACTAAAGTACTGGCAGGAGGGAAACTCCTGTTAATACTGCCTGCACAATGTTTCGTTTCCAATGGGTACATGTATACACGACTGTAGGGGGTACACACTTAAACTGCAAGTCTACATTATGTTATTGGTATTGGTTAATTGTGAAATAAACACTGATGTGATTGAAGTGTATGTGTAGGGGGGGGGGGGTGGTGGAGCCCCCCCCTCCCCCCCCCCCCCCCCACACACACACACGAAACCGTCACAAAGACAAAGGGAAGAGCAAGAGACGTGGTAGGGAAGACTCAAAAGACATGATAAAAGTGTTAAATTCATTTTCGACTTTCCATGAACTTGTAGCATGACTGTAAAAACAACAGATTGTTATTCCTTTACTAGCTGTTGTCATGGTACCCACTTTCTAATGATCCGTACTGTTTGCGATATCTCACAGATTGACACTTTACTTATATCCACCACAACTACGCATTAGGCTCGCTGCTTTTCACATTTTAGTATACCATGAAAGTACTTTATATCGCTGGGTATATATTTTCGCGATTTTTGCGGAAATGAAAAATCTGCGAAATTTTGATATGCATAAGTATGGAATAGATACCCGCGAATTTGCCAATTTTCACTCATCCGTGAAAATCTAAACTCGTGAAAATAAGTACTTTCACAGCAACCCAAAGCTGGCCACAGGAATTTGTTTCTCACTATAATTTCAGGCCCATAATTTCATACATTTGTCCTTTAAGGACGGCATAATGCTTCATCACAAATTCATTTGTTTTCATGATGCATGAATGTAGTACCAGTGTGTCACTCACCAGTGCTGCATACTGACCCTTGGGCAACCTTGGACCCTTGGGCTACCTTTCTTTAGGTGTGCTGCATTCATGCATCATGCCAACAAAAAGGGGCCAGTGGCCAGTGCATTATGCTGCCTTTAGAGGGTTATCTTACTGGCTGTACTTTCATCTGGTGAGGGTTTCCAGTAGTAGGACAGTGAACAGCATGCGGTATCAGTATCAGATGACGGGATCAACAGGGCAGGCTTATCTCGGAGTTAACCCTTCAACAACAGCATAATGCTTTAATGTACCATGTCCAGTATCGTTGTGATGCTTGAATGCAGCCTTGACGAGTAACTCGGCAGTGATGGATTCTTGTATTACACCGACCTTACAGGGTTCATACACTCCTGAAGGGTCGGCATGATGCATGAATGCAGTCCTGGTGAGTAGACTCGCCAGGGGTGCATTCATGTATCATGATGACCCAGGCATAACGCATTGCAGCACCCCGCGGTTACTGCGTCGTGGTATCTGTTCTCCCCCCTTGTACAAGTCCACTACAGATACCCACACCTGATAAGGCCCTTTTATTCTGATAACTTGGATTTATACCGATCCGCCAATGGCAATTTTGGCAATTTTCTTTTTTTTTACCCCTGCCCCCGAGATTTTTTTTAGAATTTGACCAAAAAAGAAAAAAAAAGTGAATGCTGACCAGGAAAACCTCAACATGGCCCTCAATCTGGGGATATTTCTCAATATATCTTCATTTGGTACTAAGCCCAAAAGAGGAATTTCCCTTATTTTTTTCTTAATTTTGACTTCTTTTTTTTTTGGACATTCATTTGACGCTTTTTCATTGCCCATGTTTCTCAGACTAACAAACTTATTCCTGGCTAGATCTATTATCTACTCGCCGGTATCGTAGTATTATCTATAGTATAGTACTAGTAGTCGGGATAGTAGTAGACGAGATATAGCTGTCTGCAATCCTTGACCACTGGATGACAATCAGTAACACTATCAATCTGGGCATAACACCATCCCCACACTCTGCACGCTATCCCTTTAAATAATCTACAGGACCACAAGTGCAGATTGTATGAACCAGCGGTAGAACTAGAAGTGTCGATCTAGTATAAGGCAGGCATATATCATATTAAACTATGGTAGGCCTAATTAACGTAGGGCCACTCAAAAAAAGTTGTTTCTCATCACCCGGCAGGGAAAAAATGAAGAGGGCGTTTTTTATCTATTTTTTTTTTACCGGTATTTGATTTTTTTACTGAAGGCTAAAATGTATAGGGAAATTGAGACTTTACATGAATGATTTTCACATTTCAGTAGTTTGGAGTCTATTGATCCATAAAGGTTGTTGTATTGTACCTATTCCCAGTAGGCCTACCCCTGGTACATGTATTTATTATCATTCTTAAAGACGATTTTCATGATGCACGTGGTGATAAGAAACCTGTTTATTTTTTTGATTGCCCTATACGCCATTGCAAGGCCTACAATGTAGACAATATTAACTGGAATATACCCACTCTACTGCTGTATTATCTAGGAAATACCTAAGGCAAGGCTTGGCCATGCCAGGTATTAAATACCCATCCCTACCATGCCAGATCAATATCATTATATTTACAGATACTATTGTATTAACGATTTAAAGGCCCATATATGGCAATGTACTGCATGGTCGTAATGGCTGGATCCATAGCCTAAGTATAGGTCCTACATAAATTGTCATAATACGCAATGTAACATCAAAATATAAATACAAAACTACATATAGAGTCTAATCGATATGCCACTAGCAGTGGCTTTATGGCAGTGCTGGAGGTGTGACGAGTAACGGCAGTGGCAGGGCCTACTGACTGTATTATTACAAGTAGGTCACCCATTCATAACCCCACTGCACAGAAACATGAATGAATCCCTACCTTCTCGAGTTTGATGGGTTGGATCACCACCACTCGCTTGGATCCCCGATCCCGGGGGAAAAACTCCGTGTCATCCAAAGATATATCTCCATAATATTCATGCTCCATGGTCGCGGCCTCTGCGTTCCGGAATCCTGTCGACAAACAGAAATTAAATCAGAGCCATTGGGAAACTTGGAGTGGGATGGGGGACTGGGGAATCGCAGCAGTGGCCTAGATAGGCAGAGGCAGAAGCCATATTGAAAACTAGCGAGGCTTCCCGAGCTCTTTCAGGACAGTTCTAGATTGGCTCTATTTGGATGATTTAGTAGTATCTGATTGGATTCTTACCTAGTGCCACCTCGGGGAAGATTCCGGGTGCATAGGGTGGAGTTTCCGAGGCCGGTTGACCAGTTTAGAGCCGCTGTCGGGAAAGTAAACTTCACGTCCAACACTCGGCCTCAGCTGATCCGAACCCAGGAGTCTCGGCACTTGTTGCGTACTGGGCCGGGGACGAGCTGTCAGTCAACCCCCAGTCTCCCCTTCATCCACCTGGCCTAGATCTGCTCCAACAGCCCACTTAGAACAACCACAGGGCCGTGACACACCTAGCACGAGCCTAATTACTGTTAGACATGATACATGTGACACACTGGGGCATTTTAAGTCATACATTCAGGTTTATTGGCACAAACTCTCGGCTTCATTCAGGTCGGTGGCGATCGGCCATGGCGGCAGGTGCGCGCTCATTGGCGGGATTTGTTTACCTGAGACGCAGGGGGCGGGGCTTATAATGTTGTAGTTGGGACGCAAGGGTGGAGGAGTGGGGGGTGGGGGGTGGGTGATGATACCACTCCTGGATAACTTGGTCCAAACTCCATTGTTGTTGCCGGGGAGGGACTTGGCTTTAGAAGTTAGTTTTTCTTCTTTGTTTTTTTGTGGACCGACGATTTCAGCTTTTAATCAAAGGACCTAGCCCGCCTGAAAAACGATTTCTCTAATTAGGGAGTGCTCATTTTTTAACAACAGGGGGGGGGGTGGTGGATTTGGGGGGGGGGGGTAAAAAATTTTGACTCCTCTAGAGGGGGGGGGTGAAAAAAATTCGCGCGCTCCGCGCGAAATCTCACCGCCCCCCCCTGTTATTAAAAAATGAGCACTCCCTTAGATCAATTAGGCTCGCAGACCTAGGTACACCCCCTCTTATGGGTATAGCTAGACCCCTAAAATCGACACGGCGACATGGCCATTTCTTAAAATCGACATGGCGACATGGTCATTTCTTAAAATCGACATGTGACATGGCAACCTAAGCGACATGTGACATGGCCATTTCTTAAAATCGACATGTGACATGGCAACCTAAGCAACATAGCGACATGGGAAATGTGGTCTGAGGGTTAGAACCATGATAGGAAACATCAATAATAGCACCAGAATTGACCGTTTGGCTTCTAGATTTTCAAAATTTTCCAAGGGGTCAAAAGTGGGCCTATGTCTATTTCAACAAAAGACATTAGTTACACTAGCGACATGGCTTATCTCTTAGTGACATGGGACATGAGCTTTTCTTAAAATCGACATGCGACATGGGGACCCCCCATCTATACCCCCCCTCTTCCCTTAGAGGTTGACAAAATTATTCAATTATTGTCTGACTTTCCGTTTAATGATTCACCTATCCCCCTTGTTGTGATGGAACCAACAAATTATCACATTAATTTGAAGATATTTCAAAGGCATATAAGTAGTATTGTATGTATCGGAACGGGACTATAGTTAAGTACTGTTTATTACTCAATCGACCTGCAGCCAATCAGAGGCCTCCATTTGGTCACGTGACCGGAAGTGACCTACTTAGGGGATTAGTGGTGACGTCACGTGACCTAGTTAGCCAATCAGAGGCCGCCATTTGGTCACGTGACCGGAAGTGACGTCATATGACCTACTTATGGACCGGAAGTGACGTCATATGACCTACTTAGGGGACCGGAAGTGACGTCATATGACCTAATTTAGGATCACGTGACCGGAAGTGACCTGATGAGTCACGTGACCGGAAGTGACGTCACATGACCTAATGGCCAACCGGAAGTGAGTGACCTCATTGAGGATCACGTGACCGGAAGTGACCTGATTGATCACGTGACCGGAAGAAGAAGTGACGTCACGCAACTTAATGAAGAGATGAGCGTCTTTAAGGGGTCACGCGCTTTAAAATGTGATATCTTTTTTTTTTTTGGAGGAGGAGGAGGAGGAGGAGGAGGAGGAGGAGGAGGAGGAGGCGAGTCTCTTATTTTTTTCGGTAAACTAATAAAAAACACTACGATATAAGTTTGTTTTTTTTTCATTTTTTATTGTTTTACGAGCGACTGGAAGTGACTTATTGAACTAGGTAGAAGCGTTCTTTAGAGTGTATAAGGGGGGGGGGGGGGAGGGGAGGGGAGGGGAGGGGAGGGAAGGGGAGGGGGGCCCCTTTAAGATGCATGGGGAGGGGGGCGCTTTTAGGATGCATGGGGCGGGTGGGGGGGAGGGGGGGAGGGGGGAGGGGGGGAGGGGGGAGGGGGGCACTCTAGGGGGGTGGGGGGGCACTCTAAGGGGCGTTTGTCTCTTTTAAGAAAAAAAGAAAAGAAAAAGATTTCAATCGAGAGACACGCTTCTTCCTCTCGAGAGGAAGAAGCGTGTCTCTTCATTTTTTTTGTTTAGGAAGTGAGGGTCTTTAGGATCACGTGACTGGAAGCGACTTGATGAAGCATGTGACTAGAAGTGACGACGTCACATGCTTTAATGAGGCGATCAGCTGTGACTGGCGGCGGCGGCGGTAGCGGCGGCGGTGGTGCTGGTGGTGGTGGTAGTAGACGTTACTGTGGTCAGAGGTGATATGGCTTTTTTCCAACAGAAATCAGAGCTTTTATACAGAGGGAGTTTAATCCTATTTCCAACAGCACCCCAGCTGTCCAGCAGCCGCTCCGCTCCGTAAGAGCTTCTTAAGAGCTTAGATGACGAGGGGTATGTCATCGCCATCTGTGGTGGCCAGCTGAAAATGGTGTTTTTTCCTTATCCATTAGCCTTACCTCCTACCCCCTACCTGAGGACGACTCTCTCCCCCTTTGGCATTCATTGTAACAAACGTCAGAGGTCAGGTGAAAATCGGATTTTCATGCACAGCCTTAGTCAGCTGTCACCCCTATTGAACTAGCCGGCCGCCGCCGGCCGGTCTACTCACCACGGCAGGAGGCGGTGATTTTTTTTTGTTTTACACTTAAGTCGCTCACCACATGCACACGACTCTACTCACAGACAGACACACCCGTCTTAGGGGGTCCTGCTTCACACTACACGCCTCCTGTAGTTTTTTGTATACACACTCTAAGCTCATGACTGCTTAATCCTTTATACAGCTAATGCGCGTTGAATTAGCACAGTCGGTACACCGCCCGCTCATGGCAGTCGATCTCTCAAAAAAAGGGGGAAAGAGATCCAGCTGAAAACGTCATGACTTATGTCTTTTGTTTCTCTTTGTGAATGTCCGCCGGTCAGCCGGCGGCAGCAACTGCTTAATCCTATATACAGCTAACGCACGTTGAATTGCTGAACAAGGCAGTAAGTAGCTTAGCTCATGTCAGTCGATCTCTCAAAGGGGAGGGGGAAAGGGCTCCAGCTGAAAACGTCATGCCTTATGTCTTTTTGTTTCTCTTTGTGAATGGCCGCCGGTCAGCCAGCGGCAGCTGAACAGAGCCGTAAGTAGCTTAGCTCTAGAAGCGAGAAGGAGTATATAAGGGGGCTGGAAACACCCATTCACTCACTCAGTCTTTTGCTGCTCTCTACAGTCACCACCATGAGCAAAACACAACAACTAGTGTCGTCCAAGGATCTAATCGAGTTCAAGAACAAGAAGAGTACGCAGAACGGTGATCGTTTACCGTCAGCGTCTCCTCTTGCTACTGAAATTGAGACTACCGCCGCAACCGCTTGGTCTTATCACCCTCCCGCTGTAGCGAGCGCACGCAGCAGTAGTAGTGGTAGTAGTAGTCGTCGTGGTAGCGACTTTGTTACACTCGCGACGGTTGTTGCTGCTAAGCACGCTGCTGCTGCTACTGCTGCGCCTGCTGCGGCTGCTGGTGATCCTCGTGCTGCTAGTGCTGCTGCTGCTGCTGCGCCTGCTACTGCTGCGCCTGTTACTGCTGCGCCTGCTGAGGCTGCTGCGCCTGCTGCTGCTGTGCCTGCTACTGCTGCGTCTGCTACTGCTGCACCTGCTAGCGCTGCGCTTGCTGCTGCTGCTGCTGCTGCTGCTGCTGCTGCTGCTGCTGCTGCTACACCTCTTGCTGCGACTGCCGCTACTAGTACTGACACGCAGCACGTTGCACAGAACCTCTCCACCGCTACATCAACCGAAGCCATCAACGCCGCTCGCGCTGAGACTTACAGCTATTCGGACACTCAGCCCCAGCAGCGCGTAGTAGACATACATGCCCTAAAGCAACAGGGTGAGACAGAGAACGACGCTGACGACGAGGCGTACGAGGAACCCGAAGGGTTACGGGCGCACAGTCCGTTTTTCGACCTCATTTCCACTGGTAGCGCGTCCGGTCCGTGGCGACTGCCCTCACCACCACCTTACGAAGTCGTGTGGTTGCCCTGTTCCGACAACGAGTCGTCGGATACCAGCGCAGACGCTGCTCCTGTTATTGGTTCTGCTGCAGTAGTACCTGTATCATCATACTTCAAAGCAGAGCCGTTAGGATACTTGTCAGACGCTATGCTACTGAAAATAAGTAGTAAGTTGCCGACATCAGATTACATACGGTTAGGTTCATACCTTGAAGTGAACTTGAAGGATATGGGATATCTCAGTTGTGAGACAAGTGTCATAACTCAAGCTAGAGAAATGTTCACTACTTGGTACCAGAAAAGTTGTACTACTAGGTGGAAGGACCTAGCCGCCGCCTTGGAAGAATCTTACCGTATGGACCTCATCAAATTCTCACGTGAGTACATGGACAAGCATGACATGTGGGATGGCTTAGAGAGTGGAGACATGGAGTGGAAAGTGCAGAAATATTTCTCTCTTTTAGCTGAGCTCTGCCCTAGAGACTGGAAGACCATAGGGATCTACTTAGGGTTGACTTCTCATGAAGTAGCTTTCATCTCTCAACCTGTGCCTTCTGACAGGACTGTGAAGAACCCTGTCTATGAAGTGCTGAGAGCTTGGAAGTACAACGAGACGTCTGAGCCTATGGCTCTGATGAAAGTGTTGCAAGACGACATGGGTCGCAGCGACGTCGCAATGTATGTTCAAGGGTTGTATGCAGCTGTACCCAAAGACATAAAAGTGAGCTGTG
Source organism: Harmothoe impar (assembly GCA_947462335.1). Classification (NCBI taxonomy): domain Eukaryota; kingdom Metazoa; phylum Annelida; class Polychaeta; order Phyllodocida; family Polynoidae; genus Harmothoe; species Harmothoe impar. The sequence goes on from OX381717.1 coordinate 25,659,947, forward strand.
ACACTCCAGTGTTGACCACTCTCGTCTGATCCCTGCAGTAAGATGGACATCTGTTGAATTCGATCCTAGACTACAGTCGCCTTTCACTATGCTAATAGTATCGTGTGGTAAGAGGCGTCTAGTATTCGAAGTGATAAATAACGTTTATTTTTTTAAATAATTGGTAAATAAGTGAAAAAACAAAAAAAAAGAAAAACATGACGCAGGACGTTTGCGAAAAGTGTTTCAAAATTTTTAAAAGACCGTACAATCACGAGTGACCCGTAGAAAAATGAAGAACAATACCTAAGTTTTGCCCTCTATGCGGCGATGTCGATTGCTGAAAAGATCACCTGTCGACGCGAATCTCTGGACGAGGTGACTATCTCTCTACGTACATGCGCTGTACCGAACGGTGAGGAAACGTTCACGGCGAATTGGCCTGCAATACGAACGAGTGTCAGGATGCACGGGACTCGCGTGAGTGTAACAAACGTCAAACTACCAACCGGCGAGTTGAGTGACGCTGTAGATACTATGCGTCGCAATCTGCTTCACACAATGATAAAAGTGGGTTTCTCGGTAGGCTTACTCTTACAACACAGAGAAGACAAGAGCATACTGCGCTACTTTCACGTCTCCCAGAACAACGCAACTCTCATTACAACCGCTCCGTACTATAACTAATTCAGAAACTTTAGAAGAGCTCCTCTCAAACATGGAAAACACCGTCGCTTGCGAGGAAGTACGGAAACTTTGCGACGCTGACACCAAGCGGTGCGCTCTTTTTCCTACTAATTTTGAACATTTGCGTTTACATGGGACCGGGGGGTTTTCCCATAGGCGGTAGGAACAGTCAGGACGGTCGAGTTGGAAAGAGAAGCCGTGTGTTAGATTTTCCCAACAAGGACAACCTCTGCGTCTTCCGCCACATTTCCTTTTCACTTATACAACACCAGCAAGCGCGCTTCAAATTTGTTACGTCAGTTCTGTCCCGCTGCCACACGTGAAACTTTTCCTCCCGACGGACATTCCAGAATCTACCCTTACAACATTACCTTCGATTTCGAGGCTTTCTTCAGACCGTGCAGATGACCGTAGACCGAACACGTGTCCCTGCTGTGGGATCACGTCCCTTTGTCGGCTAGCGTCGCATACGACTTTCCGGGGTAGGAGGGGCAGTGTACGTCAGAGAATCCGACGCAGATTCCGACCCCTTGTTAGACCGAGTTTAAAATCACATAAACGAGAACGCCAAAGTCATCGAGAAAGCTGTGCTAGAAGTTTACCGACCAACGTTAGCGAAGTTACATGTGGCGATAGGTGAAGCTCTCCTGCTAGAGGAAGCGACATTCACCCCTTCTCCAGGCGGCTTCGCTGCAGCTCACACCAGACAACCGTTAGTTCAACTGAAGAAGCGGCTTCTGAGATACATCCGTCAAGCTCCAGTCGTAGGCTTCAACTCAGAGCGTTACGACTTGAACCTGATCAAAAATACGCCTTCACTCGTTCTTTGCCTCCGGAGACCGAAGAAACCAACAATTCAGCGTCATAAAGAGAAGCAATCAATACTTGACGGTTTACACACAGTTTTCTTGGACGTAGTAGTCAACTATTTGGCACTTGGTTACAGCTACGCGAATTATTTGCGAGCTTTCACCAGAAACGAAGAGAAAGGTTGCTTTCCTTACGAATGGATGACGTATACCAAGAAACTGGTAAACAGAACCCTGCCACTGAGATCGGCTTTTGACAGCGAACTGACGGGCGTCAAAATGGCCGAAATCCGACTACGCCACATGTCAGAAAGTTTAGTATGACAAGAAGAAGCAAACTATGAGAGATTACTTGATCCACTACAACAATGAAGACGTCAAACCTTTCATAGAAGCTTTTGAAAAAATCACGCTAATTTTTTCCAAGATAGCAGCATTGTCATGTTGAAAGACGAGATCTCTCTCGCCAGTTTGACTTTACAGGTCCTCTTCCAAAAACCTATAAGCTGTGTTCACAACGTTCCCTCCGTTCGACGCCGTCCTCCACGCTCTGATCAAAGAAAATCTAGTCAGTGGTCCTTCCATCATCTTCCATAGATTTCACGAGAAGGAGTGTATAGGTGTCTTATAAGTCGGCAGAGGGTGAATACTAGTGAAAAGGGAAGGCAGGTGTGCAAGTAGCTTTTTCTAACAGACACGTGTGTGAACTAAGCTGCTTAAGTCTAAACCCACCTGCGGTAGAAGCTCTGTACTGAGAGAGTCTTTTCAGCCGTTTAAGAGGCTTATCTAGGACAGGGTACATAAGGAGTGAAACGCCGCTCTCACCAGTCACACTTTCTCCACCCGCCCTTCATCTTCGTAGCATCGTCCACTCTACGCTCGCTCAGCACGTTACGATGATTAGTTCTGCTATTTTCTTTATTTATGAAAGTGTTGACGCTACAGAGCATCGAAACCCTCTCGAAATGAGTCCAAGAAAGAAAAAGCAACTCCCACTTGAAGCAAGAAGAGAAACAGTGCCCTATGATGCATGTGAGGTAAAGAAACATTGGAAGGACGTCACCAAGGAGCAATGGATAGAAGCATGCTTCAACTTCATCGGAACAGTAGTTTCATTTGGACAGAGGGAGAAGATTTTGTTAGAGCTATTTTTCTTAGCTCTGTATACTTGGCCTGACTGTGGTGAAATTCCTTCAAGTTTGTCAGTCTTCGCCATACAAGTTATCAACTCCTTGAAGGAGCTTCGATATATGCAAGGCACTCAGGAGGAGATTGTCAAGAAAATGACGGAATTCGAAACAGGCGAAGACACAATATGGTGCGAGGAGACGACATATGCGGACGATGATCTGGAGTCCATCATTTGTAGCCCGTTGGAACATTATGTTAAAGACTTTGAGGACATGCTAGACAGCACTGAGATGAACCCGAAAGAGAGATCCCTTACTGCACAGAAAGAGGCCAAAGCTGTGTTGGAAAAGCACAAGTTTGGTCAAGGATTCACTCTTCAAAGCAGCTGTGTGAGTGTGATAAAAAGTCTTGTGTTGAAACATTCAGACATGAAGTTTTCGCGTGCTGTCGACACACTTCCTTTGCCTGAACTGATGATGAACATGATCGACCCCATCGTACCAACACGTTTCGACTCTGCCAATTGTCCCATGTATAAAATGGTTTCAAGTTTTGCCCGTGGCCGATGGCTAAACGATCCACTGAAGTCAGAAAACCTCCTTGATTTAATCAACTGACTAAATGTATTTTCTCATACTAGTATTAGTAGCATTAGTAATAGCGGCTACTCAGTCTCGTGCAGCACAAGCAGCAGCATCTGTCAGCAGCATCCGTGACATCGTCAGCAGCAGCAGCAGCTGCACAAGCAGCACAAGCAGCCACATCTGTCAACAGTATCCGTGACATCGTCAGCAGCTGCAGCAGCTGCACGAGCAGCGCAAGCAGCCCAAGCAGTAGCATCTGTCAGCGGAATCCGTGACAACGTCAGCAGCCGCAGCAGCGGCTGCACGCGCAGCACAAGCAGCAGCATCTGTTAACAGCATCCGTGACAGCGTCAGCAACTACAGCAGCTGCAGCTGTCAGCAGCTGCAACAGCTGCACGAGCTGCACAAGCAGCAGCAGCAGCAGCAGCGGTAGTGTAGACCGCTAAATTCGAGATGACGTCATGTCTGTTTCTTAGCATCGACATTCGACATGAGACCTAGTGACATTTGACATGAAGCTTGAAAAACATAGTGACAGGTGACATGAGCAATTCTTAAAATCGCCATGAGATATGAGCATAATTAAGCGACATCGACATGTGCCATGGCTATTTTTTTTTAAGACAAACGCCGTAGTCTCCTCATCCAGACCTCCGCTAGTAGCGCTCTATAAGCGCAAGCTGTGGCTGTGAACCCCCTCCTCCCACCGTACACACGGGTAAATATCAGAGTCGGCCAATGTCGCCAATACTACTCTCATACAAGGGTCAGGCGCTGCTGGACTATAATAGATGGGTCAAGGACTATTCTACTGAGGGTCAGGCTACGCCGGACATTCAATAACAAGCTGGACTTTGGCAAATTTGCTTGAAAGTCTGGCCAGCAAGAGTCCAGCATACTCTCCCAAGAGTTCAGCATTGCCAGACTATGGCATGAGGATCCCGCATGGTCAGACTTTCAAGCAAGTTTGCCAAACTCCGGCTTGTTATTGAATGTCCGGCGTAGCCTGACCCTCACTAGAATAGCCCTTGACCCATCTATTATAGTCCAGCAGTGCCTGACCTTTGTCTGAGAGTAGAATTAGCGCTATTGGGTGCCTCTGATATTTGCCTCTGTGTAGTCAAACCTCGCCTGAGAGAGACATACTTCAGAAAGAAACGAAAGCGGATTCCGACATCGGTGTGTGACGATCACTTAAAGCTTTTCGTGAAGATAAAAACGGAAAAAAAGTGCGAAAATGGTGTCCGCCGCCCGGCGGATGTTGTGAAAGACGTTACCTTCACGATCTGAGAACTTCGGAGCTTATGAAAGCGGCGTGAGAAGGTGACGGGATCCTTAGTCTCAACCCTAAGACTTACATTTGCTACGATCGAGTCAGCGGCACCGGTGAAAGAAAATCCCAAAAAAAAAGATAGCGTGCAAAAAGTGTACAGAAGTAACAAAACCCTAAAGAACCAGTCGTCTTCTTAGATGTTTTCGAAAACGAAAAACTCTCCTTGCGGTAAATAGAAATTTCAAAGTGGTACGAACCAAAAATGGACACTTACACCATAGAGAAAGATGACGTGCGCTACTTGTATTATAAGCGTCGCGTGCATTCTAACGGTGTGACAACGAGTCCTTTAAAATATGAAAAAAAAGTGTGTTATTGATTGATTGAGCGCATCTTTTCAAAAATAGCGTGTTTATTAGAATTGAAAAAAAAGAAAATAAAAAAATAAATAAAATTATTGTTGTGTTTTATTTTCATACGTCTTCTTTTATTAGTAAGTAAAAAAAATTATAACAATTAACTAGCGTGTCCTCTTAAAGTGACACTTCCTCCGGTCGCTGCTGATCGCCTAATTAAGGCATGTGTCGTCGTCACTTCTAGTCACGTGACTCATCAGGTCGCTTCCGGTCACGACGATCTGAGAACTTCGGAGCTTATGAAAGCGGCGTGAGAAGGTGACGGGATCCTAAGTCTCAACCCTAAGACTTACATTTGCTACGATCGAGTCAGCGGCACCGGTGAAAGAAAATCCAAAAAAAAAAGATAGCGTGCAAAAAGTGTACAGAAGTAACAAAACCCTAAAGAACCAGTCGTCTTCTTAGATGTTTTCGAAAACGAAAAACTCTCCTTGCGGTAAATAGAAATTTCAAAGTGGTACGAACCAAAAATGGACACTTACACCATAGAGAAAGATGACGTGCGCTACTTGTATTATAAGCGTCGCGTGCATTCTAACGGTGTGACAACGAGTCCTTTAAAATATAAAAAAAAAGTGTGTTATTGATTGATTGAGCGCATCTTTTCAAAAATAGCGTGTTTATTAGAATTGAAAAAAAAGAAAATAAAAAAATAAATAAAATTATTGTTGTGTTTTATTTTCATACGTCTTCTTTTATTAGTAAGTAAAAAAAATTATAACAATTAACTAGCGTGTCCTCTTAAAGTGACACTTCCTCCGGTCGCTGCTGATCGCCTAATTAAGGCATGTGTCGTCGTCACTTCTAGTCACGTGACTCATCAGGTCGCTTCCGGTCACGACGATCTGAGAACTTCGGAGCTTATGAAAGCGGCGTGAGAAGGTGACGGGATCCTAAGTCTCAACCCTAAGACTTACATTTGCTACGATCGAGTCAGCGGCACCGGTGAAAGAAAATCCCAAAAAAAAAGATAGCGTGCAAAAAGTGTACAGAAGTAACAAAACCCTAAAGAACCAGTCGTCTTCTTAGATGTTTTCGAAAACGAAAAACTCTCCTTGCGGTAAATAGAAATTTCAAAGTGGTACGAACCAAAAATGGACACTTACACCATAGAGAAAGATGACGTGCGCTACTTGTATTATAAGCGTCGCGTGCATTCTAACGGTGTGACAACGAGTCCTTTAAAATATGAAAAAAAAGTGTGTTATTGATTGATTGAGCGCATCTTTTCAAAAATAGCGTGTTTATTAGAATTGAAAAAAAAGAAAATAAAAAAATAAATAAAATTATTGTTGTGTTTTATTTTCATACGTCTTCTTTTATTAGTAAGTAAAAAAAATTATAACAATTAACTAGCGTGTCCTCTTAAAGTGACACTTCCTCCGGTCGCTGCTGATCGCCTAATTAAGGCATGTGTCGTCGTCACTTCTAGTCACGTGACTCATCAGGTCGCTTCCGGTCAAGACGATCTGAGAACTTCGGAGCTTATGAAAGCGGCGTGAGAAGGTGACGGGATCCTAAGTCTCAACCCTAAGACTTACATTTGCTACGATCGAGTCAGCGGCACCGGTGAAAGAAAATCCAAAAAAAAAAGATAGCGTGCAAAAAGTGTACAGAAGTAACAAAACCCTAAAGAACCAGTCGTCTTCTTAGATGTTTTCGAAAACGAAAAACTCTCCTTGCGGTAAATAGAAATTTCAAAGTGGTACGAACCAAAAATGGACACTTACACCATAGAGAAAGATGACGTGCGCTACTTGTATTATAAGCGTCGCGTGCATTCTAACGGTGTGACAACGAGTCCTTTAAAATATAAAAAAAAAGTGTGTTATTGATTGATTGAGCGCATCTTTTCAAAAATAGCGTGTTTATTAGAATTGAAAAAAAAGAAAATAAAAAAATAAATAAAATTATTGTTGTGTTTTATTTTCATACGTCTTCTTTTATTAGTAAGTAAAAAAAATTATAACAATTAACTAGCGTGTCCTCTTAAAGTGACACTTCCTCCGGTCGCTGCTGATCGCCTAATTAAGGCATGTGTCGTCGTCACTTCTAGTCACGTGACTCATCAGGTCGCTTCCGGTCACGACGATCTGAGAACTTCGGAGCTTATGAAAGCGGCGTGAGAAGGTGACGGGATCCTAAGTCTCAACCCTAAGACTTACATTTGCTACGATCGAGTCAGCGGCACCGGTGAAAGAAAATCCCAAAAAAAAAGATAGCGTGCAAAAAGTGTACAGAAGTAACAAAACCCTAAAGAACCAGTCGTCTTCTTAGATGTTTTCGAAAACGAAAAACTCTCCTTGCGGTAAATAGAAATTTCAAAGTGGTACGAACCAAAAATGGACACTTACACCATAGAGAAAGATGACGTGCGCTACTTGTATTATAAGCGTCGCGTGCATTCTAACGGTGTGACAACGAGTCCTTTAAAATATGAAAAAAAAGTGTGTTATTGATTGATTGAGCGCATCTTTTCAAAAATAGCGTGTTTATTAGAATTGAAAAAAAAGAAAATAAAAAAATAAATAAAATTATTGTTGTGTTTTATTTTCATACGTCTTCTTTTATTAGTAAGTAAAAAAAATTATAACAATTAACTAGCGTGTCCTCTTAAAGTGACACTTCCTCCGGTCGCTGCTGATCGCCTAATTAAGGCATGTGTCGTCGTCACTTCTAGTCACGTGACTCATCAGGTCGCTTCCGGTCACGTGATCCTAAAGTCGATCACTTCCTAAACAAAATTAAATTAAGAGACACATTTCTTCATGACCCAACCAATCAGAGGTCTCCATTTGACCAGAAGTAGACCCCTCATTTGCATAATGGGTCACTTCCGGTGTACCAGCCAATCAGAAGCCTCTAACTAAGTCAAGGTCACGTGACGTCACTTCCGGTATGCCCTTATATGGACATGTGAAGGTCACATGACGTCACTTCCGGTATGCCCTTATATGGGCGTGTGACGTCACTTCCGGTCAAATGGAAGCCTCTGATTGGCTGAGTCATGACCTTGACCTCTAACTAGGTCAAGGTCACGTGACGTCACTTCCGGTATGCCCTTATATGGGCATGTGACGTCACTTCCGGTCAAATGGAGGCTTCTGATTGGCTGCAGGTCGATTGAGTAATAAACAGTAGTTAACTATAGTCCCGTTCCGATACATACTATACTACTCATATATGTGTAGACTCAGCTGGGTACGGTATATCTTTCTATTTTAGGTCCCTCCCTACATACGGTACAAGAAACGTCTTTTCAATAATTTCAAAACGTTTTTGCAGGGTTTTTAAGCAGAACAGTTTTCGGAAAACGTTATTATTATACCTAAAACGTTTTTAACATTATCTAGGCAAATCTGTCAATGATACAGAAGGGTTAAAAAAAATCAAGTTATTTGGGGAGACAGGGGCAAAATGGACTCCTTAAGGGAAGATGGCAAATAACTCAGAGGTGAACCCCTGAATTGAACAAAACATAGAAGTAGCTATGTCATCCATGAAAATAATTAAAACTATGCTAGTTCCAAGGTCATTGGCCAAAAGTCCTGGGGCAAAACGGTTTTTGGGGCGGGGCAAAAGGGACCCTGCAAATTTCTTAATTTTGAATTATTATATTTTTTCATAATTTTCTTGCTCCCGTCCTTTAGCTATAGTAGTATAGTATGTATCGGAACGGGACTATAGTTAAGTACTGTTTATTACTCAATCGACATGCAGCCAATCAGAGGCCTCCATTTGGTCACGTGACCGGAAGTGACCTACTTAGGGGATTAGTGGTGACGTCACGTGACCTAGTTAGCCAATCAGAGGCCTCCATTTGGTCACGTGACCGGAAGTGACCTACTTAGGGGATTAGCGGTGCATTCTGGGTAACCCTGCAGCCAATCAGAGGCCTCCATTGGGTGACCGGAAGTGACCTACTTAGGGGATGGTGCATTCTGGGTAACCTACTGACCTACTTAGGGGACCGGAAGTGACGTCATATGACCTAATTTAGGATCACGTGATCGGAAGTGACCTGATGAGTCACGTGACCGGAAGTGACGTCACACGACTTAATGGCCAACCGGAAGCGACCTGATTGATCACGTGACCGGAAGAAGAAGAAGTTTTTTTTTTGTTTAGGATCCCGTGACTGGAAGCGACGTCGTCACATGAGTGACGCTTTAAGAGACTGCGCGACTTACTAGTAAAAGAAGCCGTATGATAATAAAAACACAACAATATTTTCTTTTAATTTTTTTTTATTTATTTTTTTTTCAATCTTGATAAACACTCTATTTTTGAAAAGATGCACACGCTTATTTTTTTTTTTTTTTTTTTTCATATCTCTAAAGGACTCGTTGTCACACCGTCAGAATGCACGCGACGCTTATAATACAAGTAGCGCACGCCGTCTTTCTCTATGGTGTAGGTGACCATTTTGTTTCGCACCACTTTGAAATTTCTATTTACAGCAATGAGAGTTTTTCGTTGGCGAAGAACATCCAAGAAGGCGTCTGGTTCCTGGGGGTTTTGTTTCTTCTGTACGCCTTTTGCACTCCATTTTTTGGATTTTCTTTCACCGGTGTCGCTGACTCGATCGTAGCAAATGTAAGTCTTAGGGTTGAGACTTAGGATCCCGTCACCTTCCCACTCCGCTTTCATGAGCCCCGAAGTTCTCAGATCGTGAAGGTACCGTCTCTCACAACATCCGCCGGGCGGCGCACACCATTCTCGCACTCTTTCCGTTTTTGTCTTCACGAAAAGCTCTAAGTGCTCGTCGCACACCGCTGTCGGAAGCCACTTTCGTTTCTCTCTGAAGTACGTCTCTCTCAGGCGAGGTTTCACTAGGTCATCCAACGTGGCACCGCTGAGAGCCATGTAAAGACTGTCGGTGTCCATTTGACAAAGGGCATAATCGCGCCGATCGACGAATCTATCCAAGAAGTCGTATGTGAACTCTAACATTTTCAACTTCGCGTACTGGTATACCATGAACCCTATCTGAATAGGGAGGTTGTTCTTGACCGTTTTCGGTTGTAGTTCGACTTCAAACAGATCGGAAGTCAACTCGGACGCCTTTTTGAAGCGCCACGAATTGGCCAATAGTTCGAACTTCCGACTGTCAGTGTATCTCACCGCCGTGTGTTTTTCTTTGTTGCAGATTGTTTTACCGTACGTAGCGTTTCCCATTAACTTGTAACAGTCTGACAGAATTTTCTCGTTCTCGTTCACGTCGCCACGTCTTCGCGCCGCCGTCACTTCGTCCGCGAAACCGGCAAAGGAGCGTTTGGGTAGGTATTCTACCACCAGCTGCACTTTGGTGACTATCAAACCGTGCTCTAAATACCACTTGAGAAGCGGCGTTCCCAAGAGAATATTTTTTCCGTGGTAACTCCCTATCAGACATCTCTGAGGCGTGTTCAACAGCTTTTCTTCCTGCGCAAAGTCTGACATGTGAGGGCCTATGTCCGATTTTGAAACGGTCGCGTTCTTGAAAACGGGGGTCATTTCTTCGAAGTACTCTCGTAGGTGAGGCGGCGTAGTGATGTCCACTTGAACTAAACCGAACATTTTCTCCTCTTTCACAGCGGAAAGGATGTCGCTCTCGCTCATCGCGTTTCGAGACACTTTCAAAGCGTCAACCTTCCAGCGTTGTTGGGAGGCCTTGACCCGCTCATCTCCACGCTTCATCTCTCGCCATTCGCACTCCCACACGACGACCAGCTTGTAACCTAACGCTTTCAAGTAAGCGCTTACTCTGGTCGTTCTGTCGCGTCTCTCCTCTCTCAGTGAAGCGCACTGATATCGGTGCGACGGTATGCACTCGTGAGCGTGGAACCAACACCCGTGAAACTGGAAAACCGTATTAGAGGCTGCGTGAAATCCGTCCACGCGAATTCTCCGACAGCCTACCGCCATCTCGCCGCCGTTCAGAGCGTGGCGCAGTTTCACGTCGCGGTCGTGCTCTACGAAGCGTAACCACTCCAAAGCGCTGTGAGAGTTTCTTTGCCTGATTTCGGGCTTGAACTCGGTCTCGGGCCGTCTCACCGCGTAATAGCCCGTGCAGTGCGCTTCGCTCATGCAGCGCAAGTACAGAGAGTTAGCGTCTAGTCCTAGGATGTGTTGGCACGGTCTCGCTTCTTCGCCGTACTTGTGCTCCCTTATCCGCGTGGTGCCCTTCTCGTGAAATCTATGGAAGATGATGGAAGGACCGCCGACTAGATTCTCTTTGATCAGAGCGTGGAGGACGGCGTCGAACTGGGGAAACGTTGTGAACGCGTCTTCTAGGTTTTGGAAGAGGAAGCGTAAAGTCAAACCGGCGAGAGAAACTCCGTCTTTCAACATGTCGATGCCGCGATCTTGGAAAAATTTAGCGTGATTTTTCAGAGCTTCTATGAAAGGTTTTACGTCTTTGTTGTTGTAGTGGATCAAGTAGTCTTCCATAGTTTGCATCTTCTCGTCGGACCAAACTTTCTGACATGCGGCGTAGTCGGATTCGGACATTTTGACGCCCGTCAGCTCGCTGTCGAAAGCCGATCTCGGCGGCAGCGTTCTGTTTGCCAGTTTCCTGGTAGACGTCATCCATTCGTAAGGAAAGTGACCTTTCTCTTCGTTCCTGGTGAAAGCTCGCAAATAGGTCGCGTAGTTGTAACCGGGTGCCAAATAGTTGACTACGTCCAAGAAAACCGTGTGCTGTGTGTAAACCGCCAAGTATTGATTGCTTCTCTTTATGACGCTGAATTCTTGGTTTCTTCGGTCTCCGGAGGCGAAGAACGAGTGAAGGCGTATTTTGATCAGGTTCAAGTCGTAACGCCCCGAGTTGAAGCCCACCACTGGAGCTTGACGGATGTATCTCAGAAGACGCTTCTTCAGTTGAACTAACGGGTGTCTGGTCTGAGCCGCAGCGAAGCCGCCTGGAGAAGGGGTGGTGAACGTCGCCTCCTCCAGCAGGAGAGCTTCACCTATCGCCGCATCTAACTTCGCTAACGTCGGTCGGTAAAGTTCTAGCACAGCTTCCCCGATCGCTTTGGCGTTCTCGTTTATGTGATTTAAAACTCGGTCCAACAAGGGGTCGGAATCTGCGTCGGACGCTCTGACGAAGCAGACGGGCCCCTCCCACCCCGGAAAGTGGGATGCGACGCTAGCCGACAAAGGGACGTGATCCCACAGCAGGGACACGTGCTCCGTCGACGGTTCTTTGCACGGTCTGAAGAAAGCCTCGAAATCGAAGGCGATCTTGTAAGGGTAGATTCCGGAATGTCCGTCGGGGGGAAAAATGGAGAAGTCTGCTAGCGCTTCGAAAATCGTTCTCGAATTTTGGTAGATGCCACCTACGTAGCGCAACTTGACTTGTCGGCAAGAGGAAAGCTGGTTCCTGTGTCTCTTCAGCAAGAACTCGGTGGTGAACGCCGCCTTACACTTGCAACATTCGTATATGCCCGCGTACGCGTTGAAGTCCGTGACGAGAGAGACGTGCAAACCGCCTTTCGCCGTCAGGTGTAGGTTGACTTTACCTCGGGCGGCCACAGTTCTGGAAGGCGGTCTGATCAGAGTAACGCGTCTTCTCAACTTCCGCCCCGGCACTTGACGCGACGCGGTGTAAACCGCTATTTGTACGTCAAACAAGTTCTCTAACGCGGGTAAGTCGCGGATGTTCAGACCCGGAAAGGATTCAGGTGTGGCAGCGGGACAGAACTGACGTAACAAATCTGAAGCGCGCTTGCTGGTGTTGTATAAGTGAAAGGAAATGCAGCGGAAGATGCAGAGGTTGTCCTTGTTGGGAAAATCTAACACGCCGCTTCTCTTTCCAACTCGACCGGCCTGAGTGATCCTACCGCCTATGGGGAATTCCCCCGGTCCCATGTAAACGCAGATGTTCAAATTGGTAGGAAAAAGAACGTGCCACTTGGTGTCAGCGTCGCAAAGTTTCCGTACCTCCTCGCAAGCGACGGTGTTTTGCATCTTTGAGAGGAGCTTTTCCAAAGTTTCTGAATTAGTTACAGTAGGGAGCGGTTGTATAAGAGTTGCGTTGTTCTGGGAGGCGTGGAAGTAGCGCAGTTTGCTCTTGTCTTCTCTGTGTTGTAACAGTAAGCCTACCGAGAAACCCACTTTGTATCTGAATCTTTGTGTCAAGTGAATGCGACGCATAGTATCTACAGCGTCACTCAACTCGCCGGTTGGTAGCCTGAAGTTTGTTACACTCACGCGAGTCCCGTGCATCCTGACGCCCGTTTGTATCGCAGGCCAATTCGCCGTGAACGTTTCCTCCCCGTTCGGTACAGCACATATGCGCGGAGGGACGGTCACCCCGTCCAGAGATTCGCGTCGACAAGCGCTCTTTCGGCAATCCCCTTCGCCGCATAGAGGGCAAAACTTAGCTACTACTCTACAATTTTCTACGTGTCTCTCGTGGTTGTACGCTCTTTTAAACATTTTGAAACACTTTTCGCATACGTACTTTGTCATGTTTTTTTTCACTCGGTTACCAACTACTTAGCCGTCTAACTATCTATCTATCTATCTAGCCATCTATCAATCTGTCGTCTATGTAACTATCTTTCTGTCTGCTGTCTGTGTATCCGTCTGTCTGTCTGTCTGTCTGTCTCATACAGCGTACGTCAAACGCTGTGTGTGTGTGTGCGCGCGTGAGCGTTGAGCGTCTCTCATTCCGAATCTATGCCGAGATATTTCAGAATGATCTCTGTTTTGTCATCCAACTCTTTGAGCGCTCTGGCGGACAGCGTCACCCCCTGCTGTGTGGGTTTTTTGTCAGGACCTTCGTACTTGCGCACGTGGACGAGGTTCTTACCGCTGTAGTAGCTCACAGCTGCGTACACTTCGCCCGCCTCATCCAGCACTGCGAACCAGGGGGTGTGATTAGGTTTTCCTTGCGCGGCCGCTGTGTCGCGTATGCGCACCACTGCGCGGATATCGGCGATGCGTGCTATGAGCTCGCGCAGCGCGTCGGCCGTGAAGTGCACTCGCTTGCTTCTGGTCAGAGACGCCTCTTTCACCTGGCCGTCTTTTGTGTAGCGCGGCCTCCTAGACAGTCTAGCCACGTCCTCCCAGATCTCCAGCGTCAAAGCTCCGTCTAAGCAGAACTCTAACCCGAGTGTTTTCTCTGCTTCTTCTCGTCCATCTCCTTCTTTTTCTTGTATTTTTCTCTTCTTAGTGGGCCTTGTTGTTCTGGAACTCACCTTAGAACGTTTCACACCCGCAGGATGAGTAACACCATCAGCGTGAGCTGAATCAGCAGCAGAACCGATAGCAGGAGCAGCGTCAGCGCTGGTGGTATCGGAGGTCTCTTTGTTGGAACAGCGCAGCCACACGCCGTCCGTGCTGTGTGTAGCGGTAGAAGATGAAGCGCCGCCGCCGCCTTCGTAAGGTGGCGGTGAGGGCAGTCGCCACGGACCGGACGGGGGGGCGCTAGCAGTGGAGGAAGTGAGGTCGAAAGGTCGAAGAGGGAAGCCGAAAAACGTACCGCTCACCCCTTGCCCTTCGGGTTCTTCGTACGCCTCGTCGTCAGCGTCGTTCTCTGTCTCACCCTGTTGCTGCTCCTCCTCCTCCTCTTCTTCTCGGTTCAGGGGCTGAGTGTCCGAATAGCTGTAACTCTCAGCGCGAGCGGCGTCGAGGGCGTCCGTCGATGTAGTGGTGGAGGAGAGGGGCTGTGCAACGTGCGGCAGGTCATAAAAGTCATCAACAGTAGTGGGGAGGTAAAAACCCGGTTGCCAGTACTGCGCTGTGCCAGGAGCGTTGTCGTCAGTAGTAGTAGCAGTAGCAGCAGGTGCAGCAGCAGCAGCCGCAGCAGCAGCCGCAGCAGACGCAACAGTAGCAGGCGCAGCAGCAGCCTCAGCAGGCGCAGCCGTAGCAGGCGCAGCAGTAGCAGGCGCAGCAGCAGCAGCAGCAGCAGCAGCAGCGGCAGGCGGGACGGCGGTAGCAGCGGCAGCGCGCTTAGCAGCAACGTGTACCGTCGCGAGTGTAACAACGTCGCTAGCACGACGACTGCTACCAGTAGTACTACTAGTACTACTACCACTACTACTACTACTGCTACTACTAGTGCTACTGCTACTACTACTACTACTACTGCCGCGAGCGCTCGCTACAGCAGGAGGGTGATAAGACCAACCGGCTGCGGCGGTAGTCTCATGTTCAGTAGCAAGAGCAGGCACTGACGCTAAACGAACGCTGTTCCGCGTAGTCTTCTTGTTCTTGAACGCCGCTAGCTGTTGTCTTTTGCTCATGGTGGTGACCGTAGAGAGCAGCAAAAAAGAATGAGTGAGTGAATGGAGGTTTCCAAGCCCCTTATATACGCCTTCTCGCTTCTAGAGCTAAGCTACTTACCGACCCTGTTCAGCTGCCGCCGGCTGGCCGGCGGCCATTCACAAAGAGAAACAAAAAGACATAAGGCATGACGTTTTCAGCTGGATCCCTTTCCCCCCCCTCTTTTGAGAGATCGACTGTGATGATGAGCTAAGCCGCTTACCACCCTGTTCAGCAATTCAACGCGCATTAGCTGTATAAAGGGTTAAGCGGTTGCTGCCTGCCGTCGACTGACCGGCGGCGGCCATTCACAAAGACATAAGGTATGACGTTTTCAGCTGGATCCCTTTTTGAGGGATCCACTGTGGTGAGCTAAGCCGCTTACCACCCTGTTCAGCCATTCAGCGCGCGTTAGCTGTATAAAGGATTAACGGTAACGGTGATGAGCTTACAGTGTGTATACAAAAAAAAACTACAGGAGGCGTGTGGCGTGAAGCAGGACCCCCCTAAGACGAACGTGTCTGTCTGTGAGTAGAGGCGTGTGCATGTGGTGAGCGACTTAAGTGTAAGACAAAAATCGCCACCTCCTGCCGTGGTGAGTAGACCGGGCCGGCCAGGCGGGCGGGCGGGCGGCTAGTTCAATAGGGAGGGGTGACAGCTGCCTAAGGCTGTGCATGAAAAAAAATCCGATTTTCACCTGACCTCTGACGTTTGTTACAATGAATGTCAGAGGGAGGGAGACGTCCTCGGGTAGGGGGTAGGAGGTATTAAGGCTATGAGTGAGGAAAAAACACCGTTTTCAGCTGGTCTCCACGGATAGCGATGCCACACCCCCTCGTCATCTAAGCTCTTAAGGAGCGGAGCGGCTGAAAAAGCGTCATGCGGACAGGGCGCTAGACAGCTGGAGCGCTGTTGGAAATGGGATTAAACTCCCTCTGTATAAAAAGCTCTCATTTCTGTTGGAAAAAAAACATATCGCCTCTGACCCCAGTAACGGCTACTACCACCACCACCGCCACCACCACCACCGCCGCCGCCGCCGCCGCCGCCGCTACCGCCGCCGCCAAGACGAGACGAGATGGCTCAAGCTATTCCACTTTCAAGCTCGCCTTCACCGCCCGGTGCGCCTGAAAAAAAGTTAATGCGGCTTGACGACGTGAGACGCGGCGCGAGGCAGACCGATGATGGGGAGACCCGACAGGTAGGACAGCGGCGGTTAGCCTATAGCGACGCCTTGCTTCGTCAACTAGGTAAAGAGTTGAGCGGCTGTTGGAGAGAGTTGGGCAGTAGCTTAAAAGTCAGCGCCGCCCGTATGGATGCTCTAGTAGAGCGCAGTGTCAAGACACCGGAGGAGCTGTGTACGGCGATGTTCCGAGTGTGGTGGGGTGAAACCCCGCATCGTCATAGATGGGGCGAGCTCGGTCGCATCTTCACCCGCATTAGACGCATGGAACTGTTGGCTCAGTGGATGGCCCTTCTCCACAGACAGGGGTTGGATTTCGAAAACCCCGACTCGCGCGCGATGCATAAGCACTTGGGCACCCTCGGCAGACGTCTGGGTAGCAGGTGGAAAGAGGTGGGGGACCATTTAAAATTGTCGCCTGAGAGGTTAGATAAGATCGCTGAAGAATGCGAATACGGAGGAAGTCCCGCTGAGTGGGCCTTCCGAGTGTTGAAAATGTGGCAAGATGAAGCTGACGGCGCCGGCGGTACGCCTTTTGAACTCCTTCGAGTGTTGACTGAGGACATGGGAAAGTTTGGCCTCGGCATCGCGATATTACTTGACTTTATCAAGCAAAAAACAACGAGAACGACGGACATGTGAATTGTTGTGTTTTATTTTCATACGTCTTCTTTATTAGTAAGTAAAAAAAAAAAAAAAAAAAAAAAAAAAATATCATAACAATTAAGACGCGCGATCTCTTAAAGTGTCACTTCCTCCAGTCGCAGCTGATCGCCTCATCGCAGCACGTGATAAACAAAAAAAAAACACGAAGAGACACGCTTCTTCCTCTCGAGAGGAAGAAGCGTGTCTCTCGATTGAAAATCTTTTTCTTTCTTAAAAGAGACAAACGCGCCCCTTAGAGTGCCCCCCCCTAGAGTGCCCCCCTCCCCCCTCTCCCCCCCACCACTCGCCCCATGCATCCTAAAAGCGCCCCCCTCCCCATGCATGTTAAAAGGGCCCCCCTCCCCCCCTCCCCTCCCCTCCTTCCCCTCCTTCCCCCTTATACACTCTAAAGAACGCTTCTAACTAGTTCAATAAGTCACTTCCAGTCGCTCGTAAAACAATAAAAAATGAAAAAAAAACTTATATCGTGGTGTTTTTTATTAGTTTACCGAAAAAAAATAAGAGACTCGCCTCCTCCTCCAAAAAAAAAGATATCACATTTTAAAGCCCGTGACCCCTTAAAGACGCTCATCTCTTCATTAAGTCGCGTGACGTCACTTCTTCTTCTTCTTCTTCTTCTTCTTCTTCTTCCGGTCACGTGATCAATCAGGTCACTTCCGGTCACGTGATCCTCAATGAGGTCACTTCCGGTTGGCCATTAGGTCATGTGACGTCACTTCCGGTCCCCTAAGTAGGTCAGTAGGTTACCCAGAATGCACCATCCCCTAAGTAGGTCACTTCCGGTCACCCAATGGAGGCCTCTGATTGGCTGCAGGGTTACCCAGAATGCACCGCTAATCCCCTAAGTAGGTCACTTCCGGTCACGTGACCAAATGGAGGCCTCTGATTGGCTAACTAGGTCACGTGACGTCACCACTAATCCCCTAAGTAGGTCACTTCCGGTCACGTGACCAAATGGAGGCCTCTGATTGGCTGCATGTCGATTGAGTAATAAACAGTACTTAACTATAGTCCCGTTCCGATACATACTATACTACTAGCTATGTTATCACTCAGTTCTTAAGGTATTTCTTTCTTGTCATGCATGACCATAACCTACCTCTTATTTCAATTTTAAGTGATTTTTACTCTTGAATATCATGCATTTCAATAAAAATTCCCCCAATCTATTTACTAATAAGATATAATTTTTTTTTTGAGATACAAGATTTACTATGCTTAAGTACTGGAAAGGCCTGCTGTTTTGTGGGATACTGCTCCACCCCCACTTGTGAAATACATGTACATTAGACCGTATCAATGGGCGTTTTAACATAGGAATTATGATTGTGAGAGGGGGTCCGTTTTGCCCCAGCTTCATGAAAAAGATGTGAAAAAATGATCTTGACAAAATAAATAACTGTAGAGTAATCTTTTTTTCAAATGCATTTGCAAATATGTTACACAACATTTTAACTATAAAACATATACCTCTTTTTTCATTCTCAGGAGCTTATGAACTGATTTTTACAAAATTAGATCAAAATCTCTAATTTCATTTTTTTCTTTATGGAATCTGGAATATCATAGGTGGCATCGACATTTTCTTTCAAAACATGTTAATTCTATATGAGCAAATTTGACAAAAATATGGAACCGAAAGCTGAGAACCCAGTTTAGGAGTGGGGGTCCATTTTGCCCCGGTCCCCCCTATAGGTACGTTCTGATGAAAACGTTTTTCTCAGAACCTTTAGGAACCTTATCTACGTATACGTTCGGAAACAGGTTTCAAATCTTTGCATAATACGTTTTTCTCACAACCTTTGAAGAACATTACCTGAACTTTTCATCAAAGTTTGAATATAAGAAAAGTTGATTATAAAAAAGAGTTAAGTAAAGAATATATAGCCTATGCATGGGGCCTAATTGCTGGCCGAGAAATTATTATTTTTAAATTGGGAAAAAATGAGAAAATAAGTTGAACAAATCTCTTTCATCTCTTTTTTTTATATTGGAAAAAAAAGCACAATAGTATGCTAGATTAAGGCAGGTCTCTTGTGTGTCCTGGGTTGAACATACGTTTTCCATATTCACCATTATCATAATGACACATCCATTTGCACAATAAACTGTGCAAAAAAAGTGCACAGTATGTCCTGGTCTTATCCAACCTCTTATAATCGCCAGGATGTTCCATGAAAGGTGTATTTACAAGACTACAGCTTTAGACCACTAATTTATCGTTTGAGGAATCAGCTCAATGGTAAAGTGTTCGTTTATAGTCCTGGTATGTAAATCGCTGTGCACACGTACACTGAAAACCCTAGAGGGCCCAATAACATTAAAAAAAAACATATGCCTAATTTATTGAAGGTAGGATGGGGGGTAAATGGCCATTTGATAATAATTCAGATTGTATTCATCATCTCTGAGCAGGGCCTATAGATTGATTGATTGATTTTTAGGTAGTTTAACGTCTGGATGGCACGTGGCATTACAGACTGTGGCCTATGGGCTTAGACCATTATATAGGTCTATTTATTTCAACTAATAGCTGGGCTCAAAGTGACTACCCTAGCAATGACTTGTCAGCTGGACCCTGTAAAATGTTAGGCGAAAAAATTAACCAAATGATTTTCTTGAAAGTGTCCCATTAATATGTGCAGTCCACCCCCTGGGGTAAAAAGCCCAACATATTTGTTAAGTGCAAAAATGTATTTTATAAGGCCCATGCAGGCCTCTTAGGCCGTTTTATTCTGATAACTTGGATTACGGATCCACCGATGACAATTTTAGCAATTTGCAAAAGAAGTATTTTTTACCCCTGCCCACCAGGATTATTTTGAGAATTTGACAAAAAAAGAAAAGAAAAGTATATGTGAAAAGTCGAGGGAAAAGGGTCCTCCAAGGTAAAAACTCAATAATAAAATTAATGTCATCATTGTCATCAGCTTTCCAGTGATATCTTTTATTCCTAGGTACCACTTCTAGTTTTTGAGTATTGGCTCTCTGAATACAGTATACACCATAAGAGCGCAGGGCCCTATCCTGAGTCAGCACGATGGAACCTGACACCAGAGTGTCTGTGGTGACCAGGACACTGAGAAAAGCAGAGGTCCATGAGCCCAGTGTAGCTTACATAACAGGTTGATGTAAGAGATGTTAAGATAACGTGGCCGTCATAGTCCGTACTGAATATGTGTGGTCACTGTCCAATCTTAAATGCCAGTAAGCTCTATCTTGCTTTGTTTTAGAGATATTCTTATCTAATTAGCATAATTATGCACACCAAGGCGTGCACATATGTGGGTTTCTCTCGCGACACGCTGAGCTTCCCGCAGCCCAGCTCCTCTTTCAAGAGCTTTAATCAATAAAGTCAAAATTATCTACCAAAGCTGACGAATAGTTTTTTACCTCATAACTGTCTACCCGTGCATGAGGGTCAACCATCTTAAACCCATGTAGGACACCATCTAATATAAAGTGACAGTCTTCATCTATGACACCGTGCCCCAACAACATGTCCCTCCAGCCTGCTGGCTTCAACTGCGACACGACCCCCTGAACCCTGTGTCTGCAGCTTATGTCCCACAGAGGGATATAACCTTTGTAAATGTCTAGTAGGGCATCTATACTACTTGTGCATATTAGCTCTTCACATGTATGAGAGTGAATGTCTTCCATACATGAGGTGCCGACATCCGCTTTGTTGCCCGCGGAGTCGTGCTCGTCCTTGCCTCACGCGTTACGCTGCTGGCCCCCCTGCTGGCCGTAGTTCTGGGTTTGTTGGCCATAGTAGGGGTGCTGCTGACTCTGGTAACTACCCTGGCTCTGAGGTTGCCCCCCTTGGTTGTAGGGGTTGTGTGCGCATCCTCGAGCCCCTTGTGTGCCACCGCAGACCGCACACGAGTGTTGTTTCCCGCATACTGCCCAATCGCACACCGTAAAGTTGAACCGCTTGCGTAGGTGGTCGGGGCAGTCGATCCTGAATTAAATTTTGCCCTGACTTGACGGCCTAGCTGGTGGCTTGCCCGGGGCCTTGTTTAGAAGAGACATTTGCTTTGCCATCTCTTGTTGCATCTTCATGTAGGCTAGAGTTTTGTCCATGCCCATGTTGTTTGTCACCGCGCCGTGGTCTGCTGCGGCAAAACCAGGTATCTGCTTCATCAACACCTTATCAGTCACTGCAGTATTCCATAAAAAAAAAAAAAAAAAAAAAAAAAACGCCCTCGTCATATTTTTCAGTGCTTGGTGATGAGTGGCCTTACGTTTCAGTGTACTTTATTTCAATATCTGACTAATAAAAAATATCAAGATGTAAAGAAACAATATATGTATCTGATACATACATACATTTTGAAATATTGTGTTATTATTCTTAGTACCACTATATTTTATCGAGCTAAACATAAGTTACTCCCATCGTCGTCTGGCCTAAGTTTATGGGGTGCTGTTCCCGCTGGCCCCAACTTGCAGTCCATATATAGCCATGTGACGTCATGAACATGTGACCAGCTATAAATAGATTTAACCCCTAACAGTTTGATCAGGTGACTTCCGCCAATCTCTAATCTCGCTATAGCATGAGCGAGTTGAGCCAGCAGAAAAGCAGGACAATCCCTGCTATTCAAGGTGGCCGTTGCAGGCTGGAACTGACGGTAGCCAGACCACCTGGCGTCAGTGACACGGACTAAACACCACTACTAACTAATAATTATACTTTTTCTTATGTATTTCCGAATTTATAGCGGCAGAAGCTGTCCACCCATATTATGTTGAAATTTAGAAGGTATAATTAGCTCTTAACTTTGGTGAGATAGGTACAATTAAGAGGGGTCAAACATATATTTCTTTAAAAAAAGTACATTTTACACCCAGGAGAGAAAAGGACCCCTTAAAATGGCCCTAATGTTAATTGTCCCACTTTAGCTGATGTCCCACTTTACCTGAATCAACCCTACTAAAAATCCCTCACAGAGGTCCCTTTTCCCTTGTTGATCCACATATGCTGACCAGCAAAAACTTAACAATAATATTGTTAAGGGATATATTATATCCCAATATATCTTCATTTGGTAGCCCAAAAGAGGGATTTTCTTTGTTTTTTTTGCTCCCACCCCCTGGGAAATCTTGGCACCCTACTTTCCCTGTAAAGAAGTTTTTTGTGTCTTTTTTTGCCCCACCCCCACCCCGCAAAATATTTGGTGCAAAAGCCTGTTATACAAGTTATCAATATGAGGTGGCCTTATCGCACAATTTAAATGTGCCTCTTGTGTCCACTAGACTACACCTTTTCTCAGAAGGTCACAAAACACATCTGTAGCTATTGTAGTTGTTCGAAACTACGGTGACTATGAAAAGACAACAACCGGACGCAGTTCGATTAGGCTTTAATATACGTCGACTTTATTGAAAAAAACACTCAGGTATTTTCTCTGTAAGATCTGTGGGTACAACAGGTATCTCAAACATGATATAAATAATACCGGTAGGTAATGAGTACAGCATAGTTATTACTCCAAGCTCAGGGGGGTTATGCCATCAGCATGCACCGAACCTGACTGTCTTAACACAGCGGACAGTCCAGCTTATATACTACCAGTGGTGGTCACATGACTACCACTGGTAGCGTCATCTAGTGGTCAATAGTTATGTAACCAGTTATGAAACCCTTAAAGGGTATCGCTACCTGTTCGATGATCTAGATATTCTATTGATTTCTGCGTATAACTTAGTAAAATATTAGTTCAATATATTAGGAACTCGAAAAGTAAAGAAAATGGCATGGTACAGTGCTCAATTCTATGGGAAAGCCACTTGAAAAAGCTAGTTCTTAACTAAGCTAAAAGAGAATTTGTGCCAAGCAATCACTGTAGAATGTAACACGATATGCTGTAACTCTCTAAGAAGAAGGACACACAAAGGAAAAAGATTGTACTGTTGAAGTTCACTTGATTACAGAATGATGAACATTCACTGCATCCATATGCATTACCACTAAGCAACATCGTAACTTCATGTGTGCTACCTGGAATATGAACCAAGAAGAACTGCCCTGGATAGAGGAGGAATATGTGGATGCCACAAATCTTCCAATACCAGGGCAGAGGATAGCAGTGCCGTGGGGTTGTTTATTTTGTATACAAGTGTGTGGCTGGCAAGGTTACATTTTTAGCAAAATCCCCCTTATGAAGGGTCTGCTTTTCATCAAAATCCTCTGCTCCAAGGGTTACTTTTCACCAAAACCACCCTCACCAAGTGTGACTTTTAAGGGATTTCAACAAAACGTCACCTTGGAGTTTCTCACCAGAATACTTGGTTAAAATCCCTTTCACTAAGGTCAATCTGCAGAGAATCTGCTTAAACCTAAACACTTTTCACAAAGTCTCCCTCACTCTCAATTTACAGTACATAATGCTGTTATTATACAGCAAATAATGCTGTAATACCAACTACAGAAAACGTGCTGTAAATGTACAGCACACTGTGCTGTATAAATACAGTAACTTCTTACAGTGTGTCCCTAAGAACAATACAAATTTAGTGGATTACAGAATGTAGCTTAAAGGGATCCCTTCATCCACAGAATGGGCTGCCAAGGTCTAGGGACTTTCATATGAGATGGGCAGCTGGAGATGCAATATTACATAATACCATATGTCTATCACCCCTCCTGGTGTGAGGGGCTGGAGGGCTGCCCAAAACACTAGATAAGAATCTCCAAGTTCCATCACACTGTATTCTATATCAGATGTGTTGCCATCACATACTTTGATTCTAAAACAAATTGATCTGATATAGAATACTATTATCTAGTGTTGTGGGCAGCCCTCCAAACTCTCACACCAGGAGGGGAGATAGACATGTGGTATTATGTAACATTGCATCTCCAGCTTACCCCTCCTATGAAAGTCCCTAAACCTTGACAGCCCATGCTGCGCATGAAGGGATCCCTTTAATGGTTTAGATAAGAGTTTTGAACACCACGAGTACGTCAGAGAATACATAATGTGACAAGGAAGTTATGACGCATCTACATTAATTGAATATCTATACCCATTTGATTACAGATAGGTCCACTACAATTCAGTAGATGAAAGTTGAGTTAGATAATTTAAAGTGAAGAAAAGGTGCCGGAGAGAGAAAGAGAACCAAGTGTAGATAATACCCACAGGGCCAGCAGACCCGGATGGAACTCGCATGTTGCCGCTCAATGATGTTGCAAGGGATGTCTTTCTTATGTGGAGAGAGGCTGGGAAACCTTGACATGGGCCAATTTTTGACTTGAAAAGGAATACAAACACTAGGTTTAAGTATGCCCTCAGGTATATAAAAAGACATGAAGACACTATGCGACGGGATTCCTTAGCAGGAAACTTATTACAGAAAGACGTTGACTCTTTTTGGAAGGAGGTTAAATTGCTCAACAATTGCAAAACCCCACTACCTACAAATATAGATGGTGTGGTGGGAGAACAGAATATAGCTGACCTGTGGAGGAAGCATTACTGTTCTTTATTCAACAGTGTGAAAAGTGATTCCCAGAATGTGGACTATGAGCTTGGTTACTCTGATGAGATTACCATATCTGTTAATGAAATACGCAGTAGTATTATGAAATTAGACAAGAATAAATCTTGTGGTGCTGATGGTATATACGCAGAACATTTAAAATACTCTAGTCAATGTTTGTTGAAAATGCTCTCCTCTTGCCTAACAGGTTTTTTGTTACATGGATCTCTACCAGATAGCATGCTGGCTGTGGTCCTGGTCCCAGTCATAAAAAATAAGACAGGGAAAATAAGCAGTAAGGACAATTATAGACCTATAGCTTTGGCAAGTATTATATCCAAAATACTGGAGATGATTCTGATATCAAGGGTAGAAGACTACTTTATTACTAATGCCAACCAGTTTGGGTTCAAAAAGAAGCATGGCACAGATATGTGTATCTATGCACTGAAGGAGTTAATACTAAAATATAGATCGCTCAATGCTACTATGTTTATGTGTTTCCTAGATGCGTCAAAAGCTTTTGACAGAGTTAACCATGCAAAACTATAAAATTTAGTAAGCTAGTAAAACGAGGAGTTCCTGGTTACATTGTCTGTATACTAATATATTGGTACACCTCTCAGAGGGTTTCTATTCGATGGGGCAGTGCTACGTCCGCAGACTTCACTGTCAGTAATTGTGTTAGACAGGGGGGTATACTCCTTACTTGTTTAATATATATGTGGATGACTTATCCAATAAGCTAAATGGTTGTAAAACTGGTTGTATTAATGGACCAAACGTGGTAAATCATCTAATGTATGCTGATGACTTGGTTATATTTACTCCTGCTAGTCATGGTCTATCTAGCCTGTTAAAGGTCTGTGGACAATATGGTATTGAAAATGATATCAATTATAACCCTCTTAAGAGTGCGCTAATGATAGTCCGGTCCCCTATGCGCAAAGAGATGAGGATGCCCATTTTTACTCTAAATGACTCTATTCTTAAGGAATGTGAGGAGGTCAAGTACCTGGATCACATCATTCGTAGTTCACTTAAGGATGATAACGATATTTTACGACAGCGCAGAATGTTATATGCTCAGGGCAACATGCTTGTACGTAAGTTTTACATGTGCAGTGTTGAGGTTAAAATTCAACTATTTAGGGCCTACTGTACACCTTTGTATACTGCTCAGCTATGGAGTTGTTACAACAGGGCTTCTATGCGAAAGTTAACGGTAGCGTACAATGATGCACTCCGTATGTTACTTGGCATCCCAAGATATGCTAGTGCTGGTGAGACTTTTGCTGTTTGTGCTCTTCCGACATGTGGTGCTACAATTAGGAGACTAATATACAGTTTTATATGTCGACTGACAGGGTCAAAACATGACTTGATCAATAGCTTGGTGGATCCAAGAAGTGATACCCAGTACACTTCCCATATCTGGAGATGCTGGTATCAAGATTTGTACATCCATTTTAATATTCCTTAGCTGTATTCTTATTTCTGTATAGATCTATATGTATGTGTGTTTTATTCCTTACTAGCGGGATACCAGTGCTGCCACAATTGGGGACACTTAGAACTAGCAGTGTGGGTCTCAGGGGGGGCCAAACATCAGGGGGGAGAGTGGAGCAATAATTACACTAGGCCTCTACATGTGTATTATGCATTGGTTGTACCTGAACACACCTTTTATTACCTGTCCAATATAGGGTTGTGGTTAGGACAATGGACTCATGACTAGCAGTACCTAAGTTCAAATCCCCTCCAGGCTAGGTGTGGTGACCATTTTAACCCCATTGGTTGCAAAAGCTTGCACCAAAAGTTTTGGCAAAACGTTTTTGTAAAACATTTTATTAACCTTTGCAAAAGGTTTTTGGTATAGTCTTTTGGTAACCGCTTTTGGTAACCATCTATGTTACACTAAAAGCCACACCAAGGACCGAACCCCGGACCTTTAGATTGGGAGTTCCAGGCTCTCCTGGTTGAGCTATGGAGGCTGCTGGTAGATCAAGGTACAATAGGTAAACATAAACTTTGTTATTGATTATCCTCATTAATGATCAATGCTATTAGGGACCTTTAGCAACCACGTAAAAGCTTATTAGGGACCTTTAGCAACCACGTAAAAGCTCATTAGACATATCCTATGTCTTCAGCACTGCTACGTCTGCGTTTAATGAGCTTTTACGTGGGTTGCTAAAGGTCCCTATTAAATGCAGATGTAGCAGTGCTGAAAGGATAGGATACGTCTGCGTTTAATGAGCTACGTCGGTTTGCTAAAGGTCCCTAAATAATGGTGCACAGTGATAGGGACCTTGAACAACCAATGGGGTCGAACCCAGGCTAACAGTGTAGACTAGACCATTCACAAATTAATCTTGCTTATTTTGGGTCTGCCCCTGATCTGTTAGGGAACATGCCTTTGAGTTTATTACCTTGGGTTCGACCCCATTGGTTGTTCAAGGTCCCTATTACAGTGTAGGCCTACCATTAGGGACCTTTAGCAACCACGTAAAAGCTCATTTAACGCAGACGTAGCAGTGCTGAAAGCATAGGATACGTCTGGGTTAAATAAGCTACCTCGGGTTTGCTAAAGGTCCCGATTATTTAGCATTGATCATTACTGAGGATAATCAATAACAAAGTTTACCTATTGTACCTTGATCTACCAGCAGCCTCCATAGCTCAACCAGGAAAGCCTGGAACTCCCAATCTAAGGGTCCCGGGTTCGGTCCTTGGTGTGGCTTTTAGTGTAACATAGATGGTTACCAAAAGTGGTTACCAAAAGACTATACCAAATCCTTTTGCAAAGGTTCATAAATGTTTTACAAAAACGTTTTGCCAAAACTTTTGGTGCAAGCTTTTGCAACCAATGGGGTTAAAATGGTCACCACACCTAGCCTGGAGGGGATTTGAACTTAGGTACTGCTAGTCATGGGTCCATTGTCCTAACCACAAGCCTATATTGGACAGGTAAAAGATTGCAGGTGTCCTAGCATGCAGGGAATGTAGTAGTTCCACTCTCCAAGCAGAGCTTTAGCCCCCTGATCTGGTCCACATGTTTTGCTGAAGCTAGTGACTGGAAAGGAGAGGGTGCATACTGGGACAAGTCCAATATGGCGCTGTCCAGTGGACATCCAGCTAGTGCGGAATAGCCTATGGACCTTTTGTACAACGATTGAGTCTGAAATAAAGATTTGAATTGAATTGAATTGAATACAGTGAGTTGACCGAACTGAAAACCAGTGTCTCTGTTATGTCAAAGATTGGTGGTACCTGACAACCAGTGTACCACCCAACTTGACAACCGATGCTGGGACTCCCGATATAATCCTAGCTTTAAAACCAATGCTAGTCAGAATGACAACCAGTGCTAATACACCAAGGATCTAAATCATTAATTAACGGTTTCAGAAGCTTCTTGGTAATTCCTTTCTCGAAGGCATCCTTCTTTTCCAATCTCTGTACCGCTGACTTCAGATCGTCCCACTCCCAAATCCCCCCTATACATGGGGCTTTTGCACAATGTGTTACAATGAAACCTATTCATGGTGAACTTCAATTCCTGGTCTCCTTTTATAGTCCTCCTCTGCTCCTCTGGCACAGAGATTCCTATCGACTTTGACAATTTAAACATAATTATGTAGCAACAACTGGTGAAGCCTTCTGTTTACAAGCAAATCAAGATCAAAACATTGGTGTAGTTCAGTGGCTGAGCACCTCTCATACATGTTTTTATACCGGCAAACTCGTAGACCTCTGTTTTGGAGCTTCTGAGCTTTACTTATCAAATTAACAGCTACCACAATCAATCAAGCTAGCATAGTCAGCATAGGGAACAATCATTTGCTTATTTAATAAAATGGTTTTCTACTCATCCAAGAATTTTCTAATTCTAGCTAATAGGTTAATTTTATGGCTAAGCTTCATGATAAGGTTTTTCCAGGGGCGGATCCAGGATTTTGAGAAGATTTTGAAAACTAAATTATCAGTAACTTGCGTCGAAAGGAACATGCTTTGATAATTTTAGGGGGTTTGCGGGCATGCCCCCCCCAAGGGTGTAACAATTTTAGAAAATATAGATGTCAATTGGTGCAATTTAAAGCATTCTGGTCTATCCCAAGATTGAGAAAATGTTGAAAATATATTTGTCAATTGAGGCACTTTATAGCATTGTGGTGAACCCCAAGGCTGAGAAAACGCAAATGTAAATTGATGCAATTTAAAGCATTCTGGTATATATGTGGCCCCTACTGACCTCCCTCAATGAAGATTATAGTAATGTAAACATGCTG
Source organism: Harmothoe impar (assembly GCA_947462335.1). Lineage (NCBI taxonomy): Eukaryota > Metazoa > Annelida > Polychaeta > Phyllodocida > Polynoidae > Harmothoe > Harmothoe impar. The sequence goes on from OX381717.1 coordinate 25,688,709, forward strand.
GGACTAACCACCTCATGCTCTCTGCAACCTTCTGTAGTTGACCAATCCCATTCCATACACGGTCTAAGGCTGTGTCTCACGAACTTAGGCCAATGTTTTTGTCTCTGACCGTGGGCCGTCTCTGACCTGGTGCCGTCTCTGACCAGGTGCCGTCTCTGACCCTTTGGCAAGATAGGGTCAAAATACCAACAGCAGGAGGCTAATTATAATCATAATTATGATTATATAACAACCGCCATAAAGTTTTTACAAATCCTTATATATATGAGAATAATTTCTTTTAAAACACCTTGTTTCTGACAGCCAGTCAGAGACGGCACCTGGTCAGAGACGGCACCCGGTCAGAGACGGCACCCGATCAGAGACAAAAACAATGGCCCAAGTTCGTGAGACACAGCCCTATATTCAAATCTGCAGGACCGCTCAGTTTTTTGCAGGACTGGATACTTGCGCTGAAGTTTAGGTGAAAACTATATCTAAAAGAGTGGTCATTCCTTAATTACATGCAGGGAATGGTGGGTTTGTGGGCGGGCCATTCCAGCAAGAGGGCTTGCGGGTTACCATAGATTAATGGGGGCGGGGAAGAATTTTTGGGGCCTGTAAACTGTATTAATGTTTGCCCTTGCACAGTTTCCTTAACAATGGTCCGATTTTCACACAAGAAGGACCAAAATGTAGACTGCATATAAGTCCTGTGTTTGTATACTGACTTTCTGGTGAACATCCTTATGGGTCCACCAGCTTTCTACATACATACAACTGTATAAAAAGGGAAGGGGTCTGGACCCCCGGGACCCCCCTGGAATTTGCCCCTGCATCAGGTACATGCTGCCATTTCTAAATGGAAATCTGGGAGTGGAGCTTCGGAAAAGTTTGAAAATATAATTGTCAATTGGTCCACTCTTTAGCATTTTCGTCTACTCCAAGGGTGGGAAAATTGTGAAAATATTGATGTCAATTGATCTGAGGGTGGATATCAAGGTGGGCCAGAAGGCGTGGGCAAATTTTCAGCGGAGGGGGATTCTTACAAGCACCATTTTGATTAATTCTCATGACTTGAGTTTTCTTAGAGTTAATGGTAATACAATTTTTTGAGCACAACGTGGCAGTTTTCTGTACATCAATATTGAGTTTGTTTGCAGATTCAAAAAAGGTGTCGGCACTGCTTACTAGGATTATATCGTCTGCATACATAATTGTTTCACATTCTTCAATAATTCTCGGAAAGTCATTCACGAAGAGTAAAAACATTAAAGGGCCTAAGGAGGTACTGTAAAACCTTGCAGGGGTGTCGGAACAGGGGGGGCCAGGGGGGGCCATGCCCCCCCCCAATCTTAGACATGGGGGGCCAGAGTATCTTTTGGCCCCCAAAAATTTAGGAAATGCTAATAAAATATATTTATTACTCTATAATTATATACAGAAATACCCACAAGTTGACCAAAAACGTGACACGGTAGGGGGACACATGGAGGCCCCACGGGCCACATGGAGGCAGTAGGGGCCGCTAGGAGGCCACACCGTTCGATCAGGAGGACTCTGACTCCATGTGGGTCTCATGGACGTAGGCTAAAGTAGGGGGTGCGGCTTATACGCGGGTTTTGCCCCGGCACCATTCAGAGGGCTTCTGCGGGTTATAGGATTGTCCCAAACTCAGGGTGCGGCTTATACGCGAGTTAGGCTTATATGCGAGGTTTTACAGTACATTGTGGTACCACCCTAGTCCCGATGGTTCCTGGACCGTCCACACAGTGGACGGTTACATAACCTGACCACAGCTCCCTATCAGCTGGTGGGGGCTGGAGGAGGCTGGAGGAGGCTGGAGGAACCATAACACCATATGTGGGTGGTGGGGCTCCAAAGCACTGAGGGAAAAGGGAGGGCTTAACTAAAAAAAACTTTAGACATTTTGCAATAATTATATTTCTATATTTATGCACATTAATACAAATTATTCAAATTATGATGTATGATTTTTTTTAAAGTAGTCCAGGTGCCAAAGTCCCTTTTTCTCCTAACCACCCATTATCCTGTATTTCATTGATTCCATAGATGCACATGCCCAGTGGGCACAGAACATTGAATCAACATTGACAAATGGTTAACAATGTTGATTCAATGTTAATTCAATGTTGACTCAATGTTGAACTGAATTTTGTGCCCACTGGGTGACACCATAGTTATTAAAAGTGATATAGGATTTATATATGGGGTTCTGTCCAGATAGTCCAGGTGCCAAAGTATTTATGTAGCCTAACCACAATGTATTCTTTTAATCCTGGAACAGCCCAGATATTGTAGTTTTATAGAATTAGGCCAAATTAAAAAAAAAAAGAGTAGTCCAGGTGTCAAAGTCCCTTTTCTAGCCTCACCCCAACATATTTTATTGAATCTTCAGATGCACATAACACCATAGTTATTCAAAGTATGATATAGGATATATATCTGGGGTTCTGTTCCGATAGGCCAGGTGCCAAAGTCCCCTTTCTAGCCTAACCAGCAGCTCCGCTGCTGGCGATCTGGGCGCGGGAAAATTGGTGGCGTTCGTCTGACCTAGTAGACTGCAGTGTGGGAATGCCTTAGCATACCGCAAATAGGGTCGGTAGTGTCGTGAGAACTCAGTCTCCTAGCAGATGTTAGGTCTGTTGTGTCCTACATTTGAGCGCAGACAGTAGGATGGAGAGTGAGCAGACGAAATGCATTCTTGGGTACGCTCCCGCTTTCCCTGTTGTTGTTTAACCACAATGTGTTCTAAGCATTATGGGATATATAGCTCTCTATATAGGGGAAATACAGTCGAAATGTACCGCTGTCACAATGTACCATTGTCACAATGTACCTCCCCTAGTCAGAATGTCCCACCTCTAAAGTCGAAATGTACCACCTCTAAAGTCGAAATGTACCACCTCTAAAGTCGAAATGTACCACCTCTAAAGTCAATATGTTCCATACATTAAGTCGTAATATACCACTATATATTGAATTAAGGTGGGTCGCTACCCGTTGATCAAAGTTAACAGAATTTCTCTTTTTTTTTTCTATGGACAGTCTGAATTTTATACAATCGGAAAATGAAAAGAAAAATATGTCTTCCCGACCTACTTTTTTAGGTACAGAATTAAAAAAATTTAAGTATTTTAAACTTTCTCTAAAAATGAGAAAAAAGTGTTCTTTGAATTGTGGAAAAGATCTTTTTTTCCCTGGGAATTCTCTACACCATATCTATACATCATATATGATGAATAGGAAAACGTGTAGAATATAATAATGATTTGTGTGTTTCTTCTTTAAAATGACCAATAGTCCAAAACCATTGTTATGTATAGTATCATATGAATAATAGTTGGACCTAGATGTAAATCATGATATGGGACATTATAACTTCACAGGCGGAACATTACGACTAAAAGAGAGGGGCATTATGACTAAAACTGTGGGACATTATGACTAAAACGGTGGGACATTACGACTAAAGCAGCGGTACATTCTGGTTACCATGGTGGCACATTATGACTAGGCCAGTGGTACATTTCGACCGGGACATTCTGACAGTGGTACATTTCGACTAGCATTCATATAGGGTTAGGCCAAATTTAAAAAAGAAAAAGGTAATACAGGTGTCAAAGTCCATCTGAGGTGTGCGAGCCCATATGAGGGCCTAAGGATGCAAATCACGTGTTGCAAGTCCATACTGCGTGGGGAGGGGGGGGGGGGGGGGCTGTACAAGCCCATGCTAGGGCCTGATGAACCCAGCAAGGGGTATGTGAGCCCAAACAGGGGCCTTATGACCCCAGCGATGGCTGTGCGAGCCCAAACAAGGGCCGGATGACCCCAGCAAGGGGTATGGGAGCCCAAACAAGGGCCTTATGACTGCAGTGACGGCTGTGCGAGCCCAAACAAGGGCTTGATGACCCCAGGGAGGGGTGTGCGAGCCCAAACAAGGGCCTGATGACTGAGGACCCCAGCGATGGCTGTACAAGCCAATAGAAGGGCCTGATGACCCAAGCGAGGGTTGTACGAGCCCAAGCAAGGACCTTACGACCCCAGCGTTGGCTGTACGAGCCCATATGAGAGCCCAACATCCCTAGCGATGGCTGTGAGAGCCCATACTAGGGCCTGGTGACTGAATTGAGGGATCTGTGAGCTCATACATGGGCCTGGTGAACCTAGTGAGGGCTGTACGAGCCCATACAAGGGCCTGATGACCCCAGCGGGGGCTCTACGAGCCCAGATGAGGGCCCAATGACCCTAGTGATGGCTGTGCAAGCCTTTTCAAGGGCCTGATGAACCAAACAACAGCTGTGAGAGCCCGTACAAGGGCCTGGTGACTGAATTGAGGGATAAATGACCTCTCGTCTGGCCTTGCCTATTCTAGTTTTAGCTATTTGACCCCTCATATGGCATCCCCATCACATATTTAGCTATCTGACCCCTCATTTGGCCTTGCCCACCCCATTTTGGGCTCTTTTACCCGATTCTTGGCTATATGACCCCTCGTTTGACCTCTCCCACCCCATTTTTGCCTATCTGACCCATTGCTTGGCCTCTCCCACCCCATATTTATCTATCTGATCCTTTGCTTGGCCGCTCTCCTCCTATTATTAGCAATCTCATCCCTCGTTTGGCTCGTTTTTAGCTATATAACCCCTTGTTTTTCCTCTCCGATTCCATTTTTTAGCCATCTGGCCATTTGTTTGGCCTCTTCCACCTCAATTTAAATTATATTGCAGTGTAGTGCCATATAATGGCCAACATAATCGGAGACGCAAAAGAAGGGGTTATATACATTTATTTTTGTAGCTAAAACTGAGTGGGTGAACACAAATGAAGGGTCATATAGCTAGGAATAGGGTAAGAAAGACCAAACGAGTGATCAGATAGCTAAAACTTGGTTAAGATAGGCCAAACAAGGGGTCAGATAGCTAAAAATGGGAGGAGAGCGGCCAAGCGAAGGATCAGATAGCTAAATATGGGGTGGGAGAGGCCAAACAAGGGGTCAGATAGCTAAGAATCGGGTAAGAGAAGCCAAAATTCTTGACAGGCAAGGTCAGACGAGAGGTCATTGATCCCTCAATTCGGTCACCATGCCCTTGTATGGGCTTGTATGGGCTTGTACAGCCATCGCTAGGTTGACCAGGCCCTCGTATGAGCTCGTACATCACTCAATTCAGTCACCGGCCCCTCCTATGGGCTTGTACAGCCATTGCTGGGGTCATCAGGCCCTTGTATGGGCTTGTACAGCCATCGCTAGGACCATTAGGCCCTTCTTTGGGCTCACACAGCCATCGCTAGCATTATTAGGTCCTTCTCTTGGCTCGTACAGCCCTCGCTGGGGTCACCAGGCCCTAGTATGGGCTCGTAAAGACCTTTCTACGTTCACCAGGCTCACGTATGAGCTTGCAGATCCCTCAATTCAGTCACCTCAGAGTCCTATGGGCTCTTAGAGCCATTGCTGGGGTCATAAGGCCCTTGTTTGGTCTCGCAGAGCCATTGCTAGTGTCATTAGGTCCTTGTTTGGGCTCGTACAGCCCTCGCTGGGGTCATCAGGCCCTAGTATTGGATCGTACAGCCCTCGCTAGGTTCACCAGGCTCTCGTATGAGCTCGCAGATACCTGAATTCAGTCACCAGGCCCTCCTATGGGCTCGTAGAGCCATCGCTGGGGTCATGAGGCCCTTGTTTGGTCTAGCACAGCCATCGCTGTGATCATCAGGTGATGACCCCAGTGATGGCTGTGCGAGCCTATACAAGGGTGTGGGGACCCCAGTGATGGCTGTGCTGTCCCAAACAAGGGCGTGATGACCCCAGTGATGGCTGTGCGAGCCTATACAAGGGTGTGATTACCCCTGCGATGGTTGTAAAAGCCCATTCTAGGGCCTGATGAATCCAGCAAGGGGTGAGCGAGCCCAAACAAGGGCCTTATGACCCCAGTGATGGCTGTGCGAGCCCAAACAAGGGTGTGATGACCCCCAGTGAGGGGTGTGCGAGCCCAAAGGAGGGCCTGGTGACCCCAGCGATGGCTGTGCGAGTCCATAGGAGGGTCTGGTGAACCTAGCCAGGATTGTGCAAGCCCATACGAGGGCCTGATGACCCCAGCAATGGCTGTGCAAGCAAAAACAAGGGCCTGGTGACTGAATTGAGGGATCTGCGAGCTCATACAAGGGCCTGATGACCCCAACGATGGCTGTGCGAGCCCAAACAAGGACCTGGTGACTGAATTGAAGGATATGCGAGCTCATACAAGGGCCTGGTGAACCTAGTGAGGGCCGTACGAGCCCATACAAGGGTCTGATAACCCCAGCGAGGGCTGTAGGAGCCCATATGAGGGCCAAATGACCCTATCGATGGCTGTGCAAGCCCATACAAGGGCCTAATGAACCAAACAACAGCTGTGAGAGCCCATACAAGGGCCTGGTGACTGAATTGAGGGATCAATAACCTCTCCTCTGGCCTTGCCCATCCTAGTTTTAGCTATTTGACCCCTTATTTGGCCTCCCTACCCAAAAGTTGGCTATCTGACCCCTTATTTGGCCTCGGCCACCCCATTTTGGCCTCTTTCTTAGCTATAAGACCCATCGTTTAACCTCTCCCACCCCATTTTTAGCTATCTGACATCTTGTTTGGCCTCTTCCACCCAATATTTAGCTATCTGATCCTTTGCTTGGCCACTCTCCTCCTGTTATTAGCAATCTCACCCCTCGTTTGGCCTCTCTAAACCATTTCTTAGCTATCTGACCCCTCGTCAGGCCTTGCTTACTCCATTCTTAGCTATCTGAACCCTTGTTGCCCACCCTTTTTTCCAGTGTCTGATCCCTTGATTGGCCTCTTCCATCCCTTATTTAGCTATCTGACCCATCGTTTAGCCAAAACAAGGGGTTATATAGCTAAAAATGGGGTGGGCGAGGCCAAACAAGGTTTCAGATAGCTAGAAAGTGGTGGGAGAGGCCAAATGAAGAGTCATATAGCTATGAATTGGAAAAGAGAGGCCAAAATGGGGTGGGTGAGGCCTATTGAGGGGTCAGGTAGCTAAATATGGGATGGGGAGGCCAAATAGCTAAATCTAAGATGGGCAAGGCCAGATGAGAGGTCATTGATCCCTTAATTTAGTCACCGGGCCTTCGTATGGGCCCGTACAGCCATCGCTGGGGTTATCAGACCCTTGTATGGGCTCGCAGATCCCTCAATTCAGTCACCAGGCCCTTGTTTGGGCTTGCACACCCCTCACTGGGGTCATCAGGCCCTTGTTTGGGCTTTCACCGCCCTCGCTGGGGTCATCAGGCCCTTGTTTGGGCTTGCACACCCCTCGTTGGGGTCATCAGGCCCTTGTTTGGGCTTGTATAGCCATCGCTGGGTTCATCAGGCCCTTGTTTGGGCTTGCACAGCCAGCGCTGGGATCATCAGGCCCTTGTATGCACTCGTACAGCCCTCGCTGGGGTCACCAGGCCCTTGTATGAGCTTGCAGATCCCTCAGTTCAATCATCAGGTCCTTGTTTGGGCTTGCACACCCCTTGCTGGGGTCATCAGGCCCTTGTTTGGGCTCGCACACCCCTCGTTGGGGTCACCAGGCCCTTGTTAGGGCTTGCACACCGGTCACTGGGGTCATCAGGCCCTTGTTTGGGCTCGCACAGCCATGGAATTATAACATGCAAATACTTTTGCGAGGCCGGAGGTGTAGGGTGTATTTCTCAATATCATGTGGGGAGGTATAGGTTGCTTCTTTTCTTGAGGGGGTGGGGGGGTGAAGGGGGTATTTCTCAATATCATGGGGGGGCAGTACTTGTCTGTCGAAAAATCCAAGAAAATTGGGGTGTTTTTAAGCAGAGGGAACGCAGGTTATGTACATGTATCAAGCACAGTGCAAGGACTGGTGTGGAGGGTGGGGGGGTAAAGGTTAAATGTGTATGTACGCATGGGGGTGGGGGGTAGTCCAAATGCGTACATAGTGCAACAGGGGGGTGGGGGGTGTATTTTGGCCAAAAATGTGCATATGTAATTAATGGATGGCCCCTTATGTGCATCTGAGGATTTAATAAGATATGTTGAGGTGAGGCTAGAAAAGGGACTTTGACACCTGGACTACCCTTTCTTTTTTTATTTGGCCTAATCCTATAAAACTACAATCTCTGGGCTGTTCTAGACTTTGACACCTGGACTACCCTTTCATTTTTTATTTCGCCCAATCCTATAAAACTACAATCTCTGGGCTGTTCCAGAATTGATAGAATTCATTGTGGTTAGGCTACATAAGTACTTTGGCACCTGGACTATCTGGACAGAACCCCAGATATATATCCCATATCATACTTTTAATAACTATGGTGTCATGTGCATCTATAGAACTAATCAAATACAGGATACTGGGTGGTTCGGAGAAAAAAGGGACTTTGGCATCTGGACTACTTTAAAAAAAATCATACATCATTATTTGAATAATTTGCTTAATTATTGCAAAATGGCTTCATTTTTTAAAGTTAAGGAGTAGTGAGCCCCAGTCCCTGTGACTCCATCCCCATGGTATCAAGTGTCCTAGAACAACCACAGTGTTGATAATAATCTGGTGCTAATTAGGTGCAGGTGACCACGGGGTCGCCGGGCGTCGGGAGTCAGATCTACAGATAACCATTGGGACGGGACTGGTACTCCATAACCAACCTTGGCCATAGAGGATCTTCTATTATTTAATAAGGGGACTTGCCTACGGTTACTTAAATACAACTCCAACCAGACAAGAGTCCCTAGGTCAATTTGGAGCTCCTTACATTTCTTTGGCAGTAAACCATGATGAACTGAGTCAAAGGCTTTAGAGCCATCAATAAAACATACACTCACTGTCTTTTAATCATCAAGCTCCTTAAAGATATGACTGCCAAAATCAAAAATAGCATCATTTGTCCCGACTTCCAGAAATCTGGAAGTTTCTGCGAGTCCCCATACCTAATACGTACCGCGCTGTGACTTCCTGATTCGAGGGTTTTTGCCACCCGCACAATTGATTGTAAATGGGTAGGCTTTCGCCCCCTATGCCTATCATTTCATCAGTTCCTTTCTGAAGGCTAGAAACACTAGAGGCGACACCTAGGGAATGCTGTGGTTGCTAGGAACTGGTTGACACGGTAGCTTGCCACCTGTTGGTATAAATCAGAACTAGAGGATGCCTACTGCCTACCGTAAAACCTCATGTATAGGGTTGAATCAGGTAAAGTGGGATGATTGACATTAAGGCCCTTTTTTAAGAGGCCATATTCTCCCCTGATTGTAAAGTTTAGTTATTTTTTTAGAAATACATCTTTGACCCCTATTAACTGTACCTATCTCACCAAAGTTAAGAGGTAATTTCTAAACTTTATTTACTGCGGGTTATAGGATTGTCCCAAACTCAGGGTGCGGCTTATACGCGAGTACCGCAGTATTTATCAGGTAAAGTGGGATGATTGACATTAAGGCCCTTTTTTAAGAGGCCATATTCTCCCCTGATTGTAAAGTTTAGTTATTTTTTTAGAAATACATCTTTGACCCCTATTAACTGTACCTATCTCACCAAAGTTAAGAGGTAATTTCTAAACTTTTAAATTTCAACATGATATGGGTGGACACCTTTTGCCGCTATAAATTCGGAAGTACATAAGAAATAGTACAATTATTTATTAGTAGTGGTAAAAAGAATAATAACATGATATTTCAAAATGTATGTATATTAGATACATTGTTTCTTTATATCTTGATTTTATTTTATTGTTCAGATATTCAAAAAAAGTCACCCTGCAGGACATTCGGTCCTGTGGAATTGATAAACTGCAGGACCGGTCAGATTTTTGCGGGACTGAATACTTTCACCAAAGTTTTGTATAGTTATTGATAACAATATGTTAGAATAATAAGCAAGATACAATTACTTTAATGACAGAAAATGATTAGTTCTTTCAAATGTCCTGTTCAAACTATATGTAGTGGAAAAATAAAGCGTTAGATCAATTGTTTAAACCCTCTCACCGCCAGCAAGCCGCTATAGCGGCCAGCGCACCTAAACCACTGGGCTGAACAAAAAAAAACATTACTCAAAATTGATGAAAATACTTTCTTACAAGTCTTAGTCGAAGCAGCCCATGTTTGGTGTCATATTAAAGCTTATGACATTCTCTCTTACATCCTATATTCCATTTGTGTTTACAAAGAATGTTAAAGCAGTACTATGCTAAAGCCTCATTTCAGTTTTTGATATTTATAATCTTTTCACATTTTTGGAAAAACTACAGAGAAATCTGGCAGTGGGAGGGTTAAAAGGAAAATGTTATTATATTATGATACCAATAATTGTATTCATCTTTGTCCTGGTAGAGTTCCCTTAATATTGGTCCGATTTACTCACAGCAAAAAACAAAATGTAGGTAACCAATATAGGCCATTGGAATCCATCACGAGATTCAGTCCGGCTACACGGGTTATTGTGCCGAACCTGTGACATTTTTGCTGGACATTTCCCATGTCCGGCAGGATTTCAAGAAGACTGCATCTCTCAAGTAGCATTACCAGATATGCCTATACATGTATTTCGATTTATAACGAGAAGAAATGTCATAGCAAGTATCATAACAATACTTAGTTGTGTAAATGATACAAAATTATTGAGTATTAAGAGTTTATGGTTTACCTAGTGACTTTACTCCTGGTCATAATTTAAATGAGCAAACCATTGACTTCCATCATAATTTAGATAATTATCATGAGATTTTTTACATATAATGATCATACATTATGATATTGAATGGTAAAAATCTGTGGTAAATACATTTAGAATTGGTAATTGATATACCGTATTCGACGTAATAAGCGCTCTGGGCGCTTATAAAATTATTTTAATGTTTTCTTTTTAGTACTTAGAGAGTTTAATTGTCTCCAAAATCGTTAAAATTGGGCATTTGTTGTAGTTCCCCGAAAAGGGGTGCGCTTATTAGGGGGAGGGCGCTTACTACGTCGAATACGGTATATTGAGGCTAAAACCATAGAAATCATTCACCAATACAATTTTTGGCATTTATAATTATTTATAGTAATTGATATGTCCCTGAAATGCTACTGCGTTGCTACCTCATGAACAAAACTTTTCATTTTAGATCCTTACAATTTAAAGCATGTGCTACATAATTGTGCATAAATCATTTAGCACTTTGTAAAAATAAATTGAGGATAGAGATTCAGCTAAGTACAAATATGTTGTCATGTGACATAATGCAGTGTAGCCTAGCCCACATGCACAGTATTTTGGCAGCTTTATACTTATACTCGATTCATTGCTTTAACCCTTTAAGGGCCGCTTCACTATTGAGAAATTGTTCCCAACTACCGGGTCATTGCAGATGAATATGTCCTACTTAAACCGGCACTACACTACAGATAGTGCCCTGGTACTGCATAATAATTATATGCAGTATCGGTTTTTGGGTACTAAAATACAGTACTGCATATATGCAGTATCGGTTTTACAGTGGTACTGCATATATGCAGTATCGGCAGGGAAAGGGTCAAAGGGCCCTAGATAAATTCCCATAATGTTGTGCATCAAAATATACGTCTAACCTTCAGAAATTGACATTTACCATTTTTAGCATTATTATCAATTGTCCCACTTCACATGAAGTAACCCAGCAAATATGCGTGTGTATGCTTGTGTAGAGGTGAGCCTGCGTTTAGTGTATTTGCGTTCAGGCACAGCGAGTGAGGTTGAGACTACTGTGAGTGAGGCTGAGACCACTGTGCGTGAGCCTGAGACCACTGTGCGTTGGGGTGCCCATCCTGCCACACACCTAACTCAACTAGACGCAGATAGGAGCAGTGCATACATGTTCACGCATATGAACGCATGTTCACGCCTATACACTCACAACATATGGGGTGATCTTATCCCTGTCTCTGATTGGTCCATTTCAAAAGCTTCAAACCTCTTTGTTTATGAAGAAACATCCTGTCAGTAAGACCTGACAGCTGCTGGAGGAAGGACATGAGGTAGGTAGACTCCTCTCCTACAGTACATGTACTTTGAACTTTGCAGAATATAGTTCACATTGATATATGGGACTACCATATACTCATAGATATTATTCTTACAGTACTAGCGGTAATGACATTATATCTATCATCTTTAAACAATGTACATTCGATTTGATTCTCTTTTCAGAAAAGACCACTCTCACTTCAGGGACATCTTGGGTAAAGAATACACATATATACTACACAGAGACAAACAGCCTGGGCTCTGGCAGTTTGTATAAAGGGTGACACACTCGGTCATATACCTATATAGCAGTCATAATTAATCTAATATACTTTTCAGTCTGCATGCCAAGGCATATAGCTATGATTATTGCAATAGGGAGGAGGGTATGAGCTCTGGGTATGAGCTGCGTGTCTGGCAGGGCAGTTTCCCATAGCCTATATAACAAATGGCTTGCCACAGTCGCTGCGGACACTGGCCACCCACAAACTCCACCTGGAGTCATCATCACGGGTTGGGCTAACAGGGAAGAGACCAGCACGTGCTCTGACAGCGGGCGCTGTCAGAGCACGTGGCACTGTCAGAGGGAGCTAGAGGGGCAGGGAGGGGAACCACACCCCGGCCCAGGCTACCCTGCGAGGCCGGGGTGGGGTGGTCCCCCTGTGGTACATGTATATAGGTGGGTGCAGATGGGTCAAAAGCGACCTGGCGACCTGGGCCGTTTTGGAGGCGACTTTCAACCTATAATAAAAGTGACCTTGCGACTTTTGGACAAAATAGACAATAGGTTAAAGCTTCCAAAAAAGCGACTTTGTGACCTGGGCCCCTTAATTTCGGCGACTTTCCGACCTCGGGGGGGGGGGGGGGGGGACCCATCTGCAGCCCCATATAATAATAGGCCTACTACATTGTATGTATATGGTGTGTGGTTTAATATTATGGGTATAGCCGCCCCCAATATTGAACTTTGCTGAGTTACAAACTCTAACATCAAAGTTACAAACTCCGAATCTATTATCGGGGTGAACATCTGACTCTGTCACGTACACCCACACCATCCACACACCTACCATCATAGGGGGTGCAGAGGGGTCCCCCTAAGGTAGGAAAGTCGCCGAAATTAAGGGTTCCAGGTCACAAGGTCGCGTAACTGGACCCCCTAAAGTATTGTCAATTTTGTCTAAAAGTCGCCAGGTCACTTTTATTATTGTATTAGGGAGTGCTTATTTTTTAACAACAGGGGGGTCAAGGGGACCACATTTTTTACCCCCCCCCCCCCACCCCCCCAAATCCACCACCCCCCGGCCTGTTGTTAAAAAATGAGCACTCCCTACCCAGTAAACACACCTGTACTGGGCCAGTACCGTCATTTTACTGGCAAGTACCGGCACTACCGGGCCAGTACTGCCAGTACAGAGCCATTATAATGCCATTTAAGCTTGGTTGTACTGGCACTGTGCCGGCATAGTATCGACATATCAGTAAGGGTATGCCGGTACTGGTCCAGTACCGGCATGCCACTACCAACATGCCGGTACCGGCACAATAGTTTTCAAAGAAACCACCAGATGTCACCGGTGCATGTTTTATGATATTGAGGGTTTAGTTGCATATGATACCTCTATAATTATGACCCTCAGAGTCTTCAAAATAGTTTTAAATAGTTTAGCCTGAAACAGATTTCCTGTGAAATCTTATGGAATACAAACTTTCACATTAAATGTTATAAACAACAGGAGAACAAAGGGCATGTCTTTGCAAACACCTTTTGCTTGGTTATTACACAACCATAAGACCTGCAAGGTGTGTTATCTCTGTCAAAAACTGGTATGCTATACTACTGGCTAAAAACTGTAGCTGGTTGTTGCACCAAGATGATTGACTGCCTAAGTCCTCAGGCCTTGAAGCACAAGAGGTACAATATAATGTTAATTTTGCAACAGATCACATATGCTTTTGATTCTACGTGATACTTTCTACAGTGCTCAGTAACCGGTCCGGTACTGGCCCAGTTCCGAAATGCCAGCATCGGTCCAGTACTGGTCCGATGTTGGCCCTGTACCAAACCAGTACTGGCATACTGTACTGGCCCAGTACTGGTGCCATTTGCATCCCAGTACTGGCCCAGTACCAATTGCCTGTACTGGCCCAGTACCGTTGCCGGGTGTGGGCCAGTACAGGACCGGTAAAGGGGTGTTTGCTGGGTAATTGAGGAAGTCTAATTGTTTCTATTTAAACTGAACTGAGCACTTCTATTTTCAGATACGGCCACAGAGGATTGTTCCTGTAGGATGCTTAGGGCTGGGACACACCATGGAGCAGAAGAGGATTCTGTAAAATGACGAAACACAATGAATTGATGTGAACAATAAAAATACATTCCAGTTGGCGGGTGGAAAGGGGAGGGGAAGAGGGAAGGGGAAGGGCTATGTCACGTGACCTCACGCATAAGTGTGAGTGGGTGAACCTGCGTTTCCCTGCATCAGCACGCCTGCGTGAGTTGGGGTGAGCTAGCGTTATAGCTCACAGCTCACCCCTACTACACGTTTCTAACGCAGTGAGTTGAAACTCGCAGACTTAAACTCCACCACACCCCAGTTTGCTGGGAAGTGTTGCATTTTACCAAAAAAAACAAGTAAAGTGGAACGCTTCAATTTTGAAATGGCATCTGTAAGATATGGGCTATTTAGACATTTTCGTTTAAAGGAATAAATAATGAACCCATTTGATATGTTTGACATTTTCTACTATTCCCACTTTCACTGATTCAACCCTAGCCAAACTGATGTACAAGCCGCACCCTGACATGTTACCTGCAACAAATCTTTTTCTTTTAGTTGGCCTTATGACAAGATGCAGCACATATCAATTGTATGCTCACTCATTCCAAAGCTTGTACAGGATTATGTATGATAACTATCTCAAGGAGAATTAATGTGGAGGGGACAGAAAAACTTGAACTGAAAAACCAAATCAATAAAGGAAATGAGGTTCTTTAAAAAACAAAAAAACGAACAACATCTGGTGTGACCAGTAGTTGGACCGTACTCAGTGGTATAGTATTGATTATACTATTGGTATCCACCACACAGAAAAAATCCAGAGTCGGCAAACCTGGCAGTGCCTTGTCAATTTGACAAGGAGAGGGGCTGGCAAGCAAAACTCTTCAGTAAGAAGACCCATCTAGAGCTACCTGGCATATGCCAGCCCTAAACTTGTCTAGAAGTGATTCACCATTCTCTCTGCAGGTGGCCATAACCTAGCATAAATATGTACCCTTGGGAACAAATTGATTAATTCCTATGTTGATATAATACTGAGTATTACAATACAGTCAACTCCCTCTTAGCGGCCACCCCTCCAGTGCAGCCAACCCCTCTAATGCAGACACTTTTCATAGTCCCAGACATACTACAATGTACAGAAAATGACCCCCTCTAATGCAGCCACCCCACCAAAGCGGCCACTTTTTCATAGTCCCAAGGGTGGCCACATTAGAGGGAGTTGACTGTAGATATATGTTAATATGGAGGATTATGTGAAGTATCTAGGGAAAAAGTAAGATAATGTAAAGAATGCATACTTTTGACAACATTTAAAAAATAGAGCACATGTGTAGAAGGAAGACACCTCTTTTGTGTCTTTCACCAGGGCACAAGTAGGTGCATGCACCTTATATTGGTATTATACACACACAAGCCTACAGTCCATTGCCGGAGAGTAACCTATTCTCAGTCAAGACTTGGTGATACACTATGTGAATCCTTGGTGGCATTAGTGTATTAAATATCACTTCTATATGTGGTTATGTATATAAACAAATAAATTGATAAAATAATCTTGTCATCTGGAACCAGACCAAACTCATACATTTGAAACCCTAGACCTACCACCATTTCGTAATGATGAGCCCCCAGCTGTGGCTAATCTAGGCATCAACTATCTTAGTTTGACAACCTTGACAAGTCTAGGGTCGTCTTGTGGGATGGTAACCTGGCAGGTTGTCAATTTGACAAGTTGAAGCTAGTTGATTCTATGCTGTTCACTTAGAAGACCCTAGGGTCGTCCTGTAAGACGACCTTACAGACTCCAGAGCTGTCTAGAGTTTTTCAGTGCAGTGCACTAAATGCCAATGTTTCTTTTACACTGATAAGGTAAATGACTCTCTTTTTTTCTTCTATATAACAGTTTGTTGCTACGCTCCCAAGTGGAAGCAGGTGTCAGACTATTTGTCAGTGACAATTGCATGCCAGACTGACTTATATAATATGAAACACAATTAAATAAGTACAGTCAGACCTTGATTTAGCCGGTCTTCAATAATCTGACACCCTAAATAATCTGGCCGTATTTTGTCAGAAATAGAGCTGGTAAGGTTATCATATCAGACTATAAAAATTGGCATGGATCCCCGCAATGTATGACTATGAGCAATAATTCTTTGCTGAAAATACACATGGTTTTCCCCTAAAATCCTTAATAATTGTCCGATTTACAAACTGTAAAGACTGAGAAATAGCTCATTTTGGGGGAATGTGTAACGTATAGTATCTTCAAGGGAAAAATATTTGCCATGGTGACATTAAGTCTAAAATTTAAATGTCCAATCGAGCCAATTTGAAGAGTTGTATACAAGAAGCCGATTCTACACTTGTATCACAATTTGCATGATTTTCATCCTATATGCCTCGCTACTACACTGATAATAAAACCTATAGTCAGTACTGACTATACCATCATATTTTGACCCCCGTAGTCAGGGGACTATACAATTTCATCACATATTAGTCGTAAAGATAGTCAGGAGTGACTATATGTGGATCACACAAATTGATGATGTTATAGGGTGCATGAGTTCTCATGTTTGATAGAGTTATCATGGTATTTTGTTCCAATTTTGATAACATAGAAATACATGAACAGTGTATGTCTAGACTGACAGAGCATGGTAGACCTACACAGGAGCCTGTCACCTGCCCTGCCGTATCCTAAGCTTGTCCCCTGCCCTGCTTTATCCTAGCCTGTCACCTGCATTGTCTTATCCTAGCCTGTCCCTGCTCTGCTTTATCCTAGCCTGTCCCCTGCCCTGCCGTATCTTAGCTTGTCCCCTGACCTGCCTCATCATATCCTGTCCCCTGCCCTGCTTTATCCTAGCTTGTCCCCTGGCCTGCCTTATCCTAGCCTGTCACCTGCATTGCCTCATCCTAGCCTGTCCCTGCCCTGCTTTATCCTAGCCTGTCCCCTGCCCTGTCGTATCCTAGCTTGTCTCCTGGACTGCCTTATCCTAGCCTGTCCCTGTCCTGCTTTATCCTAGCCTTATCCTAACCTGTCCCCTGCCCTGCTCATCCTAGCTTGTCCCCTGCCTTGCCTCAGCCTAGCCTGTCCATGCCCTGCTTTATCCTAGCCTGTCCACTGCCTTACCTTATCCTAGTTTGTTCCCTGGCCTGCCCTATCCTAGCCTGTCACCTGCACTGCCTCATCCTAGCCTGTCCCTGCCTTGCTTTATCCTAGCCTGTCACCTGTCCTGCCTTATCCTAGCTTGTCCCGTGGCCTGCCTTATCCTAGCCTGTCACCTGCATTGCCTTATCCTAGCCTGTCCCTGCCCTGCTTTATCCTAGCCTGTCTCCTGTCCTGCTTAATCCTAGCCTGTCCCCTGCCCTGTCTCATCCTAGCCTGTAGAGCAGAGCGATGTAGATTACAGCAGGGCAAAGTACATCATTGCAGAGCAAGGCAGAGCAGTGTAATGTAGAGTAGAGTAGAGTAAGGCAGATCTTGTTCTGCTCTATATTACACTGCTTTGACTTGTTCTGCCCGGCTCCCCTATACATTATTCTGCCCTGACTTGCCCTGGCTTACTCTGCCTGGCTCTAATCTACATTACTGTGCTCTGCCTTACTCTACATTACATGGCTCTGCCCTTCTCTCCTCTACAGTACTCTGATCTGTCTCACTCTGTTTTGCTCTGCCTTGTTCTAATCTATATTATTTTGCTCTGCCTTTATCTGCCTTGATCTACCCTGCTATACTCTACACTACTCTGCTTGCTCTGCTCTGCCTTCCTCTACCCTGCCCTGCTCTACATTATTTTGCCCTGCCTTATTCTACCTTGATCTACCCTACTATACTCTACATTACTCTGCTCTGCCATGCTCTGCTCTACATTACTCAGCTCTGCCTTACCCTGCCTTGCTCTACTCTCCATTACTTTGCTCTGTCTTACTCTGCCTTGCACTGTCCTGCTCTACTCTACATAGCTTTGCTCTGCCTTGCTCTACCCTGCTGAACCTTGACCTGCCTTCAGTAGGCCTACTTAAGTTTCCCTTATTTCTCATGATTGACTATGTCTATTAGTCAGTGACTACTTTAGACCATGAAACCATTACATTCATAGTCACTTGACTATATAGCCTAAATCAGCCGATTTAATGGCTGACTATAGGTTGACTATATGACTAACTTTTGTTAGAAATAGGTGACTAACTTGGTTTAGTCATTTTTGCTATATTTATGTGACTATAGAAATGTAGTCCATAGTGACTAACATTTCCAGGTCCATTATTATCAGTGTATAGTTACGCACTAGGGCCGCATCCCAGCTCACAAAGAAACACGTTATCTTACTTCAAAATAATGTCTTAAACTTTATATAATGTTATACCATAGTAAGGAGCCTTAGAGAAACGTTATAAAATGGTGTATGATGGTCTTTGTTTACTATGTATTATGATGACAAAAGATTGAGTGTATTAAAAGTTTATGCGTTCATGAATGGGTTACTTATTTGGAGAAGAATGCAATATAAATAAATCATCACTCACTTGGAGGAGGCTTGACTTCAGTCCTACCGGTATTACCGTAAATTCCCGCGTATAACCCGCATCTCGCGTATAACCCGCACCCCCAACTTAGGAGAATCCTATAACCCGTTTCTGGGTTTGAAAACTTCTATTATAGTACTGTTCTATAGTAATAAAAACCCTCGTATAACCCGCACCCTATATAGGCATGTTTGGTATCAAATGAAAGCTGAGGTTGATTCGCGTACAACCCGCGGGTAGTACGTGGGAATTTACGGTATATTGTATTTGTATAGACATATGGCTGTGGAAATAGGTGTTTCTTACACTATTTACATGCAACTCACTAACTGGTTTTTACCATCACTGCCGTATCTTGACATATGGCTATATTTACACAGCTAGATCAACTCAGAGATCTGTCATTGAAGAGACATCCTCATCAAAATGTGATCCTTTCAAAATCGTAAAACCTTTAAGGTCAGCATGATGCCTCAAGGCTTAATGTTAATCTGTTGTCACGGTGCACCAATACAGCACCGGCAAGCAATTGACTGGTGCTGCATTGGTGATTCACCGTGACTCTCCATGCATCATAATGATTATGACGACAATATGGTATAATGCATAAAATCAGTTTAAGGTAAGACTCAATTCCCATACTGCCACACCATACAAAATGTTCAACCAATACAACTACATTCTTCTGAATATCATTAAATGATCAGGTGCATTTCGCAGGGGCGGATCCAGGAATTTTGGAAAGGGGGGCGTAAAATAGGCAATGTACTGGGGGTATTGAAAACATTTACATTAAAATATACAGGGTATGATGCATTAAGGTATCATGTCGTCCTTAAAGGGTTAAATCATAGACATGCAGATACATTGAAGATTACCACAAAATGTCAACATGCATGCTCCACTTTAAGGGGTCACATACTCCAGAAAAGTCTTCTTACAAACCAGGCTGCCATGCACCTGGTGTGCAAGAGAAAAACTGGACTTTGTCTCATTAGACATAGAGTTAATGCCACTAATTCTTGACACAAGTTAGCCATTTTTCATTATACAGCATTAGCTAAATGTACTAACTAGATATGTTCAGCCATTTTGCCCAAGATGAGTTGGAATCAAGTAACTTGGATTTTTTTCTGTGTATACTTTTGATTTGGTTATAACTGTTTCACATTAATCCTATAGTCCTGGTACGTTACCCTGGCAAGTTATTTGTCCTTAAAGGGTTAAAGCACTATTCCATCCTTAAACTTAAAGGGATAAATATGAATAACCCACCTTGGCACAATACCTTCCTTTTCGAATTCTGTTCTGTACATGGTGCTGCAGCGACATTATTTGAAGATGCGCTTATACAAGGACAGTCTGATGTGGCAGAGTTACTATTGATGGCCGGTATGAAGCTGGGAGTAGAACCAAAAATGGTCTTCCACGTTCCTTCTTGTTCTGTATCATTGAGGCCCATCCAGTACACCCAGTAGGCAGGGTTCCTGCAGTAAAATACATGTCAGTAATAGGAGTAGGTAGCTGTCACAGGCCTCAACACAGTAAACACACTTATGTTACTTTGCGTTCAAAGAACGTCAATACTATGTTTGAATTTTGTAGGTTTCCTACGTTAAATAATGTCCAAATCTAAAGGTTATTTTATGTTATTAAATCTAGATTAATGTCAATGAACGTTTATTAACGTTATGTAAATGTTATTTCTAGGTCTACGTCTACGTAAATTACGTAAAGCTAACCTATCAATTCATTAAAAGGTGTGATTTTTTTTTCTAAAATGCAGATATGAGATAGAGTACCTCATTGTATTTCTTAGCACTCATTATTCATTCATCTATGACTAAATATGCTTACCATCCAAAAAGAGTTAATCTATGCGTGGGGATTTAACGTGGGCCTTTGGGTTGAGGTTCTTAAGCTCTCCCGACTGAGCTAGCCAGGATGTTTGTGGTACATTACTATATAGCACAAGTCATCTGTCATGTGCACTTAAACTTGCATTGGTGCCAGTGCTAAAAACCTACGTTATATCTATATTAGGGACCTTTAGTAAGCCCGGCGTAGCTCATTAAATGCAGATGTAGTGGTGCTAATGGGATAGGCTACGTCTGCGTTTAATGAGTTTTTACGTGATTGCTAAAGGTCCCTATTTTATGAGCAATGGAGCTGGTTGTACCCTCAGATCAAGAGACTTCAAAGAGGGTACCTGGACAGGAGAAAACAGACTGGGTAAACTAGTGGACCCTGCAACATGGGTGAGATCACCAACTTCCGAGATACCTTTCTATAGCTGATACGGGAAACTGCCAAGAGAGCACCAAAATGGCAACGAAGGCCCCCAACTTCGCTGTCTTCTCTGACTCAAGGGGAGAATTCTT
Organism: Harmothoe impar; assembly: GCA_947462335.1. Taxonomy (NCBI): domain Eukaryota; kingdom Metazoa; phylum Annelida; class Polychaeta; order Phyllodocida; family Polynoidae; genus Harmothoe; species Harmothoe impar. The sequence continues at coordinate 25,709,895 of OX381717.1, forward strand.
AATGCAATTCCTGCTGAAATCTGATCTAAATCTAACAAACTGACGTTCACTTTAAAGGTGGAGACCCTCCGACAGACAGTATCAAAGGCAATACTGTATCATGCACACAACAGGGAGGAGTGTATTTTCATCCTATCTGGTATAAATGACTTTACTGTGAAAAAGGGGGATTTTACAACAGTTGCCAAGAGTACCCCAGAGGAGCTAACAGCACATGTGATAAGTGTTCTAAAGGAAGTAAATGATAACTTCACAGCACTCTATCCTATGCCGAAAGTGGTCTTTTGTCCAATTATAGGCATAGACCTCTGTGTGTATTCTCCTAAAGCCACCCACAAGCCAACGGACCAACCTACCATTGACAATGCCATAATTTAGGTCAATAAATATGTGGTCAAAATAAATGCAGACAGAGAAGTGCCCACCCCATGGATGCTTAAAACACGGCACACACCTACAGAAGAGGGTTTGTAGAGACCTACCATGAAAAATTGAGAGATGGCCTAAACCCTGATGTTGATCTGTATAAACAATGGGCAGCAAAAATCAGAGATTCGGCTGCAAAAATCAGAAATGAAGTGCTTGTGCTCAGGCCAATGGCAGCCCAGCTGAAAACAACACACGTCTGAGAAGAAGGCAGCACACAGCCAAGTGTAGCACAGCATCTTACAATGCAGCAAAAGTGGATGGGTCAACAGTACCAAGAGCAGAAATGGGCAGCACCTGATAAGATGCCAGCCCATTACCACTACCCGAACACAAGTCCATCTAACACTTCTGTAGGGCAACAAGAGTGGCAACAAAGTCAATTCCATACCATGCACTTTCATCCATATCAACACCAACCTTCTTGGCAGCAACAAGCACAGCTTGGAATCCCGCCAAGCTAGCCACATCACATGGCAACGGAGGGATTAGGAATTGGCCAGTGGCACCAGTACCCTGTGGTCAACCAATCCCTACAAGGTCGTCCCCCTGGGAAAATGTTGAAAGGGCCGTGTCGCCCGTCTCGATTTTTAAAAGGGCAATGTTGCCGTGTTGCAGTGTCGCCGTGTCAAATTTTACCCATCTAGAGGCACATTATTGCTCACTAATTCAGCACTAACTGTATCATTATAGGATAGATACATTAGTACACTGATATACCTATGCAAACTGATTTGTGTTCACCAGTTCTTCATTTTATCCTAGCATTATAGATATATTCATTGGTAAACTCATATACCCATACTTATTGATCATTATTTACTAGTCTAGTATTATAGATATATTCATTAGTAAACTCTTATACCCATGCTTATTGATTATTGTTCACTAGTCCAGAATTAATTGTAGCATTAAAGATACATGCATTAGTTGGATATTTAGAGATTATTGTTCGCTGGCGTGAAGAATACTTTAGGCTGATATCAGGCTCTATCAACACCCTGATCACTAGTCATTATGTTACAGGCCAGTTTATCATTGCCTGTAACTTACTTCCTGGGTTTCAACTATGTGGCATCCATAAAGGGGGGGATAGATTTCAACCATAAAGGGAGGGACATTGTTCACAAAAGAATTCACTTGTTTTCATCATCGCTCACCTTGATATGCATATATCTGTCCAGGAACCATGCCCAAAATGGCTGTACATGACAACTTAATTGACTTTGATACCCACAAGGGTTTACCATTTATTTTTTGGAATGTCAGAAGCCTGATAAAATATTTTACAGACAAAAAAGCTGTGATTCAACTTATGTCACCGAGTGATGCCTTCATATCTGAGACATCAGTGCACAAGTATGGTGACACAGCCTACTTCCACATGGATGGTTATCAATTTTATAGGCTAGATAGTAATATTGTAAAGCCAGATGGCACTATCAAAAGATCTGGTGGGGTTGCATTCTATGTTAAAAAAAAAGATCTAGACATTGAACTTCTGCTTCATGATAAACTGTCCTAGCCTTCACTGATCAGCACTGTGAGTGCCTGTCAATAGTAGTGAGACTGCCACACACATGGCCCATAGTGGTCACTGGTATTTATAGACCACATGATGGAGCCAAAGATAAAATATTAGATTACATGGAAAATAGTTTTAAATGTATTTAAAAGAGATGTTCAAAGAACCGGATTGGTTCTTAGGTGGTGACTTCAACTTTGAATGTGAAGATGAGGAGGACCTGGATGTGCTCGACATGACTTGAATATAGGCCAATTGAAAACTGAACCAACAAGGCCTTTGTATTCAAATAGAGTGATTGATATTATTTTTAAGAAAACAAATTGCCGAGCTGCATCGGGAGTACTCAATGTAAACCTGTCAGATCATCTTCCTGTATATGTAGAGAATACCGTTGGCATAGAGTTCAGAGGTAGAGCCTGCGAAAATTATGTAAAAGCTGACTTCCAAAGGGACTTACTTGCCTTGAACTGGGACAGATTTTACCGAATGCCTGACCCTAATGCAGCTTGGAATTCATGTCTGACAAAATGGAGAAACTAGGTGACAAGCACTGTCCAATACAAGATTTCAAAGTCACAAAAGAAAGAGACCCCTGGATCTCAATTGAATTACTTGAATACATGCATGAGAGGGATGAGGCAATACAGGTAGCTAGAAGAATGAAGTCTGATGAAGATAAAGATAAATCACACAGACTGAGGAACATCTGTACTAGGGAATCCCGCAAGGCAAAGAGGTCTCATGTTACAGTGGGTGTAAAAAAACATAAGGATGACCCAGCTCAATTCTGGAAACTCATTGATAGCCTAGCCCCCATGAAGGAAAAGAGTATAAAGTTGAGGTTACAAACAGACAATGGAGAGAAAATCCCAGATGAAGAGCTCCCAAATGCGATAAATTTTTATATTGCAACTGTTGGAACTAAACTTGCCAAGAAGATAACACATCAACAAGATTATGTCCTGCCCCTTATTCCAAACTTTGAGGGACCACTCTTGTGATTTCTGAATATAACGCAAGACAAGGTGGACAAGGAAATCTCCAAAATCTTATATTATAAATCCTCTGGTCTCTCATTATCTGCAAGATTGGTTAAAGATGCACTATTGGCATTGAATACTCACCTCTATTAGTTGCTCAACCTCTCCTTAGCTACTGGAAGAAAGCATTAATAATACCAATACCTAAAATTCCTGGACCTAAAGTCATAGGTGACCTAAGACCCATCTTATTACTACCCATCACTGGTAAAATTTTAGAAAGACTGGTCCACACTCAGGTAATAAAGCATGTGGAGGATCATAACCTCCTCACAGAATCTCAAAATGGATTCAGAAAAGGTAGGTGCACACATGACACTGTTTTTAAAATTGTACAAGATATCAACTTGGCTTTCAATGAAGAATCTGTACTTGGTGCTCTATTTATAGACTTTTAAAAAGCCTTCGATACTATTGATCATGCTAAACTAATAAGCAAACTAGGCTCATATGGCCTCCATGAATCTGTAATATTCTGGTTTGAAAACTACTTGAAAGATAGAGAACCTCTGTCAATGGTGCTAACTCTGACTGGCAGGAAATGAAATATGGTGTTCCTCAGGGTTCCATACTGGGACCCCTGCTATTCATTCTATTTGTACATGACATTCATTATGTACAAACTCAAGCAAAGATTACTCTCTATGCAGATGATATCATCTTGACATACAAACAATTTGACCCAGGAGGTGTAACAGGCACTTTACAGGCAGACATGAAGCTTGTTAAAGACTGGTGTGATGCAAACAGTCTAACGGTAAATGTTAAAAAGACCAAAACTGTCTACTTTACAGAGAGGGATGATATTATTTGTGAAGATATACTTTTAGGTAATGAACCACTCGAAACTGTTAAGTCTTACAACTACCTAGGCATAATACTAGATGAATAGCCAGGAAGGTCTTGTCATGACTGTGAATAGATTGACCAGAGCTGCAGATGGTCCCCTGATACACCAAATAAACCCCCGACTCGTTCGGCTTTCCAAAAGCCCTACATATAAAGCTATAGATGTATGAAATAATCTGCCCCCATGCATCAGAATGATAAAAGAAGGAGACACATTTAAACGTTGAGTAAAAACCCACCTGAAAATCAGATTCCCTCTGCACGTTAAGGATGAGGAGGGCTTACTTGTTGATAAGAAGTCAATCCTTCTCTAAGGTAATACATACTTAGGAGCTGTATTTGTCATTTGACACTGTGCTAGTATTGTTAATATGTTTATATGCAACTGAGAAACTGTTTCAAGTATTATCAAACTATGTACTGCTTAGAGACTATTTGTGGACAGTCGAGGGAAAAGGGTCCTCCAAGGTAAAAACTTAATAATAAAATTGATGTCATCAGCTTTCCAGTGATATCTTTTATAAGCAGGTACCACTTCTAGTTTCTGAGTACTGGCTCTCTGAATATGTGTGGTCACTGTCCAATCTTAAATGCCAATAAGCTCTATCTTGCTTTGTTTTAGAGATATTCCTATCTAATTGGCATAATTATGCTAATTACCAAATATCCAAACTTTTTCAAACAATTGGCCACAGCTTTTGATCTAAAAATGGTATTTACATTCTGTTTTCAGCATAGAAATCGTTTTGGGGCCTTCTTTCATTCAATTTTTTAAAATTTTCAATCTGGAATGAAAATCATGTTTCCATGGCAACCAACATGTGCAAAAACACCAATTTAGGCCCCAAAACGTTCTTTTCCATTCCAAATATGGAATGTTTTCACCAAAAATGGAATCTTCTAGCGTGGCCTTTCATATTCTACATAAAAAAGGAGTATAGATAAGTTGTTGCTATATCTTGGTCCTTTTTGGCTATATGGAGCCCCCTGGTGGCCAAAGTTGGTACTAAAAATCCCCCGCGGAGGTCCCTTTTCCCTTGTTGATCCACATTTCATGGATTAAGATGCAACACTGATTTCATTGTCACATGACATGGTGCTAACATTATGTATATCTAAATGAACAACTGTATCAAACATGCTTAGACATTATTTTTGTGATTTAAGATATGACACTCATCTCATCATGCTCAAATGGGACTGATAGTTATTGTTTGTTATTGTTCTCTTTATGATGCATACTTATAATAAGCCCTGTGTGAGGTACGCATTATACTGCCAATGAGGACTATGAACTGAAGATACAGATTAGGGATAGTGAATCATAATCCTCAAACTATTTTCATCTCATTAGGACCTACCTGGTATACACTCTGTTACCAAAGTGCAATAATTGATCTCAGAGTGTCTGTGCAAAAAGCACTGTATGCTTCAATTCTGGGATGGAGATATGTCGTTTTGCATCCAAACTCTAAATACCTGCACATTAACTTTATACACCTGAGTGATCATTTTGCAACAACGAGGCGAGAGGTGGGTTTTTAGAGCACAGTGCATGGAATTTCTTCTACCCCGTCCCCCGGTCGAGGGGTTAAATCGTTTTACCTTCCTCCCTTGGATCGCAAATCGCAAAGCTTGCAGGCCCTTTGGAGCATAGTAACACCTAGGCTTTTCACTCAAAACAGGTTAAAGTATTTTGCCTCCCTCACTAAGAGGGACTGAAATCGTTACACCCTCCAGGTCACAGGTTGGACATTGCCTTGTCCCCCCCCCCTCTTATTAAAAAAATGATCACTCCCTAAAAGGTTCCAACCATATGGAGCCATTTTGCATGTGAAATATAGTCCCTAATGTAAATAATATATGCCCCCAGTGTATAAGCTGAGCCCCATGTATACATAAGCCTGTGCTGTGTATAGGCTCCCTATATCTAATTTGTTTTTGTCGTGATCACTATATGCAAAAGTGGATTTCAGACCCATCGTGGTTTGGATAGTTATTTATATATATATACATTGTATATTCCGCATTAGCGAGATACAGTGGCTCCACCTTTTGGACCACTGGTAACAATCATAACCCTTTGCTCTGCAAGGACCAGCTCAGCCAAATCTTGTGGCCGAGATTAGGGTACAGGCAGGGTGCAGGTATTGTGAATAGGTTGTACCTGGACACTCCTAATGTCACCTGTGTCCAGTATAGTGTAGTGGTTAGCACTGTGGACTCATAATGCTGGGAACCCAAGTTCAAATCCCTACCAGGCCAAATAACACTATGTCCTTTAAATACATATTTCTAAATTTTCTTTAGTATTGTGAATAATGTATTCTGTTTCCAAAATTGCTTTACTTATGAATTTGATTACCAGACATTGCCTGGAAGAGATTTGAACTCAGGTACTCTGCATCATGAGTCCACAGTGCTAACCACTACACTATACTGGACACAGGTGACATAAGGAGTGTCCAGGTATGACCTATTCACAATACCTGCACCCAGTTTGTACCCTAATCTCGGCCACGAGATTTGGCTAAGCTGGTTTCTGTGAGTACTGGGAATAGACCTAGGACCAGTGGAAATGGCGCTGCCCACTGATCATCTCGCTAATGCCCTATAGGCTCCCTCATCAGTGTTATGAGACCGGGCTATGCGTTGTCAGATGTTTATGAACCCCCATACAGCACATGTATACTGAAAGAGGCCCCGGAAGAGGAGTGTTTTCTTCTGATGCCCCTCTAGCACGTCCTGTGCCTATTACTAAAGCTCAGGCAACCCCAAACCATTCACTGTTTTTCCTGTTGGTCACCTACATGCTTTCCACCTTTTGTACACGTTTGTACACCAGTACAGAAAAATGGGTGAGTTCTCGCATTACCGCAAATCCATGATAGCTAACTTGTACTTTTATTGGTAATGGCACTTACAGGTAACACGGTAGGGTCGCCATGACCTCTATGCCAGCGTTAATTTGAAGGTCTATCAGCTAGGTCAGCTAGGTCATGAGTACCACTCCTGGGTGCTGTTTCTCCACAAATTTGCGGACCTCCACAAATGTGAGGACATCCGCAAATTTGTGGAATGCACACTCCATACATGTATTTCACATAAGGCAATTCGCCACCTGTGGCTGGATACCAGAACTCTGCGTCAAATTTTGGCCAGGCCTGATCCCGCCTGGCTCACAGGGCTAATTGGCATACACTTGCGTGTACTATACTACACGCAGGTAGGGGGCCGTCCATAAATGATGTCATGCTTTTTTGGACCATTTTTGACCCCCCCTCCCCCCTGGTCATGTTTCGTCATGCATACCCTTGACCCCCCTTCAAAATATGACGTCACGCAGAGAGGACCCCCCCTGCGTAAAAACAGTAGGCCTACATTAGCAAAGGTTCACAACACAGGGAAGGCACCTCCCAGTCAGCATTGGTCCCATGTGTTTTACTTGGGCCAGCTGGGCTTGCCCATATCTGGGTTATGGTCCTTTTTGTCCCGGGCTACCAGTGGGAGCCCAGATGTGTCAGCCCAGATTCTCAGTGCCCATGGTGGGCAAATCAGCTTGCACAAATATAAAAACACAATCATGTGGGCCCCGTTAAGCAATGTTGACTGGGCTTGACATATTTAACTAAAGTTAAAGTTATTTGCCTTATCAAAGGCATTATGCAGAGAGATGGCCCTAAATGGTTGGATACGAGTCCCTTGCCTTCGAATTACGCAAGGCAGAGGAGCCGGGATCCCCAGAAATGGATAGGGATCAGAATGTGTCTCTACAACTTAAACTGGCGGAGGAGAAGCAAGCCATACTGAAGCGTAAGCTAGAGATGAAGGCACTGGAGGAACGGCTGGCAGCGATTAATTTGCAGAACGCTAAGCTGGAGGAGGAACTGGCTGCGGGCCAAGATGGCGGATCGGGGAAGAAGCCGGACACGCAGAAGCCACCTCCAGGGTTTAAGCCTAAGACCCCGGGTACCGGATCGACGCTGGAGGGTGAGCATGGCTTCCAACGTCACCTGTTCTACGCAGACGGATCGCTGGCTTCGGCTTCCGGAGGCAGCACTACAGCAGCGACAACTCTTCAAGCTGGCTTAGAGTCTGTGGGTTTAGGCCTTCAGGCTCTAGGGCTGGCGACTGGAGATGTCAACAACGCGGGATTGCCCCTACAAGGTGAGGGTGGTGGCATGTCTGGCTTCCATTGGTCAAGTGAATCGCACGCAGAAAGCAATCACGACATTGGATCCGTCCAGATTTTCATCTACCTTTAGATAAAAGCTATGAGGAGATGTCTTATAGAGAACTGGTATACGGTATGGTATGTGTGACTGAGTGCATCATTAAGGCAAACGACGCTCGGTTCGACGTCCAGGGGTATTTGGAACATTTTAAGTATATCACCCTCAAAGAGATTAGGCCTACCTACATGCCCAAGGCGGTGGCAAAGTATGAACACGACGTGACGACCAAGGTGGCTTCTGGAGAGGTCAGATACACGGCAGCAGAGCACACAGCGAACGCCACTCACTTTGGTATTGAAAGTACCAAGGCTTATGTGGAAGCCATGCGGCTCCTCCAGGGTCCTTCTCAGTCAGGGAAGCCAGGTGGCTCCAGCAAACCGTCAACGCCGAGGATATGGTGTCCGGACGATGTCTGTGTGAGCTGGAACTTTACCTCCTGCCAGTATAACCCATGCCATAAACAACACGTCTGTTGTGTGTGTAGAGGATCACATAGGGCAAAAGGTGGTTGTAGTTATAACAGTGGCTCCCAGCATGGTCAGCAGCAGCAGCAGAACAGGTTGGCACAGTCTTCATTCTACCAACAGAACCAAGGCTACAGCCAAGGCTTCACCCCGTCAAACCCTCATCAGCAGCAGGGGGGGGGGGGGGGTACCGGTAGACTCCGGCAAGGAGCGCACCTATGATGTTGACATTTATGGTTTGATCCGCGACGACAGAATCATCTGTATGGACAGTGTTAGTGACTTACTGCTAGCGTATATGGATTACAAGCCTTTGTGGGATATAAATTGTGTACATAATGTGTCTAAGGTTCAATCACAATTTAAGCCTTGTGGTTGGAAGAATATGTTGTCAGGGGGGGATAATGATGTATACGGTACCTGGGATCCAGATAGTCTGTTCCTACTGGACGGAGTTATGCATGGTTTCAAGATTGTTGACCCTCTGGTTGATATTCTCTCCTATGAATGTATAAATTATGCCTCCGCTACAGGTGACGCCTTTGTTTTCATGAACGATATTATTTTGAAGGAGGTTAATACCGGTAAGCTCAGCGTTGTAGATAGGAAACCACACTGTGTACATGCTCTGGGGGCTGTTGAGAAGTCTTCTGGTGGATATCGTCCCATCACTGACGCTAGCAGGCCTGAGGGCATATCTATTAATAATCATATGTCGAGCACTTTCAATAACTTCAAATTTTGTAGTATCGACGACATCTGTGAGAGTTTAACCCCGAATTGTTTTTTGGCGGTAACAGATATAGAGGCTGCTTACCGTACATGTATGATTCGTCCCGGAGACAGAAAATTCCAAGGTTTGGCCTGGAGTGTGGGTGGTCAAGACGTGTACATAGAAGATAATTTCTTGTCATTCGGGGCTCGAGCCTCCCCTTATATATTTAACAATTTGACTGACGCTGTTACTAGATATATGAACGCTAATGGTTTCAAGTGTTATAGTTATTTGGATGATTTTCTTCTAATCAGTGACAGTTTTGAATCATGTAAAGAGGCTCAATTAGCTCTTCATGCCCTACTGCGTTCATTAGGGTTTAATATCTCTTACAAAAAGGTTCTGTCACCTTCCAGAGTCCAACGATATTTGGGCATTATTATAGACACTATTCAGATGAAGTTGTTACTACCGGATGACAAGATGCTCAGGTTGAAGGAGGAGCTCGCGTTTTTTGCTGGTCGCCGTCAGGCGACACGCAAGCAAATTCAGAGGCTTTGTGGCATCATAGGTCATTGTTCTACGGTAGTAAGAGGTGGAAGAACTTTTTCTCATAGGATTATTGGTTTATTATCTGGTTTCACTACCGGTAGGAGACGTATTACTCTCACCAAAAACTTTTTTCTAGACCTACAATGGTGGAAAGATTTCGCCATTTGGTTTAATGGAGAAGCCAAGATGGTAGGCAGGAGGCTACAAGACAATGTAAACATATACACTGACGCTTCAGGATCAGGTTTTGGTGCCCATTGGGGTTGAGACTGGCTGGCAGGCATGTGGGAGATGGACTTAGACGCTACCAGGGACTGCCACACTCACCTCTCACATTGCCCGGGGGAAGACATACCTGATAATATAAACGTCCAAGAACTTTACCCGGTAGTGGAAGCTCTCTGGAGGTGGGGTCCTGCCTTGAGGAACTGTCGTGTCGTTTGCTTTTCTGATAACACTCAAGTCGTCACAGGTCTTAATACTGGAAAGAGCTGTAATAATTATGCTATGTCTATACTGCGTAGAATTTTCTGGTTAAGTGTATTATTTAATTGTCATATTGTGAGTGTACATGTACCAGGAAAAATGAATGTGATTGCAGATGCTCTGTCTCATATGTATGAAAATAATATGAAGATTCCTATGGGTTTGTGCTGTTACAGATGTACTCCAGTTGCGACGAAGACTAGAGACGAAGGCAGCCAAAGTTAGATCCTACTGTTGGTCAGAGTCGACCTGGCGTACGAAAGCTTCTCAGTGGAAGAAGTATATCTCTTTCTGTGCCCTAATTATGGTGGCAGTGGTTCCAACTACGGTGGATGTTATGTGCAAGTTCATTGTGTTCTTGTCAGACTCATTATGTTATGTGAGCATTGATAATTATGTATCTGGGGTCATTAGTTTAAACAAGTATTTTGGCTATGATGTCTCGGATATTAGGTTGAATTTTATTTTTTCAACTACCTTAAAAGGCCTCAGGAGGCTACTAGGGGATCCTGTACCTACATGTGTGACTTTAACGCTAGAGAATTTATTGACTATGTTTATGCATGTAGACTGCCTGAGTGTAAATGAAAGATGTATGTGGGCGTGTATAGCCACGAGCTTCCGTTCGTTGTTAAGGAAGTGTAACCTTGTATCTAATAATCTCAAACTGGAGGGTCATTTCTTACGCAGGAGTTCTCTTACTTTTAAACCCTGGGGTGTTTTGCTCAGGATCTCTAGTTCTAAAACGATACAATATGGTCAGCGTTTACATGATTGTCCTTCTTCCACCAGAGATTCCCCAGTGTTTATGTTAAAGGTATCGGGGGTTTTGGTACCACTTACCTACCCGGTACTTAATAATTATTTGAAGAGGTTGTTATCAGCTATAAATATGGATGTCAAAGGGGCAGGTTGCCATTCTTTAAGGCGTTCTGGTGCTGCTTTTCTGCATAGTTGTGGTGTCCCACTGGAGGACATTAGACAAACGGGTGACTGGGCTAGCCTCACTGCCTTAATTTATCTGGCTAAGCCTTTGTCTTCTAGAACTAATTTGGATAAAATGGTGGTTGACGCTATGTGTAAAAAATGATATGTATATTATAGTGATGTATAGTTATTTGTAATTCTGGGTGTTGGCAGGTTTAATCCAGCCCAAGTCCATATAATGTATTGTGCTTTATTCACTATCAGAATTACCCTTTACCAATGGTTGGATACGAGTCCCTTGTTTCCGCTATTGGTCAGGTCATTCGCGCGCGCCAAACCTCTGTTACCCGGTAAGGGGCGCCCCCTATGTTATGTATCTAGGCGGAGTGTGTACGTTGGTTACCGCCTTTGTTTACGCCAGAGCGCCACCCAGAGAGGTGGGACAGCTCGTTGCTCGCTTGCTTTGTGTCATATTTACCGTGGTTAGTTAATTAATTTTTTTTTCTTTTCAATTGGCTTACGTTGAGTCAATACATATCTAATAAATAGGCAGGTTTAATCCAGCCCAAGTCCATATAATGTATTGTGCTATATTCACTATCAGAATTACCCTTTACCAATAGGGCAACAGGTCTTTTCCACAATTTTGTATGAGTGTCAACTTTTTTTAAATTTTAAGAAGCGGGGTTGGTGGTGGTTTTGAAGCATCGAAGATCTTTCCCCCATGTACAACTGCTAAGTGTATCAATCCGGCTAACTGTAGTAAGTTGTACCTTCTACAAAATCATAAGACAGAGTCATAAGCTCATAAAAAAAATACACATAGTTGGTTTCTATTTGATTCTCAATGGTGAACTGTGAAACCTATGTGTTGATCTAGTACTGCATTTTAGCCAAAATTATAAATCAGTCTATTGTCAACGTGACTTGGGACTGGCGGTCTTCGGCCTGTGGCCGTTGTTTTGATGTTTAGCTTAGGCCTGAGTGGGGCTCCCTATGTCCCTCACACATTCTTTCCACTAATCAGTCCTCTGGCCCAGTTGTGTCAACCTTCTCTCCATGTTAGTACCAGCTGTTATTATCATATCCTGTCAAACTACCAACTCCCTAGTGTAGAGCACCATACCATAGGCTGCCACCTGTCTGACTCCGAGGTTAGAATAGTGTCATGGAAGCGCTATTTTGAGAGCCTTTGTGCTGGACTGATATGGCTGCCATGCATTTTTACCAACTGCTAAGTGTATCAATGTTCTTAACTGTATCAATAAAACTTGATACACTTAGCAGTTTTTTGATACACTTAGCAGTTGGATGGCCAAATGCTAAGTGTAGTTACCACAGTTATCAGGGTTGATACACTTAGCAGCCTGAAGGCCTCCATTAAAAATTCTGCCATTTTTGTGCCCCAGCCCTTAACTCTTCTGAATCCCGTTCAATCGCTCTTTGACCGAGTAATAAGTAAACTGGTGCATTAGGTGCTTTTCGAAAAAAACTTAATAGACTAACACCCTCATCATAGAGAAGGGGCAAAATACAATTCCTTCTTTGGGAAATAACCTCTATTGGCAATAAGAGTCTCATTGGGCCCAATTACACCATTTCCAAAAATTGTAACTTGAGCCTTCCTTTGGAGGTGGAGGTGGAGGTGGAGGTGGAGGTGTGTGTGTGGGGGGGGGGGGGCATTCCCAATTTTTTTTCCAGTCAACACCAAATACTGTACTGAGAAGGTAAGACATGTCAAGATATCCAAATATTGTCAGAGAATATAAAGCCATTCCCTGACTGACATTTTGTTTTGCTATAGGGTTGATTCAGGTAAAGTGGGATATCTAAGCCATACTCACACTTCATGTACCATTCACACATTTGATATGAATAGTAGAAAATGTCAAACACATCAAATGGGTTCAGTATTTATTCCTTTGAACAAAAATATTTAAGAAAAACTAAAACAAACCTTAACCAATGTAGCCTAAATAGCCCATTTCTTAGAGATGCCATTTCAAAATTGAAGCGTCCCATTTTACTTGTATTTTTGGTAAAGTGGGACACTTGCTTCATGTGAAGTGGCACAATTGTAACGGGAGGGGTTTCTGAATGCCCCCATGACTGTCCGCTCCTTTCTATGTAAGGGGTGGGCACTGGCTACTCACCCCCATACAGCTTTCAGATACACACCAGACTACTCAAGATTTCTCCGTTACTTTTGGTGGGTGACTTTAGCAGTTTAAGGACCAATATTTACTTTGCTGACTTGTGACTATCACTGTATTCAAAGCGTGTACTGTTTCTGAAGAATATATAGTTACTAATCATAATTTACTGTGTCTAGTTTTGATATATACACTCTAGCCATTTTAGGACCTCACTCCTCCCAAGCCTCCAGGCTGTGCTAAATCCCTCTAAGGGCAAACTTCTGTCCATCTGACGTCTGAATTATTATGAAGTACCATATAAATAAGCCCCTAGCCCATAACTTTTACAAAATTGATAAGAATTGATCCCCATGTTACACTACACTGCATAATGTCACATGTATGGTTAACAATCATTAAATGTAAGAATTCTCATGATAATTATCTAAATTATGATGGAATTCAATGGTTCGCTCATCTATATAATGACCTTTCCCTCATCTTTATCTACCGGGTATTTACCCATTGTGTTCCCTCTTCAATTACTTTCCATTCTATTAAGGTGGGTTGATCCCATCAAATCAAAGTCATCAGATTCCCACTATTTTTTTCTGTGGGTACTCCAAATCATTTGAAAACGGAAAATAAAATAAAAATAGGGGGTGCAAAACTACTGTAGGGTTGTTAGGGCATAGGGTTAAGTGCCCATGAGTCGGCCACTTGGACTTGTGTTCCACCTGTGAGGTATTTTGGGAACCATGACGTAGTATGTTAACCAGTACCAGTACCTAAAACCTTGCGCCACTAGCCACACCTAGACTTTGGGCTGATCCTATAAGCCACACCAGCGATCTCATAATGCCCACTTTAGTACTTTAGTTTACATCTAGAAACTTGCATATAAGCCACGCCCTGACTCCTATAAGCCACACCAGCAATCTGACTCTCATAATAGTTGTGGCTTATACGCAAGGTTTTATGGTATGGTCTCCAAAAGATGGTCAAACTTTTTTTTCTTAAGTCCTAGGCATTATAAAAAATGAAGTCTCCACTTTCAATTCTAAGACATTGTGGTATTATTTGCTTTAAATGAAAAAGGTATGAAGTTTGTCAGCATCAGTACCATGAGTCAACTACTTTGGTACCTTGAGTCAATCATTTTGGCACATTGGCACACCCCATTCAGCGGGTTACTAGACTGCGTGCTCACACAGGAATTTCTTAAATTTCAATTTATTTTTCCTGTTAATGTAACTATCTAAAATATAAATGGGTTCTTTAAACATTTCATACCAAAGAACATCAAAAAGGGCATGGACACCTGTAGTCATTAAGCAGAAAGCCCTAAGTTGGGGAGGTTGGCTCGGAATTCACCCATTATTGGTTGAAAAGTACAGCAAAAGGTGATGAACATGGTAGATTAACCATCTGCTGGAGAGAGGAAGAATTGAATCCCCAAATTGTTAAGTAGCAGAGAGCTGAATTTTTTATGGCTGCAACTTGGCACTTAAAACAGGGCAAAGTGGTTGACTCAAGGTACATGGCCGACTCAAGGACATGTTACCCTAGTGTCAGAATGGGGTTTGAAGCATAAAAATCTATAAATGGAGGCGCTGGGGTCACAGATGGTGAATGCTATTTAAGGGTGCATAGTAGTCTTTTATACTTGCCCTCCAGACAACCTCTGCGACAGTGTCATAATGGGGCTTGGAGCATACGATTCTATAAATGGAGACTCTGGTGTCACAAATGGTGACACTGACTGGGATATTTAAATGGATAATTATAGAGGTAGTAGAAATAATAGCATCAGCAACCAGAGATTGACTGAAGTAGCTGGGTGTAATACAGTGGCCTAGAAGGTTAGTGTAATTTGATTTTTCAAATGCATAAGTCAACGTTTAAAAACCAAAACAAAAAGTGATTTATGTAAAAGAGGGTGCTTTAACCGAATTGGCCTCCACTACAATGGTGTCACAGTAGGAATAGCATAGGCGTACACAGATGGTTATTATAGAAAAGGGGTCCCTGCCCCCTTATCCTCATCAGCAAAAATAATTTGGGCGAAAAAGGAGGCATCCTGGGTCTGCACCCCATAAATGTGTGTCTGTTTCTGGGAAAAAAAGTCTATCTGCAATGGTCGGGGCTAGATACAGCCAAATAATTGTATGCTAAAATGCATCAGTATGCACCAGTTTGACTGAGTAATTAGTAAACTGATGCATTGGGTGCTTTTCAAGAAAGACTCAATGGACTAACACCCTGACCTGCAGTTAAGAATTTTCTAAAGACATAAGGGAGTGGTCATTTTTTAGCAGCAGGTGGGAGGTTGGTGGATTTGGGCGAAAAAGCCAGCGCATTACTATAGCTCAAAGAGGTCGGCCGCGCTCAATTTCAACTTGCCTGAGGGGGGGAACCAAAAAAATATCGACCCGCTCGTGCAAAAATCCACCAACCCCCCCTGTTGTTAAAATATGACCACGCCCTAACAAATATTGTATTTGTGTCTGCATGAATCATAGAGAATGGGCAAAATACAACTCCCTCTATGGGCAATAAGAGTCTCATTATCTTTTATCTTATCTTTTATAAACATTAAACAAATGTTTCATATGGATGTAGCCTATTGTAAATAACATTGAAGCAATGTTCATGTAAAGTTGCCAATACAATTTGCCGTACATGAACAGTACTTACAGTATTAACAGTGTAGCTTAAGAAATAATTGAAGAGTCCACATTGCAAAAATATTCTCCAGTGCATGGGAATAACAAAGACTGAGATGTTTTATGCAATACCCATTCTTGTAGAATGGCCAATGACCTTTTAGTCGCTACTGGCACTCTGTAGACACTGTAAATAATTGAATGAGGGAAACAATATAGAAAGCAAGGCTTACTGGTCAAGTTGATATCCAGCTGCGATGGTTTCCCATGGTTGTGGGATCCCCTCGGGGATGTAGAGGTGCCCACCATCTTGTCTACATAGTTCTATTGCTTCAGACGGAGTGACGCTCACTATGTGCTTCCAGAAACACCTCTGTCGCCCCCTGTTGGTGTGACAGTAGTCTGCTGACACTGTAATGTCTTAGAAGAAATAATTAAAATGTGTATCATAGACATGAGATATAATATATATAAGAACATTGTTGTAGGGAAAACAGAATTCTGAATGTATTATTGCAGTTTCAGTTGTTTGGCTAGTACCCCCAATGTGGGTCACCTATAATATTATATTGATCCAGGTATTTATTTCAGTTAAGCGCTTTATCGTTTCTGCCATTCAAATGGTATTTGAATAGCATGCTTGAAAGGGGTTATACCTACCCCCCCTGAATTCGACCCAAGGAATTCAATGGTTCTATTGCTTTGTTTCTAAGACAGCTGGTTGCTTAGCAACAGCTATTCTAATTGTTTATCTGCCTAGCAACACAGTTTTCCATGGTCCTGAGGTTGATTACAACCATACTTACCCCTTTAAACTGGACCCAAGAAATCCAATGGTTCAATTGGTTTGTTGCTAACACAGCTGGTTGAGCTGTTCTCATTGTTTATATCCCTAACAACATAATATTTTCATGGTCCTGAGGTTCATTATCAACAAGCGGACTCTGCGGACCCCTTCAGCTGCTCTGGGGACCCGAAAAGGGGCTCTGTGCACCCTTCCAGCTGCTCTGTAGACCCCTTCAGTGACTCTGTGGACCCTCCAAGCAGCTCTGGGGACCTTCTCAGATATGGCCTTGGAGGCCCTTCCAGTGACTCTGTGAACCCCTTCAATGGCTCTGTGGACCCCATCAGTGGGTCAGGGGACCTCTGCAGTGACTCTCGGGACCGATTCAGTGACTATGGGCACCCCTTCAGTGACTCTGTGGACCCCTTCAGTAGCTCTGGGGACCCTTCCAGCTGCTCTGTGGACTCCTTCAGTGATGCTGGACAACCCTTCGATGACACTCAGGACCCCCTCAGTGACTCTGTGGACCCTCCAAGCACCTCTAGGGATCCTCCCAGAGGCTTTGGAGGCCCTTTCTAATTGCTCTGACTCTTGGAACCCCTTCAGTGACTCTGTGGGCCCCTTCAGTAGCTCTGGGGACCCTTACAGCTGCTCTGTGGACTCGTTCAGTGACTTTGGGCACCCCATTCAGTGACTCTTTGGACCCTCCAAGCAGCTCTGGGGACGTTTCCAAAGGCTTTGGAGGCCCTTTCAGTTGCTCTGACCCTAGGGACCCATTCAGTGACTCTGTGGACCCCTTCAGTGATACTGGGGACTCCTTCAGTGACGCTGTCGACCGTTCCAGTGGGTCTGGGGATCCCATCAGTGGCTCTTGGGACCCTTCCAGCGGCTCTAGGGACCCTTCATGTAGCTCTGGGGACCCCTTTAGTGACACTTGGGACCCCTTCCGTGACTCTGTGGACCCCTTCAGTAGCTCTGGGGACCCTTCCCAGAGGCTTTGGAGGCCCTTCCAGTTGCTCTGACTCTGTGGACCCCTTCAGTGACTCTGTGGACCCCTTCAGTGACACTGGGGACTCTTTCAGTGACTCTGTGGACCATTCAAGTGGGTCTGGGGACCCCATCAGTGGCTCTGTGGACCTTTCCAGTGGGTCTGGGGACCCCTTCAGTGGCTCTTGGGACCCCTTCAGTGACTATGTGGACCCCTTCAGTGACACTGGGGACCCCTTCAGTGGCTCTGTGGACCGTTCCAGTGGGTCTTTGGACCCCTTCAGTGACTCTGTGGACCCCTTCAGTGACACTGGGGACCCCTTCAGTGACTCTGTGGACCATTCCAGTGGGTCTGGGGACCCCTTCAGTGGCTCTTGGGACCCTTCCAGTGGCTCTAGGGACCCTTACGGTGGCTCCAGGAGGACCTCTGCACACTGTGGTGGCACCTCAGGTGGCTGTGGGTGCATCTTTGCTGATTCTGTGAACACCTCTGCTGACTCTACGACCACCTCTAGCCCTGTAAACACCCAGACGGGCTCTTGGTATGCATACCCTGGCATTAGTAGATGTCTACTAGCTCTGAAAATCTCTTTGCTGGTACCAAGGAAGACTCCTCCCCTATACCAGGGATGGCTAGATCATCTTCCCTTATACCAGAGATGGCTAGATCATCTTCCCCTATACCAGGGATGACTATCATCTTCCCCTATACGAGGGATGACTAGATCATCTTCCTCTACATCAGGGATGACTAGATCATCTTCCCCTATATCAGGGATGACTAGATCATCTTCGCCAGTACTCAGGACGACTGTACCACCTCCCTCAGTATCCGGATTGTAGCTGAAGGGTCCCCAGAGTTACAGAAGTAGTCAACAGAGCTGCTAGAAGGGTCCACAGAGCTGCTGGAAGGGTTCACAGTGCTGCTAAATGGGTCCACAGAGCTGATGGAAGCCACTGGAAGGGTCCCTAATCAACCAAGTTTTATTACAATACCTATCCCCAACCATTAGAAGCTCAAGGGCTCTTAGGGGCCATGCACATTTATTTCATATGGAAAAACAAAGTTACTATGCTTAAGAACTAGAATGGCCATTCTCCACACCCCCGTGGAGAAACTGGTGCTCATTCTCCATGGGCTGTTTCTCCACTATGACGTCACCAAAATAGCTATATAGACCAATCTTTAATTGCATATTTCGATGAATTTAATCAAGAATCACATGAAATAAATACAGAGATCCATTCTAATCAGTCTGAACTCCTGGTTTCTCCACTCGTGATGCATTGGATCGCATTACACTCGGCTCCACCTCGTGTGATACGATCCAATGCACCACTCATGGAGAAACCAGATTATGGTAGACCTCTGTCTGTGTATAGCTAGCTGTTATGTATACCTCCTAGCTAATAAACAGGTCCACAGAGCATCCAGAGGGGTCCGCTTGGAGGGTCCACAGAGTCACTGAAGGGGTGCCCAGCGTCACTGAAGGAGTCCACAGAGCAGCTGGAAGGGTCCCCAGAGCTACTGAAGGGGTCCACAGAGTCACTGAAGGGGTGCCAATAGTCACTATAAGGGTCTAGGGAGTTACTGCAGAGGTCCCCTGACCCACTGATGGGGTCCACAGAGTCATTGAAGGGGTTCACAGAGTCACTGGAAGGGCCTCCAAAGCCTCTGGGAAGGTCCCCAGAGCTGCTTGGAGGGTCCACAGAGTCACTGAAGGGGTCCCGGGTGTCACTGAAGGGGTCTACAGAGCAGCTGGAAGGGTCCACAGAACCCCTTTTAGGGTCCCCAGAGCAGCTGAGGGGGTCCGCAGAGTCACTAAAGGGGTCCCAGAGCAACTGGAGGTCCCACAAAGCCTCTTAGAGGGTCCCCAGAACTGCTTGCAGGGTCCCGAGAGCTGCTGAAGGGGTCCCAAGAGCTAATTGAAGGGTCCACAGAGCTTGTTTCTTTATCAACCTTGAACCGTAGAATAGCCTGGATCAAGATTGTTTAGTTGTTGCCATGCTTGTTGATAATGAACCTCAGGATCATTGAGATATGTGTTGTTAGGGAGATAAACAATAATAACAGTCTTTGCTAGGCAACTAGCTGTGTTAGCAACAAACCAATTGAACCATTGAGTTCCTTGGGTCCAGTTTAAAGGGGTAGGTATGATTATAATCAACCTTGGCACCATGGAAATATGTGTTACTAGGCAGATAAACAATTAGAATATATGTTGCTAAGCAACCAGCTGTCTTAGAAACAAAGCAATAGAACCATTGAATTCGTTGGGTCGAATTTAGGGGCGGGGGGGTAGGTATGGTTATAATCAACCTCAGGACCATGGAAAACTGTGTTGCTAGGCAGATAAACAATTAGAACCGTTGTTGCTAAGCAACCAGCCGTCTTAGAAACAAACCAATAGAACCATTGAATTCCTTGGGTCCAAATTAGGGGGGGGGAGGCAGTGTTAAAAAAGTATTCTAAGCCATGTCTAGGTCATTGGAGATGGAATTCTGATATTTTGGTGGCAATCTTGGATTTTGGCGGCCATCTTGGATTCCTTGCAACCTTTTCTTTAACACTCACCATATCTGAAAAGCCCATGATCAGAGCTTTCCAGTGGTATATAGTGACCTTTTTTGGTGATGGGTGTCGCCAGAAATAATGCTCCTGGCTCTCCAATGCTGCAGCACTATTAACGTAAAGTGGGCTAAAGTCACTCATAGATATGAAGCTATAAACCATTTCAGTGCCTATTTGGCCTGATGCATGAATGCAGTCCTGGTGCCCAATGACCCCTGGTCCCGGGCCCTGGTAGCTCACCAATGTTGCATTATATGCCATCCTTAAAGGCTTAATGTAACATTATAAATGATACTAACCTATAACTGTGTAGAATATGAGTGGTCCCAGAAGCCTTACCAGCTGCATGGTTGCTGTCTTGTAGACAATGTCAACACTCGGCTGCTGCTACATGTGCTGACTGTAAACCTTGCTGGGATGCTTTCTTAACTACAAAAATAACACTTTCTCAACTCGGTGCCTTGATGTATTATTTCTCTCATAGCTCATATACCTAAATTCTCATGAGGAAGCCATGGTTAGTACATGAGTCAGATTGCCAGTGCGGCTATATAGGATAGGCCCAAACTCAAGGTGTGGCTTGAATGCCAGTTTTTATAAGTGTACTACAGTACTAAATTAGCAATTTTCAGACCCTCTCTGAGCCTTCTAGGATTTGTCAACTCTAAAACGTGAGTTTTTTACATGCAAATATATGGTAGTCTTAAAGTGTCCAATACCCTCATAGTCTTAAAATCTCCTCCCAACATGTTCTGTGATACTGATCTGATGTACAACTTAAAGATAATAGGTTCAGTGTATAGTCATACTTTATAATAGAAGGAAAAGAAAAGAAAGAAAACAGGTTTATCGGCCCCTGATATTATATATGAATAATAATACTAAACTAAAAAGCAGGTACTAAGAGAATGTACAAAGTGTAGTAAACTATAGTGGCGCTAGCTTGAGAAAGCTGGTGGAAATGGTGAGCATACACTTACGACTATGAGAGAAATGCTCTTTTCAAGACTGAGAGAAATGCAATGTCAAGGCACCACGGCGAGACGTCCTAACAAGGCTTCTATAGCTACCATGTACCTTAGCGATGGGCTGGCAACCACTGCATAATTAAATATTATGAAATATAGGTGGCCACTTTAATGCTACTGCCGTTGCTTAGTGAGTAGGCAGCCCATGGCACCTATGTCTGCAGTAGGGGAGGTATATACCCTCTCAGTCAATGTAATTTCTGCACATATCTATGTATCTATAATAACATATAAAGCATCATGATATTCTATGGATATTGGACCATAGTCCAGATGCTGTACACCTTATGTATGCTCAGTAATTTGGGAATTATGGCAAAAACTAAAGAACAAAGTAAGATCTAACAATGATAAATCAATTTTCCAATAAGTGTACAGTAGAAACTAAAGACTCCAAACATTCAACAGTAGGCTAGAATTATAACATCTGACAAATCTATTAATATCTCCTGCGGAAATTAACCACAGTGAATGCTATGATAATGGAGATGAATCTGCATGGAAGCACCAAAAAAACATACCCACTGAATAAGATTGAATCATATATTATAATGGTAAAATAATTAAGTGTCTAATATATATGCTTATTAAAATATAAATGGCTGAACTTCATGGATTTTCTTCTCCGACAGTGTGTGGCTGCACACAGGGTGATTGCTCCCTATGCTACATGCACCATTAGGCCTTTACTCTATAGGTGCCGTCTGGGTCATGGTTTATGTATAGACCAGCAGAGGTGAAATATCAGGGCATTTTCTAACTTTTAATAGCTGTCAAACATTTTCTGTTAAAGATATCCTTATTCGGATTTATGCATTACATCTTTGAATATGGCTACTGTTAGGTCCACTATAGATGTCAATTATAGATACAATATATCCATTTCGATGGAACACCCTATTTCAGGACCAATCCACTGCATGGTTAGACAGGGCTCTCTTGTCCTTCCAAAACACCTTACTTTTTGCAAAGAAAAATCAATTCAACTTTGTTCCAATGGTGGTAGATTTACAATTCTTTTAGTTAAGATCCCGTCTATCTATCCTGCACAAAAACACAACTTTTCTGCACTCAATAATAATGGTCTGAACGCCCTATACTTACTGTCACACTGAACCTTTACAGCGTACTAGTGGTAGGATAATGTAATGCGGTTGTGTCCTACGATATCATTGTGAAATCTATCACAATTTCTTGTACTAGGCCTAAAACCTTGTATGATTCTTTGAGTGTTACCAGGTGAAACCTACGATTTACCGTGTTCTCCCCAGAGACATGTTATTTTGTGATGGTAACCGAACTGAGCTGATGCATGTTTTTGGTTATGAATCGACCTCCTGTTTATAGGCTAAAAGTGTTCAGCTCCACCATAATTACCAACTGGGACTAGATTATCAAAGGGAATCCAACCCCAATTCGATATGAGAAGGTTAATTGATGGACACTTATTATTAAAACAATTTTTATGAAGGCAGTTACATTCAGAGGAGTAAAAAAATGCAAGTTACAATGGCCATAAAAGAGGGAGTGGTCATTTTTTGAAACAATAATTAGGGGGAGGGGGGTTAGTGGATTTTCTCTTGCCCCGCCCCACTCAAGAGGTGTACAAATTCTTTTACCCCCCTCCCGAATCCACGAACACCGCCTGTTGTTTAAAATGACCACTCCCAAATGTTAGAATTCATTATTAACTGTTCAGCATTAGCAAAATCAATGTCGTAACACGTTTATAGTGTGGAGATTTTGTGAGTTGATTGTAGAAAAATCTCCATCTCTAGATTCCCATATTCACCCACACTGCTATGAGTCGTAATAGCTGGGTAACGGTTATATATAGTAAGACTTGGATACAAAACGGTACATTTTTTGTACCTAATTTTTAGAGCATTTGCCTCATCATAATGGAATGGCCGTTGTAAGAGGGTTAATTATAATATATCTAGGGGAAAAGGATAGAAAATGGGCTCTTTATATAAAACCAGTCCTGATTATATGTAAGTTTGTTACTGCCAATTTTACTGCACATAATGTAGCTAGTTTCTATGGTAATGCTAACGTTCAGATGTACTATAAATCTAACAACACAGATATAGGAGGTAATTGCATGCAGGATACCATGTTTCAAAAAGTGTATTTGCATTTTAGTACAATAAATGTTAAGAGATTACACTGCATGAAAATTCCTATTTAAGTTCATTTAAGTTTACCTAAATATACGGAAAAAGTCATGGAAAAGGGATCAGGGGAGTTCAGGGACCCAGCCTCCGTTATTATTAGTCCAAGATTTTTAGCTCAGAATAGGACCTAAGGTTAAACAAAATCGGAACAAGCCAATTTTTGGACAGAAGATGCCCAGAAGGGTACTGAACCACATACTAAAAGTTCTCGGACATCCTCCTTGTGCTCGCTCAGAAATTCAAGATGGCGTCCAGGATGGGCAATATGCACTGTTTCCCTCATTTGGCTTTCCATAGGCCAATTTGAAGTTTACCTAGCCCCCCTAAACCAATTTTAAGCTTTTCAATTGTCTTATTCTTTTGTTGCTAGGGCTGGTGGTTTCCTAGCAACAGGTATTTCCTATCGGATTTCCCTAGAAACTAGGACAATTAACAGTCAGAAAGGTATTGTACCCATACTGACTGCTTCTAAAGTGACCCCAATGGAGCAACAATGATATAACTGATTTGCTAAAGTCCATGGTTACCTAGCAACAGCAAATACTTACCTAGCAACCACCTGGAAAGAGTGTATTTAGCTCTTTGGAAAATACTTTGGCTTCACAAAAGGCCATCTGAAGATCACCTAAGTCAACAATCCATTGGAGGCTTCATTGATGGTGATATTATTGTGCTGTTAAAGAGAGTGGTTGCCTAGCAACATACACTCTATATTAAAATTCTAACCTAGAAACCAGAAATATTTATCTAGATATCTATCTATCAATATCCCAACCCCCAAAACATCCCCAGGAGGGTACTGAAACACATGCTAAAAGTCCCAGGAAATCTTCCGGAATTTAAGATGGCGTCCAGGATGGACAATATGCACTATTTTTCTATTTTGACTTTCCATAGGCCAATTTGATGTTTACCTAGCCCCCTAAACCAATTTCAAGCTTTTCCATGGTCTTATCCTTTTGTTGCTAGGGCTGGTGGTTCCCTAGCAACAGGCATTTCATATTCATATTCCCTACTTACTGCTAAAGTGACCCCAATGGAGCAAGGGTGATATTAATGATTTGTTGTAGTCCATGGTTGTCTAGCAATAGCAGGTACTTACCTAGCAACCACTTGGAAAGAGTGTATTTGGCTCTTTGGAAAATACTTTGATTTTATAATACATTGGTTGAGAGGTAGATATCTGATGTTGCTAGGTAACTTCACACCATACCAACACATTTCATTATCCCACTTCATCTGACGTCCATTTATATGTAGTAGTTGTAGCAGAAGAATGCCTTTCATGGATAACAGTATAGAATGTGTTGCTAGGCAACTTACCTCAGCGACACAATAATGACACCATCCAAAAGGTTTCCAATAGTTTGTGGTGGTAGGTGATCCTACCATTACCCTTTTTAAAGCCAAATTCTATTTTAGAGGCATGAACACTCTAGTTTGCTAGGTAAATATCTTCTGTTGATAAGCAACCATGAACCATAGCAACGCATACATATCATCCTTGCTCAATTGGGGTCACTTTAGATGCATTAGTATGAGTACATTACCTTTCGGACGGTTAATTGCCCCAGTTTCTAGGGAAATCCAATATGAAATGCCTGTTGCTAGGCAATCAGCAGCCATTGCAACAAAAGGAGAAGACCATGGAAAACTCTTGAAATTGGTTCAGGGGGCCTGTGTGAACTTCAAATTGGACTATGGAAAGTCAAAATAAGGAAATAGTGCATATTGCCCATCCTGGACACCATCTTGAATTCCGGAATGAGCACAAGGAGGATTTCCCGGGACTTTTAGTATGTGCTTCAGCACCCTCCTTTACATGTTGTGGGGTTGAGGTATTGGTAGATGAATATATAACCAGTCAAAATATTAATCAGATATAAATATCTGATTAATATTTTGAATATCTGATTAATATTTTGACTGGTTTCTAGGTTAGAAGTATAATATAGAATGTATGTTGCTAGGCAACCACTTGCCTTAGCAACACAAAAATGTAACCATCAATGAAGCTTCCGATGGATCGTGGGGGTAGGTGATGTTCAGATGGCCCTTTGTAAAGCAAAAGTATTTTCCAAAGAGCTAAATACACTCTTTCCATGTGGTTGCTAGGTAAGTATCTGCTGTTGCTAGGTAACCATGGACTATAGCAAATCAGTTATATCATCCTTGCTCCATTGGGGTCACTTTAGAAGCAGTAAGTATGGGTACAATACCTTTCTGACTGTAAATTGTCCTAGTTTCTAGGGAAATCCAATAGGAAATACCTGTTGCTAGGCAACCACCATCCCAAGCAACAAAAGGATAAGACCATTGAAAAGTTTAAATTGGTTTAGGGGGGCTAAGTAAACTTCAAATTGACCTATGGAAAGTCAAAATAGAAAAGAAATGAGGGAAATGGTGCATATTGCCCATCCTGGACACCATCTTGAATTTCTGAGCGAGCACAAGGAGGATGTCCGAGGACTTTTAGTATGTGGTTCAGTACCCTTCTGGGCATCTTCTGTCCAAAAATTGGCTTGTTCCGATTTTGTTTAACCTTAAAGTCTAAAAATCTTGGACTATATACCTTTAGGCTTCTGGAGGGGTATCATCCGTGATACTAAACAATTAAGGGGAGTTAGGGCACCCCGATCCCGTTATCATACATTATGTTGAAAGACTCTAGAGGGATATAGAACCTATGATACTGGCCAAGGAAATTAGGGGACCCTCATCCCGCTATTTTACCGGCCTCCAGGGGGCGGCCCCGGCCTCCAGCATAAAATGATGAAATTGATGAATATAAAAACATTAAAAAAATAAGATAAATGTATATGACCATGGACCTACATGGACGTTCATATACTGGACTCGCCTCTATCATTGCCGGCTGACAGCTGTGTTATGGGTGGCCAGCGCCTCCACTCAGCAGGTGGCAGAAAACGGAACTAAAATCGACTAGAGGTAGGGTGGCTAAATGACCCTTTTGAAAAAAATGTTGAGATTTGATGACGCGGGAAAATATGCTACTGGGTAACCAGCGTCTAGTTCACTTCCGTTAATAAATGTGACGTCACAAGTTGGCGCCCTTCCTTGTCACGATGGAAGCAGGAGTCAGTCCTTTGTCTTTAAACGCATTAAACCTCGATAAAACCAATAAAAAATGATTTCTCCGGTCCAGAAGGTCGCACAGACCAATGTAAATACTTGCTGACAACGACTAAGTGTACCTGCTATAACACTTATTTTTTTATTTTTTTATTTGAATCTCTGTCTTATCTTGCAGATAAGTTACTCACGTCTCACGATCAAACATAGAAACTACAGCTAACCATGGAGAAAGGCAAGTTGTCTAAAGCCACAGGATACGTGTCAGCTGTTTGTTCTGTACTTGCCGCTGATGCCTCTTTCTCCTGTGTACAAGCTATGCGGGGAGCTGTCCCAGACTTCCAGCTGTCTGTGGCACGAGCAGTGGTTCAACTCTCCCTCTATATGATTGGTGGGATAATAATTGGAGCTGAGTGGAGCATCGGCAAAGGGGACATTCCTGGACTTCTGTACCTTGCTGGAGCTTACATGGCAGTCAATATTGGGTACTATGGATCTGCAACCTATTTGCCTTTAACTGAAGTTTCAGGCATTGGAACAATCTCAATGATAGTAACTGCATTTTTGCAATCCAGACTTTTGTTTAATAAAGATATAACAAAGAGTAACATCATATCATGCTTGGTGTGTGTGGTTGGCATTATCCTGGCAGTCCAACCTTCATGGTTGTTCAGCCATATGAAACATGAGTGTAACTTGACAACATTGTCTTTTGAGAATGTGTCAGAGAATATCTCCAGTTGTTCTGAGGAGTATATAAGTAAAAGCGCAACGTTGATGGGATATGGATTGGCTATAATAGGAGGTGTTGGAGCTGGTCTAACATATGATGTAAGTGGTATCATACTGCAAGGTGTTAAACCTATTGTACAAGCTGTCTATGGGGCAGCATTCTCTTCTATAGGTTCAATGGTATTCATGTTCTATCTGGAAGAGCCTGTGTTGAAGACAAATATCTACCAGTTCATGTTGGTCTTAGGACATGGAGTCTTTTCAGCCCTTGCATCTTTCCTCCACCTCCAATCAGCCAGCTCCATCAGGGGACCATCTCTGTCTGTACTTTACAGCTTTGAAGTGGTGACACTGCTGGTTTGGCAGTACACCATCATGCATTCTGTGCTGCCTGGGAACTACAACTGGATCGAGGTTGTTGGATGTTTCATTATTGTATTTGGATCAAGTATCCCAGCTGTAGTGGATATATTAGCACACAGAGCAAAGGCAGATGAGCTCCCCTGAAGATATAATTTTGAATAAGTATTGAAATAAAACACAGGTATGATGTGCTTCCCTGTCATTTGTACCTATGCTAACATGGAGTGACAGATATAAAGGTGCCTGTGTAGGGGATTCACCAGATAAAGGGGCAGTATCCCTGTCCTCTGGTCCACCTTTTTGATCCTATAGCTTGCTAATTATCATAATAGAACCCACCTTCATGCAGTAGGACCCGCCTACAAGTCACTACAGGTCGCATTAGGCAAAGTGCAGTGATCTGGAGCAGCTATATAGGGCAGAGACACCACTTCATACCCACATGGTGAAAGTATGTGCCATAAATAGAGGTCATAGTCGTATTAGCCCTTAGGGAGTGGCCTTTATTTAACAAGAGGGGGGGGTTGATGGATTTTCAGGTGAGTGCGTGAACATTTTGTTCCCCCTCCTTGAGACGGTTTGAAATTTGTCTGCCCCCTATTTGTACGATAGTAATGCGTGTGCTTTGTCACAATACTACAAAATGTTACATGTTTAAGGTAATGAACTATTTACAAATAGATAACATCCATATCAAATGTTTTTAAATGTTTATGAAAAATAAGAGTTCTAAAACAGGTTCATAGATCCCCAAGCTTCCGATCAATAGTCCCAAACCATGGCCACTACAGCAGTGAATCCTACATGTCAGGTGCATTGAAACCCCTCCTAGTCATGTGTGAATGGTAGAAAGGGCGACACAGGATCCCTGGGGGACAATTTTAGAACCAGACTGTTCATGTCTAACTATGATAATTACCATATTGCAGTAATGTTCTATATAAGTACTGCACTGCCATTAATTGACTGCATTTATGGCAAAGAATACATACTTTTATTTTCAATGAACCGGTATATGAAAATGGGAATCAGAATACAAGATACAATTTCAATTGTCATGATATAGATACACTTCACTTGTATAATATACATTAATTAACAAGCTCTTCCTGCCATAACTGGGGTATATTTACATGAGTGGCTGCAGTTGCTCATCTGGTCGTATGTATAAATATATTGCGACTGCAAGCAAGGTAAATAGAAGGTCAAGACAAAATTTAATATTTGAATCTTCAAAATCCAAATTGCCCACAAAATACCAATAAATGTTGTTTTCTAAATGTAGTAGTGTACATACTATTTTGTTTGATGAAATGGCAGAATAAAGAGAAACTTAAAAACTCATGTTGCAACTTATTCTTTCCTTCATGGTTTATACTCTTTATCAGTGGTTGGAAATGAATTAAAGTTCCCAGTTGAATGATCAAAATTAGGTTATACGTGTGCTTCATGTAGGTAGGGAATATGGACTACCCAGGAAAAAAAAACACATGTAATAGAACGTTTCAGAGCGCTTCTCTTTATTATGGCCAAACGTTGTATATGTTGGTTAGCTGGGTATGGAAGGTCACACGCGTCACACACATGTCCCTAGATTAAATAAGTGTGACTTGTCTAAGCTGCATGCCTTAAACTGATTGTACTTTATAATTATTGGAAGAATATAATTGTATAGCTGTCTTAGATGGGTCAGTACCTGGGATATCTTTTTCAATATTTAGAGTAAGAGTTAAATCTCTCCTAAATAAAACAAACAAACTGGGCACACATCAGATTTGTTACTGTGGATACTTACTACATGAACGACCTTCAGTGATCAAATGAACAGGGTTACATGTAGGCCTATTGGTGAACATATATCATAATCATCGAGGGCAAAAGGCCCTGGGTAAAATTGGGATAACATAACCTTTAATACACTGTTCAACAATCAAAAAGGAACTGGGGGCAGACCTGCCTAACTAGACTAATTTGAGGTCACAGAATCCAAAGATGATAGTAAAGTATGCACCATAAGTCTCAGTTTCAAGATATTTCTACTATGATTATGTATATACTAGATATATGGTATGACCAATATGTAGCAGGGACAGCCATGAAAGAATTTCAATTTTGTCTCCCTGGCAGAGATAACATGAATCCCATTCAAGTATAAGAAATCATTAGAAACAGAATTCTACACTGTCATGGAGCTAAATTTGCGATATTTTAGCAGAATACTATGGTTCATCTTTGGTGTTCCATCTTTGTTGATAGAATACCTTATGCAGAATGTAAATTGAATGTTTTCTAGGCAAAAATGACACTTTCTGGTTTCCATGGCAGCCATTTCCATATTATAAATAGGATGTATTGCTTCTAGAACAAAATTTCTACTAATAGCTATTCATCAATTAAGACATTAATCAATGAAATCCATCTATACGCCGTCCAGAGGTCCCGATTTCTGGTATTATCGCTCAGCCCACTTCTGAGTTCCGGTTTGGGCATCCGGGTAACGGCCATGTAAACACTGCCTTACAGATGCTTAATAAACACTGGAAACATTGGTGTTTGTCGGGGATATGGTTGCACTTTAAGTGCAATATGGAATGAATCATAAAGAGTGAAAGCTCAGCTTTCCAGTGCTGTAGTCGGATTGCATCAATTCTGAATAGAAGTGCTAGAAAAACGAACAGAAACGGAGCTGTGATAAGCATAAAAGGCTCCTACTAAAACTAAACTTAGTATAGTCTATAATACTGTTGTATACCGGTAGTAATAAACACAGAAAACCGGGATCTAGGAGTAATTTAAGATTTATTATTAATGGGAAAGGTTTATAAAGGCAATCAGAAATGGAAAGCCCTCACGGAGGGCCTCAGTGAGAGCTGTCACTGACTGGCAATCTGAGAGTGTGAGTGACAGTGAGTGTCACTGGAGGACTTGCACTGTGACTGGGCCTCAGACTCAGCCCTAGCCCATTACAGTCAGTCACTCAATGCAATGTCAATGCTATTCAACCCTAAACAAAGCCTGATTTTTCTGTGTATTTTCTCATCACTCTAGTTAAGGAATGTTCACATTTTAACCAGGGGGTGGGGGTGGATTGTTAGTTTCAGAGTGTAGGCCTATATATGGTACAGTGCAATAGCATTTAATAGGAATAACAGTGTAGGCCTATTCATCACAGATTTGTCTGTTTTATTTTATCCCACCTGCTAAAATAGTGTTCATTTATTAGTTACAGCGGGGGGGGGGGGGGTGGGGGGGTAAAAATTTGGACCCCTCCTGAGGGGGGGGCGTAAAAAATTCTGAGGCGTCTTGATGGGGGGGGGGCGTAAAAAATTCAGCCCCTTTTTAGCAAAAAAATGCCAGCGAGTTACTATTGTTCAAAGGGTCATGGGCAAAAAATAGTCGCCGCCTTTATGCTGCTCTCAAGGTGGGGAGGGCGTAAGAAAATGTTACCCGTCCGCACGAAATCTCACCACCTCACTTCTTTTTTCTTTAACCCCTCCCCCCTCCTGATTGCCTAACAAACTTTGACTACAATTGAACGGGGGAGGGTAAGGGAGTGCTCATTTTTTAACAACAGGGGGGGGGGGTGGTGGATTTTGGGGGGGGGTGGGTAAAAAAATTTGGACCCCTTGACCGGGGGGGGG
The DNA here is from genome assembly GCA_947462335.1 of Harmothoe impar. Lineage (NCBI taxonomy): Eukaryota > Metazoa > Annelida > Polychaeta > Phyllodocida > Polynoidae > Harmothoe > Harmothoe impar. The sequence continues at coordinate 25,741,295 of OX381717.1, forward strand.
GGGGGGGTAAAAAATTCAGACCCCTCTTGGGGGGGGGGGCAAAAAAATTCAACCTGTTTTGAGGGAAAAAGCCCGCGCGTTACTATGCTACAAAAGGGGCGCGAACGCGCGTGATTTTCGGCCTGCCGGGGGGGGGTAAAAAATTTCGACCCCCTCTAGAGGGGGGGGTGAAAAAAATTTGCGCGCTCTGCACGAAATCTCACCGCCCCCCCCCTGTTGTTAAAAAATGAGCACTCCCTAAGCGAGTGTTCATTTAGCAATTACCAGGGAGTCCTGAGATTTTGCGCAAACATTTTTTTTACGCCCTCCCCCTCGAAAGGGCGTGTAAATTTGGCGCCCCCCCCAACAAAAGGTGCTGACAAATTTTCGCCCCCCTCCCCTTGAACCTAGTGAAGCGCAGACTCTTTTGCTAAAAAGAGGCATAATAAATTTATGACCCCATCAAGAGGGGTCAGGATTTTTTACGGCTCCCTCCCCTCGAAAATTCTGAACCCTCATGAGGATGGGGGCATAAAAAATTCTGACATCTCTTGAGGGGGGTTGTAAAAAATTATGCCCCACTCGGCTATATCGTAAATCTCACGTCAGACTCATAAGCCCACTCGGCTATATCGTAAATCTCACGTCAGACTCTTAGACCCACTCGGTCATATCCCAAATGTCACGTCAGACTCGTAGACCCACTCGGTCATATCCCAAATGTCACGTCAGACTCGTAGACCCACTCGGCCATATCGCAAATCTCACGTCAGACTCGTAGACCCACTCGGTCATATCCCAAATGTCACGTCAGACTCGTAGACCCACTCGGCCATACCGTAAATCTCACGTCAGACTCGTAGACCCACTCGGTCATATCCCAAATGTCACGTCAGACTCGTAGACCCACTCGGCCATATCGTATATCTCACGTCAGACTCGTAGAACCACTTGGCCATACTGTAAATCTTACGTCAGACTCGTAGACCCACTCGGTCATATCCGAAATGTCACGTCAGACTCGTAGACCCACTCGGCCTTACTGTAAATCTTACGTCAGACTCGTAGACCTACTCAGCCATAGCGCAAATCTCACGTCAGACTTATAGACCCACTCGGTCATATCGCAAATCTTTAAATATGTCAGGGGGCCTTCCATAAAGTACACATTTTTTCCCGGAAAATACACCTCTTCCACCCCTTATGTTGCGTTGTGTACACATTAGGGTGACCCCCCTCCCCTAAAGTGCATACGCATTTGAGGAACTGACCTCCCCCTTCCATTTTTCACTGAAGATCACTGGTATGTGAGTTTTTTGTGCTGAGCGTGCAACATTTCTTAAACCCTCAAGGGGTCTAACCCCGCCCCCCCCTCCCACAGGTCTACGATTCTGACGTGAGATCTATGAAATGGCCAGGTCTACGAGTCTGACGTGAGATTTTTAAGATGGTCGAGTGGGTCTACGAGTCTGAGGTGAGATTTACGATATGGCCGAGTGGGTCTACGAGTCTGACGTGAGATTTACAACATGGCTGAGTGGGGCTATGAGTCTTGACATAAAATTTGCGATATGGCCAAGTGGGTCTACGAGTCTTACGTGAGCTTTACGATATGGCTGAGTGGGTCTACAAGTCTGACGTGAGATTTATGAGATGGTCGAGTGGGTCTACGAGTCTTGACATAAAATTTGCTATATGACCGGGTAGGTCTATGAGTCTGACCTGCTGGGGCATGAATTTTTACAACCCCCCCTTAAGAGAATTTTTTACGCCCCCATGAGGGGGGGGGGGGGCGTAAATAATTAAGCCTCCTTTTAGCAAAAGAGCCTGCACGTCACTATAGGTAGTTTGGGGGGGGGGGGCAAAAAATTGTCGGCATATGGCCGAGTGGGTCTACGAGTCTGACGTGAGATTTACAATATGGCCTAGTGGGTTTATGAGTCTGAAGTGACATTTGGGATATGACCGAGTGGGTCTACGAGTCTGACGTAAGATTTGCGATATGGCCGAGTGGGTCTATGAGTCTGAAGTGACATTTGGGATATGACCGAGTGGGTCTACGAGTCTGACGTAAGATTTGCGATATGGCCGAGTGGGTTTATGAGTCTGACATGAGATTCGTGATATGGCCGAGTGGGGCATATTTTTTACAACCCCCCTCAAGAGATGTCAGAATTTTTTATGTCCCCATCCTCATGAGGGTTCAGAATTTTTGAGGGGGGGGAGCCGTAAAAAATCCTGACCCCTGTTGACGGGGGCATAAATTTATTATGCCTCTTTTTAGCAAAAGAGTCTGCGCTTCACTAGGTTCAAGAGGAGGGGGGTGAAAATTTGTCAGCACCTTTGGTTGGGGGGAGGCGCCAAATTTACACGCCCTTTCGAGGGGGGGGGGCATGAAAAAATGTTTGTGCAAAATCTCACGACTCCCTGGTAATTGCTAAATGAACACTCGCTTACCCTCCCCCGTTCAATTATAGTCAAAGTTTGTTAGGCACTGAGGAGGGGGGAGGGGTTAAAAAAAAAAAAGTAAGGTGGTGAGATTTCGCGCGGACGGGTAACATTTTTTTACGCCCTCCCCACCTTGAGAGTGGCGTGAAGGCGGTGACTATTTTTCGTCCACCACCCTTTGAACAATAGTAACGTGCTGGCTTTTTTTTAAATGGGGCTAAATTTTTTACACCCCCCCCCCCCCCATCAAGACGCCTCAGAATTTTTTACACACCCCCCCTCAGGAGGGGTCCAAATTTTTACCCCTCCACCCCCCCCCCCCTGTAACTAATAAATGAACACTACCTAAAGCAGGTGGGATAAAATAAAACAGAGAAATCTGTGATGAATAGGCCTACACTGTTATTCCTATTAAAATTTAAATGCTATTGCAATGTAACAAATATAGGCCTACACTCTGAAACTAACAATCCACCCCCACCCCTGGTTAAAATGTGAACATTCCTTAACTAGAGTGGTGAGAAAATACACAGAAAAATCAGGCTTTGTTTAGGGTTGAATAGCATTGACATTGCATTGAGTGACTGACTGTACAGTAATGGACTGGGACTGAGGCCCAGTGCCACTCACTGTGCCCACTGTCACTGGCTAGCCAGTGACAGTCACAGTGACCCCTTCCCAATCAGCAATTACTCAGAAAGTATGGTACCTACGGCTTAGCTCTTTTCATACCATGTTATTGATATGATGAGCTACATGTATCTGGCAAGTGAGACAAAATAGACTAAGAATTGACTGTGGGGTGACTAGGACCAGGCTGATTATTAGGCCGAAAATACAGTACCCAGTGTCACTGTGAGTAGGTATATAATTATACAGCAGTCCGTGCGGTATAACAACTGTGCCAGCCACCCCATATCGTCATTCTGAGTCTATTTTCCTGCAGCTACAACCGCCATATAGCCCCAGATCTTAGTAACATCATGTGAAAAAAGCTAAGCGATAGGTACTATACTTTCTGAGTGATTGGTGATTGGGAACTGGTGAGTGGCTGCCAGCTAAAGGCACTGCTCTGGCCGTAATACACACACCCCCGCTCTACCGGAATTCAGATGCGCGCAGGGCATTGTGGGAAACATCTGGAGGGCGTATACGTGTATACCCAGCAAACACACCTTTACCGGTCCTGTACTGGCCCACACCTGGCAACGGTACTGGGCCAGTACAGGCAATCGGTACTGGACCAGTACTGGGGTGCAAATGGCACCAGTACCGGGCCAGTACAGTATGCCAGTACTGACATGGTACAGGGCCAGCATCGGACCAGTACTGGACCAATGCTGGCATTTCGGTACTGGGCCGGTACCGGACCGGTTACTGAGCGCTGTTTAAAGTATAACGTAGAGTCAAAAGCATAAGTAATCTGTTGCAAAATTAACATTATATTGTACCTATTGTGCTTCAAGGCCTGAAGACTTAGGCAATCAGTCATCATGGTGCAACAACCAGCTACAGTTTATAGCCAGAAGTATAGCATACCAGTTTTTGACAGAGATAACACACCTTGCAGGTCTTATAGTTGTGTAATAACCAAGCAAAAGGTGTTTGCAAAGACATGCCCTTTGTTCTCCCATTGTTTATCACATTTAATGTAAAAGTTTGTATTCCATAAGATTTCACAGGAAATTGGTTTCAGGCTAAACTATTTAAAACTATTTTGAAGACTCTGAGGGTCATAATTATAGAGATATCATATGCAACTAAACCCTCAATATCATAAAACATGCACCGGTGACATCTGGTGGATTCTTTGAAAATTACTGTGCCGGTACCGGCATGTTGGTAGTGGCATGCCGGTACTGGGCCAGTACCGGCATACCCTTACTAAAATGTCGATACTATGCCGGCACAGTGCCAGTACAACCAAGCTTAAATGGCATTATAATGGCTCTGTACTGGCAGTACTGGCCCAGTAGTGCCGGTACTTACCTGTACAATGACGGTACTGGCCCGGTACAGGTGTGTTTACTGGGTAGGTAACACATTTTCTAGGCATATTGCTGGAACCTGGTTGGAGATGATCCTGGTTAGGAATACAATAGAAAGGCAAAACCGCCCTTATTAAGCACAAGTTATATGCTGCAATGTGTTATTTCATACTACTTAGGTTGAGATATCACACAAAACCAAGACACAATCATAAACAGAGTAGTTGACTTTTTATTAGCTGAGAAATGCAAGGTGTTGGAAGGTTGCTTAGTGAGCATGTAGAATGAATCGACGTTTCAACCAAATTAATTGGTCTTCTTCAGGATGTCTTCAGGATATTATTTCATACTTAATTATTCATCAAGAGTACTTATTTCTGCCATGAATCAATATCATATCAATCGTGTAACTGGATTAAGATAGATTTCATGTGAAAAAAAGGCATTTTCCTATTTTTAGATTAGATAGTGTGTATATAACAACTCCCCGGTGTAGTGACACAAAAAGAGACCATGTGAACATCTTGAAACTGTGACATACCACACAATTTTAAGTGCTGTTTTTGAATTTCCCAGGCCAAAATACATCAGAATAAATGTGTCTGGTCCCGTTTGTCTTTCAAAAAGATTAGTTGAACAGCGTTGCATATCGACTTTTCCAACCTCACAGCAATGTTAACACAACATTGCAGTCTATACGAAAACGTGCCGGACACCGGCTTTAGCCGGCCAAAAGCCAGCTGGACCGATAGAAAGTCTGTGTCTGCCGGTCCCAATGACTGGCAGTGATCCTGGGCTACATGCCAGTTTTTACGGCTTGTAAATCGGACCATTATTAAGGTTTCTAGAGAGTTAACTAAAGAGTCTGAATATTATGTAAAAAAACACACAAAAGTTTTATAAACTATGATTTTTATTATGATTTAGATATACCTTACTTCTATCTAACTTCTATTTAACCTTATTTCCTCTCTCTATATATATCAATTCTTGCTTATTACTACATTTCTAGATACAAACATTTCCCCGGGGTACCCGGGCCTGCAAATATTTAGCAGGGCCTGCAGATCCACAAATCTGCAGGACCGAATGTCCTGCACGGTGAAAAAGTTTTCGTATATACTGCAACATAGTTTTCAACAGTTAACATTGTGGCAATGTCACTGGATGTTACTGTCTCGAAGCAACATTACCCAACATATATAGTCTCTGTAGTTTAAATTGTGGTGACATCACCGGGTGTTTGCGGTTGGTTCTCATGTAATGACTGGAAGCATCCTCTTCCTCAGGTCCCACCAGCTCTTGTCGGGTGCCACCAGCTCCAGCTGTCTCGGGTGTCTGTCTCCACACAAGTCTTCATCATCACACATCTCATACATCAACCTATTCCTGGTACTGTTGAGGTACACCCTCAGGTTGTGGGAGTGATCCAGGGACATCTCGGTAGTCAGGACCACCATCTTGGTGAATGGGTTCTTGTAGAGCTCCACCGCCATGTCCGGGCTCATGATGACTAGGTGGCCATGTGGGACGTCTCTTCTGGATATTTTCAGGCTGAACTCCAATGGCTTCTGCGTGTAGTCAATCGAATAGTCCTTACAGGCTTGAGAACATTCCTGGTGTCAGAGAGGGAATGGGAAAATAAGAATTACTATTTCATGGTGAATAAGGCAGTCCCCGTGACGTAACCAGGGAAGGCCATACTTCACGACCCCTAATTGAATAACCCTCTGCCGTATTTTAAATCATTGCAATTAGTGATTTTGATAATTGAAATTGATGATTTAAATGCTATAAAATAGACTTGTCAGGTCAATCAATTTGAATTTTGACGAATTTTGTTAATAATAACATGAAATAAACACAAAGGAGCACTCGTACAGTTCCCCACTGTGGGTTATTTCACTCAGCTTTACCTTGTGAAACAATCCTCAGTGGGGAACTATACTCGTGAATCTTTGTCTATTTATTTTTGGTAACATCTCAATTTCTAACAGAACGATTTCCTCATTTATCCCAACATTCTCCTGAAAATACATTGTATCACTATTTCTTACTAAAGGTCTCTCCAGTTTAAACGACAATGTGGTAATTGCAACTGAGAATCTCTGAATTGTGATCAAGGGGGTGGGTGGTGGGTTTTCCGATGTACAAAACTTTATCTTTACCCTCTCCCCCCGTCATGGGTTTGAAATTATTTACCTCCTCCTTTAAGTGCGGGTCCCTTGAAGCATAATAAGGCATTGGCTTTTTGGCTCAAAACAGGTTAAAAAAATGATCACTCCCTAAAGGTCGCTGCTGAGCACACTCACCCGCAGAGCCTGCATCTCCTTCCAGATGGCTGATCCCTCAAAGGACGCAGGGACAATCGGGAACCGGAGTCTGACCGGGTCACCGTTGATTGCAGCGATGATGCGCGTCCCGGAAGCTACGACTTGTTGTCCTGTACCGGTGCTGTCTTGTACATATATAGGGTCTGAACCTGTTTAAAAAGATATTCCAGTGTTCGATATATTTTGATCTACCAATGATATTTCAAATCGCTAAGTACTATGTCAGTTTGATATATGATGATGTAGTAGAAGATTAAAAAAAAAGATGGTTCATAGGGCCACACCAAATAGAAAAGTTGGTCTACGGATATTCATTTTAGAAATATGGTGCAAGCGAGCGAATTTTCTTTTTTTTCTTTTTTTTTCTTTTTGTCTGCGGAATTAAACCCTATATCAACTGGAGTGGGCAACATTTAAAATCTTTTTCTGAGGGAAATTTCTGAGGGAACTCCCAAATCTGGCTATCAATCGGAAAAAGGTGCCACCAAAAACAGAAAAAAACTCAAATTTCCCAGAAAATGATGCGGGCGCATCTGTAGACACTTTATTTTTCAAAAAAAAAATATATATATTGCATTTTCGAAAATATGGTGCGGGAAATCCGTAGACCAACTTTTTCTTTTGGTCTGGCCTAGGCTAGACTTTGATATTGACATATGAAAGTAGAACACCTTTTACTACGGCCATTTACGGTGGGCAGCCTATTTTCTCAACATCTTCCTACTTTGTGAGAAATTGACCAACAATATCTTAACCAGTCTTCTCTGATGTATAGATGAGATCATCTGTAACATGTCTAAATAATAAAAACAAGTAGTCATCGGAAAACATAACATTCGTGCAGCAGAATTAGAAAAAAAACGGTAAAAGAAAATCCTAGTTCTTTGGCCAATCTCTATCTGAATAATCCAAAGATTGCTGGTTCAAATCCCACCCATTCCAAGAGTCCTTTACTTGGTAACCAACATGAAAAAGATTATAGGTCTGGTAACCCAAATTTATATACCATATCACGTAACTACCCATCAACCATAAGTACCCGCATATAGTCCTAGGTGGCAGCACAATTCAAAAACGAGTTCAGGAAAGAAACACCGTGTCACTGGCGGAGACACTCACCAGAGTGCACGGAGAAACATTTTGAGTAATAAGTCTTAAGCATTAATAATACTCACTGTATAAAGATGGCGCCACTATAACCTACTCTGCCTGCCAACATTTACCATGACATAGTTCATGTGAAGTCTTAAATTTTTTAAGACATTTTCAAGATCACTTGTAATCTTTTTTTTTAATCCTAGAAACACCTTTTAAAGATATTTTAAGACATTTTCAATTTCCCTTGTAATCTCAAAATTAAAAGAGAAATGTTTCTGAGATTATATTAAGATTCAAGACTTACTTTAACCAATGTAGGAATGCCTTCATTATTAGATAACATATCATGTTGTTGTTTTTTGTTTCCCCCCCCCCCTTTTTTTAGTAACGGTTTAGCCCCAGTTGAATACCTCTTTTAAGATTTTAAGACACACTTAAAATCACACAAGAACTGTGTCATGGTAACTGAGTATCATTATAACTTTAAGATTAAGATGATGTTAAAAACGTTTGTCAGTGCACTCTGGCTCAACAGTGACAAAGTGTGTTCGTTCTATTCAAAAGATTATTTTTTATTTATATGTAGCCGAATGGATTGAGTGCTGTTTTTTTAACAACAGAGGGGGGGGGGGGGGATTTCACACGGATTTTACCCTCGTCTTCAGTGGGTAAAAAGTCACGCCTGTTCGTGCCCCTTTGTAGCATAGTAATGCGCAGGCTCTTTTTGCTCAAAACAGGTGGATTTTTTAAATATTTAAATATTTTACACCCCCCGGTCCAAATTTTTTAACCCCCCACATTCCCGTGTTAGAAAATGAGCACTCCCTACCTGTGTCAGCTGATCCGGAGACGGCAGTGCCACTGAACAGGCTGTGTGGGGTCATGAAGAAGATGTTACTGCTCGTCCCTCTAAGGGCCTTTCCAGCATCACTCCCATCAAGAGTTTTCCCATTGGTCACTGCGTTATTGTGGTATTTTGCCTCTCCCTGTATATTAAAGTTATATATGAAATATGTCACTGGATTGTTGTAGTATTTTGGCTCTCCCTGTATATATCAAAATCATATTATGTAGAAATCTGTCACTGCATTGTTATGGAACTTTGCCTCTATCTGTGTATACATAAAAGATGTGTCTGTACTAGTATTACTAGTCACTTCATTGGATGGCCACCTATTATTTGGCTCTTATTTCCTTTTCTCTCATTATCACGGTAACCTGTCAGCATCATCCACAGCAGTATTATGCCAGGTAATGCTACCGTAAATTCTCACATGGAAGCCGCTGCTTATCCGAGGCTTATACACACTCAGAAAAGTCAGTGTCATTGTCGCTAAAACCCCTCACCTGAAAGTCAAGCACTGCCTGCATATTTTCCTGCTCAAAACAGGAGATCTCTTAACCTCCCAGTCAAGGGGTCGATATTTGTTAACCCCCCCCCCCCCAAAAAAAAAGAAGAACAACCCTCTTGTTAAAAAAGGAGCAATCCTTGAGGAGCTTGTCATACCAGAATTTCAAGTTGATTAGAGATCCCTTCTTAACCACTTATCACTAGTTATTTCAGTAAAATTTGATTATATTTGCCAGACTTCTGATTCATTTACTGTCTGTACATGTGTTTCATTGGCATTCTCTTTACTGGAAATAATGAATAATGATTAGGTCTAGTGATTTAATGAAATCTTTTACGTAGTATCTGATCTCATAGGGGTTCCACTCGAACAGTGGTGTGAGGTAGATGATCTCCAGTGGAATAGCATACGACCACCGCTGGATGTTGTTAGGCCCAACCTGAAACAAAAGAGATTCCGAGATCATAGACCATGAACAAGTCATTCACAGAACGGGTGGTCATAGGTTGTTAGGTTACTCTGAAAAATCCCCATACAGAAATAGACGGAGGACTATTTGATACATTGATTCTAATAAATTGCGTAATATACAATGTACATAAAGACCTTTGGTTGTAGGTGAAAATGATGCTACAATAAAATGATATACACGTGCCCATAATGTGAGGGAGTATCCATACAATTGTATAGTTACTACTCTCGTTCCCAAATCTTTCCGAAGGAAGGCTCTGGTAATAGCCACATGATATTGAACTCGGGATTTTGCTGGGTTTGGGCAGTCCCTGTGGTTAGCTTAGAACCAGCAAACAGGAAGGGGAAATGTAACCAGAAAGTATGATGGTAATACTACCATCATACATTCTGGTTCCTGTCCACTGGTTCCAACCTACCAGCAGGGATTACCCAAACCTAGCAAAATCCCTAGTTCAAGGTCATGTGGCAGTTACCAGAGCCTTTCTTCGGAAGGATTTGGGAACGAGAGAATTGTATAGTAGGAAGTAAGTGGAATCAGTTCCTCTCACACCAAACTGGGGAAGTGACTGAGCAGCAAATTCACCCATCTGTACTGATTGATTCTGGTATAGGGAGAGCGCTCCTTACTCACTGGTGTCATTGCTCAGACTGGCAGCCAGAGCATGGCAGATCTGTATAGTATATCTTCTGTTTCACTATAAGGGGGACTCCAGTTGGCTCCTCCTCTGGTGGTGGATAGGGGGATAGTTCACTCTGTATATCAGACCCCACCTTTAGCCACAGACCCAGAGTGTGCTAGGAGATTGATGTCTGTTGAGGCATTCAATGAATGCTTAGAAATCGTAACCATGCACCTCAACTGTCAGAGAATTTGGGGCATCCCATGACAGGGGCAGGAATTCAACCGACCCCAAGAATTTTACATTGATATGGCTACTTACATAAACAGGTTTGATTTTGGTCTGTGTGTTCATGGCGGCGTAGAGATGTTCGTCAGCAAACCCACGCAGGTTGGTGTTGGTACCGGCTGCTGTCTTCTTGGGTGTTTTAAACAGCCGGTTGTAGGCGCCTGCAGGCAGGTGCTGCCCATCCTCAAATCTCTGAACAAAATAGACAAAACTTTAGGGAGTGGTCATTTTTTTGTTACAACAAAATGCGAACATGGACAGATCATTGTGAATCTCTAAACTATTATATTCAATTACATATCCCATATCTGCCCTTTCAAATATGTTTAACATGTAAGCCTATAGATGTGCATTTTACATGCTATGTAGCTTTATAACACAATAAAGTTTAACATTGAAAAAAAGAGATTTACCAGAGCAGGTTTCCCGTCAGGACCAAGGTCCTTCAGCTTAGTGCTGGTGCCGTAACCGTCCAGCCCGGGAACCTTCGACATGAGTCGGTCCAGGTAACCATTCATGTACTTCTTGTAGCGGTACTTCTTGTTCGGGTCAGTGTCAGGCTTCAGCTGGTCAAAGATACAAAGATGAGTTCAAAGTTTGTATTGTAACTATGTATGGAAAATTCCTTTTTGTAATTTCATTTATGGTAGGAACTCTAGAAAGAATTGAGAATTTTTAAATGATCAATTATTATTTTTCTTCTATGGTGTAGAATATGAGAAATATTATCCAAATCTTTTGGAATTTTCTTTCTATCTATCATAGAACTTAGACAATCATCAAATACGTGTCAATAACATCCACTAAGTTGTGCTAGTACATTCTCTATATAACCGTTGGAGTTAGTCTGGGGACATTTAATAGTGGCAGGGGAGGTTGTTTGGGTCATGGATGAGTGGGGCTGGTATTTGGGAGGTAGTTATGTAAGGGTTTGAAGGGCATTTGGAGTACTGGAAAGGCTAGGCTGTGATTGACAGACTCTGTTTACATGATTACCCAATCACCTCAATGGGTGTGAGTAGAGAATAAACCAATTGCCTTAATTACCCAATCATGATAGTTATGATGTTATGGTCTGGGAACAGGTGAGAGCATCCTCTGATTGCTTCCATTTTTTAACATTATAGGGTATAGCAACATATTGGATCATATCACAAACCCAAAAGGAACCACCAGGATTTTATAACTTCAAAGGGTTTCCCCTGTTTTTAATAAAAATCTATTCTATCACCAATAAAATTGGTCACTTCTCATAGGTATGGCTGAATAGGCCTTTCTCTTGACTGCATTTCTGAGTGATAACCTAACAGTAATAATTAAAATGGCAGCCACTAAGAGGGGGGTTTCATAACAGTGTCTGTGACACACAGCTGCACCAAAATGCTGACCTGCAGTGTGTACTGGGCTTATCCAGCGGTCTCTGGAGTCCCTATTTATGGGTCATTGTAGTCAATTATATTTCAATTTTAATGTATTCATTACAAAATTCACTGTATGTGAGTTGATATAATGTTATCATGTATATCATTGATTTTAATGTTATCATGTGTATTATTAATATAATGTTTTATCTAGATAAAAAGGCAAAATTTGTATTTTAACAAGGTCAGGTATTTCTTTGTTTACTTAGAATATAAACTGAAAGGTTCGAAGCTCAAGTGCTTTTCATGACAAAATAGTAAATAATATCACATAAAAATTTAACCTACCTTGAACCTAGCATCTCGTGTATCTTTGTGCTCGTTGAGCGTCTTGCGGTTGGGGATACGGGGCAGGGCATCCTCAACTAACCGGAACCTTGTGGAAAGATATCATACAGAATATCACTAAAAGATGTGATTATACCTAATGACACATGCTATTGGTTAATAATGCATTATGATCATCTACATGCATGGTAATGATAACCCACAGGAGTATTATGCCAGGTATTGCTACCGTAAATTCTCATGCAGAAGCCACGGCTTATACAAGGGCCAGAACACCAGTGCGGCTTATAGGATTGTCGCAAAGTCAATACTAAAATAGCACTTTTCAGATTCCAGTTGCGGCTCATATAGGATTGTTTCAAGTAAGGGGTGTGGATTGTATGCGGCTTAGAATTATACACAAGAATTTACGGTACATCAGATTGGTAGAAATTTTGGACCCCCCCCCTTTCGGCTGAAAATCAGGGTACGCGTTTTCTTTGAAACATAATAACGTGGGGGATTTTTCACTCAAAACAGGTAAGTTACTTGCCAGAGCTGCATTCATGCAACATGGCAACCAAGGGTGTTAATGTTCTATGTGGCTGTTAAAGGAAATTTCTTCCTGTTAAATTATGTAGATATTCTATTGATATCTGCAAATAACTGTGCATAAAAATAGTTTAATACATTAGGAATTAAAAAATTGGATGTTCCTGTGCTCATTTCTATGGGAAAACCACGTGAAGACTAGCTCTTAACTATGGCTATATGAGGATTTTTGTTTGGTGGTCAGATAATCATGTTGTTCTATTGCCATCTGCAAATTACTTTGGATTATACTAGTAATAGTTGAAACATAATCAAATAGGAAATGTAGAAAATAATCACATGTCACTGTGCTCCTTTTCCTGTAATACTCATTTCAAGAAAAAATACTCCTTTCATTATAGACACATTTAACCCAAAACACTTAAATAATATTTAACCCAAAACACTTAAATATCTATAGTCATAATTATACCTATGTGACAATTTAAAATATATATAGACAAGATGTGCCCCCCTCCCTTTTCTGGAAAAAAAAAAACAACTTTCTATCTAAGAAAATGTCTTGGGACATGCTTGGATCAAAACCCAACCTTCTGATTTGAAGGCAGACGTGGTTACCACTATACTACCGACCGGTGTCAATTTGTGGAGCCGGTGAGGTAGTCTTTCATACATATCTTATTGACATATGCCACTAGAGGGCAGCACAATCTACATAATGTATTCTTGTTTTTCTGACATACACCCGGTTCGGAACCAAGGGTAGACACTATCATTTTATACTATGGGCCACCCGGGCCCGCAGCCTTAGAAAGTTGTGGGTCTGGATGTAAAACTTAGATATCAAAGGTTGTACAAGTATGGCAGGGGACTTAACAAAAAAGAATTACAAAAAATGGATATCCCACATACTGTATTGGGTAAGGCATTTGGCATGACCATAAAATTTCCTTACAAACGATTATGATAAGCCTGTACTTCCCAACATCAAGATGGGTTTGATGTCCATGATTACATATTCACTTGAAAATGTGGGTGCATATAGTTACGTGCCACCCGGGCCCGTAGCAATGTAAATATTCAGAAAACTACGGGCCCGGACCCGAGACTACGGGTCATTGGCTCCCGGGCCAGCGTTAGTGTCTACCCCTGACGGTTCCAGCACAGACCCCTGTAGCAATTCCCTGTAAACTTAAAAGGGCTAATGTATACAACCTGGCGGTGGGTAGGTCCTCGTCTATGGGGTGGCACAGGATCCTGTAGTTCCACTGTGCTTGGTGAATGGCACCAGCGTCCAGTGGATCCTTGTACAGGGAGGTGGGCAGGTAGGCCAAGTTCTCATCCAGGTGCTTGCGGCCAGTCTGAGATACTGTGTCTACCTAAAGTTTAAAATCCAGGATGGTTTTATTGACTAATGCAATGATCCTTTCAAGTCAACACTCTATTTGTTTTAATAACATTAAAAACTACAGTTTTGATGCATGAGCATTTATTATTTGACTTTCCACACCAATGAAAAAAGTTGATCAATAGATCTAGCCAACTGCTTTTCTTTTAAAGACAGAAATTGAATTTTCCAAAAAGATTATGTGCAAAATCCATTGACCATCTCTAACCTAAAAGAGTTAAGAATGAGCAGTTAGACTGATAAGATATGAAATGGTTACCTTTTGTCTCAACTCAGCGAATGACTTAGCATCCAGCCAATGGCGGTCACTGTCAAATGACTCATCTATACCTGACCCAGGGATGGTCCAGTAACCCTCGAGGTAGCTGAGCACGGGTTTGAAGTACTGTGGGTAGTTACGGTGTGTAGTGTTCTGCTCGTGGAAGGCTCGGAACCACTCCTTCATCTCAGCTACCTGAAACAACAGGTTATCGGTGTCTGATTCTATAAATATGTATATAATCTAAAAGGGGTATTTACCAGTGCTTAACCTGGAGGTAACTATTCTGCAAAGTATGTATGCAATGTATGCAATTGAAATGAGTATCCAAACCATGCAAATATGCTGTGTTTGGCCATAATTTGTCAATATTTTCATAAAAAAGTGTAATAAGAAAAAAGCAAAATTATCAAACCTAATTTCTATGATGCATATGATGCTGTGAAACCAATTACTTTTGAGTGGCTTAAGGGATCTTTTTGTGTCACAGATAACATGGCTGCCTCACCTGACTTGTCACATCTCCAGCATTCAGCACCTCAGGTGGTACGGCAGGGAAGGAAATGTTTGCTACCTTCCCAATTGGAATCTTTGTCTCACTGCCCGTTATGCTTTCAGACATAACAAGTTTGTAGTCATTATGTCGTGTCCAGAACTCAACCCCGTTGAGGATCGCAGCAAATTCACCCATCCCGATTGACCGTATGTTGTTGGCGTGGTCATGGATGTTGATCAGGGGGTTGCTACCGGCCCATGGGTCAGTAGCTGAAGGTAAATTGATTTTGTTCATTAAGATCATCATTAGTATTTATTTAGAAACGATTCTTTCTTTATAGATATTTGTTACACAAGCCAAGCTCTAGATTAATTCTTTAGTGAGCAATTGAATTTGAAGGCTTCCACAGTAGGCTAGTTGAGGGAAATAGATGAGTTTGGGCAGAACGTCAGATATTGTGCTGGTTGCTTGGAATGTTTGCAGTGATATGAAAATGGCAATAGTTCTAATACAATCCCCAGCGTCTATTTACTGGGGGTGGGGGAGATATATGGTCAAATACCTTCCATTCCCAACTATGGTGCCATTTTGGTACATGTGTACTCTACGGTAATATATAGGTAGAAATTATTATTTTCTATCTCTCTGTATTTCACTCTGTATTTCAGTGTATCAGAATAAGGTTTGGTCTTGGACCACTGTGAGCTCCAGAATGTTGGATGAGGGGGATGGAGGAGGGACTGACCACAGCATCTCCCCGGGTAGTCTGGTTACCGTGAGGAGGGTGTAGGGCCCAGGTGGTCATTAACCTGTCTGCAGCGGGTATGTAAAATATAATGTCATGCCTGACAACAAAAATGAATTGAATTATTGATCAGGTTAATACTATTTAGAAACAGTCACATTCAGCATACATGTGCTGAGCTCCATTTAGATGTTTCAATTAAGACCCTACTAGAAGTAGTAATATGAGAATTGAAAGCATAATAATATTACATTCAACGTATTTTGTATAATCGCTTCTTGTAGGAGTTGAGTCATAAATAAAATACCTCTGTAAAAGCACATGACATGCATGGCACAGTTATTTAAAAATATTATCAGGTTCATAAAAGATCTGCGAAAAAGGCCCTTAGTGCAGGGTGCACAAAGGTCCCTTTTCCAATACATGTCACAAATGTTAATCAACTACTGGCCAATGTTCATTCAACATTAAACCAATTAATGTACTGACTATAGCATCACCTTTCATATACAGTATAATTATCAAAATTGACTTCATTCCCAATACTCAATACTATAAAGAGATGGAAAGTGTGTATGTAGGGGGGGTGTTGTGCCGGGTTTTGACCGCGCACCAGGTTTTGACCGTGGTGGGTTTTAACCACGATCAATTGCCGGGTAATGTCCACGCACCAGGTTTTGACCGCGACCATCTGCCGGGTATTGTCCGCGCACCGGGTTTTGACCGCGACTTTCTGCCAGGTATTGTCCGCGCACCAGGTTTTGACCGAGACTAATTGCCGGGTATTGTCCGTGCACCGGGTCAGCATGAGAAATATTTTCCACTACTAACCGTTTATACAGTCATTAGCGTTTTTGGCCTGTTCACAGATTGCAAGAGGAGTGGGCATCTCAACAACACCAGGAAAGCCCAGTGCGTGGTCAATACCCGGCAGATGGTTGCGGTCAAAACCTGGTTGGTGGACAATACCCGGCAGATGGTCACGGACAATATCCGGTGCGCAGACAATACCCGGCAGATGGTCGCGGTCAAAACCCAGTGCGCGGACAATACCCGGCACATAGTAGCGGTCAAAACCTGGTGCACGGACAATACCCGGCAATCGGTCACGGTCAAAAACCAATGCACGGACAATACCCGGCAATCGGTCACGGTCAAAACCTGGTGCGCGGTCAAAACCCGGCACAACAGGGGGGGGGTACTTTTCAGTTTACAACCTCCTGGAGATTATAAGTTTCCTGGAATTAAAGTAAATGACACTGAGGCCATGATGTATGGTCAAGCACAACCTATTATTCGGCTTCATGCCCTGGAGCCTTCAAGAATGGGGCGGTGTGTCTCTCAATCCCCACCCTGCAAACAAAATTTCAAGCGGAACTCGCGCCATTCTTGAGTCATGATACTCAAAATATTCTACTAGTGGAATTTCTTTTCATTTACACCAGTAAAACTCATACATATCATCACATTCCACTAGGAACGTTCATCATTCTCGAGAATCCTCCATGTATACAGCTTGTGCGATTCCCCAGAAATACACAAGATACTAACTTGCGTCATTCTGTTTGGAGGGCACTTACCTTGTTTGGAGACTCGCTGTGTTTTTATCCCGGATGCCTGATCCGAACGCAGGATTTGCTCGATGAGTCGCTGGGTGTTCATGAGTTCATCAGCGAGCTGCTCCAGTGTTAGAGCTGCATGGGAACTGACAGCCAGGGTCAGCAGCAGCAGGACACCTAGTACCCTGGGCATTGTGGGGTAGGGGGTATACCACTGGGATCTACAGAAAATAGGAAATAGAAAATTAAACAAGGTCAATTTCTTTTCACTATACTCTAAAGTAAATGAACAGGGGCGGATCCAAGAATTTTGGAAAGGGGGGGGGGGCGTGAAATGGGCAATGTACTCTGGGGTATAGAAATAATTACATTAAAATATACAGGGGGGAGGCGTACGCCGGGTCCGCCCCCTCTGAATCCGCGCCTGAATTATTGAAAATGTAAATAAGAAAGTCAAGTCAACTGAAAACAAATTGAGAAACTCAATTTAGGACAAAAATATGTTATAATCTAAAGACAACAGAGAAACGCAACAAAGTCAATTCAGAATATACATTTTTAGATTATACGCTATTATACACCAATTAATGAATAGAAAGAGAAGGAAGTCAAATTTTCTACATGTATTTTCTATGTGTCAAATAGTTGTTATATTCATAAGTTTTAGTAATTGTTAATGCGGTATTTTGTTCAATGATAACATCTAAAATATGTCCCCCTTCTCCACAAAGCTTTGTACAGAGGAACATTATAGTGCTCAAAGGAATCCTTTATCCATATATACATGAATCTATCTGTGAATAATATTGTCGACTAAATAATCTGACAGGTTCCCAAAATATCAACTACCGGGTCAAGGGTAGTCCTGAGCCAGTTTCTTGGACAGTTTCACATGTTTACGTCTATGCTCCAGCGAACCGAATAATCTGACAGATCCAACCCTCATTCCCAGAATACTCACGCACTAGGTCATGACTGTAAGGAAAGCCCTTTTGAATTCATGAGCGTAATGCCATAAAATGGGCTTCATGGGTTTCGCTCACAATGTGACATTTACCTGGAACAGCCTTTCACCCAGATTTAACCTTTTAAGGGGAGCATAGTGCTTAAATGTATTATCATTGCCCGTCTCCACCAGTGCTTAAGTGAGGCATGTGCTCTCTTGAGCCCCCTGCACTGTTTACAGTATGTCCCTTTGTCATCATGAGACATAACTGCAGCCATTGAAAGCAACCCACCAGTGCGGCATCCATGCATCATGCTGACCTTTCACAATAGGCCTGAGTTTCTAAGTCTATATATAGCTGCGGTCGACGCCGGACCTTACCCCCCGACCTCCCCCCTACTCTCCCATTAGCTCACACCTCCTCCTTGCTGCTGTTTGGGGGTCAGTGAGTAACACATCCTGCCCATTTCCACATACACTCACAGTGCAGACAGCTGCTTTGGAGAGCACATGTCTCTCTATAATGCTCTATAACTCTGCAAATACACCATGCCCACTAAAAAATGTGCTTGGGGCAGATGCAATAGTGACAGCAGATTCAAAGAAAAGGATTATATGGTAGGAGTGAAGTTTTATAGGTTCCCCAAACCAGATCTAGAGAACCCTCTGGATGAGGACACTATGAGGTGCAGGGCATGGATTGTGGCCTGTAATAGGCCACATTGGTCTCTTAACTTGGAAAAGGTCAAAGAAGATCATCACAAGAATACAAGATATCTTCACATTTGTTCAAAGGTAAGATGATATGCTATCTCTGTCTCACTTTTTCTATGCCTAAACTAAAGCTATGTAATCAGTGTGTATATAAGTCTGTTGTATGTTGGTAGGTTAGGGAGTGTTCATTTATTAGAAACAGGGGGGGGGGGGGTGGGATTGGGGGGGCAGGGCATAAAAATTTCCGATCCCTCCTGAGGGGGGGGGGGGCGTAAACATTTTTGACCCCTCTTGAGGGGGGGATGTAAAAATCTAAGCCCCCTTTTGGCAAAAAAAACAGCACGTTACTATAGTTCAGAGGGAGGGGCACAACAAAATTTTGGTGGGGGGGGGGGCGAAACGTTCTATGTGCTCCCAAAGGGGGGGGGGGAATGTCGCACCTCCGCGCGAAATCTCAACCCCCCTATGACTATATTGGTCAGTTTTAGGTTGGTGGGTGACTGTATTAGTCAGTTTTAGGTTGGTGGGTGGCTATATTAGTCAGTTTTAGGTTGGTGGGTGGCTATATTAGTCAGCTTTAGGGTGATGGGTGGCTATATTATTCAGTTTTAGGGTCTTACGAGGCTATACAAGTCAGTTATAGGGTCTTACGAGGCTTTATGAGTCAGTTATAGAGTCTTACGAGGCTTCATAAGTCAGTTAGAGTCTGTTACGAGGCTTCACAAGTCAGTTAGAATGTCTTACGAGGCTTGACAATTCTGTTATAGGGTCTTAGGAGGCTTTACGAGTCAGATATAGGGTCTAACGAGGCTTCACAAGACAGTTAGAATGTCTTACGAGGCTATACAAGTCAGTAATAGGGTCTTATGAGGATTTACGACTCAGTTCAGCCAGTTGCGAGGCTATACAAGTCAGTTGTAGGGTCTTACAAGGCTTTACGAGTCAGTTATAGAGTCTTACGAGGCTTTACGAGTCAGATATAGGGTCTTACGAGGCTTCACAAGTCAGTTAGAATGTCTTACGAGGCTATACAAGTCAGTAATAGGGTCTTATGAGGATTTACGACTCAGTTCAGCCAGTTGCGAGGCTATACAAGTCAGTTGTAGGGTCTTACAAGGCTTTACGAGTCAGTTATAGAGTCTTACGAGGCTTTACGAGTCAGATATAGGGTCTTACGAGGCTTTACGAGTCAGATATAGGGTCCTACGAGGCTTTACGAGTCAGTTGTAAGGTCTTACGAGGCTTTACGGGTCAGATAAGGCCTGTTGGGCGGGTATAGGAGTCTGTATTTGGGTCTTGCAAGGCTTTACGAGTCAGTTAGAGTCTGTTGCGAGGCTATACAAGTCAGTAATAGGGTCTTACGAGGCCTTACGAGTCAGATATAGGGTCTTACGAGGCTTTACGAGTCAGTTATAAAGTCTTACGAGGCTAGACAAGTCAGTTATAAGGTCTTACGAGGCTTTACGAGTCAGATGTAGGGTCCTACCAGGCTTTACGAGTCAGAAATAGGGTCTTACGAGGCTATACCAGTCAGATATAGGGTCTTGCGAGGCTATACGAGTCAGATATAGGGTCTTACGAGGCCTTACGAGTCAGATATAGGGTCTTACGAGGCTTTACGAGTCAGTTATAAAGTCTTACGAGGCTAGACAAGTCAGTCATAAGGTCTTACGAGGCTTCATGTGTCAGATGTAGGGTCCTACGAGGCTTTACGAGTCAGTTAAGGCCTGTTGCAAGGGTATACGAGTCATTATTTCATGGTGAATACGGTCTATCAATGCTAAAGCAATGGGAGGGCCGTTCCCCAGGGCAGCGTGCAATAACCCTGGACCGTATTGCACGCTCTGCCCGTATTGCACGCTCCCAGGGGTCGCTATGGGTCGCCATGGGGTCGCCATGGCGTTTCTAGGCCGCCGAAGGTCACGTGACTTGTGCGGAATTCAAAATGGCGGCCGACGGACGTAAACAAACACCGCGGAAATAAACAAACATCGTTGAAGTAAGCAAACATGGACTGGCAATCTGTTTTAGATTGAAATACCATGAAATAAACACTGAGCGTCACTTAAAAGTGACCTCTTCACTGGTTACTGCACTTGCAGTGCTTGGTCAGTATTGCACTAGGCCTACGGCCAGCGTGCAATACTGACCAAGCACTGCTCGTGCAGTAACCAGTGACTCAGTCACTTTAGCGTGCAGCTCTGTCTATGTATTTGGGCTTGCGAGGCTTTACAAGTCAGATATAGGGTCCTACGAGGCTTTACGAGTCAGTTGTAAGGTCTTACGAGGCTTTACGAGTCAGATATGGCCTGTTGCGAGGGTATACGAGTCAGTATTTGGTTCTTGCGAGGCTTTACATGTCAGTTAGAGTCTGTTGCGAGGCTATACAAGTCAGTAATAGGGTCTTAAGAGGCTTTACGAGTCAGTTAAGGGCTGTTGGGAGGCTATACAAGTCAGTTGTAGGGTCTTGCCAGGCTAGACAAGTCAGTTATAGGGTCTTGCGAGGCTATACGAGTCAGTTATAGAGTCTTACGAGGCTTCACAAGTCAGTTAGAGTCTGTTACGAGGCTTCACAAGTCAGTTAGAATGTCTTACGAGGCTATACGAGTCAGTTATAGGGTCTTATGAGGATTTACGAGTCAGTTAAGGCCTGTTGCGAGGCTATACAAGTCAGTTATGGGGTCTTACGAGGCCTTATGAGTCAGATATAGGGTCTTACGAGGCTTTACGAGTCAGATATAGGGTCTTAGAAGGCTTTATGAGTCAGTTATAGGGTCTTACGAGGCTTTACGAGTCAGATATAGGGTCTTACGAGTCTTTACGAGTCAGTTATAAGGTCTAACGAGGCTTTACGAGTCAGTTAAGGCCTGTTGCAAGGCTATACGAGTCAGTTATAGGGTCTTACAAGGCTTTATGAGTCAGTTATAGGGTCTTACGAGGCTTTACGAGTCAGATATAGGGTCTTGCAAGTCTTTACGAGTCAGTTATAAGGTCTAACGAGGCTTTACGAGTCAGTTAAGGGCTGTTGGGAGGCTATACAAGTCAGTTGTAGGGTCTTACAAGGCTTTACGAGTCAGTTATAGAGTCTTACGAGGCTTTACGAGTCAGATATAGGGTCTTACGAGGCTTCACAAGTCAGTTAGAATGTCTTACGAGGCTATACAAGTCAGTAATAGGGTCTTATGAGGATTTACGACTCAGTTCAGCCAGTTGCGAGGCTATACAAGTCAGTTGTAGGGTCTTACAAGGCTTTACGAGTCAGTTATAGAGTCTTACAAGGCTTTACGAGTCAGATATAGGGTCTTACGAGGCTTTACGAGTCCGATATAGGGTCCTACGAGGCTTTACGAGTCAGTTGTAAGGTCTTACGAGGCTTTACGGGTCAGATAAGGCCTGTTGGGCGGGTATAGGAGTCTGTATTTGGGTCTTGCGAGGCTTTACGAGTCAGTTAGAGTCTGTTGCGAGGCTATACAAGTCAGTAATAGGGTCTTACGAGGCCTTACGAGTCAGATATAGGGTCTTACGAGGCTTTACGAGTCAGTTATAAAGTCTTACGAGGCTAGACAAGTCAGTTATAAGGTCTTACGAGGCTTTACGAGTCAGATGTAGGGTCCTACCAGGCTTTACGAGTCAGAAATAGGGTCTTACGAGGCTATACCAGTCAGATATAGGGTCTTGCGAGGCTATACGAGTCAGATATAGGGTCTTACGAGGCCTTACGAGTCAGATATAGGGTCTTACGAGGCTTTACGAGTCAGTTATAAAGTCTTACGAGGCTAGACAAGTCAGTCATAAGGTCTTACGAGGCTTCATGAGTCAGATGTAGGGTCCTACGAGGCTTTACGAGTCAGTTAAGGCCTGTTGCAAAGGTATACGAGTCAGTATTTGGGCTTGCGAGGCTTTACAAGTCAGATATAGGGTCCTACGAGGCTTTACGAGTCAGTTGTAAGGTCTTACGAGGCTTTACGAGTCAGATATGGCCTGTTGCGAGGGTATACGAGTCAGTTTTTGGTTCTTGCGAGGCTTTACGAGTCAGTTAGAGTCTGTTGCGAGGCTATACAAGTCAGTAATAGGGTCTTAAGAGGCTTTACGAGTCAGTTAAGGGCTGTTGGGAGGCTATACAAGTCAGTTGTAGGGTCTTGCCAGGCTAGACAAGTCAGTTATAGGGTCTTGCGAGGCTATACGAGTCAGTTATAGAGTCTTACGAGGCTTCACAAGTCAGTTAGAGTCTGTTACGAGGCTTCACAAGTCAGTTAGAATGTCTTACGAGGCTATACGAGTCAGTTATAGGGTCTTATGAGGATTTACGAGTCAGTTAAGGCCTGTTGCGAGGCTATACAAGTCAGTTATGGGGTCTTACGAGGCCTTATGAGTCAGATATAGGGTCTTACGAGGCTTTACGAGTCAGATATAGGGTCTTAGAAGGCTTTATGAGTCAGTTATAGGGTCTTACGAGGCTTTACGAGTCAGATATAGGGTCTTACGAGTCTTTACGAGTCAGTTATAAGGTCTAACGAGGCTTTACGAGTCAGTTAAGGCCTGTTGCAAGGCTATACGAGTCAGTTATAGGGTCTTACAAGGCTTTATGAGTCAGTTATAGGGTCTTACGAGGCTTTATGAGTCAGATATAGGGTCTTGCGAGTCTTTACGAGTCAGTTATAAGGTCTAACGAGGCTTTACGAGTCAGTTAAGGGCTGTTGGGAGGCTATACAAGTCAGTTGTAGGGTCTTGCCAGGCTAGACAAGTCAGTTATAGGGTCTTGCGAGGCTATACGAGTCAGTTATAGAGTCCTATGAGGCTTCACAAGTCAGTTAGAGTCTGTCACGAGGCTTCACAAGTCAGTTAGAATGTCTTACGAGGCTATACGAGTCAGTTATAGGGTCTTATGAGGATTTACGAGTCAGTTAAGGCCTGTTGCGAGGCTATACAAGTCAGTTATGGGGTCTTACGAGGCTTTATGAGTCAGATATAGGGTCTTACGAGGCTATATGAGTCCGTTATAGAGTCTTACGAGGCTATACGAGTCAGATATAGGGTCTTACGAGGCTTGACAAGTCCGTTAGAGTCTGTTGCGAGGCTTTACGACTTAGTTATAAGGTCTTACGAGGCTATACGAGTCAGTTATAGGGTCTGACAAGGCTTTATCAGTCAGTTATAAGGTCTTACGAGGCTTTACGAGTCAGTTAGAATGTTTTACGAGGCTTTACCAGTCAGTTAAGACCTGTTGCGAGTCAGTTAAAATCTGTCGCGTGGCTATACAAGTCAGAAATAGGGTCTTACGAGGCTTTACGAGTCAGTTATAGGGTCTTAGGAGTCTTTACGAGTCAGTTATAGGGTCTTACAAGGCTTTACGAGTCAGTTAAGGCCTGTTGCCAGGCTATACGAGTCAGTTATAGGGTCTAAGGAGGCTTTACGAGTCAGTTAAGGCCTGTTGCAAGGCTATATGAGTCATTTAGAGTCTGTTGTGAGGCTATACAAGTCAGTTATAGGGTCTTACGAGGCTTTATGAGTCAGTTAAAGAGTCTTTCGAGGCTTGACAAGTCAGTTAGAGTCTGTTGCGAGGCTTGACAAGTCAGTAAGAATGTCTTACGAGGCTTGACAGTGTGACAAGTCAGTTATAGGGTCTTACCTTGAGACGGACACTTGTTTTTGTGGGTATTCAAGCATTTAAAGCCCTTTATTGTGAACAATATTAGAGTTTAAGTGCTATTTTTTTTACCAAAACCACTAGAAGTACTGTAGTAGGGTGCATAAATAACCTCGAATTTCACTGTCCATCTCAGGTTATGTGTCTTGAATCAGGGTGAACCTCCCATACAGTACAAGTTTGCGATATATATGTTTACGTCTGCCGTAATGTGGAAGAAGTTAAGAACCCGTCAAGTTATAGTAAACAGTGATCTTTATTCCCTGGCACTCCTTGGCCACACCAACTAAGACATCCATAATGATCCTGAATAAAGTGAATTCAATTAATACTTCCAATACAAAATTCATACTGTTATCAGTTTCTGCATACTATGCATGGTCAACTTATTGCTACAAATGATTTTTCAGCACTTTGAACATGGAGTACCTACATCAGACTTCCCTAATCCTGCCCATGCTGGAACTTCAAACAGCAGTCCTCAACAGAAAAAGAGAAAAGCCCCGACAGACCGCTCTCCTATACAGCCTACAAGTAAGCGAAGGACCGTCACTCAACGCCATCAAGCAGAACCTGTTGTGTTAGGAGTAGTTGAGGAGGAGCAGCCAGCAGGTGCAGAAGTACTGGTATCTATAAGTGAAGCTTCTGAAGTTATCCCAGAGGAACTTGGTATTATACATTCAGGAGCTACTGCTGGCACTTCAAACAGCAGTCCTCTACAGAAAAAGAGAAAAGCCCAGACAGACTGCTCGCCTATACAGCCTACAAAGAAGAGAAGAACCATCGCTCAACCCCATCAAGCAGAACCTATGGTATTAGGTGTAGTTGATGAGGAGCAGTCAGTTGCAGAAGTACTGGTACCTATAAGTGAAGCTTCTGACGCTATCCCAGAGGAACTTGGTATTATACATTCAGGAGCTACTGTTGAAATCCCCCCTCAGCGTAAGTTGGTCTCTGACAAGGCTATTCAAGTTGGAATATCGCTAAACCAACGCCATGAGAAGTCCACTCAAGTAAGTGTAACACAACCCAGAGTATGTGAAAAGGCAACACAAGCTGCACCCTCAATAACTTCAGTACAGGTTCAGGTTGTACCCCAAGTGGAAGATCAAGTCACACCACCCGTACACATTCAGGTAGCACCTCCTATCCAGGTAACCCAAGGAACACCTCCCAAGAATACACAACCTACTATACAAGTTACACCTGTAAAGGTAAGATTGGCTCGGACAATCAAAGCAAAACAGGCGTCTAAGGTTACTGCAGGTTCTATGTCAAGGAAGGACAAAAAGCTTTGGCAAAAGCGTAACTTTAAACAAGAAATCCTAAGAAACGACAAAACTTGTTTCTTCTACACAGGATTTCCAACAGTTGACTTACTTCAAGAAACGTTTGCGTGGATAAAGCCAACAGCTGTGCATGTCAAACTTTGGAGTACAAAGAAGAAAAAAAGGAAAATCAGCTGTCCGTCTCGGTCAAGGAATCTCTTTGTGGAATTCCTTCTCACATATGTCAGAATCAGGCGTGGCTATGATACCACCCATCTAGCCTTCCTCTTTGGGATATCCCAATCCCACGTAAGTACTATTTTCATAACCTGGGTACATATTCTTGACAAATGTATGGCACCACTTCTGAAATGGCCATCAAAGTCACTTGTCAAAGAAAACCTACCGGAGTCCTTCAATGATTACCCTAGGACTCGGGTGGTGATTGACTGTACCGAGTTTCATGTGCAAAAACCATTTCGACCTGAAGCTCAGAAATTGACATGGTCAAGCTACAAACATGCCAACACCTTCAAGCTGCTTGTAGGTGTGATGCCATCAGGCCCTATCACCTACCTGTCCGACCTATACAGTGGTGGCATCAGTGACATAAACATAGTTGAGAAGAGTGGTATCTGCCAGATGCTGGAAAAGGGAGATGACGTAATGGCAGACCGAGGGTTCAATGTTCGGCGTTTACTACTAGAGAAGAGAGCAACATTGAACATGCCAGCCTTTTCTCATGGCAAGAATCTGTCCACGAAGGCCGTGAAATCATCCAGGAAAATAGCTAGTGTCAGAATTCATGTCGAGAGAGGAATTGGACGTATGAAAACATTTCGGCTTCTGTGTGGGATCATCCCAATCAAACTGAGGTTTTACCTCCGGAAAGTCATCACGATAGTTGCTGTGATGTGCAACCTTCAGCAGTGTCTTGCTTAGGTTGATAGACCTTTCCATACTGTTGGAACATAGAAATGCTCATAGAATGTTCTGAGTTTCCTTGAGATCTCAGACCAGAAATGTTGATCGAAATGAACCAGCAGCGTAGTTATGCCTTTGTTAGTGAAGGCAACAAGTAGGCATTGATGTATACCAGATACTGCCATCTGCCCTTGCATCTGATAGTTATACCTGTGTAGTTTCTTGACCTTTAGCTTGCCCTCACCATCTCGCTCGCATATATTCGTCAACACAAGAGCAGTCTTTGGGTGTGAATTTCTGTACTTGCTGAGACACTTGATCTCAATTAGGCACTTTGCACATTTTGGGCAATCCAATATGCCATCAGGACTAGCAGCAAGATATGGTTCTTCGGATGAGAATAGCACACCAGGGAGAAGAACAGTGCACTTTTTGTGATCATATCTATGTGCAGTAAGGAACAATTTTCTGGCTCTATCTTCATTTTTCCTTCCATATGCAATATGGTTTGGCGGTTTATCTTCATCGATGGAGGAGCCTCTCAACAGTGCCTCTGCAGTTTTCTCCATGTCAGTACTGTGGCAAATAGTTTTATATACTGATGATGTCAGAACACTTTGACGCATCGTGTGCCAATGAGGGTTTTTGTGTTGACCTTGTGTTCTCAGGTCAATTTCCCGAATTTCATCCTCTGTGTATTGTAGGAATGAACATAGTTCATTGAAACAGTCTTCTGAACATGTATCATTGCTACAGCTGTGTAAAGAAAAGAATACATGTAGCTTCACTGAAGGAGGCATGACATCCAGTGGTATGTGTGTCACTTTTTTCTTGCGCACCTCTACAGTATCCAATATACATGCCTCTGGTGCTCTTTTTCGAACTATTTCAAGGAACTTGTCTGTATCAGGCAAAGGTAGTCCCTCTGGAAGAACGCTTTTCCCCTCAGATCGTAGGATGCCCCTGCAATCACAACGACAGGAGACTTTAAAGATACTTTCCTTTGCTGAGCAAACAAACAAAGTTGTCAATTAATGTCAATTAATGTCAATTAATTAAAAGTAACACCTCTAAATATATTGATCAATGTTTTCCAAATCTGACTGAAATTTAGCTTTGATAACAAATTGAAATACATACATAATGCATTTAGTTTAATTATCACTCATGATCCTTACTTATCTGGTGCTGTTATAGATGTTTTAAGCTGCGTCACCGGCACTGCTCCTTGTTTATCAGCAGGTCTTGATCTTCTTATCCACTGACATGGACCGGATGTAACACTTTGCATCTTCCAATCGTTCTGGAACTCCATAACCTCAAAAAGGGTTGTTGCAACATGGCGGCAGCAGCCATCCGAACTGAAAATGTATAATGGGATTCTGAAGAAAGCTTACATATTGATGTCTACTTTTTCTGAAGTATCTCCATACTACCAAGGTCTTGCCTGCTGAGTATTATTCTAGTTCATTGCTGTTAGCTATTTGAAGTAAAGCCTCATGCTGTGATGCCTCATGCACCTTCTTTATGTACTAGGATATAAGTCACACCCGAATAGAACCATTACACCCTTGTTAACTTGAATCAGCCTGTGTTGTCATTCTGTCTAGTCATATCATCTCTAACCCCCCGTGCATCCATCTCCCTGTTACAATATGCCATCATGAAACTCAAGCCTCATGACAGACTTTAACTGACTTGTCAAGCCTCGCACCAGACTCTGACTCGTAAAGCCTCCCAAAACTCTATAACTGACTCGTAAAGCGTCGCAAGACCCTATAACTGACTTGTCTAGCCTGGCAAGACCCTATAACTGACTCGTATAGCCTCCTAAGACCTTATAACTAAGTCGTAAAGCCTCGCAACAGACTCTAACGGACTTGTCAAGCCTCGTAAGACCCTATATCTGACTCGTATAGCCTCGTAAGACTCTATAACGGACTCATATAGCCTTGTAAGACCCTATAACTGACCCGTAAAGCCTTGTAAGACCCTATAACTGACTTGTATAGCCTCGCAACAGGTCTTAAGTGACTCGTATAGCCTCGTAAGACCTTATAACTAAGTCGTAAAGCCTCGCAACAGACTCTAACGGACTTGTCAAGCCTCGTAAGACTTTATAACTGACTCATATAGCCTTGTAAGACCATATAACTGACCCGTAAAGCCTCGCAAGACCCTATAACTGACTCATAAAGCCTCGTAGGACCCTACATCTGACTCGTAAAGCCGCGTAAGACCTTATAACTGACTTGTCTAGCCTCGTAAGACCCTATAACTGACTCGTAAAGCCTCGTAAGACCCTATATCTGACTCGTAAGGCCTCGTAAGACCCTATTACTGACTCGTAAAGCCTCGCAACAGACTCTAACTGACTCATAAAGCCTCGCAAGACCCAAATACTGACTCGTATACCCGCCCAACAGGCCTTATCTGACCCGTAAAGCCTCGTAAGACCTTACAACTGACTCGTAAAGCCTCGTAGGACCCTATATCTGACTCGTAAAGCCTCGTAAGACCCTATAACTGACTTATCAAACCTGGTTAGACATTCTTACTGACTTGTCAAGCCTTGCAACAGACTCTAACTGACTTGTAAAGCCTCGCAAGACCCTATATTTGACTCGTATAGCCTCGAAACAGGCCTTAACTGACTCGTAAATCATTGTAAGACCTTAAAACTGACTCGTAAAGCCTCTTCAGACCCTATAACTGACTCGTAAAGCCTCGTAAGACCATATTACTGACTCGTAAAGCCTTGCAAGACCCTATATTTGACTCGTATAGCCTCGCAACAGGCCTTAACTGACTCGTAAACCCTTGTAAGACCCTATAACTGACTTTTATAGCCTCGCAACAGACTCTAACTGACTCGTATAGCCTCGCAAGACCCTATAACTGACTCGTATAGCCTCGCAAGACCCTATAACTGACTCGTATAGCCTCGCAACAGGCCTTAACTGACTCGTAAAGCCTGGTAAGACCTTATAACTGACTCGTAAAGCCTGGTAAGACCTTATAACTGACTCGTAAAGCCTCGCAAGACCAAAATACTGACTCGTATGCCCTCGCAACAGGCCTTAAGTGACTCGTAAAGCCTCGTAAGACCTTATAACTGACTGATAAAGCCTTGTCAGACCCTAAAACTGACTCGTATAGCCTCGTAAGACCTTATAACTAAGTCGTAAAGCCTCGCAACAGACTCTAACGGACTTTTCAAACCTTGTTAGACATTCTTACTGACTTGTCAAGCCTTGCAACAGACTCTAACTGACTTGTAAAGCCTCGCAAGACTCTATAACTGACTCTTAAAGCCTCGCAAGACCCTATATTTGACTCGTATAGCCTCGCAACAGGCCTTAACTGACTCGTAAATCATTGTAAGACCTTAAAACTGACTCGTAAAGCCTCTTCAGACCCTATAACTGACTCGTAAAGCCTCGTAAGACCCTATTACTGACTCGTAAAGCCTTGCAAGACCCTATATTTGACTCGTATAGCCTCGCAACAGGCCTTAACTGACTCGTAAACCCTTGTAAGACCCTATAACTGACTTTTATAGCCTCGCAACAGACTCTAACTGACTCGTATAGCCTCGCAAGACCCTATAACTGACTCGTATAGCCTCGCAAGACCCTATAACTGACTCGTATAGCCTCGCAACAGGCCTTAACTGACTCGTAAAGCCTGGTAAGACCTTATAACTGACTCGTAAAGCCTCGCAAGACCCAAATACTGACTCGTATGCCCTCGCAACAGGCCTTAAGTGACTCGTAAAGCCTCGTAAGACCTTATAACTGACTGATAAAGCCTTGTCAGACCCTATAACTGACTCGTATAGCCTCGTAAGACCTTATAACTAAGTCGTAAAGCCTCGCAACAGACTCTAACGGACTTGTCAAGCCTCGTAAGACTTTATTACTGACTCATATAGCCTCGTAAGACCATATAACTGACCAGTAAAGCCTCGCAAGACCCTATAACAGACTCGTAAAGCCTCGTAGGACCCTACATCTGACTTGTATAGCCTCGTAAGACCTTATAACTGACTTGTCTAGCCTCGTAAGACCCTATAACTGACTCGTAAAGCCTCGTAAGACCCTATATCTGACTCGTAAGGCCTCGTAAGACCCTATTACTGACTCGTAAAGCCTCGCAACAGACTCTAACTGACTCATAAAGCCTTGCAAGACCCAAATACTGACTCGTATACCCGCCCAACAGGCCTTATCTGACCCGTAGAGCCTCGTAAGACCTTACAACTGACTCGTAAAGCCTCGTAGAACCCTATATCTGACTCGTAAAGCCTCGTAAGACCCTATAACTGACTTATCAAACCTCGTTAGACATTCTTACTGACTTGTCAAGCCTTGCAACAGACT
This sequence comes from Harmothoe impar, assembly GCA_947462335.1. Lineage (NCBI taxonomy): Eukaryota > Metazoa > Annelida > Polychaeta > Phyllodocida > Polynoidae > Harmothoe > Harmothoe impar. The sequence continues at coordinate 25,772,463 of OX381717.1, forward strand.
CTAACTGACTTGTAAAGCCTCGCAAGACCCTATTGCTGACTCGTATAGCCTCGCAACAGGCCTTAACTGACTCGTAAATCCTTGTAAGACCTTAAAACTGACTCGTAAAGCCTCTTCAGACCCTATAACTGACTCGTAAAGCCTCGTAAGACCCTATTACTGACTCGTAAAGCCTCGCAAGACCCTATATTTGACTCGTATAGCCTCGCAACAGGCCTTAACTGACACGTAAACCCTTGTAAGACCCTATAACTGACTTTTATAGCCTCGCAACAGACTCTAACTGACTTGTATAGCCTCGCAAGACCCTATAACTGACTCGTATAGCCTCGCAAGACCCTATAACTGACTCGTATAGCCTCGCAACAGGCCTTAACTGACTCGTAAAGCCTTGTAAGACCTTATAACTGACTCGTAAAGCCTCGCAAGACCCAAATACTGACTCGTATGCCCTCGCAACAGGCCTTAAGTGACTCGTAAAGCCTCGTAAGACCTTATAACTGACTGATAAAGCCTTGTCAGACCCTATAACTGACTCGTATAGCCTTGTAAGACCTTATAACTAAGTCGTAAAGCCTCGCAACAGACTCTAACGGACTTGTCAAGCCTCGTAAGACTCTATATCTGACTCTTATAGCCTCGTAAGACTCTATAATGGACTCATATAGCCTTGTAAGACCCTATAACTGACCTGTAAAGCCTTGTAAGACCCTATAACTGACTTGTATAGCCTCGCAACAGGTCTTTAGTGACTCGTAAAGCCTTGTAAGACCTTATGACTGACTGATAAAGCCTTGTCAGACCCTATAACTGACTCGTATAGCCTCGTAAGACCTTATAACTAAGTCGTAAAGCCTCGCAACAGACTCCAACGGACTTGTCAAGCCTCGTAAGACTTTATAACTGACTCATATAGCCTCGTAAGACCATATAACTGACTCGTAAAGCCTCGCAAGACCCTATATTTGACTCGTATAGCCTCGCAACAGGCCTTAACTGACTCGTAAACCCTTGTAAGACCCTATAACTGACTTTTATAGCCTCGCAACAGACTCTAACTGACTCGTATAGCCTCGCAAGACCCTATAACTGACTCATATAGCCTCGCAAGACCCTATAACTGACTCGTATAGCCTCGCAACAGGCCTTAACTGACTCGTAAAGCCTCGTAAGACCTTATAACTGACTCGTAAAGCCTCGCAAGACCCAAATACTGACTCGTATGCCCTCGCAACAGGCCTTAAGTGACTCGTAAAGCCTCGTAAGACCTTATAACTGACTGATAAAGCATTGTCAGACCCTATATCTGACTCGTATAGCCTCGTAAGACTCTATAACGGACTCATATAGCCTCGTAAGACCCTATATCTGACTCGTAAGGCCTCGTAAGACCCTATTACTGACTCGTAAAGCCTGGCAACAGACTCTAACTGACTCATAAAGCCTCGCAAGACCCAAATACTGACTCGTATACCCGCCCAACAGGTTTTATCTGACCCGTAGAGCCTCGTAAGACCTTACAACTGACTCGTAAAGCCTCATAGGACCCTATATCTGACTCGTAAAGCCTCGTAAGACCCTATAACTGACTTTTCAAACCTTGTTAGACATTCTTACTGACTTGTCAAGCCTTGCAACAGACTCTAACTGACTTGTAAAGCCTCGCAAGACTCTATAACTGACTCGTAAAGCCTCGCAAGACCCTATATTTGACTCGTATAGCCTCGCAACAGGCCTTAACTGACTCGTAAAGCCTTGTAAGACCATATAACTGACTTTTATAGCCTCGCAACAGACTCTAACTGACTCGTATAGCCTCGCAAGACCCTATAACTGACTCGTATAGCCTCGCAACAGGCCTTAACTGACTCGTAAAGCCTCGTAAGACCTTTTAACTGACTCGTAAAGCCTCGCAAGACCCAAATACTGACTCGTATACCCTCACAACAGGCCTTAACTGACTCGTATAGCCTCGTAAGACCTTATAACTGACTCGTAAAGCCTCGTAAGACCCTATATCTGACTCGTAAAGCCTCGTAAGACCCTATAACTGACTTGTATAGCCTAGCAACAGACTCGAACTGACTCGTAAAGCCTTGCAAGACCCTATAACTGACTCGTATAGCCTCGTAAGACCCTATAACTGGCTCTTAAAGCCTCGTAAGACTTTATAACTGACTCGTATAGCCACGGTACGGACTCTTCCGAACTCTTAAAGCCTAGCGACAGACCCTAACTGACATGCAAAGCCTAGTAACACATTTCAACGACTCATAAAGCTTTACTACTGACTCTTACTGACTCATAAAGCCTCACAAGATGCTATAAATTGATCTAGAATTACTCGAATTATGCCACTTAAATTCATAATAAATTTGTACTCACCCTCCTTTACAGGTGCAGAGTGCAGAGTGGATGGAGCATCTGTCTTCTTTGTTGGTTAAGATTAACCAGACCTTGTAATAGGCCAGTTTCGTAACAGGGTCCTTCTCCTTGGTCCTCGGTTTTACATGTGCATTCACACAAAAGTAAGCTGGATCTTCAGTGTACTGGTGAGCTAGTAGCTCATGTACATGTTTATCAATGTACATACCATAAGACTCCATCTTTTGATGTTGCCTCAGTCCGATCAGATTGTATTCCTCAAACTTAACCAAGTAGTTATAAATGTCTAGGATTGTTACCAGGGGCAGGGCACCCATATAATTTGTGCCTTTCTGTAGGGAAGGGAGAGGCAGCTGACTGGAGTCAATGGTCAACTTTTCCCTTATAATCTCCAACCTATCCTCTATGAGTCCATCAGGGTCTATGTGTATCCCCTCCTCCTCTGCTGCCTTACATAGTTCTATGAGTGGGGCCTTGGTGAGTTTAGAGACAGTTACACCACGTTGTTTTAGGTAATCCTGCAGCTGCTTCACAGAGTGTGATGTCCATACTGTGTTCTTTTCAGACATCCTGGCTGCAAAGCTATATCCTGAATATTGCCAAAGTTATTTAACAAAAACCTTGTCAAAGTCACAGAGTTGCCAATGGTCCAATGCTAAATGAATGGGAGATGTTCCCCAACCTCCAGCTACTGACCCCCAAAGCCCCTCCCCCTACCCCCAGCTCCCCACCCCAACATGTGGTTTGGTGGCAGCCCTTTGATGTAGATCAGAGAGCTGCCGGCTGAAGTTTATGACCTAACGACCTGACGGCGCCCGGCGCTATATATGGACTTAGCCGGTTAGGGTTATTAATACACTCTTGAGGTTGGCATGATTCACCGATTCGGTGTTGGCGAGCTCTAACATGTTCATGGTGATGACACATATTATGTAACGCCCGAGGGGGTGAGGGGGTCTTTGTCACAGTGTGACAAACAATGATGAAAGTATGGGGAAAAGCTTGACAGGGGGGTGGGTGGGTGTTGAAAATGGTCCGTATTTGTGTGACATACTTTATGGGCGGTGTGGTACTTGAATGGAAGATAAAGGAAGATCATGACATTTAAGTGGGGGAAATCTGCAAATGTCATGCTTTTCGGTAGTTCTGGTGTGTTTTTTTGCCACCAGGTGCCGTATGCATAGATTATGTTAAGTACCTTTAAACCATTTGGAACGCCCTTAAGTAAAATTAGAATTTGAAAAAAAAGAATAGGTTGTAGCAACTTCAGAGGGTTAAGGGCAATGTAGACACCGGAGGTGAACCCTCGAGTATTCAACTTACTGTCAGGGAGTCTAATAATTATTATTACTCGTATCAAAATCCAGGGTTTCATAATCATACCATCCTCTACCTGTCCTATAGGTCTAGCACTAGTAGTATTGTATGTATCGGAACGGGACTATAGTTAAGTACTGTTTATTACTCAATCGACCTGCAGCCAATCAGAGGCCTCCCTTTTGGCGGGAAATTCAAAAGCAGCCAATGAGAGGCCTCCCTTTTGGCGGGAAATTCAAATAGGTCACGTGACCGGAAGTGACCTACTTCCGGTCACGTGACCTTTGGGCGGGAAATTCAAATAGGTCACGTGACCGGAAGTGACCTACTTAAGAGGGTCACGTGACCACCATGTTGGCGGGAAATTCAAATAGGTCACGTGACGGGAAGTGACCTACTTAAGGGGGTCACGTGACTACTAGGTTGGCTTTCAAAATAAGTCACTTGAGATTTTGATGGATAAATAAATTTAAAAAAAGAAAAAAAAAGCAAGCTGAAAAAGCTTGCTAAAAAATAATTTAAAAATACGGCTCTTTTTTTCTAGGAGGGGGGGAGAGGGGCACTCTGGGGGGCACTCTTTAAGATGCATGGGGGGGGAGGGGGGGAGGGGGGGAGGGGCAGGGTTTTTTAAGAGTGAGACTCGCTTCTCTGCCCTCTCTAAAAGAGAGGGCAGAGAGGCGAGTCTACTTACAATGAAAGGTATCATGATTGCGTTTATGATGATGTGCATCTCTTGCTGGCTAGACTTTCAAGCAAATTTGCCAAAGTCCAGCTCGTTATTGAATGTCCGGCCTAGCCTGACCCTCAGTAGAACAGTCCTTGACCCATCTATTATAGTCCAGCAGCGCCTGACCCTTGTATGAGAGTAGTATTGGCGACATTGGCTGACTCTGATATTTACCTGTGTGTACGGAGAGAGGAGAGGGTTCACAGCCACAGCTCTCTTAAGGCAAAGCTTGCGCTTATAGAGCACTACTAGTGGAAGTCTGAATAAGGAAGCTATGGCGGTTGTCTTCAAAAAAAATAAAAAATAGCCATGGCGCATGTCGATGTCGCTTAATTATGCTCATATCTCATGTCGATTTTAAGAATTGCTCATGTCACCTGTCACTATGTTTTTCAAGCTTCATGTCAAATGTCACTAGACCTCATGTCGAATGTCGATTCTAAGAAACAGGTATGTCACCATCTCGAATTTAGCGGTCCACATTGCTGCTGCTGCTGCTGCTGCTGCTGCTGCTGCTGCTGTTGCTGTTGCTGATTTGCTGTTGCTGCTGCTGTCGGTGCTGCTGCTTGTGCTGCTCGTGCAGCTGCTGCAGCTGCTGACAGCTGCTGCTGCTTGTGCTGCTCGTGCAGCTGCTGCAGTTGCTGACGATGTCACGGATGCTGTTGACAGATGCTGCTGCTTGTGCTACTCGTGCAGCTGCTGCTGCTGACGATGTCACGGATGCTGCTGACAGATGCTGCTGCTTGTGCTGCTTGTGCAGCTGCTGCAGCAGCTGCTGCTTGTGCTGATCGTGCTGCTGCTGCTGACGATGTCACGGATGCTGCTGACAGATGCTGCTGCTTGTGCTGCACGAGACCGAGTAGCCGCTATTACTAATGCTACTAATACTAGTATGAGAAAATACATTTAGTCAGTCGACTAAATCAAGGAGGTTTTCTGACTTCAGTGGATCGTTTAGCCATCGGCCACAGGCAAAACTTGAAACCATTTTATACATGGGGCAATTGGCAGAGTCGAAACATGTTGGTACGATGGGGTCGATCATGTTCATCATCAGTTCAGGCAAAGGAAGTGTGTCGACAGCACGCGAAAACTTCATGTCCGGATGTTTCAACACAACACTTTTTATCACACTCACACAGCTGCTTTGAAGAGTGAATCCTTGACCAAACTTGAGCTTTTCCAACACAGCTTTGGCCTCCTTCTGTGCAGTAAGGGATCTCTCTTTCGGGGTCATCGCAGTGCTGGCTAGCATGTCCTCAAAGTCTTTAACATAATGTTCCAACGGGCTACAAATGATGTACTCCAGATGATCGTCCGCATATGTCGTCTCCTCGCACCATATTGTGTCTTCTCCTGTTTCGAATTCCGTCATTTTCTGAACAATCTCCTCGTGAGTGCGTTGCATATATCGAAGCTCCTTCAAAGACCAGATAACTTGTATGCCGAACCCTGAAAAACCTGAAGGAATTTCACCACTACAGTCACGCCAACTATACGGAGCTAAGAAAAATAGCTCCAACAAAATTTTCTCCCTCTGTCCAAATGAAACTACTTCCGTTCCGATGAAGTTGAAGCATGCTTCTATCCATTGCTCCTTGGTGACGTCCTTCCAATGTTTCTTTACCTCACATGCATCATAGGGCACTGTTTCTCTTCTTGCTTCTAGTGGGAGTTGCTTTTTCTTTCTTGGACTCATTTGGAGAGTTTCGATGCTCTGTAGCGTCGACACTTCGATAAGAAAAGAAGCTGTAAAAGTAGAAATAACCCTCATAACATGCTGAGCGAGCGTGGAGTGGACGATGCTACGATGATGAAGGGCGAGTCGAGAAAGTGTGATGGGTGAGAGCGACGTTTCACTCCTTATGTACCCTGTCCTAGATAATCCTCTTAAACAGCTGAAAAGACTCTCTCAGTACAGAGTCTCTACTCAATTAAGTGATCTGTTAAGTAAGTTTTCACATGCTACTTGACTACTGCAGGTGGGTTTAGACTTAAGCAGCTTAGTGCACACACGTGTCTGTTAGAAAGCTACCTGCACACCTGCCTTCCTTTTTCACTAGTATTTACCCCTTGCCGACTAATAAGGCGCCTATACACGTGTCAGCCTCCTTATATACGTCATTCTTCCTCTCGAGAGGAAGAAGCGTGTCTCTTCGTTTTTTTTTTGTTTAAGAAGTGAGGGTCTTTAAGATCACGTGCCTGGAAGCGACTTGATGAAGCAAGTGACTAGAAGCGACGACGTCACATGCTTTAATGAGGCGATCAGCTGTGACTGGCGGCGGCGGCGGCGGTGGCGGCGGCGGTGGTGCTGGTGGTGGTGGTAGTAGACGTTACTGTGGTCAGAGGTGATATGGTTTTTTTCCAACAGAAATCAGAGCTTTTATACAGAGGGAGTTTAATCCTATTTCCAACAGCACCCCAGCTGTCCAGCAGCCGCTCCGCTCCGTAAGAGCTTCTTAAGAGCTTAGATGACGAGGGGGATGTCATCACCATCTTTGGTGGCCAGCTGAAAATGGTGTTTTTTCTTTATCCATTAGCCTTACCTCCTACTCCCTACCTGAGGACGACTCTCTCCCCCTTTAGCATTCATTGTAACAAACGTCAGAGGTCAGGTGAAAATCGGATTTTCATGCACAGCCTTAGTCAGCTGTCACGCCTATTGAACTAGCTAGCCGCCGCCGGCCGGTCTACTCACCCCAGCTGTCCAGCAGCCGCTCCGCTCCGTAAGAGCTTCTTAAGAGCTTAGATGACGAGGGGTATGTCATCGCCATCTGTGGTGGCCAGCTGAAAATGGTGTTTTTTTTCCTTATCCATTAGCCTTACCTCCTACCCCCTACCTGAGGACAACTCTCTCCCCCTTTGGCATTCATTGTAACAAACGTCAGAGGTCAGGTGAAAATCGGATTTTCATGCACAGCCTTAGTCAGCTGTCACCCCTATTGAACTAGCCGGCCGCCGCCGGCCAGTCTACTCACCACGGCAGGAGGCGGTGATTTTTTTTTGTTTTACACTTAAGTCGCTCACCACATGCACACGACTGTACTCACAGACAGACACTCCCGTCTTAGGGGGTCCTGCTTCACACTACACGCCTCCTGTAGTTTTTTTGTATACACACTCTAAGCTCATGACTGCTTAATCCTTTATACAGCTAATGCGCGTTGAATTAGTACAGTCGGTACACCGCCCGCTCATGGCAGTCCATCTCTCAAAAAAAAAGGAGGGAGGGGGGAAAGAGATCCAGCTGAAAACGTCATGACTTATGTCTTTTGTTTCTCTTTGGGAATGTCCGCCGGTCAGCTGGTGGCAGCAACTGCTTAATCCTTTATACAGCTAACGCACGTTGAATTGCTGAACAAGGCAGTAAGTAGCTTAGCTCGTGTCAGTCGATCTCTCAAAGGGGAGGGGGAAAGGGATCCAGCTGAAAACGTCATGCCTTATGACTTTTTGTTTCTCTTTGTGAATAGTCACCGGTCAGCCGGCGGCAGCTGAAGAGAGCTGTAAGTAGCTTAGCTCTAGAAGCGAGAAGGAGTATATAAGGGGCCTGGAAACATCCGTTCACTCACTCAGTCTTTTGCTGCTCTCTACAGGCACCACCATGAGCAAAACACAACAACTACTGTCGTCCAAGGATCTAATCGAGTTCAAGAACAAGAAGAATACGCAGAACGGTGATCGTTTACTGTCAGCGTCTCCTCTTGCTACTGAAATTGAGACTACCGCCGCAACCGCTTGGTCTTATCACCCTCCCGCTGTAGCGAGCGCACACAGCAGTAGTAGTGGTAGTAGTAGTCGTCGTAGTAGCGACGTTGTTACACTCGCGACGGTTGTTGCTGCTGAGCACGCTGCTGCTGCTACTGCTGCGCCTGCTGCTGCTACTGCTGCTGCTGCTGCTGCTGCTGCCGCGCCTGTTACTGCTGTGCCTGCTGCTGCTGCTGCTGCTGCTGCCGCGCCTATTACTGCTGTGCTTGTTACTGCTGCGTTTGCTGAGGCTGCTGTGCCTGCTGCTGCTGTGCCTGCTACTGCTGCGCCTGCTACTGCTGCACCTGTGTCAGCCTCCTTATATACGTCATTCTTCCTCTCGAGAGGAAGAAGCGTGTCTCTTCGTTTTTTTTTTGTTTAAGAAGTGAGGGTCTTTAAGATCACGTGCCTGGAAGCGACTTGATGAAGCAAGTGACTAGAAGCGACGACGTCACATGCTTTAATGAGGCGATCAGCTGTGACTGGCGGCGGCGGCGGCGGTGGCGGCGGCGGTGGTGCTGGTGGTGGTGGTAGTAGACGTTACTGTGGTCAGAGGTGATATGGTTTTTTTCCAACAGAAATCAGAGCTTTTATACAGAGGGAGTTTAATCCTATTTCCAACAGCACCCCAGCTGTCCAGCAGCCGCTCCGCTCCGTAAGAGCTTCTTAAGAGCTTAGATGACGAGGGGGATGTCATCACCATCTTTGGTGGCCAGCTGAAAATGGTGTTTTTTCTTTATCCATTAGCCTTACCTCCTACTCCCTACCTGAGGACGACTCTCTCCCCCTTTAGCATTCATTGTAACAAACGTCAGAGGTCAGGTGAAAATCGGATTTTCATGCACAGCCTTAGTCAGCTGTCACGCCTATTGAACTAGCTAGCCGCCGCCGGCCGGTCTACTCACCCCAGCTGTCCAGCAGCCGCTCCGCTCCGTAAGAGCTTCTTAAGAGCTTAGATGACGAGGGGTATGTCATCGCCATCTGTGGTGGCCAGCTGAAAATGGTGTTTAATTTTTTCCTTATCCATTAGCCTTACCTCCTACCCCCTACCTGAGGACAACTCTCTCCCCCTTTGGCATTCATTGTAACAAACGTCAGAGGTCAGGTGAAAATCGGATTTTCATGCACAGCCTTAGTCAGCTGTCACCCCTATTGAACTAGCCGGCCGCCGCCGGCCAGTCTACTCACCACGGCAGGAGGCGGTGATTTTTTTTTGTTTTACACTTAAGTCGCTCACCACATGCACACGACTGTACTCACAGACAGACACTCCCGTCTTAGGGGGTCCTGCTTCACACTACACGCCTCCTGTAGTTTTTTTGTATACACACTCTAAGCTCATGACTGCTTAATCCTTTATACAGCTAATGCGCGTTGAATTAGTACAGTCGGTACACCGCCCGCTCATGGCAGTCCATCTCTCAAAAAAAAAGGAGGGAGGGGGGAAAGAGATCCAGCTGAAAACGTCATGACTTATGTCTTTTGTTTCTCTTTGGGAATGTCCGCCGGTCAGCTGGCGGCAGCAACTGCTTAATCCTTTATACAGCTAACGCACGTTGAATTGCTGAACAAGGCAGTAAGTAGCTTAGCTCGTGTCAGTCGATCTCTCAAAGGGGAGGGGGAAAGGGATCCAGCTGAAAACGTCATGCCTTATGACTTTTTGTTTCTCTTTGTGAATAGTCACCGGTCAGCCGGCGGCAGCTGAAGAGAGCTGTAAGTAGCTTAGCTCTAGAAGCGAGAAGGAGTATATAAGGGGCCTGGAAACATCCGTTCACTCACTCAGTCTTTTGCTGCTCTCTACAGGCACCACCATGAGCAAAACACAACAACTACTGTCGTCCAAGGATCTAATCGAGTTCAAGAACAAGAAGAATACGCAGAACGGTGATCGTTTACTGTCAGCGTCTCCTCTTGCTACTGAAATTGAGACTACCGCCGCAACCGCTTGGTCTTATCACCCTCCCGCTGTAGCGAGCGCACACAGCAGTAGTAGTGGTAGTAGTAGTCGTCGTAGTAGCGACGTTGTTACACTCGCGACGGTTGTTGCTGCTGAGCACGCTGCTGCTGCTACTGCTGCGCCTGCTGCTGCTACTGCTGCTGCTGCTGCTGCTGCTGCCGCGCCTGTTACTGCTGTGCCTGCTGCTGCTGCTGCTGCTGCTGCCGCGCCTATTACTGCTGTGCTTGTTACTGCTGCGTTTGCTGAGGCTGCTGTGCCTGCTGCTGCTGTGCCTGCTACTGCTGCGCCTGCTACTGCTGCACCTGCTAGCGCTGCGCTTGCTCCTGCTGCTGCTGCTGCTGCTGCTGCTGCTGCTGCTGCTGCTGCTGCTGCTGCTGCTACACCTCTTGCTGCGACTACCGCTACTAGTACTGACACGCAGCACGTTGCACAGAACCTCTCCACCGCTTCATCAACCGACGCCATCAACGCTGCTCGCGCTGAGACTTACAGCTATTCGGACACTCAGCCCCAGCAGCGCGTAGTAGACATGCATGTCCTAAAGCAACAGGGTGAAACAGAGAACGACGCTGACGACGAGGCGTACGAGGAACCCGAAGGGTCACGGGCGCACAGTCCGTTTTTCGACCTCATTTCCACTGGTAGTGCGTCCGGTCCGTGGCGACTGCCCTCACCAATACCTTACGAAGTCATGTGGTTGCCCTGTTCCGACAACGAGTCGTCTGATACCAGCGCAGACGCTGCTCCTGTTATTGGTTCTGCTGCAGTAGTACCTGTATCATCATACTTCAGAGCCGTTAGGATACTTGTCAGACGCTATGCTACTGAAAATAAGTAGTAAGTTGCCGACATCAGATTACATACGGTTAGGTTCATTCCTTGAAGTGAACTTGAAGGATATGGGATATCTCAGTTGTGAGACAAGTGTCATAACTCAAGCTAGAGAAATGTTCACTACTTGGTACCAGAAAAGTTGTACTAGTAGGTGGAAGGACCTAGCCGCCGCCTTGGAAGAATCTTACCGTATGGACCTCATCAAATTCTCACGTGAGTACATGGACAAGCATGACATGTGGGATGGCTTAGAGAGTGGAGACATGGAGTGGAAAGTGCAGAAATATTTCTCTCTTTTAGCTGAGCTCTGCCCTAGAGACTGGAAGACCATAGGGATCTACTTAGGGTTGACTTCTCATGAAGTAGCTTCCATCTCTCAACCTGTGCCTTCTGACAGGACTGTGAAGAACCCTGTCTATGAAGTGCTGAAAGCTTGGAAGTACAACGAGACGTCTGAGCCTATGGCTCTGATGAAAGTGTTGGAAGACTACATGGGACGCGGCGACGTCGCAATGTATGTTCAAGGGTTGTATGCAGCTGTACCCAAAGAAATAAAAGTGAGCTGTGACACTCCAGTGTTGACCACTCTCGTCTGATCCCTGCAGTAAGATGGACATCTGTTGAAATCGATCCTACACTACAGACGTCTTTCACTATGCTAATAGCATCGTGTGGTAAGAGGCGTCTAGTATTCGAAGTGATAAACAACGTTTATTTTTTTAATATTTGGTAAATAAGTGAAAAAACAAAAAAAAGAAAAACATGCCGCAGGACGTTTGCGAAAAGTGTTTCAAAATTTTTAAAAGACCGTACAATCACGAGTGACCCGTAGAAAAATGAAGAACAATACCTAAGTTTTGCCCTCTATGCAGCGATGTCGGCTAGCGTCGCATACGACTTTCCGGGGTAGGAGGGGCAGCGTACGTCAGAGAATCCGACGCAGATTCCGACCCCTTGTTAGACCGAGTTTAAAATCACATAAACGAGAACGCCAAAGTCATCGAGAAAGCTGTGCTAGAAGTTTACCGACCAACCTTAGCGAAGTTACATGTAGCGATAGGTGAAGCTCTCCTGCTAGAGGAAGCGACATTCACCCCTTCTCCAGGCGGCTTCGCTGCAGCTCACACCAGACAACCGTTAGTTCAACTGAAGAAGCGGCTTCTGAGATACATCCGTCAAGCTCCAGTCGTACGCTTCAACTCGGAGAGTTACGACTTGAACCTGATCAAAAAATACGCCTTCACTCGTTATTTGCCTCCGGAGACCGAAGAAACCAACAATTCAGCGTCATAAAGAGAAGCAATCAATAGTTGACGGTTTACACACAGTTTTCTTGGACGTAGTAGTCAACTTTTTTAGCACTTGGTTACAGCTACGCGAATTATTTGCGAGCTTTCACTACAAACGAAGAGAAAGGTTGCTTTACTTACGAATGGATGACGTATACCAAGAAACTAGTAAACAAAAAACCCCTGCCACCGAGATCGACTTTTGACAGCGAACTGACGGGCGTCAAAATGGCCGAAATCCGACTACGCCACATGTCAGAAAGTTTAGTATGACAAGAAGAAGCAAACTATGACAGATTACTTGATCCACTACAACAACGAAGACGTCAAATCTTTCATAGAAGCTTTTTGAAAAAATCACGCTATTTTTTTCCAACATAGCAGCATTGTCATGTTGAAAGACGCCATCTCTCTCGCCAGTTTGACTTTACAAGACCTCTTCCAAAAAACCTATAAGCCGTGTTCACAACGTTCCCTCCGTTCGACGCCGTCCTCCACGCTCTGATCAAAGAAAATGTAGTCAGTGGTCCTTCCATCATCTTCCATAGATTTCACGAGAAAGAGTGTATAGGTGTCTTATAAGTCGGCAGAGGGTGAATACTAGTGAAAAAAGGAAGGCACGTGTGCAAGTAGCTTTTTCTAACAGACATGTGTGTGAACTAAGCTGCTTAAGTCTAAACCCACCTGCGGTAGAAGCTCTGTACTTAGAGAGTCTTTTCAGCCGTTTAAGAGGCTTATCTAGGACAGGGTACATAAGGAGTGAAACGCCGCTGTCACCAGTCACACTTTCTCCACCCGCCCTTCATCTTCGTAGCATCGTCCACTCTACGCTCGCTCAGCACGTTACGATGGTTAGTTCTGCTATTTTCTTTATTTATGAAAGTGTTGACGCTACAGAGCATCGAAACCCTCTCGAAATGAGTCCAAGAAAGAAAAAGCAACTCCCACTTGAAGCAAGAAGAGAAACGGTGCCCTATGATGCATGTGAGGTAAAGAAACATTGGAAGGATGTCACCAAGGAGCAATGGATAGAAGCATGCTTCAACTTCATCGGAACAGTAGTTTCATTTGGACAGAGGGAGAAGATTTTGTTAGAGCTATTTTTCTTAGCTCCGTATACTTGGCCTGACTGTGGTGAAATTCCTTCAAGTTTGTCAGTCTTCGCCATACAAGTTATCAACTCCTTGAAGGAGCTTCGATATATGCAAGGCACTCAGGAGGAGATTGTCAAGAAAATGACGGAATTCGAAACAGGCGAAGACACAATATGGTGCGAGGAGACGACATATGCGGACGATGATCTGGAGTCCATCATTTGTAGTCCGTTGGAACATTATGTTAAAGACTTTGAGGACATGCTAGACAGCACTGAGATGAACCCGAAAGAGAGATCCCTTACTGCACAGAAAGAGGCCAAAGCTGTGTTGGAAAAGCACAAGTTTGGTCAAGGATTCACTCTTCAAAGCAGCTGTGTGAGTGTGATAAAAAGTCTTGTGTTGAAACATTCAGACATGAAGTTTTCGCGTGCTGTCGACACACTTCCTTTGCCTGAACTGATGATGAACATGATCGACCCTATGGTACCAACACGTTTCGACTCTGCCAATTGTCCCATGTATAAAATGGTTTCAAGTTTTGCCCGTGGCCGATGGCTAAACGATCCACTGAAGTCAGAAAACCTCCTTGATTTAATCAATTGACTAAATGTATTTTCTCATACTAGTATTAGTAGCATTAGTAATAGCGGCTACTCAGTCTCGTGCAGCACAAGCAGCAGTATCTGTCAGCGGCATCCGTGACATCGTCAGCAGCAGCAGCAGCAGCTGCACAAGCAAAAGACAAACGCCGTAGTCTCCTCATCCAGACCTCCGCTAGTAGCGCTCTATAAGCGCAAGCAGTGGCTGTGAACCCCCTCCTCCCGCCGTACACACGGGTAAATATCAGAGTCGGCCAATGTCGCCAATACTACTCTCATACAAGGGTCAGGCGCTGCTGACCTATAATAGATGAGTCAAGGCCTATTCTACTGAGGGTCAGGCTACGCCGGAAATTCAATAACAAGCTGGACTTTGGCAAATTTGCTTGAAAGTCTGGCCAGCAAGAGTCCGGCATACTCTCCCAAGAGTTCAGCATTGCCAGACTATGGCATGAGGATCCCGCATGGACAGACTTTCAAAAGCAAGTTTGCCAAACTCCAGCTTTTTATTGAATGTCCGGCGTAGCCTGACCCTCACTAGAATAGCCCTTGACCCATCTATTATAGTCCAGCAGTGCCTGACCTTTGTCTGAAGGTAGAATTAGCGCTATTGTGTGCCTCTGATGTTTGCCTGTGTGTAGTCAAACCTCGCCTGAGAGAGACATACTTCAGAAAGAAAAGAAAGCGGCGTGAGAAGGTGACGGGATCCTGAGTGTCAACCCTAAGACTTACATTTGCTACGATCAAATCAGCGGCACCGGTGAAAGAAAATCTCAAAAAAAGTGTACAGAAGTAGTCGTCTTCTTAAATGTTTTCGAAAACGAAAAACTCTCCTTGCGGTAAATATAAATTTCAAAAGTGGTACGAACCAAAAATGGACACTTACACCATAGAGAAAGATGACGTGCGCTACTTGTATTATAAGCGTCGCGTGCATTCTAACGGTGTGACAACGAGTCCTTTAAAATATGAAAAAAAAGTGTGTTATTGATTGATTGAGCGCATCTTTTCAAAAAAAAGAGTGTTATTAGAATTGAAAAAAATAAAATAAAAAAATAAAATAAAATTATTGTTGTGTTTATTTTCATACGTCTTCTTTTATTAGTAAGTAAAACAAATATAACAATTAACTAGCGTGTCCTCTTAAAGTGACACTTCCTCCGGTCGCTGCTGAATCGTCTAATTAAGGCATGTGTCGTCGTCACTTCTAGTCACGTGACTCATCAGGTCACTTCGGGTCGCGTGATCCTAAAATCGATCACTTCCTAAACAAAATTAAATTAAGAGACACATTTCTTCATGACCCAACCAATCAGAGGTCTCCATTTGACCAGAAGTAGGCCCCTCATTTGCATAAATGGGTCACTTCCGGTGTACCAGCCAATCAGAAGCCTCTAACTAAGTCAAGGTCACTTGACGTCACTTCCGGTATGCCCTTATATGTACATGTGAAGGTCACATGACGTCACTTCCGGTATGCCCTTATATGGGCGTGTGACGTCACATGCCGTCACTTCCGGTATGCCCTTATATGGGCGTGTGACGTCACTTCCGGTCAAAATGGAAGCCTCTGATTGGCTGAGTCATGACCTTGACCTCTAACTAGGTCAAGGTCACGTGACGTCACTTCCGGTATGCCCTTATATGGGCATGTGACGTCACTTCCGGTCAAATGGAGGCTTCTGATTGGCTGCAGGTCGATTGAGTAATAAACAGTACTTAACTATAGTCCCGTTCCGATACATACTATACTACTAGCACTGTTATAATGGTCACGGTTTGTGACCTGAACTCAGAATCCCCTGCCACCCCCTGTACTGTGGGTTACCTCTCCACCTTCGCTGGTATGCATATATATCATCGCTGGCAAGACATTACTGCTATTCCTTTTTCACAGCATATTGGTTATTACCTTATTTGTTATCATAAAATGGTACTTTTGATGATTGTAAATGTATTTCAGAACATCAGCTAGTAAAATAAACTCAATATTAATTGAAAGTTAGCAACTGGGACCCTAGTACGCCTGCAATAAGGGCTCTTTACACTGATCACGTCACAAAGGAGGATAAGCCCACTACATTGTATTTGAATTGCAAATTCTGTGTTATTCCGACCACTGGCTCAACGTTAAAGCCCCAGCTCTCCTATAAATAGGGCTGAGTACCTGTCCCGACTGCGCCCTGACTGTCGGTGGAGGGGTACCGAGACCTGCGGGTTTAAGTGATCATTGGTTACTCTACTGTTGGCTCAATGGTGGGCTTTGTTTCTTTTTTCCAATGTCTTCCCAATTTGGAACACCACCATGCCAACCTTTCTACGGGGCGTATTGTAAATGTTGCATTTAGACTATTGATATGAAACCCGATCTATGGGATCTAATTAGGTAACAGTGATAATTTCACCGGTGACTGATCGTAAGACCAGTTAACGAGGCTCAGGGGGGTTCCACTGCTAGACCATCTGTACTCTCGTTCCAAAATCCTTCCGAAGGAAGGCTCTGGTAACAGCCAAATGACCTTGAACTTTGGATTTTGGGCAACCCCTGCTGGTAGGCTGGAACCAGTGGGTAGGAACCAGAATGTATGATGGTAGTTTTAGGTAGTTTTACCATCAGCCTTTCTGGTTCCATTTCCTGTTCCTGTTTGCTGGTTCCAAGCTACCAGCAAGGGTTGCCCAGACCCAGCAAAATCCCAACATTTGGCAGTTACTAGAGCCTTCCTTCGGAAGGATTTGGGAACGAGAGTAGACCATCTGTGACAAGTATTGAGGGAGGTGGGTCTTCTATACCCTAACCTACCTACTTCACCTGCCAGATTTCCAACTGAGTTGTGAATCACTCTCCACCAGATGTTGTGGTGGGAGGGTGACTGGTGGGGGCACACAGCTATTGGTTCAGTATTGTCCCCTCCTGTCCTGGGAGAGTGTGGGGACCGCTCACCTGGCCAGACACTGTAAATCTAATTTACAGTGGGGTCCAAAACACCTAAAAAAGGGTTCTAGCCTGGGTATATAAAATACCCAATCTGTCCCAACAGGATGGTTTCGACATTAGTCTCATCAGTAGCCTTGTGGGAGGTATTTTTGATTAAAAAACCGAATAATTGGTTTATGTAGGAACAGAGTCTGTAGACTTGCTCTTACCCTGCTAGCACCACCCATCTAAATCACGTAAATATTATGTAAAATTTACGAGAAACACATCGGTTTTACATAATAATGATGTAGTTCAGACGAGTGGTGCTAGCAGGGTAGTCTTCATAGAAGACTGGGTCACCCAGTGATAATTGTAGTCAGTGGGTTGGGACAACTCAGATGGTCTGGGGACTGCCTTTGTCAGGTTTGTCCAAAAAGGTGACAGGTATAACTTGTCGGTCCACGGGGGAAGTGCTAGTGACACATTCATATGTGTTACTTTTTCAGGGAAAATTTAAATATCCGCAAGATGTGGGTATTTATATGGTCCACCTTGGACCTACAGTCCCTCGGTGGATATTAAATATTCGCCTGTGGAGCACTATTTTACCTGAAAAGTAACACATACACAGTGATAATTTCACAGGAGAACCGTGGATCATTGTGAAGTGTTAACCAACGCTGTGGATAAGAATCTTTCTACCACCACACCCTAATGTAAGCGTTGGGCAATATAGTAGATGGACGGAGCACCATAATTACATCGCCTCAGTACATAGCCTCGCGCTCTTGTATTTTGATGATGTTTTAATTAAAGACCTGGCCTAGATAAAACAATGCGGCTGTGTTCAATTTGGCGGTGCCCTTTCCCCCGGCGCTTATACAAGACAGGTGCTCATTCAAGATCATGTTTCAGCACTTAAGAAACATTTGGAGGCCTTTATAACCGTCGCTCATACAAGACCAGTTCTCTATCAAACCCAGGCGCTTTATCCAATTCGTTGTTTGTTTATTACCGGTACATGGGTGCATGAAGGATTTAGGTATCTGCTGAGACTTTTAGCAAATGTAGTTATGCATTTCCTACAATGATATTGCGAATATGATAAAATGGTGAATTGCTGTCACATAACAAACAACACCAGATGAAAAAACAGCATATTAGATGCAAGGTATTGCACTTTAAAAACATTATATAACTTGATAAAACAGCATATTAAATTAAAGCGATTGCACTTCTAAATAAAATGCAACTTGTGAAAGTAGTATATCAAATCAAAGCGATTGCACTTTTAAATAAAATGTAACTTGAGAAAACAACATATTAAATCAAAGCGATTGCACTTCTACACAAAATGCAACTATAAAACCAATATTGGATGAGGTTTACCTTACCTGAGTGTATCTGACGGTGTTGCCGTGGGTGCCTGGTGTAGGGGGTAGTTACAGGTAGATCAGCTCACCTCACCTGCCGCATTCTGGACACACCTGTACCGCTGTATACACCCCCACCCCTTTATATACAGCCACACACACAGTTCCAGCTACGTACACAAGGCCCACTCATTTCTCGTCAGGGAGGGGGGCTGTGACAGGTACATTTCCCCTAACCCCCACCCTTCCCACAGTGATATAAAATATAGTTTCAGAAATAAACACCCCAGCCCACTATAAACCCCCTAACCAGAACTATGCTCAGGTGTATTGATGCAGGGCAAGCGATGATCAGATGATATATTTCGTTTTGACACCCACCGATCCATCAACTAGTCCACACACATGAAACGATATTCTGTGGTTACAGCTTATTTTATAGCCCAGACATCTTTTGTTCTTACGATGTCATCATTTGGCCAGGCCTGAGTAGATTTTGTATACTATTGGCCCTCGTCTTTACTGTACAACACGAATGTCGTGTCAACCATGGTTGTTCATATGCACATAATACATTTTAAATGTTGATAGTAGTCCAATATAGAAATCTGTAGAAATATTTCTAGTCCAGAAGATAGTCCAAAAGTCGGTGGCGTTCAGTGTACTTGATCTATTTAACCCCCCCCCCCTTATGAGCAATGAGACCTATACTGGGGGAGGGGGTTAGAGCTTATATAGAGGGTGTTAACAGTTAAGTAAATACCAGGGAGGGAGGAGGGGATGCAGGGAATGTCACGAAGGTCCCATGCCTATTATTGTATAGCATGTTAACATTCCCCTTCTAGCCCCTTGTTTACTTCTATCCTGGACACCTGTATTGAACAGAACCGCTAGAAACATTTTCTGTTATGAAACGGTTCTACAGTGAAATCCCCCGAATGCTGCAAACACTGTACTTCTATTTTGCCATAATTTGTTTTTGTCATAGATGTTTTCTCTTCAATAAGGTGAATATTTGTCTTCTTCCCTATATGTCGGTTTCGGGGTTTATGCTCCCAAAGGATTTTTTTATGTTTGTCTTGTTAATTCTAGTTGGGTAATGATGGGTCATGGGATTTGAAATCGATGCTCAGGGAGAAAAGCGAAGACCGTTAGAAAATAAAGGTTTTGCATACAGATAATTATGTCATCAAATATAGGCTAACCACACAAGGTGAAGCTTGTGACTGTATATGATACCTCAATACTATAGTTATTATTATCATTATTATGTTTTTAGGCAGTACAATCATCCTCCGCGCACCACACCGATTTTAGTCCTCTTTGTGTGTGTGCATGTGCTGCTATTGGTGTGGTTGTATTTAGAGCAGCACTTATAGAAGTAAAGCTGCCTGTATCGTGTTGTGAATCGAATATCACAGGTGCTTAGTTAATCATATTTACACCGCCTGGGTGCTGTTTCTCCACATGATACAGACATCCGTAATAATGCAGAAAAATATTCAGTATTATCTGGAGAAAAAAAAAAATTCTTGTACCACACATGGCACTTTTACATACAAATGTAAGTCTACTAATGTATATCTGTAATTGAATGTGGACGTCCACATAATATGAGTTTTGAGTTTGGATTTTTTATTTGGCATTAATACGTCACAATAGTGGGGCATTTCTCAACTAAGGCCAATAGAGTATTTACAATCCATACGCAGTATGCTCAAAGAATAAAGTCTCTCATATTGGGATTAAGGATCACAGTGTCTGTCATACGGTAACTCTTAGTGTTCAAGTTCAAGTTCATAGTTTTGATAGATTCATAACATATATTGGTACACAAGTATCGGTATGTATACGGGATATATATATGTGCTTAGTGTCCATGGAGATACATCTTTATAGTATTACCATAATAACATACTGAATGATAATTGCACACTAAATGATAATTGGCTCCAGATGCCTGAGATCATGAGGTGTCAAGCTGCACAGGAACTCGTCCTTTGTGGGTGTTTTTGTGGGAATTGACGAGCAGAAATAGTTTAGGTGAAATCCGTATTATACGGACCATTTTTGACCCTCAGTATTATGTGGAGAAACAGCACCCTGGTGAAGCATATTGAAATACAATATATACATATTGAGGCCCATTTCCTCAACCCCCCCTTCGTCCCCCACCCTCCCCACAGTGATATAACATGGTTTCAGAAATAAACACCCCATCACACTATAAACCCCCTGACCAGATTTATGCACAGATGGACTGATGATCAAAAATACATTCTGTTAACCTCCACTGTGTCCATCACATAGTCCACACACATGAAAGGATATTCTGTGGTTATAGCGTTTTTATAGCCCAGGCATGTTCTTACGATGTGGTCGTTTGGCTAGCCCTGAGTAAATTTTGTATGCTATTGGCCCTTGTCTTTACTGTCCAACACGAATGTCCTGTCAACCATGCTTGCCTACATGCTTATACGCATTTCTGACGTTGATAGTAGTCTAATATAGAGATCAGTGGAAATATTTCTAGTCCAGAAGATAGTCCAAAAGTCGGTGGCGTCCAGTGTCTTTGATCTATTTTACCCCCCCCCCCCCGCTCCCCCTATGAGCAATGAGAGCTATACTGGGGGAGGGGGTTAGAGCTTATATTGAGGGCGTTAACTGTTATGTAAATGCCAGGGAAGGGGGAGGGGATGTAGGGGGTGTCACGAAGATCCCACATGTATCATTGTATAGCATCTATACATTCTCCTTATACCCCTTGGTTTACTTCTATCCTGGACACCTGTATTGAACTAATGCATACAACTGTTCTACATACTAGTAAACATTTTCTGTTACGAAACTGTTCTACAGTGAAATGCAGCAAATACTGTACTTTCATTTTGCCACAATTTATTCCAGTCATCAATGTTTTCTCTTTGATAAGGTGAATAAGGGGACAGTCTTCCACGCACCACACCGATTAAAATCCTTTTGGTGTGTGTTGCAGTAGGCGTGGTTGTATTTAGAGCAGCGCATATAGAAGTAAAGCTGACTGTATCCTGTTGTTAATTGAATATGACAGGTGCTTAGTTAATCATATTTACACAGCCTGGGTGCTGTTTCTCCACATAATATAGACATCTGCATAATGGAGACAAATATTCTGTATTATATGGAGAAAAAAAGAATACATTTTCTTGTACCACACATGGCACTTATATATACAAATGTGGATCTCTGCAATTGAATGTGGACGTCCACATAATATGAGTTTTGAGTTTAGATTTTTTATTTGGCATTAATACGTCACAATAGTGGGGCATTTCTCAATTAAGGCCAATAGATTATTTACAATGCATACGCAGCATACTATATATACTCAAAGAATAAAATCTCTTATAATATTATTGGGATTTAGGATCACAGTGTCTGTCATACGGTTACTCTTAGTGTTCGAGTTCAGGTTCATAGTTATGATAGATTCATTACATATATCGGTACACAAGTATCGGTATGTATACGGGATATATATATGTGCTTAGTGTCCATCATTATTGTGTTACCATAATTGCACACTAAATGATAATTTGCTCCAGAGGCCTGAGATCATGAGGTGTCAAGCTGCACAGGAACTTGTCCTTTGTGGGTGTTTTTGTGGGAATTGACGAGCAGAAATAGTTTAGGTGAAATTCGTATTATACGGACCATTTTGGACCCTCAGTATTATATGGAGAAACAGCACCCTGGTGAAGCATATTGAAATACAATATATACGTATAAAGGCCCATTTCCCTGACCCCCCCCCTTCGTCCCCCACCCTCCCCACAGTGATATAATATGGTTTCAGAAATATACACCCCATCCCATTATAAACCCCCTAACCAGAACTATGCTCAGATGGACTGATGATCAAAAAATACATTCTGTTAACCTCTACTGTATCGATCACATAGTCCACACACATGAAAGGATATTCTGTGGTTATAGCTTTTTTATAGCCCAGGCATGTTCTTAAGATGTGGTCGTTTGGCTAGGCCTGAGTAGATTTTGTATGCTATTGGCCCTCGTCTTTACTGTCCAACATGAATGTTGTGTCAACCATGGTTGCCTACATGCTTATACGCATTTCTGACATTGATAGTAGTCTAATATAGAGATCAGTGGAAATATTTCTAGCCCAGAAGATAGTCCAAAGGTCGGTGGTGTCCAGTGTCCTTGATCTATTTACCCCCCCTCCCCCTATGAGCAGTGAGCCCTATACTGGGGGAGGGGGTTAGAACTTACATAAATCCCAGGAAGGGAGGATGGAGGGCATTGCAAGAAATGTAAATCCCAAGGAGCGGATGTAGGGGGTGTCATGAAGATCCCACGTGTATCATTGTATAGCATGAAGATCCCACATGTATCATTGTATAGCATCTACACATTCTCCTTATACCCCTTGGTTTACTTCTATCCTGGACGCCTGTATTGAACTAATGCATACAATCGTTATGTATACTAGGAACAACTTTCTGTTATGAAACTGTTCTACAGTGAAATGCAGCAAACACTGTACTTTCATTTTGCCACGATCTATTCCAGTCATCAATGTTTTCTCATTGATAAGGTGAATGAGGGGACGGTCCCCCGTGCACCACACCGAGTTTAGTCCTCTTTGTGTGTGTGCATGTGCTGCTATTGGTGTGGTTGTATTTAGAGCAGCACATATAGAAGTAAAGCTGCCTGTATCGTGAGTAGTATAGTATGTATCGGAACGGGACTATAGTTAAGTACTGTTTATTACTCAATCGACATGCAGCCAATCAGAGGCCTCCATTTGGTCACGTGACCCCCTCATTTGCATAATTACGTAATAGGCCACGCCCCCTCATTTGCATAATTACGTAATAGGCCACGCCCCCTTGATCACCAGCCAATCAGAGGCTTCCATTTGGTCACGTGACCCCTCATTTGCATAATAGGCCACACCCCCTTGATCACGTGACCCTTTCATTTGCATAATAAGCCACGCCCTCTTGATCACCAGTCAATCAGAGGTCGCCATTTGGTCACGCGACCCCCTCATTTGCATAATAGACCGCGCCCCCTTGATCACGCGACCCCTTCATTGACATGATAGACCACAACAACATCACGTGACTATCTTTGTTTGTAAACAACACCACGTGGCTCTCTTGTTTGTAAATAAGACCTACTAAGTTTAGGCATAGGTAACAGCAGTGTTTGTAAATAACGCCTACTATGTTTTCAGTCATAGGTGTCTAGAGCAGCAGCAGCAGCAGCATCTTCAGCAGCAGCAGCAGCAGCAGCAGCCGCGTCATAAGTGTCTAGAGCAGTAGCCACGTCATAGATGACTAGTGCAGCAGCAGCAGCAGCATCTTCAGCAGCAGCAGCAGCAGCAGCAGCATCATAGGTGTCTAGAGCAGGAGTAGCAGGAGTGTCATAGGTGTCTAGAGCAGTGGCAGCAGCAGCAGCAGCAGCATCATAGGTGTCTAGAGCAGGAGTAGCAGGAGCGTCATAGGTGTCTAGAGCAGTGGCATCATAGGTGTCTAGAGCAGGAGTAGCAGGAGCGTCATAGGTGTCTAGAGCAGTGGCAGCAGCAGTAGCAGCAGCGGCAGCAGCAGTAGCAGCAGCAGCATCAACAGTATCTTCAGCAAAAGCAGCAGCAGCCGCGTCATAGGTGTCTAGAGCAGTGGCAGCAGCAGTAGCAGCAGCGGCAGCAGCAGTAGCAGCAGCAGCATCAACAGTATCTTCAGCAAAAGCAGCAGCAGCCGCGTCATAGGTGTCTAGAGCAGCGGCAGCAGCATCTTCAGCAGCAGCAGCAGCAGTAGCAGCAGCGGCAGCAGTATCTTCAGCAGCAGCAGCGTCATAGGTGTCTAGAGCAGCAGCGTCATAGGTGTCTAGAGCATCAGCCGCAGCAGCAGCAGCATCTTCAGCAGCAGCAGCAGCGGCAGCAGCAGCCTCATCAGCAGCAGTAGCAGCAGCAGCAGCAACAGTTTGAGCATCAACAGCAGCTTCAGCAAAAGCAAAAGCCCGTAACTTAGCATCATGGGCATCAGCTATAGCCGTAACAGCGACACTGCGACTAGCAGAAGCAAAACAGACTATTTGTTTAGCAGCTGTACAAGCATTAATAGCATTAGCCCTAGCAGCAGCCGCAACAGCGGCACTTTTAGCAGACGTTGCAGCATCAGTAGCAGCAGCATCGTTAGCAAGAGCGGAAACAGTAGCAAAAAGATTAGCAGCACGAGCAGCAGCGGCGAGAGTAACAGCAACGTTGTTAGCAGCATTGGCAACTTCGTATGCTGCATGTGTAGCACGAACAGCGATACGAGCTTCACGTTTTGCACGAGCAGCAGCATTAGCTGCAGAAGTAGCCCTCACACTTTCCAGCCACCCGTACGAATCTTGATAAAAACCAACTTCCACCTTACGAGCTTCACGTTTTGCACGAGCAGCAGCATTAGCTGCAGAAGTAGCCCTCACACTTTCCAGCCACCCGTACGAATCTTGATAAAAACCAACCTCCACCTTGCTACTTGTTGACTCATCAGTAAACATGGACGTCTCCTCATGTGGTGTTGTCGCGGCTCTGTAGTAGTGTTGGGATTGCTCACATTCGGTAGAACGTAGAGTGATTCCTGATGACGCCATGCTGAAGGTGGTTGAAGAAGTGTGTGGGACTCATGTTTCACTCTCGCTTATGTACTAGGCTCCGAGATAAGCTTCTTAACTCAGGAGGAAAACTCTCACTAGGAAGGCGACCGGCTGTCTACCTGTGTAGGCGCGGGTTCGTTACATCTTTAATCCTGTTCGACCCTCCGAGGAAATACATGAAAAAAACAAAAGACTCGAATCCGCAGACAGTAGGAAGCTATAAGGAGCTTAACTCGTGTTTGATTTAAGCTGTCTACCACACGCACGCGCTTGTAGTCACAGCTAGAGTGGCAGACTTCTGTCCGCCCGCTGACGCATGACAATCGACTTTAGACACCCCCTGTAGTTTGTTTTTTTTGCATACACAGTTGACTAGCATCTTAAGCTCTTACTCAGCTATAAGCCCATAGACATGTAACGCGCATTACTCTTCTTTATGGTAATTATCAGATCGATTTAAGGGTGGAAAGAGCTTAGGTGATGTAGATCCCTCTCTAGCTGAAAACAGGCTTAGACTATAGCATGTAGGCAGCTGGCCGCGTTAAACACCCCTGTAGTTTTTTGTATACACTCTCGATCCCCTCTCTAGGTGAAAACAAAAGCTTAGAAGATGAGGTGATCCGGCCACTAGCTGGCGCGTCACACCTGGCGTTAATCACCCCCTGTAGGCTTTGTATACGCTCTCTAAGTGAAAAACAAAAAAGCTCCCTCCACGGGCTGGCGCGTCACACCTGTCGTTAAAACGCCCCCTGGAGTCTTAGTATACACAGGTGCCCCGCCTTATCTATTCACCAGCTATAAGCCCATATACGTGTACATGCGATTTTTGATACCCTCTCTGGAATAGGGTGGGGCTCAAGGTGAAAACAAGATTAGGCCATTCGCTCTCTCAGCTATATAAAGAGCCTCAATTGTTCTTGCAACAGCACTTCACCACCGGTACACTATCAGTCACGAGGCAGATGTTTGCGGCATGGGTCATACAGGTTACCTACTAATAGCGGTTTGGGTGAGTAGATCACTTTTTTCCCCTAAAAAACAACTAAAAAAAACCCACTTATGACTCAGGTATGTATATGTAGCACTGTTAGTGTAAGTACACAGTAGAATCTACTGTACTATAGACTCGGCCCTCTGAAGACGGCGGAGCGCGTTAATGCGCGGGTCTGTGGCGGCGTCACTTGTTTTTTATTCTAACTAAAAAGTCAGAAGTCGATCTACGACCTATCAAAGACAAATTTGTGATAAGTTCAAACTAAATAAGAGACAGTTTGAGCGTCTCTTAGTCGCTGTCAAAGATGCGAATAACGAACGCGCTGAGGGCGGGGTTCAGGTCACGTATAGTTCCTTGCTCTTTCGTCAGATGGCGCCACAATAGGGGATTTGTACATTCCTACGATGCTCGCGAACATTTCAACGCATAATGAGCTATATAGGCAACAAAGTGTGCTTCTGAATATATTAAAATATAAAAAACAATTCAATATTGTGTATTTCTGATAGAAATGAGGCAGTTTCTTTGAATACCAACTAAACTATAGCGAGATGAAAAATACCACACCATATCTAAGGCTTTATAAAAGATACATAGGCAGAAACTCTCGCCGAGTCGGCAATCTGAAAAACGAACCAACTCGTTGTGCCACAAGGGCCCCCACTCAACGGGGGCCTTTTGAGCTCAGGCATGTTGTTTCTCAACACTAGGTGTAATTAATTACGCCCATGTTGAGTAGCATCTACTAACCAACTGACAGTGTCAGTTGGTTGGCCCCTCTTTAGGGGCCACACAATAAATAAAGAATAGAGACCTAAGGGAACGTTCACAAACGTCTCCCCTTCCTACGGGGTGGGTGGGTCTTTGGGTTTAGTGACAAAACAGCGACATGTCAGTTCTCTTTTTTTTTCCAAGTCTACATATTATTTATGATTAAAAAAAATTAAAAAAAAAAACCACGCTAATAAAGTGCGCTGATCAAAAACTGAATAGAAAAATAACCAAAAATAGGTTGGTAGCTGATCGGTCGTTGTCACACGGTGCAGAAAATTTACCGCATATCGGACCAGGGGATAGTCTGGCAGCGACCCGCCACCCCGTTCACAAGCTGTGTACAGCACCCCGTTTCTCTTTGTCCATATTGGCTAAAAAAAAACAAAAACAGGACATTGTTGACTTGGCTATTTTACCCGTCTGGGTCTTATTATTTAAACACCTCGTGTTGACCCTGTGGGGCAGCGGGTACATGGAATAAACGTGTCCAAGTGCACGCTATCTAACACATAACCGAAGGTTACTGAGTTATGTAATAATAGTTATGTAATAATAACTGACCTATGAGGTCGCCAGTCAGTTTGCCGTGATTATTTTGACACACTCTCAGTTACTCGTAGCACATTTAATACATAATTAGACTCAGCCTCATATAAGACAGTCTCGGCCACGCAGGCTGCATATCGGACCAGGGAGATAGTCTGGCAGTGACCCACCAGCCCGTCCACAACCTGTGTACAGCACCCCTTGTCTCTTTGTCCATATTGGCTAAAAAAAAACAAAAAAAACAGGTCATTGTTGACTTTGGCTATTTTACCCGTCTGGGTCTTATTATTTAAATCACCTCGTCTTGACCCTGTGGGGCAGTGGGTATATGGAATAACCGTGTCCAAGTGTACTCTATCTAACACATAACCAAAGGTTACTGAGTTATGTAATAATAACCACCCTATGATCCTATGAAGGCGCCAGTCAGTTTGCCGTGATTATTTTGACATACTCTCAGTTACTCGTAGGGTATCTAATACATAGTTAGACTCAGCATCATATAAGACAGGCTCGGCCACGCCGGCTGCATATCGGACCAGGGAGATAGTCTGGCAGTGACCCAACAGCCCGTCCACAACCTGTGTACAGCACCCCGTGTCTCTTTGTCCATATTGGCTAAAAAAAAAAAACCCAAAAAAAAACAAAAAAACAGGTCATTGTTGACTTTGGCTATTTTACCCGTCTGGGTCTTATTATTTAAATCACCTCGTCTTGACCCTGTGGGGCAGCGGGTATATGGAATAACCGTGTCCAAGTGTACTCTATCTAACACATAACCAAAGGTTACTGAGTTATGTAATAATAACCACCCTATGATCCTATGAAGACGCCAGTCAGTTTGCCGTGATTATTTT
Organism: Harmothoe impar; assembly: GCA_947462335.1. Lineage (NCBI taxonomy): Eukaryota > Metazoa > Annelida > Polychaeta > Phyllodocida > Polynoidae > Harmothoe > Harmothoe impar. The sequence continues at coordinate 25,800,521 of OX381717.1, forward strand.
GACATACTCTCAGTTACTCGTAGGGTATCTAATACATAGTTAGACTCAGCATCATATAAGACAGGCTCGGCCGCGCCAGCCGCATATCGTACCAGAGGGATAGTCTGGCAGCAACCTGCCATCCCGTCTACAATCTGTGTACAGCAGTCTGGACCAGACCGCCAACTCTGGGTATAGCATTCTGGATGCCTGTAGCAAGACTGGATCTAACCCTTTAATAGTCGCATAGCGCTTTAATGTGCAGTGCCCGTTGTCGTCATAAGTCATGAATGCGGCACTCAGAGTTCCTCACCAGGGCTGCATGCATGCATACACTGGCATATCGACAAAGGGTGTAGCGCATTAAAGCACTATTGCCACCTTTAGCATTAAAGCGCTGAGGGTTTTTTTTTTTTTTGATAGTGTAGAAACCAATATCTGTCTAATTAAACCCCTTATCAGTGCTGTTTTTTTTTTGGTTTTTTTTCACATACAAAAGAATTAGGTAATGGCGCTGCAGTACTCTGAAAAGCGGTGGCGGTGAATTTCCATTTAGATCCTGAAAAGGGGGGCGGTCAGATGGCGTCAAGGCTCTGATAACACTGTACAACAAATTTTCAAAAATTGAAAAAAACCGGGACCAGACTCAATTATTCTTATGTATTTTGACCTGGGGAACTCAAAAATAGCACTCAAAATTGTGTGGTAAGTCTCAGTTTTCAGATATTCACATGGTCTTATTTGTATACCCAGTTAGAGCTTATATATACACTATTTGTTCAAAAAGTAGGAAAATGCTTCTTTTCATGAAAAACTCATTTTTAACTAGTTACATTATTAATATATTACTGATCTGTTATAGAAATAAATATTCTTTGTGAATAAATAAGTCCAAAATAACACTTTGTAACATATAACTAGTGCTTAAAAAGGTCGCTTTGTCTTCCGATTGTATTCCCCATAAGGACCACCTCTGACCATATTCCAGCAATGTACCTGGCTAATGTTTCATGTAAAATTAGGTTTAATGGTCAAATATCCTCATACAAGGATACCTTTTAGTAGGAAATTCATTCTGAAATGAATTTGCAAGGCCTGTTTTCAGGCTTGCGATATTGATGACATTTCCAATATTCTAGAGCCAATATCCAATATTTTGACTGTGTCAATGGCTACCATGGTAGCCAGAAACTGGCCTTTGTACCATTTTTGTCTACAAAAACCATTATAGATATAGAATTTTAATCCTAAAGATGTAACACCAATAATATATCATTGTATTCTGCATAAAGGGTTATCCGAGTAAATTTCTGCCTATCTATTACTCTTTTTGGGATCCTGGCACTGGTGGGGGCTAAAAACAGTAATAATAGCTTCCCTGAAGGTACCTCTTGTCAAAACGGGTCATAATCCTGATCTTAGTAGCTTAAAAAAATGTTATATCGCTTTAGGATGAATCTATATATTTTATGGTATTTTTTCAATTAATATCAGTAAAATATCAATAATTTAGCTTCATAACAGTGTAGAATCCTGTTTTTTACGGTATGTTACCACTAAATGTGCTTCAGAGTCATGTTATCTCTGCCAGGCAAACAAAATTGACAATTTTTTATGAATGTTGTCCCTGCTGTATATCGGTCAGACCATATATTCAGTAGTAGACCGACAAATAATCATGGTTGGAATATCTTGAAACTGAGACTTATGAGGCACTTTTTACCATCATTTTTGGATTCAGTGACCTCAAATTAGTCTAGTCAGGTAGGTCTGCCTCCGGTTTTTTTTTCGTCGTTGCACAGTGTAAGTAGGGCAGTTAAAATCATATGATTACATTGAGCTAATTTTCTTGCTGAAAGGAATGAATAATTGTATTTGTATAAAATTCACACACACACACACACACACACACACACACACACACATCCCACACACACACACACACACACACACACACACACACACACACACACACACACACACACACACACACACACACACACACACACACACACACACACACAGGACACCTGATGATCTCCACACGATGACCTGATTGCTCTTCCTAAAAAAAATGCCCAACTCGATCTACCTACTCAACAGGGTTTCAGTGTATAGCGTATTAGGGGTTTTTCTGATGCGTATATTATATTGAGATTGATTTTCAACTTTTGTGATCAGTGGTTGGTCCTTAAAAGGACCGTTTGGTAGAGAGAGGGTCGCAGGGACCTTGCTGCTGAAGCGGAGGGCGTGGTCATAACGCGTGGCAGTCCTTCAGCAGCTCCTCCAGCACGGCGGGCGGTAGTCCTTCCTCCATGCAGACTTGCTGCTTGACCTGCTCCACGCACCGGCGGATGAGTTGATCAGCGACGTTCTCGATCAGCTCATCCACCACACCCTCTGCTTCAGCAGCAGTCCGCTGTCTCTCCTCTCTCTGTAGCGAGGCAAAGAACTGCTTCTCCACGGCCGCATCGATCATAGATCGAGAAACGGCCACGAAGTTCTGTCTCTCCGCCTCCTCTCTCTGTTGCACGGCTACGAATTCCTTCTCCACGGCCGCATCGATCATAGATCGAGAAACGGCCACGAAGTTCACTCCGTGAGCCATTTTGTCGAACTGACTTCCTAGCCGCCTGAGAGATGCTGACGTCACACTATTTTCGACGACGCTATGACGCGCACGAGGTAGACAGACGACGTCGTTTCACTTCCTTATTTGGAGTTTGGGATCTTTTGACACCGAAGTCATACCGTACGGTCGCGATAAAGCAACTAGTGTTGAAAAGCGTGCCGGTCTTTTATAAGCGCCGGAGTATAAGAGCCTCCAAATGTTTTTTCTCAAGCACTAAAATCGCGACTTTGAATAAGCGCCAGCGCCTGGCTTGTATATAGCTCCTGAGTAAGAACTTCACCGAATTGAAAAGCCCTCCCTCAGAGCTCTTAATCGCGACAGTACGGTACAAATCTGATGTCAACCCGCGCCAAAAACAAAAAGGGTGTTCCGGTCACACGTACCTACGACGAGCGACCTTCAGCTATCACCACGTGAAGAGTGGGAAATAAATTTTGTACGGCAAGAAAACTGAAAACTGATAACGATTCCATTAGATAAGTATTTGGTTCCAATCTATGGCGAGATATTTCCACCAAAGCGATTGATTTATATGTCTGTAAGGTTCAGCTCTCCAACACTCTCCAATGTCCGCCGGTGCACGACGGTCGCCGCCCATCATTAGTCACAACTAAACTTCTGCTGGAGAGTGAAAGTTACGTTGAGTCTTGAGGTGCGCAGAGATACTATCTGCCGCAGCCTGATTTTAGTTCCACGCTATTTAGATAACCGCCCCATTTAAAATCTCTCTCTCGATCCTAGTAAAGGAAAAAAAAGGCTAGAGTTTATCATGGACGCGTCTCAGTTTTAGTCAAGCCGTAAAGTGAAGAACCAGAGCTTGTACATATTCCCACGTGGTGAGGGGTGACCCCGCGGGGCGTTCAGTTAGTACTGAGTCTATACTCAAGGTCAAGTTCCACTCTCTAAACAGAGCTTTAGCGACTCCGTCATATAGACTAGACCGCGCGCGCGATTTTTTTTTGCTGAAGCAGCTAATCGATGGAAGAGTAGAGAACAGGTGCTCGACCAAAAATCTGCTTCAGAGGCTTGTTATCAGGTATTAACAGTTAAATCAAAATATTTCAAAACATCCAGAAAAGCAGAATAACATGTCCTACGGGCTACAGCCGGGCACTGACGAGCAGACGGCGCTGACGTCATTTCAATCAGGTCACAGGGCTCTTTAGACACCTTTTCTGTAAGACCCGTCTCATACCTTAGTATATAATACCGTAAACACCGGTGATTAGTATATGATCACATTGGAGTCGCGGATCCACGAAGAGGCTGAATAAGCCTCGCGCGGACCCGCCACTTGAAAATGTGACATAATCTTACCATGCGCTTTGTTTTGTTTTTGTTTCTATTTACAACAGCAAACATTTCAAACAACCTATTGTTTTTTAAAATGATGAAAAATCAGCCCAAAAAAAAAAGTAAACATTTTAGAGCTAAATTTGTGGAGGATAGCCGGACATGCTGATGTCACTAGACCCCTAAATTTGATATGGTGACATGGGCATTTTCTTAAAATTCGATACGACGACACGGGCACGGACATCTAAGTGACATGGGACATGTGGCATTTCTTGAGTCCCTCATGTGCCATGGACCATAGTGACATGAGGAAAAAAAAAAAAAATGTTCAAAGAGTGCATCAGAAAAGTACCATTTCAAGCCTAAACATTTCGCCAAATTTTTTTTTCTCTTGGATGGTACTCGGCTTTGCAGTGTCTGGGTCCTTAAAAATGTACCAGAATGCTCAAATTCGGGTTCTAAATATTTTCAAAAAACGTTTTCTCCCTTAGTGACGTGTGACATGGCCATTTCTTAAATTCGACATACGGCTGCATGGGGAGGACCCACCCGTCAAGAGCCCCATGATGCCTCATACCCGCCGCGTTCAAACTAGCGTGGTGGTTATAGGTAGACCTTCTTTCAGTATCCACGTGACCAGATCCATCGCCGTCTCTTGAGCAACAGTAACCGAGGTAACTAGGGTTATTGTTATCCGGGCCGTAAGACGACAGTCTGAGACAGTGTGTAGTCGCGTTTTGCTCTCCCTAATACTCTAATTCAAGTCGAGTTACCGCTAACCCCTACAAAAAGAGGGTCATTTGTGTAATTCAAAAGTCGTTCCTTTGTTAGCAATGAGGGGGTCGTTCTATTCATTGATTTTTTTTTTTTTTTTTTTTTTTGTTTTTTTGTTTACAACAACAAGTCAAAGTACAGTCAATCAACCGAGATCCTTTCTACTCCGTGGGGGTGTAGAAGGATCTCCCCCCTGAGGTTACAAAGCCACCTCTTTATTTAAAGGGTTACGGGTCGCAAAGTCGCTTTCGCTTTCGCTTACAAGTCACAAAGTCGCATGAAATATTCAAGTCAAAAAGTCAAATTCATCAACTATCAGCACAGTCGTTTGAAAAGCATCAAGTCACCGAAAAACTCCTCTACAGTCACCTCCGACTCGCCTCCTCCCTACCCCCCCTAAAGGGGGGTAGAGAGGAAGCGATTCCCTAGAGATCAGATAATTTTTTTTTTCTCCCGAGCAGACCCCAAAAGCCCCCCCTCCCCCCCAAGTGCCCGCCCACCCCATAAATAGTGCCCCCCTCCCCCCCTCCCCTCCCCATGCATCTTAAAGTGCCCCCCTCCCCCCCCCCCTCCCCTCCCCTCGCCCCTTATAGAAGCCTCCCATTAGCTAGTCCAAGTCATGTGACCAAAAGGGAAGCGTAGTCTGTCTATTGTCTATATTATGCAAATGAGGGAGGGGGTCAGGTCACGTGACCAAGGGGGTGTGGCCTATTTTCTAAATAAAGAGCGCTTCCGGTCACGTGACCAAGAGGGTGTGGTCCTATTATGCAAATGAGGGGGTCACGTGATCCATGATTATGCAAATGAGAGAGTCACCTGACCAAATGGAAGCCACTGATTGGCTGGTGATCAAAGGGGCGTAGTCTACTATGCAAATGAGGGGGTCACGTGATCAAGGGGGCGTGGTCTATTATGCAAATGAGGGGGTCACGTGACCAAATGGGGGCCCCTGATTGGCTGGTGATCAAGGGGGCGTGGTCTATTACGTAATTATGCAAATGAGGGGCGTGGCCTATTACGTAATTATGCAAATGAGGGGGTCACGTGACCAAATGGAGGCCTCTGATTGGCTGCATGTCGATTGAGTAATAAACAGTACTTAACTATAGTCCCGTTCCGATACATACTATACTACTATCGTGTTGTTAATCGAATATCACAGGTGCTTATACTTAGGCCTACATAGGCTGGGTGCTGTGCTCCACATAATATGGACGTTTGCATAATGGGGACAAAATTTTCCTTATTATGTAGAGAAAATAAATATAAATGTGGACCTGTGCAGTTGAATGTGGACGTCGACAGAAATATGGGAATTGACAAGCAGAAACAGTTTAGGCAAAATCCGCATTATACGGAACCTATTCGACCCTCCGTATTATGTGGAGAAACTAGCACCCTGGTGAAGCATATTGAAAACAATTAATAAGGACAATTAAATCAGTGCGAGGCGCGGCATCAGTTCATAGTTGATGCCGTGAGTAATCCGCTGATGCAACATTCATGTATCATGACGACCATTCAGGAGTGTATCAACCTGGTATCTTCGCCATGATTCATAAATCAGGATAAACCACCAGTGCTACATTTAAAGGGACATTAAAGTAACACATATTTCCCTAGAACGACAGGAGTACATATACCCCGGGTACATACCTCACATAGTAAGCCAATATCTGTCTAGGAGGCAGGTATATACAGCACACATATACTGAAATGACTCTCAGCATAACTCTCAGCTATGTCTACTGTGCAGGGTAAGTAGACTATGACTTAAGTACCCATGGGTACGTATGGCTATAGCGCCAGAATCCTGCCACCTTGATATGAAAGGCTGTATTGTATAATTCTTGCTTTAATGTATAACAAAACTCACCTCACCTAAGCGCTGGCTCTGAATAAGCGCCGGGTGTATAGTGATATTGAAAACATTTTAATTAATGCACGAAATTCTGGTCTTGAATAAGAGCCGGGGATAAAGACTACTTGAAATTAAAAAGCACTCGGGGGTCGATACAGGACGATGCTGTAGTTTTAGGAGTTCTTCCTGACGTTATCATGGGGGAAGAGGTAATAAGGCCAAAAAAAGGTTTGTTTCAGGTCACCCGACCGACCCTATCAAAACAGGGCCGACCCTACTTTTTTTATTCAATTTTGAAGAATTCTTTATATCTTTACACTTTTTTGGGGTCAATTTTAGGTTTACGAAAGTTTTGATTTCCCCCCCCCCATTTTTACACTTTTCTGGTATCGCAGAGAGGCTGTAAAAAAAAAAGAAAAAAAAGAGAAAAAAAGTCCGACCTACCGACCCTAGGTTTTCATCCCATGTTACCTGAAACAAACCTTTTTTTTTATTTGGCCTAATGGAGCCCTTCCTGCATGTGGTAACTCATCTGAGAGAGTACTGACCCACCTCTGGTGCTATCTACATGGGTAGGTGGCAATGCATGGTCCACTTACCTAGAGCTAAACATGCTAGCGGTGTTAGAATATTGATTTGACCGACTCCTCACCTACCCTCACTGTCCTTATACCTATGACTGTACATGTAGATATTGGTATCTTAAAGTTGATCTCTTATCTCTGTGTAACTACTGAGACAAGGGGGCGGATCCCCAGACCATCCATATCTCACTCAGTCCCCTTGTCAGCTCTCAGTGCCCACAAGTAGATGGACACCTCGGGGTCTGCTGCTTGTTGTTTAGGTGTAAATATTGGTAACCATGGCAACCTGGGCGTTGTGGAGCACTTTGGGGCTTGTACTGGTTGCTTGTTTGTCCTTCATTCCCAATGTTTCAGGGCAATATGGTAAGTATGACAGATTTCTCATCATGTGTATTATATCTCCTTTTTGTGAATAACGTATAGGATTAAAAATGGCCTAACGATCTAAGGGCCGCATAGCGTTCAAATGCATCATGTCCTGTGATCATCGTGATGCCTGAATGCAGCCCTGGGCATCATGTTTGGCCCATGCTCACCATGGCATCATGCTCAAAATATGGGGTCGATATACACGCCCAAAGGGTCAATAGGATGCACCGATTTGAGCGCCGGCCTCTTATACTTGCTAGAAACAATCGTTATGATGATACCTTCCTGGTTCGGTCCGTACGGGCCCTGTGAACCATCGGCTGTGTGGGTCTTAATACTATATAATGTTATGAAAACATTGAACCAAACATGAACCTTAAGGCATTATAATAGTACATGATTTTACTGTGCGACCATAGGTAATTGCCACCACACAGACATCCGTTCAATCCCCAAATCCATCATCATAATCCCCCACCCCCCTCCGCCATTTCCCCCAAGTAGAGTTATTATTTCCTGAGTCCTACAACATGGAATTTTGGTACCAAGGAGAAGAAGATATTCTCGTGTACATTTGTTCTCTTTCTTTGGCTTTCTCGCCTCAGGGTTTCCCTTTTTTCTTTCATTAGGAAAGTAACCACTCTATGAGTAAAATATCAGGATAGTTTGAAATAGTCAATGATCAACATAACGGTAGCTATATCATTATGTGTTGGTATAACAGAAGATGCGGTGTTCACCGTGAAGACTCCCTCGGGTGAGAAGGAGTACAAGTACATGTGGTTAGTGACGGAGACCACCCACCTGCAGCTGCGGATAAAGGGCAGACAAGGCGCACATATAGCACTAGCCAAGTAAGGCCCTTCATTGTAGGCCTTTTCTACACATCCTCTGCTATACCAGTGGGCTGTTGCACAGCAAATAACGACATCTTCAGCATAAAACGATTACACATTTGAAGCTAGCTTGAAAATCGATCGTTATAAAATCAATCCATAGGGAACATTTTGTTATTTATTGTGAAATACACTTAAAACGATAACCAAAAGGAGACTGTCTTCATGGGATTTCTAAAGGATAACGATATCATTATTTACTGTGCCAAAGCTCACAGCCATATATATATATGGCCTAATGAAGTAATTATTACAAACTATACGCTGTATCATCGGCACCAAACATCTCACCATCGTGCACAAAATCCCATCATCTTCCACAAAATCGGACCAGTGGATTTTAGGCATCGTCTCACAATGCATTCTATTTTCCAGAACGCCTAAGATTTACGACAAGGAGGCGTACGAGGTAATCATTGGCGGCTTCTCTCCGCCAAACCAGGTATTTGTCATCAGGAAAAAAATCGAGGGAAGTAACGACTTCACAGCCAGCATGAAGAACATCCTGAGTACCAGCGAGTTCAGGGACTTCTGGGTGAGCTGGGGTGGAGGTGCGATAGCGGTGGGTATCGGGACGGAGGTTGGAGCACAGGAGAAGTTGAGGTGGCATGACACTGGGTCACCGTTCCCGATAACTGCCGTGTCACTGGACAGCGTGTGCTATGGTGATCTGCAGTGGCAGTTTCCCCGCAACGCTGGTGCGTAATTAATTAAGTAATAATTATTAAGTAATAATTATGGTTAATTATCCTTGGGGTTGTGTGTAAAGGACACACTATTTTTGACTACTTTTGACATCCCCTCCTTCAGTCATGCCCCCCCCCCCCCGCCAAGCAATGTACTGGAGAGTGGATACCCTGCAAACAAAATCTCAAGTGGAACTTGTGCGATTCTCGTGTCAAAACTCGAGAATGTCGTTTTTGGAACATTTATGGAACATTTTTGGAAAATTTCTTGCGTCATATTCCGTGCTATTTCTTGTAGTTACACTCAAGAAATACAGGTTTTCATCCTACTTGTGGAACTTCTGGTTATTTGCACAAGTAAACATCGGGAAATACACATCCCCATTGAACATGTCACTTGGAACGTTCACTATTCTTGAGAATCTCCCGGGTCTATCTTGTATATACAGCTTGGGTGTGTCCCGGGAAATACAAACGTTTCTAACTTACAAGTGTCATTCTTGAGTTCTGTTTGGAGGGTAGACATTATTTCTGGCCAGCCCCCTTTAAAGAAGGCATGTTGTCTTTACATTAAACTAGGCTATAGCACAGTGATAGTAAGGCTCAGTGCCTCACTAGAATCTTTTGATTTAGATGTGTGACACTTATGCACTACGGCAACTTAAAAATCAGCATAATTATCTATCAAAATGAAAAATGAATGTTTATCCGACTTTTTAAGCAAAAATCAGATTATTGTAATCTCTCTACCTTTGGCTGTGTCTCACCAGATCGGGCCAATGAATAGGAATAGGAATTCAAGTCTTTGACCGGATGCCATCTTTGACTGGTGCCATCGAATCAGCATATCTGCGCAGCTTTCTAAAGCAATGCCTTATTTGATCTTTATTTGCAGCCAGGGACTTGTTTCTGTGGAGTGAGGCGGACAACAAGAAGAGTGATATCTGGTTCACGGAGCCCACTCGTAAGTACTTCACCTTCGGGGCCCGCGGATGTCAGGAGGCGAAGATCGGGCTGAGTGATGGGCCAGGGTTTGGTGCACCGGGCCAGTACAACACTCACCTCATCATCCTGGCACAGAACGGTAACACGGATGTGTCCCTGATTAAGGACCAGGTGGGGGACAGTAGTGGTGCCATATACGCCGCCACACCTGGTATACTCAGCTGCACTGAAACAAGGTGAGGTTACTTAAAGTTAGTATATCCTATGATTGGGACTCTGAATATCCTCAATATTGATCTAGTATATTGACCTTGACCATACTCACCTTCCTACCTGTTCTATTCATTCTAATTCCCTCTCATCAAGTCAATTTATCAAGTCCAAATTACAAGTTATTCCTAGCTGACTGACTGCATAACTGACCGCTATAATTTCATTTTGATACCAAATATGTTAACCATATATTTTTCATAAAAATGTAAAAACAAAAAGAAATTTACCCAAATCACGCATTTCATGATGCGCGAGAAACCTGTTTTCTTTTGAGTTACCTATGCATATATACAAGGAGAGAGATTCTTCCATAGTCTGCCAGACCTAATATGCGACCAACTTGTGACATCTATTCACTATAGGCTGTGTATTGTAGGTACTTCTGGGTGGCGTGGCAGAGTGGCAGGGTGCAGGTGGGTAAGGGGCTGACTGTAGGAGACGACACGTTCCTGGACTGGCTGCCCACCCACCCACACAACATCTCCAGCATCAGACCCTCCTATGGCGCCAACTCAGGCCCTGACCCAGGGTTCCACTTCCGTAGTGTTGAAGGTAAGTAACTCTTATGGCCCTATAGACCCTTAAAAAAATAGATAGTGGCATGGGACATGGGGCATTTCTTAAAATCGATATGGCAACATGGGCATTTCTTAAAATCGATATGGGACATGTGGACCCCCCATCAAGGGCCCCACTCGTTTTATAGATAATGTCCAGTGCAGCATGGTATTCAAGGTACGTATTCTAAAACCAGAATGTATGGATTGAATTATACCATTGCTGTCACCTAAAAAAGCATCACCTCGTAATCACCTAATTAGCTCTCAGGGTCGAATGTAGTCCTTTGATATAATGCACTGTAAATGCCACCGCAAACAGCATGTCTCGATCATCTGACTCGATCAGCCGACAAAGGAAAAACAGTGTTTTGGATATCCCACTGATCAAATCAGAATGGATCAAACATGTTTGATATGTTCTGGTCCGATCAGATGATCGAGACATCTGATCGAGACTACCCGTTTGTGGTATGGGGGTAGATGGCTAAAATCGACATGGCGACATGGCCATTTTTTAAAATCTACATGCGACATGAGGGAAAATTGAAGTGACATGACATGGGGTATGGGAATTTTAAGTGACATGACATGGCCATTTCTTAAATTCGACATGCGATATCGGGGGCCACCCATCTAGACCCCCTGTGGTGGCCTTTTAAAGAGTGCCATAATGCATGAATGCAAGACCCATGCGCTACTGTCTTTCTTTATGATGACAAAGGTAATTGCCAAGGTTCTGATATCAGAATACACAATCACAATCAAGTCCTGAATGAAGCTTCATAGGCCAGCTCAGGATGGACATGCCCAAACTCCTTCAGTGTGAACTTGTAAGCCATGGTTCTTGTCAAAAGAATTGTATAGACAGAATGGTGCTATCACCTAGAAAATCATACCATGACCTTGAAAATCACTTACCTAATAGCAGCAGTGAAAACCACCTTCAATATTTGAATTGCCTCACACAAAATACCTCTGTATACTACAGATAACTACTTCTTACTGAAAACTGAGTCTACATTCGATGTCGCCAAGTCCCATGCCATCACTGTGTCGGGACGTACTTCCTTCATCTTCAGGTATTCTGCTGTAATATAATCATTTTGTTCACACCATTAAAATAGAAGCATAAATAATGTCACCAGCTTGTCCTAATATTAATGATGTAAAGATGAAGTTGGAAATAAGCCTAAGCCTCCCAAGGTACAAGCCCTGGTGCACTTAATTCGACAGCATGGTAATATATTCTACTTTTACTAAGTAAACTAACATCCTGCCTACCATCCTCTACAGAGTACAGGCCTGCTATGACGCAGTTCTGAGCCTCCAGAGGTCCCCCTTAAACAGCCAAGTCTCCAAGACAGACCGAATACTGATCATCCTAGCGACAAAGTCCAGCGAAGGCCGCAACTCCCTCATCACTTTCATTAAGGCTGACGGAAGCAAAGGTGATGAAAGTCTGATGCAGTCACCAAACCTGCTGTCCTGTAAGAACTTCAGGCACCTCTGGCTAGGATGGCAGGTGAGTGGGCTTCTATTCTCTTTTAACGATGGATAAGGGACCCATTGGTAGATTCTTTTCAGTAGCACAAAGTCTCTGTGTTCATGATGTTCACACATAAATGTCTGTGTAACTTTTAAATCCCTCTGAGACCAGATTATTAGTCATCTCATGAGCGCTCTACCCTAGGCATATAAAGTTGCAAAACATAAATGGATGACTATCGAATCATTACACCGAAAATGGACCAGGCTTCAATTACTGGAACAAAAGCTTCTCATAAGTTTCCCTTTGTTTACAGAACGCTTACATCCGCCTTGGGAGAGGAGACGTACCGTATGTAGACGAGGTCTTTGCATACCAAGATACATACGGGCAGGTGTATGCAGAAACTCTGCACCTGGGCAGCCTCACTGAGGAATACACTGTCCAGTGGCAGTTCAGTCGCTCACAAGGTCAATTTATTTATATCATTTTTTTAATACAAGATAAGAATCATTTCTACGTACCTACTTGAACTTACTGGTATAATGCATGTATATACATGTGCTGCACCAAACCAGATTTATTATTAGATTCAGTTGTTCATGATTTTACTTCTGCTCACTGAGGCCGTTTGAATCTGAAAACTTGGATTACGGATCAGCTGGGATTTTTGGCATATTGGTATATGCTAACCAACAAACACCCAAAATTAGACCTTAAAAATTAGGAATATTTCCCAATACCTCCTTTTGATAGCCAAAAGAAGGCTTTTCCATGCTTTTTTCCCTTCCCCCCTGGAATTGTCAGGACCCAGCTCCCCCTGAAGGGCAGCATTTTTCCCTCTTGCCCCCCAAAATATTTGCTGCTGTGGCCCATAAATAAGTTTTCAAATAAAAGGTGGTCTGCATAATAGCAACAATGTCTCACTGCATATTGTGAAATCTATTTCTGAGAAGGGTTTTCTTATTTTTGATCAAAAAGGAAAGAATAATTCTTTTCTTGATGGCATCAGCATTGGTTTTGAGGGCAGGTATAACCTGCATGATCATTACACCAGCAAATGTTTAGTGGAAGTACACTGAAAACCCTATTGGGCCATAAGGTCATCACTGGTGACGACCTTAGGGCCCTCACGGTGATGGGGTCGTGGGCGCGTACCCCCTCGTCACTAGGGTCGTCATAAGTGACGACCCAGGGTCGTCATATTGAGTACCTTTTTCATAAAATGAGGCAGTCATTATGACGACCTATGGTCCTCACCAGTGATCACATATATGTTAATTTGTGGTTAATTATTTTCAACAGTAGAATATATGTGACATGTACTGGGAATAGGGACCTTACTTCACCCTGCACGAAGGTCCCTTTTCGCAGATCGTGTCACATATGTAGAAAGAGTGTTGGCATAACATCATCAGCCTCCCTCCTCCATTATCAATCCCTTATTAGGGGGGACTTAGTACCCCTAGTAGTAGACCTAGGTACTTGTGTGTATAATACTATTACCAATGGAAGTCAATCCTCAGACTTATATACCTGATTTTACGAACAAAAGAGGTGCCAATGCGCTAACTACATCTGTTCTGTTATTGACTGACAAATTCATCTGTTAAATCACAGTTGAAAATAGTCAGATATAGTTCTACATGATAGTGCACATCTTTTATATAAGTATTACGAATATCATAGTTAATATCAAGGTTGATCTTAATCAATATACAACTTAATGGGAATGTAGATATCACACCATGACATAGTGGAGCCCTCTAGTGGCAGAAATATGGTGATCAGTATGATGACCTTGGGTCGTCTCCATGGCATGACGACCCTAAAGTCGTCTGCAGTGACGACCTTTATATCTGCCTGGGTTTTCAGTGTACTTAACACACAACATGTAATGAAATTAAATCTTTGCATTTATAGCAAAGACAACTTCCCTCGTCACCAACCCCTCCTTAGGCTACGACCAGGCATGGCTCACTTCTGCAGAGAGGAGAGATTTCTACTTCAGAGTTAAGGTAATCATCCCCCTTTGTGCTTTCGTAGTTAGTTAGTTACCTAATTGAATCATTTTTAGATACAAACACTATGATTTACAGCTCCACCACATCGTGCTTAGTAGAAAGGAAAAACTAATTTGGAATAAAGCACTGATGCATTAAATTTAAAGTGATATGGTCCGATTTTTTTAAATATTCTAAATCCTACTTAAGTGCAGTATCACATTTCGAGGATAGGGCACAATACATTGTCATTTATGGGCAATAGGAGCCCAATCAGAGGGTCCAATGTGGCCCATGTTTCATATTTTACAGTGTATCTTCAATGGGGGGATTAAAGTGTGCACTCCAAAAGAAATAAATTGAGCCATGATTTGATAATTACTCAAATTCTAGGCTGAATTTTACAGAATAAAATCGAATAAAGTAGGTAGCACATGAAGTATGGCCATAGGGAACATTCTGTTCATTTTTTACAAAATTTGTTTTTGAGCCATAAATATTGGACCATGTCACTTTAAGGGTTATCCAGTTAAGGCTAAAAGTGTTTTGATGATGTGTTATAGATACCAGGCCTAATGTTCTTATTATGGCAAATATTTAAACCATTCCAACATTACCCCAAAATATCCCCCTCTCTCTCTTAATTTCAGGCAGAACAGGCAGTCAAAATCCTTTTATCCACATACATTGGAAACGCATATGTCGCGACTTACTCAGTTCGCATCTCAAATGCCCTGGCTGTGGAAGAGTCAACCAGTATCTGGAGAGAGGATGACAAACCTGGAGCCAGTTCGTCTTCAACACCTACCATCCTGTCTGGGGATGTGCTCAGACCCTTCTGGGTGTCATGGATTGGCAACACTATCATGCTGGGTACAGGGGTAGGTTTGCTATAACCCTGTACTATAGGGCCTATAGTGGCTGCATAGTGTGATTTGAATCTAAATGCTTCTGGTACAATGGTATAGATATAACGTTATGTTTTCTTTTAGAGGAATGGGATTGATACACTCCCGAGAGGTCAGCATGGTGTATTGATGTAGGTCTTATGGACAGGCTTACCGGGCCTGTATTTCTGTATTGTGACGACAAAAGGCATAGCACTGTTGGTCAACTTTGAGTAGGCCTAATTCAGTTTTCAGTAAATAAAAGGATTCAGAATCTCCAGATTTGAATATCAACCTATACTACATGTCGAAATATTAAAAAAAAGAAGTCATTTATCTCTTGAATAAAGGTTGATCTCGGAGAGCATGTTGTAGTGAAGTTCAACGATGATGATGTTGGAGGACCATTAGAGGTGAACGCGCTGTCATTTGGATCACCAGACCTCACCACATGGCACATTGGCACTGAACTAAGTAAGTAACATGCAGGATAGCATTTTAATCAGGGTAATAGTTGCATTGTTTGAGAGACAATGTGGCCATATCCAATGGGCTAAGAAAAAGTTGTCTTTCCCTCATTAAATGGCTTCAAATAAACAAATAAATACAAATGCCAACTACATTGTTACCACTGATGTATTTCACAAGTGGGGTCTGGGGCACGTCCCGCTCATCCTGCAGCTTTGTGGGATACGGCTACAGCTCCCACTTGTGAATTACAGCAGAGACGGTATCAAGGGGCCTTGGCATTTGTCTATGTACTCCCTTCAAGCAAGAGTTATTCTATGGTAAATTGTACGATTCGTTTTGCCACATTTCCATACCAGGCGTTACATGTAATGCTAGTACCCGGGCCTGCATGGTATCAGGGTGTGGAAACTACCTTCTTGATAATACCACTCCGGTGTAAAAATGTCTCACTAGTTCATTGTAAGTGAAAATGTGATATGAATATTAGATGTGTAATGTGATTTTGTGTATATATGTTTTATTTGACAAAAGGCACATGTCTAGTTTTCTCCAGTTGATGCCATAATATTGTCATTGCATGAATGTAAAACTTGCATTCAAGCAGATTAAAGATGTTCACATTTACTTTAAGCATCTTTAATTCCAGTGAATGCCACCTAGAGCCGCTAAAATGCCATTATAACCCTTCTGTGGCATCAACTGCACTTAAATCTGCCTAAAGAGTGACTCTAAGCATCTTCAATTTGCTTAAATGAAAACATTCATGCAGTTCATCGTTCTTCATATCCTTGCAGGTCCTCAACTTACGCTGTACACCAGCAAAGAGCAGGCTCCAGCCTACGAGACATTCTGGATGGCACCCAGCTTCTACGTCTTCCCATTCAAGGTGAAGGCC
The DNA here is from genome assembly GCA_947462335.1 of Harmothoe impar. Lineage (NCBI taxonomy): Eukaryota > Metazoa > Annelida > Polychaeta > Phyllodocida > Polynoidae > Harmothoe > Harmothoe impar. The sequence goes on from OX381717.1 coordinate 25,817,118, forward strand.
AAGGAACTTGTCTTCATAACTCTGACCACCACCCCCGGTGTAATCCTAGTGGAAATTGTCATTGGTGAGTTTCTTTTTTTAGATGGTTACAACAGGTGCATGGGTAATAAACCTGGGTATAATGCACAATTTCAAGCCCCCCCCCCCCACATCAGCATGGTGTTGACGATGTTACTCGCTTAATAATATTAATCAATATTAGTAGTATAGAGGAGCAAACTCAGCGCATAGAAATAGCTACTACCCCAAAGTTGACATACTTACCAAACGGATGTGACGTCACTTGACCTACTTAGAGTTTGCTCCTCTATACTACTAATATTTAGAAATATCATTCAGACCAATTTTTACTGACCCTGGACAGTAAGGCCCAACATGACATCCTTACCTGCTGTAATCCATGCGACAATGTCCACGTCATGATATTTCATGACGACAATGCAAAGGGGAACGAGTTAATCTCAACCCATTTCAAGATGGCAGGTCGATTGGGCTAGATTTCATATTTCAAAGTTAAAAAAACAGCTGTAGGTTTATCTAAAAGTAAATTTCTCATCCAATCCCTCTATATTTATTTCATTCCAAATCGGTCTCAGTGAAACCGAAAAACCAGCTTTTATATAGTGGACTTATTTGTTCTCTATTGTTCATACAAGGTGTCAACGATGGGACTGAGATCACCATTAAGGGGACTGGTAAAAACAAACGTGTGAGCTCCCCAGGTATTCTCAACGAGAATGAACTCCGCCCACTATGGGTGAGCTGGTATAACAGTACGGTGCAGGTGGGTAGAGGCTCACCCCTCCAGGGTTTGGTGATATCGGTACAACTGTCCGAGCCGCTGAGTGTCGGAGGTATTGGACTGGCCAGCGGGGCAGAAGAGGATGCAGAGTGGCAATTTAGCAAAGAACTGGGTGAGTTTTATAGATGTTGCTATCATTACCTTTGTCTAAAACTAAAATACAATTCTTTGAAGGGCCTTCTGTAAAAGTATTGGTTTACAAGTACATATTATATTTTCCCCTCTGCTTTCTCTTGCTTTTTTCCCAATTGCTTTACCTTTTGAAGGATATAAGGTAAATTCAATTTTCTCTAGATAAATATCTTTTTCCCTCTTAAGATCCCCAGAGAGCCCTTAACAAGGGAGCTCTAAAGCTATTAGAAAAATGTCAAAATGAATAATAATTCGAAAGACTAGGCTTATTCATGCAATATCGGCACCATCTACTTAATTGAATTAGAAAAAAAGAAAGGTGTGTTTCTGGTTACCCGACCCTACCTCGCAAGACAGGGCCAACGGTAGATTCTTTCATCTAACTAAAAATAACATTTTGGGCCACTTTGGCGCTATTTGAAAGTCGATTTTATTACGTTTAAACAGAGTCTACTCGTGGCCTTGACATCTTTCTATTTTACCCATTAGCGACAGAACTGTGGATGACATCAACAGACAAGTATGCCTACAACCAACTCTGGCTTGACACAGCTGACCAAACCAGTCAGGTCTTCATGCTGTATACAGTAGGGGAGCCAACAGCAGAGGGCAACACCGCAGGGGCTGCCAACATCGCTCTCACGCAGACCTCCGAAGTCACCGGCAAGGACATGTATGAAATCACCATTGGCAAGAATAATAATGAAACGGTTATTCGCAAGGGAAACCAAATTGATGGACCAGAAGCTAACATTATGGCACGGGTGGCTACACCAGGGATCTTGTCGCCCTCTAGATCACAAGCCTTTTGGGTATCTTGGGCGTTTGGAGAGATTCGTGTGGGACGAGGGGCGGAGGTGGGAAGAGATACGATTGTGTCGTGGTTTGATAAAGATGCTCACGCTGTGCACGCAATGTCAGTGGCTACTGAGGACGGTGTAAAAGGCGTATGGGAGCTGCTCAGCATAACAGGTAACCATTGAGTACCAGTTATGAGCCATTTTCTTACATTGGAGATTGTGTCTCTCATTTTTAGGTATACGCGCCCCCGCGCCCACCCCCACTGCATTTTTTCATCGATTTTCAGACAATTTCTTGGTCTGCATAGCATAACTTTGAATTGATCAAATGCAATTACTCTTAGTACTGTAAGCTATGGCATGTTCTGGGAATAGGTACCTTACTACCCGTGCAAAAAGGTCCTTTATCGGAGTTTATGTCACATACATGTATGTACATCGATATACTGAACTTACGTTTAAATTGATATTACCCATTGTTATACTTTCCAAGTTTCTATAACCTTTGGAAACGTCTGGAAACGTTTTTTTGTTAAATCTGGGTTACTTGTGGTGATTCAGATGAGGTGTACAGCCTGCCCAGCTTCCCCCACACCCCCCTGGGCCCGGTGATGACCACCAGCAACCAGCACATGGCCTTCACTGTGTGGGGCTGTAGTGCCGCCTCCGTCACCCTCCTGGAGGACGCCACCCCTCACCCCAGCAGCCAAAGGATGTACGAACTGGTCATAGGCACCAAGGGGGACAACGGTGTCGGCATCTACAAAAATAATGTATGGCTGAAAATTTATTTATTTTTACCCGACTGTATGGAACTAAATCGCAGCATTGGATACAAAATCACACATGTGTGAACTGGTTATAGGCACCAAGGGTGACAACCATGTCGCCATTTACAAAAGTATTGTATGGCTGAAAATTGAATTATTTTTACTATGGAAGAGTGTATGAAATTGCAGCATCGCTTACAAAAGCACACCGTTACCTGATGTAATTTTTCATATTGCTTGGCTCGGAATGAAAGTCGCAATCTCATGATGGCCCTTCTTTTTTACAATCAAGTTGAAATGAAGGATTAATCATATTTCTAATCAATTTCATAGAGTTCTGACCAGTATCTTTACGGGTGGCATGGCACTTTATTGCATGATGCCCTTTACCGTCATGACGCTGATTGAACCAGCGGTTACTTGTAATTCCTGCTGACCTAACAGGGTAGGCATGATGTATGAATGCAGCCATGGCAAGTAGACTCGCCAGGGTTGCATGCATACATCATATCGCCAAAGGGCATAGCATATACTACCCAGCTGTCATGTTTCCCGCTACAGGGGGCGGCGTGGTCTGTGCTGGCAGAAGAGACATACCCAGATGTTATGAAGTGTGGTGTCAAGAACGACTTCTGGGTCGGATGGGAAGACAACCTTCTGTTCCTGGGACGCGGACACTTCCCACACAATATCATCATTGAGGTAACTCAACATAACGTATATATAGTTGCCTGAATAAGCGAATATGTCCAAGTTCAAATGGTTCCACACACTCTGTGCTTGTATGATATTTGTGCTTATTTGAGAAGAACCTATATTCATATCCCAATACCCTCATTCGGTTTGCATCTGATTAACAACCTTGTATGAGTAGGCTGTACCTGTTATCAACGACCCATAGGGTTATATGTCATATTCCTTATTTCTTCTCAGGCAGAGGACAGGACTGAGGCCTTCCCAGTGAATGCCTTCTCCTTCAGTAACGGTGTCCGGACAGTGGGAGCTGGCTACAACCTACACTGGGAGATCAGTCAGGGGGCAGGTAAGGGGAATACTTGCATGATGCCTTAATGTACTGTGTCCTCTGCTGTTATGATGCATGTATGAATGAAACCCTGGTGAGAGGACTACAAGTAGATTCACCAGGACTGCATGCATTCATACATCATCACGATGAGGACATTGCAGAATCAAAGCACTCTGCAGGCGTGGAAGGATTAAAAAAACTGGGCAAACCCAGGATTTTGAAAATATCAAAGTGCTGAAAACCTTTGTTGTATGACAGATTCTACATAACTGTAATTTCTTCATTCATTTCCAGTGTCTAGCCTGTCTATGCTGACCTCTGGACCAGAGTCATTTAGCACAGGTCTGTGGATGACGGTGTACCAACAAGACTTCCTTCACTTCACCGTCCGCACGTGTAGCAACGCCAGCATCAGTCTCAGCAAGTTCATCAGCATCATCGCATCTGACACATATCGCATCAAGATCGTCCCAGCCGAGTACTTCATCCATTTTTACATCTACAGAGGCTCTGATATGGTTGAAAGTGGTAAAATGGCGAACCTGTACAGTTGTGAGGAGAAAGACCAGGAGTACTGGATTGGGTGGAGGAATGGGACGGTGGAGATTGGGACCGGTGCCACTGTGGGTGGTGGTTCGGGAGGTGTGAAGGTTAAGTATCAGGACCCCTACCCACACAGAGTCAACTTTCTGGGGTTTGCTTCAAGCAATGACACCCGCTGGAATCTACATCATGTGCAAGGTAGGTCTACCTATATTCAAATGAAATAGATGGATAACATCTTAATTAAATATATTGCTAAATAAATAGCTATTTAGAATGCCTGTTGCCAGGCAACCAATGACCCTAGCAACAAATGAATACCATCTTTGAAATTCTTTACATAAATTTAATGGGGGTAGGCATGATTAAAATTGAGCTAAGTGGCCGTAAAAGCTACTTAGAATGGCCGGCAAGCGTTCATCCCAGCAATAAACTAATATCACCATTGTGTTCCCAGGCATGAATTTAGGGGGGATAGGTATGGTTGGAATTCTTCTAGGTTGATTTATAGTAATTTGGTGGCCATTTTGGATTTTTGCCCGTTTCACCCCTTATGGCCAGTCGACGTGAAAGTTATGCAACATGAAAATTCATAATCAGCACAAAATTTAGGTCTATTAATTTCTTTTTTGTCAAATTGCTACCCAAAAAAAGGATACCCCTACATAAGCAGGTATACTAATATGCATGGAAATATACCATTTTGTTGCTCTCGATAATACTCAAATGCAAACCAATTAGAAAAATCCTATTGCAAATACTAATCAAACTGAATTCAACCCATTCATTGTGTCCTTCATCATGATAATGCATGCATGCAGCCATGTTGAGAATCTCACATGCCTGCTATATTCATACTGCCCCTATAGGTTTTATTCATTCAGTATGCAGCGAGGTAGTCTCAATGATGCTTCATGGCGACATATGGTATATTATTGTACATTCACAACTATGTGTGTTAACTTGAAATAAAATGCTTTTCCTCATTTCAGGTAATGTGTATGGACATTCAAGTCAGGCAGTGAGTGATGGGGACCTGGCTAGCTACGAGGACCTGTGGATGGTTCCCTTACATCACGTTAAAGCTGTGTCGTTCACCGTCAAGACGTGCTGGGACGCACACATCGCTCTGTCTGCTGAGGCCAACTCCCTAGAGAAGGTTTATGAAGTTGTCATTGCCGAACTGATCAGCGAAACCATCTATGTGTCATCAATTAGGTAAGTATAGTTGAGTGCCATAGCTGATCCACTGTGCACTTTTTCAAGAAGCTACCAAACTTCCCACGGACATTGACTAGTATATGCTGATGAAATAGCAAGAAGTAGGCAACTTAGATCTTAAGGCTTAACCTTCAAGGGTCGCACACAGCTGTAATATCTCATTCCATTGCATAAATACCATCATGCTCCGTAAGTCGGCATGATGTATGTGAACGGCCCTGGTGAGGAACTACCCAAGCATGTATGCATGCATCATGCCAAGCAATATTCGGCCATTATACAGTTACTAAGAAAAACTATCTTAAAATCCCCAGGCACTCTATGAATGGCCCAAACAATGTAAACCTCACGATGAGTGGCCTGGTTGACTGCGCCCATGACAAACCGTTCTGGGTGAGCTGGGAGGACCATGTTATCCGACTGGGGCGGGGTACGCTGGGCTCCTTCGTCCTCCTGGAGTGGCATGTGCCGCTACTCCTACAGCATACCGTGAAGGCTGTCGGCTTCGGCTCTGGGAGCACCGTCAATGTCAACTGGCACTTTGGTATTGATCAAGGTAAGGTACAATTTTTGTTAAATGGGCTCCTTATGGAGTGCGCAATTGTATTGCACCCATTGAAAGTGCACTATAATGGGGCTATGATGAGGCTCTTGTCCCAAAAAGAAGGCTCTGGTAAGTGCTAGATGACCTGACATTCAACCTTTGCTCGTGTCTAGCAGTACTTCTTGCACTATAGGGTCCAGTGAGCAGGAACCAGAAAGGATGGTAGGAGGGGCATAGGGATTCCTTGTCATACTTGGTTTCTACTCATGGATTATTAGAGTAGAAGAAACAAACCAGCCAAAAGTGAAAGATCATAGCTTACAAGCGCTATTCTGGCAATCCCATCCTGAATATAATATAGGCAATACACCTTCGTTGACCAAGTCCACATGATCTACACTTGCTAGGCGTCTTTCGGTACACAGTGTTTCACATTGATCATATCCTACATTGAGCATATCTTACATTGAGCATGTCTTACATTGAGCATGTCTTACATTGAGCATGTCTTACATTAAGAGTATGTCTTACATTGAGCATGTCTTACATTGAGCCTGTCTTACATTGAGTATGTCTTACATTGAGCATGTCTTACATTAAGAGTATGTCTTACATTGAGCCTGTCTTACATTGAGCATGTCTTACATTGAGCATGTCTTACATTGAGCATGTCTTACATTGAGCATGTCTTACATTGAGCATGTCTTACATTGAGCATGTCTTACATTGAGCATGTCTTATATTGAGTATGTCTTACATTGAGCATGTCTTACATCAAGTATGTCTTATATTGAGTATGTCTTACATTGAGCATGTCTTATAATTATTAAGTATGTCTTACATTGAGTATGTCTTACATCAAGTATGTCTTACATCAAGTATGTCTTACATTGAGTATGTCTTACATTGAGTAGCGGAGGCTGTGTATGGGACAACACACAGCCTGATAGCGGGAGAAGACAACGACCCGCTGCGGTTCTGGCAGTCTGTGCGCGGCACTGACACGTTGGTGTTCCAGGTTAGTATATAGGTCCTATCCCATGGTTAAGGTCAAAATTCAATCTTCTTAGTATTGATCTAGGTTGTTGATCAAGACCCTATTTCCATCCTGCTTATTCCATTCATTCTCATTCTCTTATCATTTTGATCTTATTGTTCAATGTATATTCAATTGGTGAAAACATGGACCTGTATATATTTCTATCGTGGTGCACAATTTTATTCTACCCATTGAAAATGAACTGTAAGTGTAACACACCTGATAACGAGTCCCAATAGCACCCTCCAATGTGCTCTTACTGCCCTTGAATCATAATTGTTTGCTTTTGTCACAGCCTTCTCTGAATATGAAATTATAGCAGTGACCAATTGAAGTAAAATTCAGACAGACCAATTGCCTTTCAGGTGAGGACATGCAGCATGGCCCGCGTCTACCTCACATCCATGCTCTACACAACTCCTGCTGAAACCTACAAGATATACCTCTCTGTGAGTCCACTGATTGGGATTTCATTACCTTATCATTGATCAATTCATGTAATTTTCCCAATGTTCTTCTCCTGTGATATATTGTACATTATGAGATTTTTGCAATAATTGTACAAGTGAAATCGTACAGTGACTACTCTGTGTAACTATAAGAAATGATGTCATGCAACCTTTATTCTAGCTCATATGTATTGGGGTTCACTACTGCTTTCTACAAACATACCATTCTCTATACATCTATGTTTATTTGCAATTCAATGTTCTGATAACAGTATTATCACAATATCAATGTTCTGCAAATATCATAAGGATCATCCTACTATAGGAAGTGCATCTTCACAGTATGACAATTTCATTTTAACCCTTTGCAGGACGACATGGTGTCGTAAAGCAGCATTTGACGCATCATACAGCATTAAAACACTATGCCACCCTTAAAGGGTTTAATGATAACCTGGTTTGTATATGCTCCTTTATCGACAGGCTACCACATGCAGTCAGATAGTCGATGCCCCGAGGAGTCAAGTCCTGGACGAGATAAAGGTAGCCGACCTGGTCAGCTGTACAAGGTATGTTACACTGGAGAAATCTTTGAATCGGAAATCCACTGAATGACTTCTTTTCAAATGCAACATAGAGGCCTACTTCCAAAATGACAATAAAGAAAGGAACAGATCAAATTTGTATTTTAGACTTAATTCGGCTTATAGCATGTATTTCATGTCAGTAAGTATAATATTGTATAAATGACCATAAAGGCTGCCATGCCATCCATAAAGAGATTTTCAATAAAAAAGTTGAAGAAGATTGGTCATATTTGTTAAGACAATCGATAACATCATTTCAGTTACCGCACGTTCTGGCTGCGCTGGAGTGAGACTGTCCTCCAGGTGGGTCGGGGTGGGGTGGTGGGACGTGGGGTCCTCCTGCACGCCAACACCTCCAGCCGCTACCCCATTAACAGTGTGGGCTTTGACGGCGATAACACTGAGGCCTACTGGAACTTCCTCAGAGCTCAAGGTCTGGCCTTGTATTGTATTTTAAACATAACATAGTAAATAAATACTCTATTTTAAAAAAAGGTACTGTTATTTTGCTACCATAAAGAGCTTTTGTATGATGTGGCACCATACATTTTTGTTACCATACAATTATTGCATCAAGGCATCTTGAGGTTAAATTGTTACCATACATTACACCTCGGAGGTTCTAGAATTCCACCCAGAAAAGAAGTGAGCGTCCCCTTTCTATAAGGAGACTCTAGCATTGCCCGATTCCCGGCCCTTGATACCTTGTTGCTTTGGGGACAATGTTCAGAGTCAGGCTGACACACCCATTTTTTCTCTATAGATAGTTACCATCGAATGTACATAATTATATAAAAAGAATAAATATTTTGTTACATCAATGCATTTCTATATATCTTGTGGTACCATCCAGTACATTGTCCAATCTTGTTCTTAATCTTTTTGGTACCATATTATCATAATTTATGTTACATATTTCCTACCGGCTTCTTACCATGTCCTACAATGACTTTTATCCCCTTACCAAGGTGAGGTGTACAGAACGTACACCTCAGAGCTCCTGGAGTATGGAGTAGCAGAACTCAGCATAGACCGCCGCACGTCGTACAGCTTCCGGCTACGTGCCTGTGGTAACGCCTACATGTTACTGAGTGAGGACAGTAAACTGCAGCACAAACTGGAGCTCATTATAGGGGCCTATGGCAACACCAAGGTATAGGGGGTCTTCCACAGTAGCCTCCTCTGTATTATTTTTCAATCTAATCAATCTTTTTTTATCTACCACTGAAACTACGCTCATTTCTGATTAGGGAGTGCTCATTTTTTAACAACAGGGGGGGGGTGAGATTTCGCGCGTAGGGCACGAAAGTTTTTCATTTCCCCTAGAGGGGTCGAAAAGTTCCCCCCCTCGGCAGGCCGAAAATCGCGCGCATTGGCGCCCCTTTGTAGCATAGTAACGCGCGGGCTTGTTCCCTCAAAACAGGTTGAATTTTTTTGACCCCCCCAAGAGGGATCTAAATGTTTTACCCCCCCCCAGTCAAGGGGTCCAAATTTTTTCCACCCCCCCTGTTGTTAAAAAATGAGCACTCCCTTAGGTCCAAGATATGGCATCCATTTCATTCAATAATATTAATCCATTCTGATGTTTTTTACAAAATATTGACATAAAATTACATGGCCCAATGGGCACAGAATGGTGAACATTGGTTGATTAACATTGATCAAACAGTTGTCAACACTGATTTGACACTGTTATTTGAACAGTGGGGAAATTGAATAAACAGGATACTCCAGCTAAAGAAATCGTCTAGCAAGACAAGATGTCCTCCAGAACACATTGGCCTATGTGGAGTACAGACCTAGTTAATTCTGCCGTAAACAATGATACATTACCATGATTAAATGTGATATGAGTTCAATTCTTACCTCTCAGGAAGAAAAGAGTAAACCTATTATTTGAATTTTTCAAGAACATGAATTAATTGTGTTCTTTGCTTTCATTCTATTTGCATTAAACTGACATGCAGGACAAAGGTTTTATATTTTATGGAATACGACAGCCTCATTGATTTAACTAAGGAAGGCCGTATTTCACACACCCGTGAAATAACCCATGTATGCTCGTATTTCACGGCCTGTGACGTCATTAAAATGGCAGTTTGTTTACATTTGAACAGCATAGAAAAAAAGCTATTTTAGGCCTCCCTCTATCATAATTTGGATAATGTGAAACGAAAGGGTAAAAAATAAACACAAAGGTCCACTCATTTTAGTCTATTGACTGAGTTATTTCACTTGTTGACCAAGGGGCCATATTCCACTTGGCCTATGGCCTCATGGAATACGGCCCCCTGGTCAACTTTGTCTATGTACTCACAATGCATTTGACTTTCTGCTCGCTAACCAGGTGGAGCTGCGACATAACGCCATAAAGGAGCCCGTGGCGGTCGTGGAGGCAGTGGACATATTGAGCTGTGACCAGCTACGCAGGTAAACTAGTAGTAGGAACACATCTTTAATACATTCTGAATTCATTTTCTCTCAAACCATTTCTTGAAACGTTTTGATCGGTTATTTAGGTAGAAGACGTTTATAAAAGGAATGTGAAACCCCAGTCAGCATTGGTCCATGGGGCCCAATTGTGTGCTACATGGGCCAGCTTTTTTTCCATAAGTATATTGCAAATATTTCGAAACATACTGACATCTGATTTCCCTCCAGAAATTACCATTTGTACATTTTTATAGTGTGTGCTAAATCTGGGCTAGGGCACCAGACACCATCCATATAAATTATAGTTGATAATGTTACAAGAAAGTGTATAAGACTGCCCCAAGAATGCTCAGAGTACATAATACAATGCATGCCACTCTTTTCCCGATTGCACAACGGAAAAAACCCAACGTGTTCAACAGAATCTGTAAAAATAATTATTAACTTTGCCTCTAGGTTCTGGGTGTCGTGGACAGATGAGTATATACGGTTTGGTTCGGGTGACGTGGGTAACGACGAGGTTCTCTTCTGGAAGCTCCAACACGAGGAGGAACACCCGATGACGTTTGTCGTAAAGTACATCCTGGTGGCTACACTTGGTACTACGGGGGAGTGGGAGCTGCTGCAGACTACACGTGAGTCACGGGGGGTTTGTACTGAAATACTCGCTGGTGAGCTGGGAAACCCTGGCCATTAGCCGATTTGGATGCATTATTAGCCAAATCGGTTAATGGAAACAGGTCCTATAGATATAATGCATGACTACGCACGAGAACAACTCATAGATTGGAAGGATTAGTAAACCTGTACTCGTGAGGGATGGACTCCTCCTAACATAAAACATAATTGTAATTTGAGTATTTCAGACTGAAGCTACCAGAAAAAAGACCTTCTATAAACTGTCTAATAGTTGACCAGGAAGAAGGCATGTATTCAAATTTGTAAGCGATAGTACAATTTTGTTGACTTTTCTGTCTGGCTAAAGTCCACTGCAGGGGTTTTGTAGGTGATGCAATTAAGTTATACTAGGAGTTATTGGAAAATCGCTTAGAAATCCCCACCATTGACTGCAAAATCCCCACCATTGCATACTAAAATCGCCGCAGTTGAATTATAGCTAATAACTTCCAATCGGAGATATTGACTTCACTTAAAAAAGCAGGGTTTAGCCATAAACTGATCAATCAGAGAAAACATTCCCTATATATGGTATTTCTCTGCTGTTTCAGCCATGGGTGCGTGTCAGGACGGCTTCACCAAGGTGGCAGACAAGGACCAGGGCTACTCCAGCTCCTGCACCTTCCTGGGACAAGTCCCTGGAGTAGACCTTCCCACCTGCTTTAAGGTGTGTACCCCAACTGGGGTCAGCTAGGATTTTTTTTAAATTTTCAAACAAGAAATGTTTACCCCCTCGTAATCTTTTTTTCGTTTTTTAATATATTTTTTTTCTGTAAAATACTTTTTCCCCTTGTAATAGCGTTTTTTTCTTTTCGTTTTTCGTGAATTTTATTTTCATATTGTGAAAGTTCTTCTTTTTCATTTTTGGTCTTTTTCTTTTTTTTTCAATTCCGATTTCCCCCCCCCCCCCCCCCCTAAGGTAACCTCCATCGATAATTAGATGAAACTCCTAAATATAAGCTTTAAATATCCTCTGCATTTGGTACATAATTCATGTTACCAAGAGTCCTAAACGCTTCAATACAAGGTGCAACACAAACATGTTTTCATGCTTTCACATATGACATAAACACCATGTTTATCCTCATGCCAAAAGTGGAAATTAGTCACCGCAACACTCTTGATACACTCTCGAAAGCATAATGCATAAATACATTTAAGCAGGATGATGCACATTTAAGTAGGATTTAAAAGAATAGTTTCCGATGTACTTTAAGGAAACCTGCAAACAAGGAGGGAATGCCATCAACTATCGGGACAGTTTCACCACCCCGTTCTGCAACGCTCTGCGCTGCTCAGACCCAGATGATCTCCAGCTCGTCAAGTCATCACCGCAACCTGCCGATGTGTATGCATTTGATGTACCAAGTAAGAACCGTGTTATACAAGTAATTAAAACGATATTTGATGACATTGAAATCATCCCTTTTTTGATTAATCGAGGTCACGCCTGCACTTCCTTACATTTTGTAACAGGGAAATAGTTACACAAAACTTCATACTATAGCTAGTCATAGGCCAATTCATTTCCTGGTTGTATTTTAAACAAGTAGACTCGTCATGACGACAAAGGAAATAGAAGATTACAGCATTATGGGGCCCTTAAAGGGCTAATACATAACACCCATCTGCTCCACCAGCGCCGCCGGCCCTTTTAATGCCGCATAGTGACGTAAAGCTAAGCTTATGCTCTCTGTCATCCTAATGCGTGAATACAGCCCTCGTGCATTCATGCACCCTGGCAACAAAGAGTACACTTTATTAAAGCACTATGCGGGCCATAAAGGGTCAACGTTGTTTTATAACCTCAGAGATAGTGATTTTACAATTTCTACATGATTATCTTTAATTATTCCAGCAATCTATTTTCCCATGTTGGTTCCCATGGATCTAGCATGGTTAGAGCTTAGAAAATAGGGTGAGATGTTACCAGTAGACTCCTACAAGGGGGATGACTTAGAATATGCAGAAAGTGAAAAATCTATATCAAGGTATTATAGCAGCTTTAATATAGCATGTGCTGCCCCACAGAGGAGACATTCGTGGCGCGCACCTTGCGGGACCTGGGTACCAACTACCACCAGCACTGGGTGTCGGTGAGTGGGGAGACGGCCATCAGCTTCAAGGTCAAGGCCTGCACAGACGTACACCTAGCCCTCTCAGCTGTCCCTGCCAACAGCGACACACTCACATTTGAGGTACACTTTAGAAAGTTATCATCGTTAATTCTTTATTTACTCATCACGTTATTTGATTGAAATTGTATTAAATTGTCATTTAGTCATTCATCATCAGTAATTGATGAACTTCCCAGGGCTGAATTCATGCATCATCCTGACTCAATGGGGTTGATACATGAAGGGTCGGCACGATGCATGAATGCAACACAGATACGTTACTCTCCATGGCTGCATGCATGCATCATGATGACAAAGAATATAGCTCATATATGCTGCCCTTAGAGGCTTAATTAATCAGGGTAATAGACGATATAAATCAGTAGTGATGCAGTACTTAAAGTTGATATTCCAACTATAGACCAATGCAATACAGAAAAGTTGTTGATAACGTTTTTGAACATTTCTGAAGTGTGACCAACAAATATATAAATATAGCCTCAAAATCCTGCATTCTAATGAACTTAGATTTGATCTTGATTAACATTGCTGTTATATTGCTGTTACTCATCAGAGTAATATGCCGCCCTTAGAGGCTTAATTAATCAGGGTAATAGACGATATACACCAACAAACTCATAAGGTTGATGTGTAGTTAAAGTTGGTACCAATGCAGCAAGAAAGGGTGCATTTTCAGAAAAGTTTTTGAGTTTTGGAATATTTCTGAAGTGTGACCAACAAATACGTAAATATAACCTCAAAATCCTACATCCTTATATAGACTATTTGAAAGATAATTGTCCTGTGATTCTCCTGATATGAAATGTTTGCAAACGTAGCCATTACAGACAATGTCATGAGGTTTCTGTGACCAATCCAAACCAATGTAAACACAACTTTATCATGAAAAAAGTCACTCTTTCTTGATGACATGGGCATTGTCCAAAGCGTAGCAATGCTGACTTTATATGATACTCAGTTGAACCTTGGGAAAAAGACAACAGATAACAGTAGTTAGAAATAGTTCCCCCAACACCTATCAGGGGCATCACTGAACCGGTGGGACCATTAGAACCCTATATTAGAACCCTCTCTGTACTGACAGCTGTACTGGTCGCTGTAATACATAATGTTTTATATAAGAGGTACTGAGTGTTCAGAGAGGCCTGGATGTTATCCAGATTTTCTACTGAACAGTGAAAGATTAATTGCCCTCTATCTGCTCTTTTTCTTTTATGGAAATAAATCACCCATCGGTGTGTTATCTCTCTATATAGCATTCATAACATAGCTTCCCTTATCAACATTAGCAAAACAGACACTTTCATATCATTCATATCATGTAATACTAGTCTTATTCAATTTTGCATTTGGTTACAGATTGAATACACAGCTATATTCACAAGATAGGCCTTATGTTGGCAATCAATTAATGTGAGCCTCCCCCCTCCCACTACATCCCCAGCCCCCTAACTTGATCTTGATGACCATTGCTGTTATATTTTCACTGAAAAGAGTCCCCCATTTTACTTTTAACTGCATGTCACTACATACGTCTAATCAAATTTCCCTTAATGTATTTTCTTTTCAAAAGGTGGTCATTGGTTGGCTGGGAAACACTTATTCGTCTATAAAGAAACAAGTGGGTACCTTTGTACCTGCCGAGGTGACGGTGCTGACCCCAGGCATCCTGCACTGCGGTAACTTCCAGCACCTGTGGGTGTCCTGGGACAGGGGCCTTATAAAGGTGGGGCAGGGGGCAGTGGTAGGAGAGGAGCTCTTCATGGAATGGCAGGCCGACACCATGGTCTTACCGATAAACTCGGTCGGTATTTCCGCCTCGGGTGTAGAGGGCTCCGATGGAGTCTTCATGTTTGGCGACATTACAGGTATGCCAATTTTCTCGACATTATTTTAGTCATTTTCACATTTGTAGAGTGATTAATTTCATGTAGGCACCTTAATTCTCAGTCAGAAAGAATACTTCCAGCCAGCATTGCATTGGGCCCACTATGGGCTGGTCCAGATCTGCGATTTGTCCAGGGCTGCCAGTCGGAACCCAGATGGACTCAGGCCAAAACTGATATTTTGAAAATACGTTCCAAGTACTTCAAAGCATCGCTGTATGTTATTAATTGTAGAAATAACCATTGCAGTACAGTTTTTATGGTGTTTTGTGACAGTTGGTTTCACCTGGGCTGGGTCTGAGCACTGTATATCTGGAAAAGCCCAGACATGGTCCGATTTGGTAGCCTAGCTAAGAATAGGGCGGTTCCCATTTTGCAGTCCACCTGGCACCTAGATGGGGCCTGTTAAGGGAGTGTTCATTATTTATGGCAGGGGGGGGGCGGGCGTTTGGGAAAATGAATACGTCAAAAAAAAAAGACCCCCCCTCCGAATGGGTAAAAAAAAAAAGACCCCCCCCCCTCTGCATGGGTAAAAAAAAAAAAGACCTCCCCCCCTCCGAATAGGTTGAAAAAAAATGACCCCCCCCTCACCATAGACGTTAATAAATACTTAATAATTGCATCAACGACATACAAAGTCCACATAGTCCTATACTATAACGTATTATAGCATGTGCTTAACCATTATTTGAGGGAGTGGTTATAGGGTAGAATAATAATTATGGTGAATATTTTTGCATCTCCAACATGTGGAGAGCACACATTTTTCTGGTTCCGTGGCACGTTTGATTTTTTTTTGCTAAAAATGGGTGTAATTCTTTTGGTCCCCACCTACAAGTCCTGCTAATACTGTTTGGTAGAAGTACCATGAAATGGCCCAGCTCAGGGGCGGCGGAATGTGGATAAGGTTGGGGGGGGGGGAAGCTCTCCAAGCCAGCTGATGAGTGGTGGTTGGAGGGAGAAACAAATGGTTGTTTTGGGGCCACAGGCCCCAGGAGAATTTTGGAATTTGACCTTTATATTAATGCATTCAGAGTGGTCTAAAGTCTACTATATGATCCATGGGAAATTTTGTAATTTTACATCGAAATTGATGTGTTCTGAAGGACTTTGAGCTTGTCATTCAAGAAAATTTTAGGAATTTTACCTTTAGATTGGTATATTCTTAGGTACTCTGAGTCTAGAATGTTCATGTTTCACGGCACAGATCAATTACAATCGCTTAAGCCATCAATGGTATGCATGGATGCTTAGTGCACCATAGTTGATAGCCTTCATTTGTGGAAATGCCATAAGCTACCTGCCTTCAAAGTTCTAGGGTAAGGACCCTACCCTCTGTGTGGGCAGAAGCGCTTGTCTTTCTTTGTGGTAGACGACCATGTCAAGTGTTGACTTATCGCTAAAAGAAGGATTATAGCATCCCCAACTTTGACAAATCTTTTAAGCCTAAATTGTTAATTTAGTACTCTAGTATAATCTAGAAAAACCTGTGTGAAGCCTTATCTTGACTTTGTCCTGATCCTATAAGATGCACTGGCAATCTGACTTGCATACTTGCCATGGCCTATGCGTGAAGTTTTATGTGACACTGTAGGGGGAATATCATGCTAATGATGTTTTCCCAGCAGCGCCAGTTTGGATCCTGTCAGGTGGCTCTATAATTAACTTATGGTGTGGTCAGTATTACCAAGCCTTGGGAATTCATTGACTCCGAAAAAGTAAAGCTTTAAAATAGTGATGAATAACTCACTGATAACCCTGCAGAGCGTCGGAAGCAACTTGACCAGAACCAAATATATAGCTGTAAAAATTCTGATGAGGCCAAGGAGCAATGAGTAGCTATGATAATTCAGTGCCTGATTTCTGTTGAAGCCAAAGATGAACTTAGAGGGAGATTTAGAAATTGGCGAAAGTGGCTATTTGCTACATTTCAAGGCATGCGGTACACTGATTTATAGTGGGATGATCATGTTTACTCTATGAGTCTACCGATTTTATAAGCCCTAGAATCTGTGAAAAGCAGGCAGTTATCAGGGAGATGGTGAAGTTATTCTGAAAAAATTGAGAACTCTGCAATCAGAACACTGGGGCCCATTTAGCAGGGTCTGATGCAAGATACCAAGGAAAAGTGTGTATCAATAGCTACAATGTATCAATATATGAGGTAGATTTGCATCTTGCATACCGTGCATGTGCTCCTCTATTGGAAAGAAAGGCAGGGTCTAGACATGTAGGCAAGTTCACCCTTGCATATGGACGCCAAAACCTGATAGGGCAAGGCTAAAGTCCAATTAACTAAAACTATTTCAGATACCGTACTGTCATATTTCGGCGCCACAATAGCATTCATCTAGCTGCACACTGATACTAGCTTTGCTGTATAGACCCCCTACATTCTCTACTCCTATTCTCATGTTGAATTAATGTTCTTTCTCCAGTTATTGTTGTTTTAGGAAAAGAAAAGTGGTGAATCATTCAAAGTGTCGATGGGTAGGCAAGAAATTTAGCAGAGTTCTGCTGTCTTTATGACCCCAATTCGCGGCATGTGTCTTGAAATTCGCGTCATGTTGTGTCAAAAATTACCCCCTTCCAAATAAATACCCCTAAAGAAAATGACCCCCCCCTCAGAATAGGTTGAAAAAAAAAGACCCCCCCCTAAGAATAGGTTAATAAAAAAAATGACCCCCCCCTGATTTGCACACCCCCCCCTGGCATAAATAATGAACGCTCCCTAAGCAATGTTAGCTGAATTGAAAAACAAATCTCATATCGCTGATATTCATATTTCCGATTTTTGAATGCTTCATGGTATCCAAATCAAATTTCAGATATCCCTGAACCTCCATACCTCATTGAAGGTGAGTCATGAGTCATGAGCCAATACCATTTGTTCATTCTAACTTAATTAACCTAATTATCCTTGACAAATAATAAAATCAATACTCATTTTGAGAGTGTGAGAAAGTTGGCCTGATGTATATAACCCTTGATATTGGGAAGCATGGTAATACATATTTGACGTTTTTTCTGCAGATGACAAATTCTTCCTCCTTACCGATGGATCGGGTACGTTTTCCACTCATCGCTGGTCCATCAGCAGAAGTTACCTCCTCTTCCAGCTTGAGGCCTGTGCTGATGCCCAGCTCCTGCTGGCTGCCATCCCTGAGGAGTACAGTAAGGTAATATAGACCTACACCCCTGAGGAGTACAGTAGGGTAATATAGACCTACAGCATTGAGGAGTACAGTAGGATAATATAGACCTACACCCCTGAGGAGTACAGTAAGGTAATATATACCTACACCCCTGAGGAGTACAGTAGGGTAATATAGACCTACACCTCTGAGGAGTACAGTAGGGTAATATAGACCTACACCTCTGAGGAGTACAGTAGGGTAATATAGACCTACAGCCTTGAGGAGTACAGTAAGGTGATATATACCTACACCCCTGAGGAGTACAGTAAGGTGATATATACCTACACCCCTGAGGAGTACAGTAGGGTAATATAGACCTACACCTCTGAGGAGTACAGTAAGGTAATATAGACCTACATTCCTGAGGAGTACAGTAGGGTAATATAGACCTACAGCATTGAGGAGTACAGTAGGGTAATATAGACCTAGACCTCTCTGAGGAGTACAGTAGGGTAATATAGACCTACACCCCTGAGGAGTACAGTAGGGTAATATAGACCTACACCCCTGAGGAGTACAGTAGGGTAATATAGACCTACAGGATTGAGGTGTACAGTAAGGTAATATAGACCTACACCTCTGAAGAGTACCGTAGGGTAATATAGGCCATTGAACACCAATACTAACCCATGAGGTAGTCTGTCAGAATCATGAAGAAGTCATGTCACAATTTGTTTTTATAAGTCAGCAACACATATGGAGCTATTGGATGACATAATCGACACTGCATGAATGTTTGTATTTAAACATACCAAATTTGCTTTAATGCAAACAAAAGCATCATTAATTCCAGTAAATGCCAATCAAGCTGCTTTAATTCCATTATAACCTTAACATTTACACAGTTTTTACTAAAGTTAAAGCTGCTTAAAGTGTCCAAACATTCATGCATTGTGATAAGGGGGCTTCCATAAAGTATGTACGCACATTTTCTCCAGAAATTGACCCCCCCACCCCCCTAAAGTTCTTGTACGCATTGAAATAAAGGGTTTATGTACGCAAAGATTTTCAGAAAATAGGCCCCCCCCTTCGTGCATACATACTTTATGGAAGAACCCTAAGGAGTGTGGGGGTATATGGGAAATGGTGACACAACCATGATTTTCTAATATCATACTACTGCACAAAAATGGCACTATGCATCAACATGTCTATATAAAAAAGGACAATGAACTATTAAGTGTCAGTGTGGAATCTCATCTTACCAAAGTTATAATTATTTTAATAGGGTGCCTACAGAATAGACCTGGGTACTGAGGGCAACATGAAAACCTCAATTACCAAGGTGGAGGATGACTCTGTGACGCGAGTGGCTGACACAGCTAAAGTGCTCAACTGTACCACACCCCAAGCCTTCTGGGCCATGTGGACCAGGAACAGCATCTCCATGGGCAGAGGGTAGGTAAAAAGTTTGCCAACCACCCATACCTTTATAAAAACTCACACACATTCATGTATTTTATGTATACATCTAATGTACCACACATTTTAGAAACATGATTCTGTCAACACATATTATTGCACACTGTACATGTTTTCGCGAATCTCGCAGAATTGAAAATCTGCAAAAATATATGCAGGAAAAGTGTCCTTGAAATGATAGATAATGAGCATGAATGGAATATTTAGGAAGCGAACCATGGCCATGGTCAAAATTCTGGACCAATTTGGTAAAAAAATCATTTTGAGTCCCAATCATGGGGTATACACACTGCAGGTACACTCCTGGTTCCGACATCCTGGTCACCTTGGGGGACAATCAGATGCCGGAGAGGTTTAACGAGATGGCCGTAGCCTCCACTAATAATCAGGAGGCTAACTGGGACGTGGGCCAATCTGCAGGTAAGTTTGAGTTTGATGGGAGCAACAACAGGCCTGGGGGTAATTTTGTAAACGCCCCCCCCCCCCCTGTCGAAGCCATTCCCTTTATCACTAGCACTCCTGGCACGAACTGAAAAGCGAGCCTTAATTGACAAAGAGCATATCCCGCGAAGTCTTAAAAAGTATATCTAACATATTCTTACTGCAACTATAGTATTTCTAATGTAGATAATCTTAAATAATCTTAAATCAACGTTATAATCTTAAATTAAGATTGTAACATTATCAAGATTATATGAATTAAGATTGGACAAATTTTCTTTTGTAACAGGTCATGTCTTCAGGCTTGTCACCCCAAGCTCAGGGAGCTATAGGCAAATATGGAGGACTACTAGAAACACAGACTCTATTGTATTCAAGGTAGGTTTTGAGTCATCAGAGTTGCTAGTTAGATTCACATCAACTCTTACAGATGTTTAAAAAGTTCAGGGTTGATCTCTTGGCACTAGGGTATAAAGTCTGTTGTTTACATCACTTCTCAAAATGCCTGTGGTGAAATTAAACATTATTCATTGAACTACATCAACAGAAGAAAGTATTTGTATAGCCTACATATAATCTTTTAAATAATGACTAGATTGTAAAGGGAAGCAACAGGATACATTTTTAAGAAGAATTCTAAAAATGATGAGATGGATCATTCTTTGCAGGTAAAAGCATGTAATGACGCACAGATTCTGCTGAGTCGCTACATTGAGATAACAGCCTATGTGTATGAGGTGGTTATTGGTATGGGTCTGAACTCACAGAGTGTCATCAGGCAAGTCACAATTCACTAATAAATGTTACTTTTGCTTTATCAGGTAGCATAAGACACTGGTAGGGTTCACAGGACATATATGGTGAATTGGAATTGACTGCCCCCTTACATTCCTTCCCCATAACCCATTCTTCAATCATTTCACTAGAATAATTATTTCAACCTTTATAGAGGCTCTATCCTCAGCACTTATAAAGGACAGTTGCTTATTTGAGACCAGTCTACTGCACCTGTTGTGCCCTGGTGTGGATTCAAGAACATTAATATATTAGTATTTTCTTCTAGAACATTGATATATTTTATGAAGGTACATTACTTCTAACTGTTTTACACATAAATTTGTAATAATCTATGTGTTTGAGAGAGACCAAATAACCCTACATTGAAAGGAAGACAATGTTGATGATCATGCATCAAGCACCTGAATAAACTTATTGCTAACTTTGAATGTTACAGGAAGGAGCAGGGCGGGAAGGCGGTAGTATCAGTGCAGACAGAGGGCATCCTCAGCTGTTTCCATCTCAGGGCCTTCTGGGTCCGCTGGTACCAGGGTATAGAGGTAAAGGCAAAGAAATGTCCACATTAGAACTTTACAAGAAGCTAGATATCGCTTTTTGGCCATAATGCATGGAACTTTCTGTCAAGCTTGCTGTCGCATCAATAACATTTTATGCCAGTTTGTTTACAAGTCACTGCTGAATTCAAACAGCTTAGTCTCAGGCCACACTGATAGATTAGGTACTGATCTGATACTGGCAGTGCCAGTGGCACCCTACCCTGAACATTACACTATAATACACAGTGACAAACCCGCTCCAGTTTTATTAGGCATGGCCCTTTATTTGATAAAATCATTGGATAGATATTTATTCTGCACATAAATCCTCTATGTGCATCACAGGTGGGTTCTGGTACTACAGTGGGTAGGAGTCCCTTCCTGAGGCTACACGAAGTGGCCAACCACCGGATAGAGGCCATGAGTGTGTCAACCGCTGGGGGCGCCACCGGCACCTGGCACTTCTCTGACATTAACGGTAAGTATTTAATTAAATACCGAATTCCAGAAGAGCCACACATTTTGAGGAGTAGAAATGAAAGAAAAGCATATCAACATTTCATTTTCAACTGAATAAAGGATGTGTTTTATCTCCTTCCCTGGCTGGTTTTCCTTGATTTTTCAATTCAAATTACATTATCTCTGATCAAGCTACATATTTGGTAGTGCAATAACTTATTGTGATTAAGATCTTATTCATTTATCATTATCATTGCTAAGACTCATCTAATCATCATCATTATGTATAATCATTATGTATTATTGTTAAAACCTTATTTAATTATCATTATATATTATCATCTTATGATATTGTCAAGACCTTATTTAATTATTATCATCATGTATCATGTATTATCATTATCATGTATTAGTATGATATATTACTGTTAAGACCTTATTATTATCATTATGCATATTTTAGGTGAAGGTTTCTACCTGAGCCCAGCCCCGTCTCCGGCATTTGGTGATGTTTGGCTGCACACGGAGACCCACTACTTCCAGTTCTCAGTGCGCTCCTGTCACAGCGCATACATCTTCCTCTCACCCGTCCTACATGTAGATCGTACCAATAGCCTGGGGTATGAGATCCACATAGAAGGGGATCAGGACATACCATCTCAGATATTAGGGTAAGTGCTGAGGACAGTGCTATATATCCTATAGAGAATGACAGGAAATCTCTAAATGGCTATGCTCTAAAGGGCTGGCTGTCCAGGTATTGATGGAATCAGGCATTGCCAACTTATAAATCATGAAACCTACTGACCCCTCACATTCTATTTTATGTCCTAGAAGGATATAAAGATCATTTCAGATTTGATAATAAGAGAAAACATTGTTTCATACTGGTGATGACTTTTGTGTTTTTACACTTCATATACCTTTCAACAATAGTTAATCTAAGGAGAATTGATAACATTATCAATATCAGATTACTGAAATCTATTGCAACTATGAGATCATGATACCACTTCTATAGGTACCCCCTCGAAGAAGGTAAGGACCCGGTTAAAGCTAATGCAACAACCATGGGCATAGTCAACTGCTACAGCTTTACCAAACTCTGGGTGTCATGGAAGGACAATTTGGTCAGGGTTGGGTATGGTAAGCTCCTTGAAAACACCTTCCTCTACTACCATGCCAACCGCACCCTCTCCATCAGGGCGCTCGCTCTCATGACACCATCTACAACCGCCCAGAAGACCCCTGCAGAGTGGCAGTTTGAGAGGGAAGCAGGTGGGTCGGATGCGGAAGGATATCTAAATTTTGCAAACCATTAAGTCCAGCGGTCTGAAACTAGGCATTAGCTGGTTATAGTATTTGTTGTCATTTGCAAATTGCAGCAGTCAGCACATCATCTAAGCAAATGTATCTATGCACAGTTATAGTAGTCCTAGTAGACATCCAAAACAGGATTGTTTGCTAGTGACATATTTGATGACAACATTGTGCATGCTTGGGCACAGTACTAATCAGTTAATCTTATTCACAAAGTTTGCAATATTAAAAGAGATTTAATTTCATGCATAAAAAGGTTGTTTCATTTCAGGTAATGCTGTTATATTCAACACACTAGATGGACATGACTTTGCCGACTGGCTGACTGTGGACGAGCAGCCCTTTACATACGTGCGGATATCCGCATGCCAGGATGCTCAGATCCTGCTGAGTACCTCGGCCGGAGTAACTTACGGACACAAGATCATCCTGGGGAAGAATGGGGAGAAGAGTGTCATAATCCCTGCAGGCAGTACAGAGGAAGTGGGAGGGACAGATGGGAACCCACTACACTGTAATATAGGTAACTATATAGGTAGCACAATTAGCAAAGGAAACTATTCTTGTTTATATTTGTAACAACTATTGAGATTGTCCACACAGATTTAGCATTTTTACTCCACCTGCCCCAATTGTAATGTACAAACTACTAGGCTCTTATTTGTGCCATTACATTTCTACTTTGCCACTAACCTTCTTGGAAAAATAGAGTCATGTAATTTGTTTGAAAAGAAAACTATTTCGAATAGATGATTGTCTGGCTGCTCATACATGGAATGAGGAAGTGGTCATTATTTAGCTGAAACCAGGTAAAATTATTTGCTAAAATTGGCAAAATCCTTACTGCATCCCCACAAGGGATGGAAACCTCTTACAACACCCCTTAGGGGGTTCTACATTTTTCACACCCCCAAACCCACCAGCACTGTTGGCACTAAACCACCAGTCCCTAATTAGAGTACTGTAGCGGAGCCGGGGGGGACTCCGCAGACTCCGCAGTCACTGCGGAGCCTGCGGAGCCTGCGGAGCACTTAGTTCGGATAGTCGCCGCCAGGGGGCCGGTGGCTCCGCAGGGCGGGTTAAATAAGGGGCATCTGCGGAGCAGACCGTCAGTCTTACTCCAGGGTCTGAAGGAGCAGGAGGTGTTCCTGCTACTGATATCAATTGAGACTGTCTACCTGTGCTTACTTGTTGAATAGAACCTTTTATTGTACCTTACTTCCTCTTATCATTCTTCTTCCTAGACCTAAGCGATCACCTAGTTTCCTATTACAGTACTTAACTATATAGCTACCCACTACAGGGACATGGTTCTGGCTCAGCTGGGCTGACAACAAGATTGCTATGGGACATGGATATGAGAGTGGCTCAGATGTTGTCGTCTCCTACAATTTGGGCAGCAACACTGGAAACTCCTTCGAAATTGGTGCCATTGGGTTCAGAAGTACCTACTCTGTGGGCACCTGGGAGTTCTCCCAATCCAAAGGTCAGCAAAGCTTTAAACTATGTTTCAAAGGGAATATACCATTTTTGTTAGATTTTAAGCTATGAAATTCAGTGCAGCACCCTTTAGTTCCACCCATTGAAAAAACACTGTAAAAGACCATGCCTGAGCCCAATGAGGTCTAACATTATTGCTGAGCCGTTACTCTCCTAAATATGGCACTAGTACTGTTAATATTTTTCAAATCATTTTAAGTAGGATTTAGAACTTATAAAATGAGAAATTATAACTTTAAGTTCCAGTGCACTGATAAGGTCTAATAAAATAGCATTGTGTTGCAGGGAGAGAGTTTGAGGTGTCCACCTCAGATGGCTTGGGTTACAAACATGTGTGGTTACTGACCACTGCACAGGCCCTACACTTCAAACTACAGGTAGGAACACTCTCCTACTGGTCAACCAAACACCTCTCGCAGTCTGATTGAACATACAGCTTAAAAAACAGGCGTGTTTCAGGTCACCGACCCTGACTAGTAAAGAATAGTCAACATTGGGAATTCTTATCCGAGTCAATTTAGTCAATTCCATGGTAGGTTTAAGGCATAAATAGAAAATTCAAAAAATAAATAAATTCTGACCTACTTCCATTTTTTTCTGCAATAGTGAAGTATATGAGAGCATTTCTAGTCAAGGTGTGCAGGAGGTGTGCTAGTCAGGGTGTGCTGAGTGGATGAATAATAACAGTGTAGATTAGAGACCGTAACCAAAATGATTCTCTATTAAAGGCCTGTAAAAAAGCCAAGATTGCCTTGTCGGACTACAATACTGACTTCAGAACTGGCGTAAATGGGTCGTTCTCTTATGAGGTTAGTAACCGTGTACCTTATGATCAACGTATAGATCAACAGGCTTATGTGCCAAAGCAGTTGTAAGGTAATCACTATTAGGAAATGATACAATAATATAATCTAATAACCTTGACCATTAATTTTACTTATAATATCATGTATTTTCAATGATTAAGTACATTGTTTCAAAACAATATATCAGAAATGAGATACTATATACTTTTAGCTTATCATTGGATCGAGCGGGAACCAAGGCTTTGAGTTGTGGAAGTACTTTGAGGGGAGCCCTAACGGTACCTTACTGCACCACCTGGACCAGGAGTCGGACGTGCTAGATTGTGATAGGTAGTTTTGCACTTTTGAGCCCTCTTTGGGGGGCAAACCCCAGGGGGCAAACACCAGGTCCAGTCTGTGGTCAACAAGTAACCCTGGGACAAAATGGCACTTGTAAACACAACCATGACCTTGAACTTGGACTTTGCTGGGTCTTGGCCATCCCTGTTCTTAGCTTGGAACCAGTGAACAGGATGTATGTTCTCCAGTCATACGTTTCAAGCTCAAAGTCATAGTGGTAGTTACCAGGGCCTTTCTGTGAACTAAAACAGCCGTAAAGGGGAAATATCAATCAAAAAGATTACATGAGATCTGTTCCCTGCAGGGTACCAGTATCTTGGATCACATAATGTGTTGATAAATTTCAGCAGTTTTGGTACTCTATAGTTGTTAAAACTGGGCAAAAATTATTTTATCTTATTTTGTGCACACAGGTTCATAGAATTCTGGTTGTCATGGGGGACTGTGGATGGGAGACGGATGTTCCGGCTCGGTGAGGGCCCTGACTTGTTTAACCTTGAGGTGTATCAACACGAGGACACCGACCACCCATACCACGTCTCCACCATCGGGTTCGCATCTGAACACAGCCAGGCTGCAACGTGGGTCTTCAAAGACTCTGCAGGTACATATGGAACTTATTTTACCCTTTAACTTCGCCTGGGTTCATTGTGTCAGACCTTCAGTTAGACCTTATGGGTTGTAAAATGTGAAACAAATTTGATTTAAAAGGAATTGTGGCTGCAGATGATTGCTAGTAAAACAGTTCTTAGCTTGGAACAGACTACACTGGGGTACACTCAATCCACTAGGAGCAGCACAGGCTATGCAGTACAAGACATATAAAATAATGCCATGAAACAATAATCCTCATAATGCCATGAAACAAAGTATTTGACTCCTTTTGGGAATATTGATAACCAAGGGCATATACTAAGTTGATTCAATAATAAATTGATTAACAGTTTTTAAATCAAAAATAATTTTTAAGAATATATCTTTTAAATATGTTTTTCTCTATGCGTGTAGCTGCGCTGACTAGGTTCCACATAGAGGATTACATGAAGACACGGTACCACGTCGCCGGTACCACCAGCTTCGTGTTCAAGGTACGTGCCGCTGAGGAGGCCACCATCACACTCGACAAACAACATGCTGCCCTCTTGGATTACAGGATTATACTGGGACAGAGCAGTAACAGCTACACCCTTATCTTAGCGTGAGTAAAGTATATTCATTGTGTGAATGATCTGATTTAAGCTACTTTAAGCAAAGCTTACATCTGATTTAAGGCAGACTTTCTAGCAGCTTGACGCAGCTTACTTTTTTCAGATTAAGATTGCTTCAAGCTGCTATATAGTCAGCCATTATTCAACTGCATGTTATGCTTAAAGTTGCTTAAATCGGATGATTCATGCAGTGATTGGAATTAGATATTTCCTGTATTCCAGTAATGTGGAGTATTATGTACAGCATTAACAAGGCTGAAGAACTGAAAACTCCCCCCCCCCTCCTAGCCCAGTGTGGGACCTCCTTTTGACTTGATTAATGTTGTAGGGGTTTGGATTACCCCTGCCC
Organism: Harmothoe impar; assembly: GCA_947462335.1. Lineage (NCBI taxonomy): Eukaryota > Metazoa > Annelida > Polychaeta > Phyllodocida > Polynoidae > Harmothoe > Harmothoe impar. The sequence goes on from OX381717.1 coordinate 25,844,542, forward strand.
TGGCGGTAGGCCTCCAGGTAATGACGTTGTAAGGGCTGCCAGGAAAGAAACTGTCGTGAAACAGTAAGCATTCTCAACTCTGAGGCGACCAATGTGTTATTATTATTTGATCCAGTGCCAGCGCTCTTAAGTTTGATATAAGTGCGTTAACATGTATTTTCATACTTTTAATGCAATTATACCTTTTAGCATTATGAATTTTCAACCATAAAATTTCAACTTCCAATATAAATTTCACTTACCTGGTATTCATATGTTTATCACAGGAAAATGAGTACCCTAGCTAGCAGGACGACTCCCCATATTCTCAGTGACAACAAGCACCAGTTCTTCTGGGTAAGCTGGTCCCACTCCAGGCTAGCAGTGGGTAGAGGCAGTGTGGTGGGATGGTCGGAGATTGTTGGGGTGGATGTTCAGAACCTTGGCTTCATCCAGTACCTGAGTATGTCCTCCTACTCTGGTGTACCTGCAGACTGGGAGTTCATGCCTCTCACATGTAAGTATTGTAGTCCTACTCTGGTGTACCTGCAGACTGGGAGTACATGCCTCTCACATGTAAGTATTGTAGTCCTACTCTGGTGTACCTGCAGACTGGGAGTACATGTATGCCTCTCACATGTAAGTATTGTAGTCCTACTCTGGTGTACCTGCAGACTGGGAGTACATGCCTCTCACATGTAAGTATCGTAGTCCTACTCTGGTGTACCTGCAGACTGGGAGTACATGCCTCTCACATGTAAGTATTGTAGTCCTACTCTGGTGTACCTGTAGACTGGGAGTACATGCCTCTCACATGTATGTATCGTAGTCCTACTCTGGTGTACCTGCAGACTGGGAGTACATGCCTCTCACATGTAAGTATTGTAGTCCTACTCTGGTGTACCTGCAGACTGGGAGTACATGCCTCTCACATGTAAGTATCGTAGTCCTACTCTGGTGTACCTGCAGACTGGGAGTACATGCCTCTCACATGTAAGTATCGTAGTCCTACTCTGGTGTACCTGCAGACTGGGAGTACATGCCTCTCACATGTAAGTATCGTAGTCCTACTCTGGTGGACCTGCAGACTGGGAGTACATGCCTCTCACATGTAAGTATTGTAGTCCTACTCTGGTGTACCTGCAGACTGGGAGTACATGCCTCTCACATGTAAGTATCGTAGTCCTACTCTGGTGTACCTGCAGACTGGGAGTACATGCCTCTCACATGTAAGTATCGTAGTCCTACTCTGGTGTACCTGCAGACTGGGAGTACATGCCTCTCACATGTAAGTATTGTAGTCCTACTCTGGTGTACCTGCAGACTGGGAGTACATGCCTCTCACATGCAAGTATTGTAGTCCTACTCTGGTGTACCTGCAGACTGGGAGTACATGCCTCTCACATGTAAGTATTGTAGTCCTACTCTGGTGTACCTGCAGACTGGGAGTACATGCGTCTCACATGTAAGTATTGTAGTCCTACTCTGGTGTACCTGCAGACTGGGAGTACACGCCTCTCACATATAAGTATTGTGCAGTGACACCTCCCCCAAATATAATTCCACATAATGATATATTAGATTGGTGGCCAATCATATAGAGCAACCATTTCAAAAGAACAAATAAATTATGTGGTAATAGAATAGAACTGGATTCACCAAATTATAAGCAACACACCTAAAGCCTTATTCATTTCAAAAAGTATATGATCCAATTTCATGTTCAAACGTATCTCAGGCCCAAATAAGCATAAGAAAGCTTAAATTAGATAGTGCCTTATGAATGAAAATTAAACTGTTTTAACCAATAGGATTGATGGGTTCAATAATATCTGAGTCAAAACACTGTTCATAAGAGATAGTTTTAGTCTTTTACAGTGACTTAACATCTAAGAAATGTTTCTCCATATCTAAATTTGTAGACAACACACTGCTTGTCAAGACTCCAAACAACTCTGCTGAAACCACCATGTCCATCGTATTTGGCGATGGCAAAAATGACTTTTCATTTGACGTCCGAGCATGTGCAGAGGCGCGTATCCGTTTGATGGCTACTGTAGATGATACGCCGGTTTACAAGCTGATTATAGGGGCTGAGGATAACACCAAGACACAGATCTTCAAACAGGGGACCAGGGTGCATGAGGAGGTAGGTTTGTTGTGGATGCAAGAAAGGTTGAAGCTCACTGCTGTTATACATTCCTCTAATGCTCATCACTTCCTGTCCCATTTGTACTGGGTGAGGAATATAATAGACTGTGCCCTCCTGAGTAGTTACTGTTCTACTTAATTTGACCTTTTTTGTTATACACAGTGTGAAAGAGATATGAGAATTCACGCAAAAAGTACCCTTACAATAGTGAAGAATAATTTGTATTTTATCATTTTATTTTTCTCATAGACTTCACTGGATGTCCTCAACTGCATGGAGTATAGGACCTTTTGGCTGAGTTGGCAGAATGGCATATTTAATATCGCCAAAGGCTCCAGAATAGGACAGCGGATTCTTGAATGGCAAGATCCTGACGCAACCGTAGTACATAGCCTTAGCATAGCCACAGGGATGAACCACATTGGGAACTGGAACATACCAAGATACCAGGGTAATGCTTTGATTGCACAATAGCTTCATTAAAGCATTCCATTCTCAAAGCATTCCTCATTGTAATATTTACTAAGGGTCATATATAATAATATGTATATAAAGAGTGTTGAAGCAATATGAAGAGATTGACCATATAACACCAACGTATACAGGCAGCTACATTTATGATAAAAAAGAAACTCGAGATGGAGAAAATTAAGATGGAGAATTCAATGAATTTAGGATTTTGCTGCAAATAGAGCCATGCACAATAATCTTGCTTTATATCCTGCAGCCCCCTTGGTCCGCTATGTGTCACATGCTAATCACAACGATGAAGGATTTTGCATGACGGTGTATGAACTCAGTTCCTACGTCTTTCGGGTGAAAGCGAAAAGTGATGTGAACATCTTGCTTGCGAACATCCCTGAATTCACGACACACGCAGGGTACATGATAAAGCTTGGTGTGCTGAACAACACAAGGACACAACTTGTGAAGTTAAGTACCAATGATATGATAGCGAGTGTAGCCACAAAGGGAGTCCTTGCGGCCGATAAGTTTGTTTGGTTCTGGGTGTCGTGGGGACATCTTACAAATATACAGGACGTAATAAAGGTAAGTTAATATAGATCATAGTTATGTATTTTTATTTTTCAACACAACTTTCCGAACAAAATACAAAGTTATATATCTAACCGCTCATAGAGTAAAGAAGGCCCCTCTGTACTATTTGGACACTTCCATACCGAAACGTTAATGAAAACCATATATAGCTTGCAAAGATTTCTAGAGAAAGCTCTACACACCTACGCATGTGCATTCTACAAATGTAATAAGGGTTGCAATTGAGTTGAGTTCAATTCAATAGAAACATGATTATATATATAGATGCGCTGTTTGTTATCTAGAGGCATCCATGTACCCAGTGGGTAAAGAACATTGAATCAACATTGATAAATTGTTGTCATTGTTGATTGGACGTTGATGCAACGTTGAATTGAGTTTTGTGCCCACTGGGCACTATTCTAGCTAAGGGAGTGAGCATTGCTTAACAACAAAGGGGTAAGGTGGGTTTGCGGGAGGTAGGGGACAAAAGGCAGTACGATATTATGTTTCAAAAAGGCCCACAAATACACCCAAAATCCAACCCCCATCTTTAAAAAATGATCACTCTCTAATAATGTTATGTTTCTACCTGTCTACTCCTGACTTGAAAGTTGTAACGAACACTAATAATCATATGTAATGTATTTCATCACAAAGATTGGTAACGGAATTGTGACAGGTGAACAGCAACTCCTGCAATTTAAAATACCCTCAAATTCTCCAAGTTGGGAAAATGTGGACGATGTTGGGGGACTATGTTTCAGTGCCGGTAATAAGGCTGAGGTCATCTGGGAACTTATGTCAAATACAGGTACTATGTTCAACTTTATAAAGTTTAGTTTAGTAATCCGGCTTTACCCATGCATATACATTTAAAGTGTGCTTATAGAGATTGAAGACGAATTTTACTACAGAGATGACAAGGATAACCTTATAATATTTGTACTTTGAGATTTGATAACTATTATGAAAGTATATGTATCGGTTGATGAACCTTAGGCCTTTGTAAGCGAAGCAAGTGAAAACAGTGTAGATCTATATATATGAATGTATGTAGCTGTTTGGTTTAATTCAATAACTATTGTTAATTAAAACTAACAAACAAATCGTCAAAATGTTCAAAAACCTTCATCCTTTTTTGCCAGATGGAAACTTTTACTTGCTGCGAACTGACGGCCTGAGTTACGATGCAGGTGCCTGGGTGGCACCGATAGACCAGGCCATACACCTTGAGGTAAGGAACAAACATCAACCCTTGACAGTTTGAGTTCACTGCATGAATGTTTCCATTTAAGCATAATTGAGAACACTCTAGGCATGTTAATGTCCGGGAAAGGTCATAACAGTGGCTTTAGGTGCCATTTACTCAAAAGAAATATGCCTAAAGCGTTCATTTAAGCATTTACTTAAACATTCATGCAGTGTTTAAATAACATCCGCTCAGGTGAAGGCGTGTCAGGACGCACGAGTGGCTCTGCTCACAGACAGGGACAAAGACGTCGGGTACGAGCTGCTCCTCGGCGGGTTTGACAACACAGGGTCTGCCCTGTTCCAGGGTCTCGAGGTGAGGATTTCATCTCCATTTTGCTACATGATATAGTATGTAGTGCACAACGTGTGGGTTTCACTATGCTTTCTCAATTTCAGTAAATGTCATTGAAATATCTTGGCATTGATATCTATTGGGGTTTACAAGGGTAAATTAGCCTTATAGTGTGAAGCCACCAAATGTGACCCAGCTTAAAATAATGTTATTTTACGTCGAAGTAAGGTTTATTAAGGTTATATAACGTTTGGCCATAATAAGGAGCCATAGAGAAACGTTCTGGAACCTTGTATAATGTTTTTGTTTACTGGGGATTTACTGTATGATGCAAATCCGGGCATTTGCATAATATCTACCAAGATCTAGATGTTGCCCTATATTCTAGTCAATAATGACTCATTCCACTCCTTATACCTCATCAGGGAGGACAACCTCTAAATACTACAATAGGGAAGGGTACCGTGGACTGTGGACGTCTGAAGAGATTCTGGATCACCTGGAGCTCCCACACGCTGAGTGTTGGGGAGGGGTACGCGGATACCGAACCCTTCATCACCATCAGGAAAAGCAACGCGATCAACATCATCGGTTTCAGCTCAGACTTGGTTTCCAAGGCTGAATGGAGGATTCCTCAGGAACAGGGTAAGCCATCCCCTGTTGTTTACACTGCATGAGAGTTTGCATTTAAGGCATTTTTAAGATTTCTGAAATGAACACTTTAAGCTGCTTTAAGTGAACTAATATCATGTGAATGTTATGGAAAGGTCATGACAGCATTTAAGTGGCTTTAACTCTAATTAAATATACTTTAAGTGTTCCTTCAAGCATATTAAATTTGATTTACTTCAATGGAATCAGTTATGCCGTATTAGACCTATATTCTATAGATGTTCAATGCATGTCCAACTTTGGTGTCAACCCATTTCTCAGTTTAGTCCCACTTGTGGTGCTAAAATCTGCATCCCTGCCATACTCTTCATGTTATCATTAAGTGTTTGACATAGCATTTTATCTTTATAGAGAACTCGCTGCTGATAACAACTGGCCACAATGGTAGTTATGGACAACACTGGATCACCCTTAACAACAAGGACTACGTCGTTTTCAGGGTCAAGACCTGCCAGGCTGCTAAAGTCCTGTTAGTTGCGATGCCCGATAACACTGCCATATCAACGGAGGTTGTCATAGGACTTGATGGAAAGTGAGAACAATTTCTGACAGAAATACAAGGTTTTTCAATCATTAAAAATGATTTAATGTTGCCAATCTATTATAGCATTTATTTTGATTACAGTAAAAGACAAAATCTCAATGAGGGTGAACCAACTTTTTATGAAGTTAACCTGAGAAAGTCCTTGAAAAGCTCATTAAGTCTGGACTGTTTTTCTAACCTCATGAACCTAACTCAATTTCTTTAGTGTTTCATTACTCTAGATTGAAGGTTAATTTTTCTTCTTAAAGGGACAATATCAGCACTCACACTTAAACCACATAATGGACTAGAACAGTACTAGAATTGTGAATGAGACACGCCCAGTGATTATGCTGCTTCAAAGTTCAGTGTTAGATCATCTTGTATTCTACCTTAAACCCATGTAAAGAAACACACTAGAACACTACATTATATTGTAAAAAAGTTAAAGTATAGATAGATGGCATAGCCCTTTCTTTATCATTCTGGTTTTTCTCAATTTCAATTCATGCTGTTCCACAATCAATTTTAGCACGGTGCTTCGAGATGCAAATGGCACAGTGAAAGAGTCAGCTGTTACCCCAGATGTTTTAGACTGTGACCATTTTCAACCATTTTGGATTTATTGGAAAGAAAATGAGATTCATGTAGGCAATGGGCCGATTATCCGTGAGCATTTATTCCTGAGGTGAGTGCTAACCTGTGGAGTTTGTTAGATCTCTTTTTGATTTAGGTTGCATTTGTACAAGATGAATATATATACATGCCAGCATAAAACGGCATGTACTTATAGGTATAGCAATGGAAATAACTACTTTGTGAGTGAATAAATCCATTTGTATGCTCTTAGAAGAAGCACAGGCTAACGGATAATACTGTGTTTCCAGGTTTAGAGGCTTTAACCTCAAACTTTATCCTGATTGTATTGTCTAGGATACATTAACTTTCTATGTCTGTTATAACCTACTCATTTCTTATAATTTAGACACAAAGATGACAATCTCCATGGCATTCAAGCTATGGCACTGGCTTCTGGAGACATGGCTCCTGTTGTAGGACATTGGCAGATCTATGGCCTTAGAGGTAGGTAATGTATGTAGTGCACTGAAAACCATCAAGTCCAGATGTGCTCTGGGTTGTCACAATGACAACCTAAAGTTGACACACGCCGAGGCACATTGCTTCCATCCAGTATCAAACAGATCAACTATCTATATAGCTATTTTATGATGAGCCATTGGTTTTGACAGGATACAAGCCTAGGGTTGTCTTTATAGCATTTTGGCCAATACCCTCACTCAGTGGCATGTGATTTATAACATGTTATGCTCCATCAAGACTATAAAAGGGGTGCCCCACTAGAGGGGGGGGGGGGCACTACTTAGAGACCACATTCATAGGCCATATTCTATAGGGCAGTACTGCCACCTGCCATAATTTATAATGACAGTCTAGATCGTCACAATGACAAGGTTCAGTTTCCCTGGGTTTTCAATGTATAGCGTAATTGCGGTACAAGCACTGCACTGCAAAGCTGCACCCTGAGTTTGAGTAAACCCCATAAGCCGCTCACAGCTTCCTTTTGTCTAATACTAAACATATATTTCATAACTATATTGTAGGGAACACCCTCAAGGCATTTACACCACAGAAGCTGTCCTACAATGCCACAGACCTGCTTGCCACAGACCCTGATGACTTCTTCACCACATTCCGCGTCCGTACCTGCGGCAATGCACGCTTTGTTATAGCACCTGAAACCACCCCAACGAACCAGGCCTTTGAAATCATCATCGGGGCCAGTAATAATGACAGGTATTTGTTATTAATTTTGTTTCAACTGCCGCTATGTGTGACTGAGTATTGTTCATGTCAACTTCATGATTTACACTTTGATTTGAAATCCCTCTTGTGGAAGTGTACAGAGAGCCAGCGGCAGCGCGCGGTGCTACCTGACCCCCACCTGGTGAGTAAACCTATAACTAACCACCGGATCACAGGTGGGGCGCGGGAGAGTAACTACGTATATACCCATATAAACTCTGTCGCCTTTATATAGTAACTTATTGTGAATTATAATGCATCACGAGTGTTCACCGTTGGCACATATAGACTGTGGAGGTAACCCATGTTTAACAATAACATTGTCATTGTAGGTTGGTGATTGCTAAGGGTGGTGAGATGGTTGAATCAGGCTACTACCCAGAGATGCTTTCAGAGGACCACTTCAGGAGTTTCTGGATAAAATGGCGACGGGGTAACTTGACCATTGGACAAGGGAATAACCTTGGTGAGCGGGAGCTGCTGTCGCACTACGATCCCACCGCTGTCACCATGTATAAGGCATCCTACTCCACCTGGAACCACTGCCCGGGACGCTGGGACATTGACCAGAGGGTCGGTAAGTCACACTACAAACCCTATAAGGGAAGTTTGCCAGGCACAATGGCCTTCTGTTGGCATGATATAGTACTCTCCAGTGCTTCAATTTTTCATCATGCCGACCCAAAGCTTTGAAAGAACTCACAAAGTCCATCCTCACTTGCAACTTTGTGGGGGGTAAAATCTAAGATTTTATATATTGTTTTCTGGATTTGCTCTAATACAGGTTCTATTGTTCTGGTCTGATCTGTTCAGAAAATAAGCATGAGAGGAAACCCATGAGAGATACATACATGGAGATGTCGATGGATCACTGTACATCCACACTCTCTGCTACTAGTGCAGCAATAACAGGAGACTCCATTTCTCTATGTTTCAGGGGATTCCATCATTGTGCATACACCAGGCGAACACATTTACGAGAAGATGCACATCATGATAATGGACAAATATGCTTTCGTCTTTAAGGTTAAAGCCAAGAGCAATGTGCACATTGCCCTATCTGTACTGCCTGCTACCACAGGCACAGAGACGTGGGAGATAGGCCTGCAGGTAGGATTATTGTGTCTAACTGTCTTTGCTGAATTCTGCCTGTTACAGCATTGCTGAATGGGCCCCATAAGGGTTATGGTACTTCTCATCCTGATGTGCTATTGGGAGCCCTCCACCTTGGCACATTGCTACCAGAGGCTGGTGTAGGAGGCAGTGTGGCCAGTACCTGCCAGGTGGAGCCAGGTGTCTATCCTAGTGTCTGGTGCTACATATTTTTGATGGGTTAGTTCAATACAACACACAGAAACAAAAGAAATAAATTAAAAGATGACTTTTCTAGATTACAGCTGTCATTTTGTAGCAGTATACTAAATCATTTCTGTGAATTTCCTTACTTCAGGGATTCAATGGACAGTACAGCGGCTTCTATAACTTCATCAGGGACAAGGTCAACGGCTCGCTGTATATCGATGGCAATGATAAAACTGGGTTGCTTGATGAAAACAAATACAAAACCTTTTGGGTGTCCTGGGATAATGGAGTAAGTATATTATGTGCATGAATACAGAAGAGAAATATAAAGTACTCCTGAAGAGACCTTTAGTCAAATAACTTTTGTTTTTGTGTTTATTGCAGAGGATAGCGTTAGGACAAACGAGCACGGTGGGTGTTCTGGAGGTGATTAGTGCTAACGTAGACGACATCCCTCACTTTGCCTCCATCTCATTCTGCACAGCGGCCGGTGTACCCGCAGACTGGCAGTTCTCATTCACCGATGTGACACGTGCAGGTAAGTTACCTCCTGTCCACATCCCTGCACTGATTGAACCATCCATTTTAAGTAACTTTAAGCAACAATTACAGTTTCTTGATAGACCTCTTCCAGCAACTTTAAGCAATTTTAAGCAACCAACTTAAATTTCAAAAGTTGCTGTAACTTGCTTCCAGCTGCTTAAAAAAGGCCATTAAACAACTTTGATATCTGCTTAAAGTCACATAAATGGGGTGATTTATCCCGTGCCCGGGGAGTAGGGGCAAGTACGTGGTTTAATACTGGCACGGGTGTGCAGCTGGACTAACTTTTTTGTTGATCCTTGGTGTGTGGGATTTGGGTAAAAAGTGCCTATAGAGTCCAGCATTGTCAGAATCTCAGAAATTTGGGAATCCTGCATGGACTCTTAAGTGGATAGCCAAGCAGTGCCTGACCCTTGTTGACATTTGCCTGATTATGAAAACATTGCTCTTTTGGCGGCCATGTCCACAGTCGGGTCGATGCTCACTGTCTTCTCTGTGTATATATGATGTCAGTTTTTATCTCTTTTTCTAGTCACTACACCATCCCCAATAACAACACAAGAGATGACCACAGCAACAGACAAGGTAACAGCCACGTCTACACCCTCCACAACTCCATCTACAGCAGCAACCGACAAGACATCCACACCAACACGACAAACCCCTCCCTCACAAACTACATCTCAGCACTCCACTACTACAGGTGACATGTCCACGCGTTTAACCCTTTAATGACAACATGTCGCTAAAAGATGACATTTGTCGTCCTTGATGCACCAATGCACCAATGCATGATGCATCAACGCAGCCCCGGCAAGTAATTCGCTGGGGCTGCATTGGTGCATCATGCCGACCCTTCGGGAGTCTCATAGGGTCGGCATAATGTTTGAATGCAGCACTAGCGAGTTACTTGTCAGGGCTGCATTCACACATCATGGCAACCAAGGGCCTGATGCATTAATGGATTGTGACCCTTTAAGGACCGAATAGTGCTCTAATGCATTGTCTTCATTTGTCATCATAATGCATGAATTCAGCCCTGGCATATCTACTTGACCGGGCTACATTCTGGATCATACCAATGTAAGATAGGACTAATCGTTATCAATTTTTTTCATTATGATCAGGGTTAATACTCTCATCAACATCTGTGTCTACGACAACAGAGCAGGGTGAACAAGATCCACCAGGTGAGTGAATTGGCCGTATTTTAATTAGTGAACATATATGTTTTCTCTACATACAATTAAATATGATGCCAGAAATTCTTTTTTAAATAGTATAACACAGATGAAAAACAGGTTCCTAACATAGCTTTAACATTCTTTTATCCTCTTTTCTACCTCTCCCCAGATGGCCTAGACAGTGGGCAGATAGTGGGTGCAGTGATCGGTGCTGTTGCTGGGCTGGTCGCCCTCCTTGTCCTCGTCTTCCTCCTTATACTGCGTTACCACCCTGACACTCTTCCCCACAAGGTGGCAGCAGCTGTGCCTCCCAGCGTGCACCGCGCAGTGCGCCGCGATGACGTCACGGGACATGCGCAGTTCACAGACACTTTACCCATGCAACGAGGGGTCAACTCACCGGAGTTTAACTATGGGAGTCTGGAAGACGATCCGTTAGACTCTGATACAGGCAGCAAGGATACATAACATAACCATCGAGCTTCTAATGGGCCCAGCAATGCAACAAAATACCTCTCATTCAGTGTGTGAATCATCAGTTTGTATATGTACATATTTTCGAGTCAAATATTTTCCCTCTGTAAAAGTCATATTGAATGTACAAATGTATCTTGTAGGTTATATGTATGTGCTTATCTTTTAATAAAATCCACTTATCAATCCCCATTGGAAAAGCTTTAGAGTACCAGTATATGATTTAAGGTCTCTTCAAAAATGCCATAATCATGTAGATCACCTCGTACACTGTAAAAATATTCCGTTGAATATACGGAGAATCAATGCAAAACTTTACGGTGGATCATCATAAATGTGATTACGGTGAGGCAATGTTAAGTCAACCAATTTTACTGTGAATATCTGTAATCCAGTACGGTGAAACAGAGTTTATTCATTTACGGTGAAGCTTTGTCTTGTAAAAATATTCTGTTGAATATACAGAGAATCAATGTAAAGTTTTATGGTGGATCATCATTATATGTTATTGTAAACAGTGGGGCAATGTAAAATCAATCAATTTTGCTTTGAATATCCATAATTCAGCACAGTGAATTTTACGGGGAAACACAGTTTATTCATTTTACGGTGAAGCTTCGTTTAATTGATGTTTGGTTTAATCACACCAGGTGGCAGTTTGGTTCATGAGGAGATTCTCATGGAAGCTAAGAACACCATTTTTGTGGTTATAAGAAAAATATATAGATAAACAGCTGTAAGGTTTGTTGTGTAGCCAGCCTCGAGTGACTTCTTCTCATGGACTGGCATTACAAAGTGTCATGAAGCATTTTATAAAGCTCTCATAGACTGATTCCTAATGTTTAGGCCTGAAGTCTTGACACTAAGATGCTATTGCTGATTGGTACCAAATTTGACATGGAACCATATTGAGCATAGAGTTAGATATAGGTGGATAAATGGACTGAAAAATACTGGGATAAATGAATCAAATTTCACAAAATACCATTATAACTATTGTTTAGGCACTGTATTGAAATGAAAGTGATGTCCCATATTCTGTTAGAATAACGGAGATTCACTGGCAACACTGGGTGCCGGACTTTCACTGTTAAAATTACAGTGAACTTGAAATAACAGTGACCGTTATTTTTACGGTGAAAGTTTGGCACCCAGTGTTGCCAGTGAATCTCCGTTATTTTGACGGAATATTTTTTACAGTGTACCGAATCATACCTTTATATTCAACTTGTAAACAAACTGAATTGTTGATGTCTCTAACTTAAAAAAGGAGTCACATAGGCCTACACCTTTATGCCCCTAATAGTTTGAAAAGTCATTCTGACATCCTAGTAGGCACGGGAATATTTCATCTGCCAGGAACCAGGTTCCTTTTTTCTGTCTGCTACAGCAAGACTTAATACATTCATTTCCCATAAAGGGTTAACTGATTAAGAGATTGTACAACTTAAATGGTCAAATGTAATGTAAACGGAACATTATTTTCACTTGCACAAAAGGGATCTCTTTGAGAGGGAGATTTACATCAATACCCAGCTGACAGGATACATTTGACCTAAGAACCACTTTTCGTTTGTCATTTTGTTTACTTATCTATAATTATTAACATTGTAAACAAACTTATTTATTGATTGCTTTAATAAAACATAGATGGAAGAGATACACACACCTCAATGTATTATAGATAATAGTATAAAATGCCATTCTACACCAGTGGAAAAAAGAAATCAGAGCAATGTTGATTCCATATTGGCAATTGGTCGATTTGCTGGTCATTTGCAGTTGCTAATGTTGAATTGCATTGGTGTCTATGTACACAAGCATAGCATAGGGATCCCATGTCTTCCATGCAACTAACATTTAGCTTTTAAAAGGAAAGGTTTCATGACATATCACTCTTCCAGCTAAAGGAGGTCATGGTGAGTGAGAGATGAGTTGAACATTCTACATTCCAAACTGTTTACATTTTCAAAGGGGAGTCAAAAGTTTTGACAAACATATATACTCAAATGATTTTAAAAGATTCGCTGGTAGAAACAGCGGACTGAGCTTGAAATATTTAGAAAATCCTGCCTCACTTTACATGCTGTGACCTACATTTGACAGAGACGATACAAGGCTTTTAAAAAAGATGCTATAGTCTTTTAGAAATGAAAAATATGAAAATCTATTGAAATTGGATTCCTCAACTCAAATGGTTAATTGAAATGGAAAAGGATTAATATCTAGTATGAGAGAAACTTTTGCTACACAAATTCCTTTTACAAGAAGAGATTTACATCAATACCCAGCCGACAGGATATCTTTGACCATCAAAGTACCACTTTTTAAACTTCATTGTGCCAATCCTGCCAGTATATGCAACAACATCACCTTCAGTAAGGAATGCCATCCACCATCCAAACGTCCCCATGGATATAATAGTGTGGTTGCAGCACACTTGTATGCTGAAGTCTTCTTCTCGTGACTTTACACCGGAGTCTGCGGTAAATACAATATCCGGGCCTTTCAAGTTCTGCCGACACCATTCGGGATCATCAGAGGACACGATAAAGAGGACGTTGTCTAGATATTTCTGTCTGAATAAATCCATTGCCTTTTTGAAGTAGGATGCCGGTGCAACAATCAAGCCAAGTCCTTGCCGGGTAATCATCAAATCTCCTCTCCTCACATGCACACCTACAACCTGTACACTTATGTTGCCACCCAGGCCAGGATTTTTCGTCCTATATTCTCTGATTTGTACATTCAGATACCCATAACCCATATCTCTGTAAGAATAGCTCAGAGAAAACTCCTTCCTTATTTCCTTGAAATATTGATGAAAGAAGGAGAGGTTAATAAAGTTACCGAAGATGTGGATTCTACTATCCTTTGAGGTTTCTATTTTCTGTAGAAGCCCTGGATCAAAATAATGGGCATCATGTTTCTGTATCAGCTGTAAAGCTTCTCTTGGTAATAACTTCGACCCCTTTGTGCAATGTGATAAGGGATGGATAGGGATGGTGAGGTTCGGGAACAAATGAGACATATTATTGCCACATGCATGCGGCTCCCTGCCGCTCTGCTTGGATAAGACATACAGAGCGGAATAGACAAACATGTGGTTCCCAAGTTGACCAATCAGTTTCGCTGTGAGGAAACCGGTACTTGAGGTTGTTTCCCCTGTCTCTGGACAAGTACACGTTTTTGCATTGCTCACTTGTATTTCCAGTTTTGTTGCTACACTATCATGGAAATTCACCAAAGAAGAATAAATCCATAGATAAGTCAGAACTGAAGCCATAATAGATGCAAGCACCGTTCTTTGCATTTTAGCCATTATTGCCTTATTTCTCTTTGTTTTTCTCCATTAAGAATAAGGGCTTCTGTGTAGCATGACCCAGATGTGTGTCAGGCAGGGGGCTGTAGCTCAGTGGTAGAGCTCTTGTATTGATGGTGGGAGGTCCTGGGTTTGACTACTTGTAGTCCCAAGACAACCTCCACAAATCTATAGGACAATATTTCTCACCACAGTTCTCCAGTCATACTATGTAGTTCCCATTGAACACACTTCTGTCAATCTGATATGAAAGGCAATGTTATTCCACAGCATCCATGTGAACTGGAAGTGCTGTCTTGGGCTTACATGCTAGATATAAATACATCCGGGCATTCTCATTGCCTTTTTTACTTTCATCAATTACACTGTTATAATAATTGACATAATCATAACCTCCGTATGAGGAATCAGAAGAGATAAGTCGTGCCTACCTTGCAGGGTTCCCTTGTATGGCTAACACATCGTCCAGTAGTAACTATATACACATAGGCACTTGGTACCAAATACAGGAGCTACATGGAGATGGACAGCCTTCATGACAACCCAGGTACCCAGTAATCCTTTCTCTTTCTGATGTTTTGTCTACCTACAGAGTATATTACACAGACATATGGTCCATCCGTGACAACTACTTGATTTAATCATAGTACTAAGAAGGTTGGTTTGTTCAGTGATGCGTTGTAAATGGATTGCAGTTACTTACTTGTATATGGTGCAATAACCTTTAGTCAAACTTAAACCCAGCAGCTCAGTTCCACTAACCTCTTCCCAGAACAATATAAGATGCAATATAATGGCCGTTCTTATGAATTACCATCTTAGGGAGTTTACTCTGAATCAGACCTTATCCATGATCTAGGGCCTCACCAACGATAAAACCAGCGAAGAATATGAACATTTAAATTCAATTGATGCGTTGTTACTTGTTGCATATTCGTTTCTGTTAGTATTGTATTGTACATGATTTTATTTAGTCTGAGCAAGAGTGGGCTACAAGCCTGTATCTTTTCCAGAGTGCATGGTGCACTACATACAAGTTCATTTTAAAGAAGTGACATGATAAAACAGTAATAAATCAGATGGATTTGGTAGGGCCTGCATGTGTATGGACGTTCTGCAGGACAACCAGAAACCTAGTAGCCTATCCACTTTCTAAGGCCAAATTTAAAAAAAGGTGCGTTACAGGTTACCCGACCCTACCTGAAACAGGACCGACCTGGGTACTTTCAGGCCAAAGTAAAAAAAAAAAAAGATTTTAAAAGATGAAAAATAACAACGACTTTCAGACCATGTAACCTGAAAGGCACCTTTCATTCTCTTTGGCCTAATGTAAAATCAACCTTATCACAGACGTAACAACTAAAATTGGTCATATTCTAAAGAGGGTTTGTACATTCAGTGATGTGTATCGCTTTATTGGAGGTACCGTAAAACCTCGCGAATTACCCATGGTCAGGGTGCAGCTTATACGCGAGTTTTTGCTACTATGGTTCAGTACTAAAAATCAATATAATCAGATCTCTGGTGCGGTTTATATGATCGGCCCAAACTCGGGGTGAGGCTTATACGCGAATTAGGCTTATATGCGAGGTTTTACGGTACTCATTTCCACCAGCACAATTTCTGTAGTGATTCATATCATAATGGATAACTCCATAACTATTGTGTAGTCAATCTGGCATGTCCTTGTGATATTCTATGGGAGGTAGGGAATGGGGGGGGGCGAGCGGAGGTAGGTTCGACAGCCCAGTTAACACAAACACGTAATTCAGACGTAAATCTATGTATTCTTTTCGTCCAATCACAAGATGAAGTGACATCACATTAGGCCGGACTCGGCTAGGGTGACAATAGTACCGGCGAAACGTGGCATTCTTTTAAAACTTTGTTCAGAAAATTTTGCCTCATTTCGCTTCATTTCGCCACAGTATCGCTCTGAATGTTGCACTGATGCTGGCGATACAGAGGGCGATACTGCCGCAAAATGAAGAGATATTTTCTTGATCAAAGGATTAAAAGAATTCCATGTTTCACAGCGACCAGTGTCGCTGTAGTGGAGTCTGGCCTATATCACTGCATGATACATCTTCTTTAAATAGCTTTACGATTTGCTTAAAGTTGACTAAAGTCGGACATTAAGCCTCTTTAAGCATCTTTAAGCAAACTTGTCAGCAAAAATTAAAGAACCAAAAGTCGGAATTTAATCACCCTTTAATGATGCTTAATGGCCTCCTTTCAGAAAGTCCACAAGCTGATTAAAGTCTGCGTTAAAGCATGATTAAAGGTGACTAAAGAAGGACTTAGGGGTTGCTTATAGTTGATTAAAGAAGGACTTGAGGGTTGCTCATAGTTGATTAAAGGTGATTAAAGAAGGACTTGGGGGTTGCTCATAGTTGATTAAAGGTGATTAAAGAAGGACTTGGGGGTTGCTTATAGTTAATTAAAGGTGATTAAAGAAGGACTTGGGGGTTACTTAAAGTAGCTTATACTTTTTTATATGGACCATAGATTCTCTTAAAGCTGCTTATACTTGATACTTGAAATATTGAGTTGGGATTGTATTTTCTTCAATGTCAGGTTATAAATCATCAACTGGTAGACCTTTCTGGGTTGGGGCCAGGCTGTGGAGGCTAGGAATAAGCTAGGTTGTGGAGGCAGGGGCCGGGTTGTGGAGGCAGGGACCGGGTTGTGGAGGCTGGGGCCGGGTTGTGGAGGCTGGGATTGTCCTTGAGGCTGGGCAGTCAGGTGGGCAGCTGGGCAGTCAGTCTGGTAGAGGTTGGGCAGGCAGCAGGTAGGAGGTGTATCCAGTAGCCCAGGCAGGAGTGAAGTGAGCACTCCCAATAGCAGCACCCCCCATTATAAAGGGGGTGCTGTCTAGGTCACGTGACCACCGCGAGACCTCCTTCTGATTGGCTAAAGGTAGTCACGTGACCTCTGATGTGCACTAAAGCGGATCAGTGTAGCATTGGCCGTCATTGGGTGCGGATTGTGGCGCTCCAAGAGGGACTAGGGAGTCCCAGGAGGACTCATTGGAAAGCCCCTGGGACTCTCAAGACTCCTGCATGCAAATCTCACTGTACTCCAAGCCGTTCTGGAGCCACAGCTTCAAACGTGTTTAGGAACTCCAGGGGGTGCTCGGGGAACTAATAAACATTTTATGGCCAAAAAAACGTACAGACAGAGAGACCCTTAGATAGCTAACAAACTGTAAACTTGAAGGCTTTCCATCTGATTTATCAAAGATATGACCCTTCAGTACATTTTCATGTTTTACAATATTATCTACCTGTGAGAAGGGGCCTCAGACTGGCCCCTCACGGCCTGTAGAGCACCACAACGCTGCCACAAGCCTCCCACAGTCCCTGTCTACCCAGGGCGCGGAGAAGGGGCCTCAGACTGGCCCCTCACGGCCTGTACGTAGAGCGCCACAACGCCGCCACAAGCCTCCCACAGTCCCTGCCTACCCAGGGCGCGGAGAAGGGGCCTCAGACTGGCCCCTGACTACTGGCCTGTAGAGCGCCACAATTAACACCCCCACAAGCCCCTCACAGTGCACATATATTATTCAATAAATATCCCTTCTGTCTCTTCATGGTACAATCAACAGTTGGTCCTACTTTAAGCCCCTTTAAATGATAAATGCAAGTTGCAGGAAAGTAGGTTCTGCTTAAAGTAGGTTAAAGCTGCTGACAAGGTGCGGCTGCTACTTTAATCCCCTTTAAACTATAAATCCAAGTTGCAGGAAAGTAGTATAATATTTATACACTGCACTGTAAAAATATTCCGTTGAATATATGGAGAATCAGTGTAAAATTTTACGGTGATTCATCATAACATATGATTACGGTGAGGCAATGTAAAATCAATCAGTTTTACTTTGAATATCCGTAATCCAGTACAGTGAACCACTGTTTATTTTTACAGTGAAACACAGTTTATTTTACGGTGAAGCTACGTTTAATTGGTTTCAATTTTATCACACCAGGTGGCAGTTTGGTTCATGAAGAGATTTTTCTAGATGCTAGGAACACCATTTTTGTGGTGATAAGAAAAATATATACAGATACAGCTGTAAGGTTTGCTCTGTAGCCATCCTAGAGTGACTTCTGCTCATGGACTGGTATTACAAAGTGTCATGAAGCATTCTATAAGGCTTTCATAGAGTAATTCCTGAGCTTATTTAACCCAGACGTATCCCAGACGTATCCTATGCAATTTCTTACTCCCAGGGTTCTAGGCAATCAAATCTTATGGATGATTAGCACTCCTAAGGCTGATTATACACGGCACCCTAGTGTTATTTAGCCTTATTACCTTTTTATCTCCCTACCCTTTAATCCCTAGTAAGAAAAGTGTAGGAAAAGAGACTAGCGCCCGTGTCAGTTTGAAGGTTTATATGGAAAACTAAGGGTCATCTTTGACTGGTCCCAGTATGCACCCTCTCCTTTCCAGTTACTAGCTTCAGCAAATCATGTGGACCAGATCAGGGAGCTAAAGCTCTGCTTGGAGAGTGGAACTACTACATTCCCTACATGCTAGGACACCTGCAATCTTTTACCTGTCCAAGATAGGGTTGTGGTTAGAACAATGAACTCATGACTAGCTATAGCAGTACCTAAGTTCAAATCCCCTCCAGGCTAGGTGTGGTGATCATTTTAACCCCATTGGTTGCAAAAGCTTGCACCAAAAGTTTTGGCAAAACGTTTTTGTAAAACATTTTATGAACCTTTGCAAAAGGTTTGGGTATAGTCTTTTGATAACCACTTTTGTTAACCATCTATGTTACACTAAAAGCCACACCAAGGACCCAACCCGGGACCCTCAGATTGGGAGTTCCAGGCTCTCCTGGTTGAGCTATCGAGGCTGCTGGTAGATCCAGGTACAATAGGTAACTTTTGTTATTGATTATCCTCATTAATGATCAATGCCAAATAATCGTGACCTTTAGCAAACCCGACGTAGCTTATTTAACCCAGACGTATCCCAGACGTATCCTATGCTTTCAGCACTGCTACGTCTGCGTTAAATGAGCTTTTAAGTGGTTGCTAAAGGTCCCTAATGGTACACTGTAATAGGGACCTTGAACAACAGGGTTGAACCCAATGTAATAAACTCAAAGGCATGTTGCCTAACAGATCAGGGGCAGACCCAAAAGATTTATTTGTGAATGGTCTAGTCTAGACCATTAGCCTGGGTTCGACACCATTGGTTGTTCAAGGTCCCTATTACAGTGCACCAGAGGCCGAGGAGGTTTTACAGCAAATACTCCACCTCTAAGGAGGTTTTCTATCTTATGTATCATACAGTACTTATCTTGGTACATTAGATGGTGAATTGTGGCAGGCAAGCAGAAAGGATACTCCGTGCGGGATTAGTTCCGATTTTAGCCACCAGGGGGGGGCGCCACTATGGCTTAAAATGGAAGAAACAGGGTAAAAAATGCTTTATAGTAATTTTTTCTGGAGAATACAATAGGATAACTCCAAACATTCCATTTTTGGTGAAAAGCTTCTATATTTAGAATGTAAAAGGAACAGTTTGAAGCCTAAATGGGGGTCCTTGTTGATATGTGTTGCCATGGCAACATGATTTTCATTCCAAAAAGAAGAAATGAATGTTCCGGTTGATAGAATGATTCATGAGGATTTATACTATGGTCAAACAGAATGAAATTATTATTCTTAGATCCAATTTTATGATCTAAAGAATGAGAATGTATGATACATTTCAAAT
Organism: Harmothoe impar; assembly: GCA_947462335.1. Lineage (NCBI taxonomy): Eukaryota > Metazoa > Annelida > Polychaeta > Phyllodocida > Polynoidae > Harmothoe > Harmothoe impar. The sequence goes on from OX381717.1 coordinate 25,864,834, forward strand.
TTAGAGAAATCTTGGAAAATAAGAGACTAAGGGCTTATTGGGATTTTGGATAGGGCAATGCCTATATATATTCATGAAGCCATTTCTCAAAAACTAGAATTGATATCTTTTTGTGTAATATATCACTGGAAAGCTCATGACATCAATTCTAAAGTTGGCTTTTTCCTCGGAGTACCCTTTTCCCTTGTCTGTACACAATTTATGTCATTTATCTAAAACGTCATGTGGTGAGAGTGGGCTTCGTGCCAACACATTCTACCTGTGCTGGCCCTCTTTTATATAAGGGGGGTAATTGGTATGTCATGGGTAAATGGTTTGTGGATAAAGCCATGTAATAGGCACATCATTAGGAACCTAGCACTGTACTCAGCGGTTGATTCATTGAGTACATGTGCCCTCATGGTAAAGTGGTTATGAATATACATATTCACTGCCAAAAAGCACTTTTTCTTGTCCATGGTCAACCAGAAATTGTTGTTTGGGAGGCCGTTTCACCTCAGATGAGAACAGTTTATGGAGGCCTGCAAAATGGACCCTCTCAAATGCTTTAAGGTGCCGCATATATACTTTATGGAGGGTACCCAACTATCATATAAAGTATTTGCGGTACCATAAAGCATTTGCCATAGTCCATATAGCATATGCGGGGTCCACAAATTGTTGTAACTTGAGGTGAAACGGCTTCCTGGTGAAACTATATGCATGACAAATATTTTCTGATGGTATGATATTATTCCTTGGCCCTGGAAATGTGGGTATAGGCACCTTATTTGTTACAATTCTCCATTTGGTTGTGAAGTAATTGAAGACGGTACAGCACAATTTTTGGTAATGGCGCAACAAATGGTCAAACTGGGTAGGCATAATTTGTCATTTCTCACTGCACAGCTATGTTCTGTGACCCTGAAAATATAGGTATAGACACCTTATTTGTTGGAGTACTGTATTTAGGTACGATGTAGTTGAAGAAAACAAATATTTTGGTAATGGCCAAATAAAAATGGCCGCCATAGCCATAATAACGGGATTTCTCAATGGCCCCACCTCTGAAATTCATAGCATAGCGTGAGCAGTTTCACGCTTTTATGAAAGAATTCACATCTTTTTCAGTATTGCTTGGACTTAAGTGTATATGTGATGTCACTTCCTACAAAGTTGTTTACCAATCCATAGACTGATACTGACCTTGTGTGGCACCACCTAGCAAATTCCTGTATGTACCATGGACTAAGTGAGACCTAGACCCGGCTCAGAACAAGAGCTTCATCGTCTAAGCACTAGAGGGAGCCACTGTTTGTGGCCATGTCCCATACCCCACCAGTATTGAACCCAGTCAACTCTAAGTGTCTGGAAAGACGCATACCTCACCACCATTTGGCCAGGTCAAGGTCAAATCCCACAACGCGAAAAATGGGCCAGAAAATGTTGATTATTGACATAAAAACAAGGGGCAACTGTTGCCAATATTGTAAATCGCAACACTTGTCCCATGATCTAATGCCCCTCCAAATCCCACAGTGGTCAATAATAGGCAAGCAAAGTGTTGCGTGCATGACTGGTTAATGGATCTGTTTGATGGGAGTTACTTCACAGTATGATTTGTCTTCACTATTCCCTCTCAATTAAGGTCAAATCCCACAACGCGAAAAAGGGGCCAGAAAGTGTTGATTAATGACATAAAAACAAGGGGCAGTTGTTGCGAATATTGTAAATCACAACACTTGTTCCATGATCTTATGCCTCTCCAAATCCCACAGTGGTCAATAATAGGCAAGCAAAGTGTTGCGTGTAGGACTGGTTAATGGATCTGTTTGAGGGGAGTTACTTCACAGTATGATTTGTCCTCACTTTTCCCTCTCAATTAGCCTTAAGATATTTGGAGTGTCCCCCCTATATAAACCAAATCATTGACATATTCCAATAAGCAACATTTTTTAGGCCTTCTGGGGGGAAATATCTTCCTCTTTTTATCCTTGTGATTTCCCAAATCACAAGACAAAGGCAACACTTTCTCACCGATTTAGCCAATATAGGGCCCAAAATCGGCAATAAGACCAATTCACAACATGTTCTGACCCTCTCTCGCGTTGTGGGATTTGACCTTTAGCCTAAAGATATTTGGAGTGTCCCCCTATATAAACCAAATCATTGACACATTCCAATAAGCAACATTTTCTAGGCCTTCTGGGGGAAAATATCTAACTCTTTTGATCCTTGAGATTTCCCAAATCACAAGACAAAGGCAACACTTTCTCACCAATTTGGGCCTGTCTTAGCCAATAGGGCCCAAAATCGGCTATAAGACCAATTCACAACATTTTCTGAGCCTCTCTCGCGTTGTGGGATTTGACCTTCACCAGCAACCAGCCGATCTTCAGGATCCCGGGGAAACCATGATGGCACCAACTCACCACAATTTTTAACACCATTATTCGGAGTATATATAATATATACATATTTTGGCCTGACATATATTTTATATCATACTTTTGGAAAGCTGTTGGACTGCCCTTTCCATTACTGGTTGAGAGAACATTTCAAGTTGGGTTACCATGACAACCAGAAACATTCTATTTATTAATATCTAGCAATATTGCCAATCCAAAGTGGAGATCCGTTTTTGCTCTTTTGATTGGGAATCAGCTATTTTGGCATTGAAAACCTTCTTCTGGTGCACTACATGTGGGCATACCTACTAAAATTGGAAAGAAACCTACACAACTATCTTAATCTCCAGAAAAAAACCTCATAAAAAACCTTTTTTATCAATATTTTTATCCTTTTTATCAATATTTCTATGAATATCTGTAATTTATGTGCCCACCTATTGCCAGACCACGCATTGGCAGTGTTTTTTTATGCTATTTTTAAATATATTTCTTGTATAATTATGCATCATAAATTTGAACCATTTATCTAACCATAGCATATTCGGTATCATTTGGAAGCTGGTCTCGGTACGCTTATTTTGCTGTAAGAATCTTTCTGATCCAATGAATAGGGGGCTAATGACGATGTTTTTAAGATAGATAGGGCTAAAACCGCGCGTTTTTTGAGTTCTAGGACCCTCACTAGCCTTTACCAATAGGGCACAAAACAGTGCCTTTCCCTTTGGATCATGTTCAGAATCATGTGACCAAAGCTGAGGGAGTTGCCTCATGTGTAGGTGTATGTAATAGGGGTAGACACTGACATTTTAAACCATAGGCCACCCGGGCCTGTAGCCTGAGAAATTTGTCGGCCCGGAGGTAAAACTGTGGGCTCGGGAATTTCAATATACAAATGCATACTAGTCACAGAAAATCAATCTTTTTTGTGTGTGCATTTTAGGCCATATAGCCTATTGGGCAATATTTGGCACGATCATTTTCTCCTCTTTCCAATTATATATAACATGCCTATACTCCATCATAGAAATTAATTTATGCCCATGATTACAGCTGTATTCACTTAGAAATTGGCCTGTATGTAGCTACGCCCCCCCCCCCGGGGGCCCGTAGCTATGTAAACATTTAGAAAACGATGGGCCTGGACCTAAAACTATGGGCCATTGGCTCCCGGGTGAGCATCAGTGTCTACCCCTGATAATTAATACCACTAGGGAAAGGTTCAAATGTGTCACCTGCTATCTACAGCGACGTCAACCAAGACAAGGAGAGAAATTCAGCCCTGGGATAATTGTGATAGAATTTAATCTTGACATTATTATGATTACACCCACTCTCAGATTCACTACAACTTCCATGTGCACCCAACTGGTTCTCTGGGGCGTTTTCCTTCCTACACCTTACAGAGAAATAGCATGTGTTAATATGTGCCTATTGCCGGAAACCCAGTGGGCACACAACATTGAATCAACATTGGAAACTGGTTGACAATGTTGATTCAATGTTGATGCAACGTTGATTCAACATTAAACTGAGTTGTGTGCCCACTGGGAAGGGGTGTGTTTCGAACCGGTTACATGGTCTAAAAATCTGGGCTAGGTAGGTCTGATATTTAAAAAAAAGAAATTTAAAACAAAAGTTACAGTCACTGTAGCCTCGGAATTAGGGTAGACTCGTCATATGACAGACACACATTTTAAGTCGGACACCTTAGAATTCATGATGATATAAAACCAGGCAGAAACATCAGTTTAGAATGAGAGTCCGAAAGTGGTGAATCCACCCTACCTCAGAATTGACTCACGGACAAAGCTAGGGTAGATTAATATATGTCCACATGACTTGGGAAACACTGTCTGTCTCGTGTAGATGTGTGGCAGAAGTAATATAAATTAATATTTTAAGGCTGGAAGCATGATTTAAACATACAAGGCCCACCATGCGGCTTTGTCAGCCTGCTGCATGAAGAAATCTGAAGACGGGGGTTGTGTGTATAGGCTTACAGAATACTTACCAACACGCACATTAGTAGTATTGTATGTATCGGAACGGGACTATAGTTAAGTACTGTTTATTACTCAATCGACCTGCAGCCAATCAGAGGCCTCCATTTGGTCACGTGACCGGAAGTGACCTACTTAGGGGATTAGTGGTGCATTCTGGGTAACCCTGCAGCCAATCAGAGGCCTCCATTTGGTCACGTGACCGGAAGTGACCTACTTAGGGGATTAGTGGTGCATTCTGGGTAACCTACTGACCTACTTAGAAGCTCTCAGCCAATCAGAGGCCGGCATTCTGGTAACTATGGTAACGTGACTTACTTACGTCACGTGACCTACTTAGGCTCAGCCAATCAGAAGCCGGCATTCTGGTAACTAGGGTAACGTGACCTACTTAGGGTTTGTTTGTAAACAACACCACGTGGCTCTCTTGTTTGTAAACAACACCACGTGACACGTGACTGTTTGTAAACAAACAATTCGACTTAGTCTGACATTTTCAGCTGTCGCATGCTGACCTGCTGCTATCATAAGAGAAACAAAAGCCCTAATCACGCTTTTCAGCTGGATCCTTCCACCCACCAGACATGGATCCAGATGGGAGGGTGGTTTAAAATTAATCCGTGTACCGACTGTCATACAATAGTGTAATTAGTTGAACACGTGTTACCTGTATAAAGGATTAGCAGGTCATGGGCTTAGAGTGTGTATAGAAAAACAACTACAGGTAGCGTGAACAAAGCGACCCCCTCCCTTTCTGTCACTCTGTCTGTGACTAGAGGGCGCGCGTGTGGTAAGCGGCTTAAATCTAAAGAAAAAAAATCACCCTCTCCTGTCGTCAGCAGTCAGCTGGCCGGCGGCTGGAAAATGCGATTAGAGGGATGATGAGCGCGGTTTTTTATATTCAATATATTAGAAGTGTGCTTTGTTGCTTATATAGTTCATTATGCGTTTAAAATGTTCGCGAGTATCGTAGAAATGTACAAAAATCCTATTGTGGCGCCATCTGACGAAAAGAGCGGAGAACTATACTAGGGTATGGCGAGCTAGACTAGAGCATGTAATCACCAGGCGGCAGAGTGGTCAAAAGACAATCTCGTAGTAGTAGGTCTACTTGGATCTTGAGTAGCCACCCTTGTGGTTGCAATTACCTAGACTAGTTGACCCTGCCAGCCTGGTCAAGTGAAATTAGTAAGGAGACCGCACATTAACGCGCTCCACAGTCTTTAGACAGTTAAGACTATAGTACCGTAGATTCTACTGTGTACTCACACTAACTATTTACAGTGCTACATATTCATACCCGTGTTCTAAGTGTTTTTTTAGAAAAAAGCGATCTACTCACCCATTTTTTTTAGACAAACTCCTATTAGCAGGTAACCCCTGTATAAACCATACTGCAAAGATCTGCTACTTCGAGCGTCTGCCTCGTGACTGATAGTGTACAACAAGACGAAGTGGGCAGAGGTGAAGTACTGTTCCAAGAAAAATTGAGGCTCTTTATATAGCTGAGAGAGCGGCTAATCCGGATGTTCTAAGCTTGTTTTCACCTAGAGCCCCACCCTCTTCCAGAGAGGAATCAAATTGCTTTTCACCTGGACCCTTCCACCCCTCATCCATCAGCATGAAAAGAGGGATAACAAGTGTAACGTGCGCTACATGTATATGGGATTATAGCTGGTGAAGAGATAAAGCCAGGTCAACTGTGTATACAAAGACTACAGGAGGTGATTAACGACAGGTGTGACGCGCCAGCCCGTGGACGGATTATCTTCTAAGCTGACGCTTATTCAACTAGCCAGCTGCCGTCCGCTCCACTCACCACGGCAAGAGGAGGTGCTTTTGTTTTACACTTAAGTCGCTTACCACATGTACTCGTCTCTACCTCACAGACAGACACCCTCTCGCTTGCTTCACGACCCCTGTAGCTTTTTTTGTATACACACTCTAATCTCATAACCCCCTGATCCGTTATACAGGTAACGGGTATTCTCTTTTAAATAGCTGCCAGTCAGCCTGCGGCAGCTGAAAACGACGGTAAGTAGCTTAGCTCTAGAAGCAAGAAGGCGTATATAAGGAGGCTGACACGTGTATAGGCGCCTTATAAGTCGGCAGGGGGTAAATACTAGTGAAAAAGGAAGGCAGGTGTGCAGGTAGCTTTCTAACAGACACGTGTGTGCACTAAGCTGCTTAAGTCTAAACCCACCTGCAGTAGTCAGGTAGCATGTGAAAACTTACTTAACAGATCTCTTAATTGAGTAGAGACTCTGTACTGAGAGAGTCTTTTCAGCCGTTTAAGAGGATTATCTAGGACAGGGTACATAAGGAGTGAAACGACGCTCTCACCCATCACACTTTCTCGACCCGCCCTTCATCATCGTAGCATCGTCCACTCTACGCTCGCTCAGAATGTTATGAATTAGTTCTGCTATTTTCAGCTACTTTTCTTATCGAAGTGTTGACGCTACAGAGCATCGAAACTCTCTCCAAATGAGTCCAAGAAAGAAAAAGCAACTTCCACTTGAAGCAGGAAGAGAAACAGTGCCCTATGATGCATGTGAGGTAAAGAAACATTGGAAGGACGTCACCAAGGAGCAATGGATAGAAGCATGCTTCAACTTCATCAGAACGGAAGTAGTTTCATTTGGACAGAGGGAGAAGATTTTGTTGGAGCTATTTTTCTTAGCTCCGTATACTTGGCCTGACTGTGGTGAAATTCCTTCAGGTATTTGTTCAGTCTTCGCCATAGAAGTTATCAGGTCTTTGAAGGAGCTTCGATATATGCAAGGCACTCACGAGGAGATTGTTCAGAAAATGACGGAATTCGAAACAGGAGAAGACACAATATGGTGCGAGGAGACGACATATACGGACGATGATCTGGAGTACATCATTTGTAGCCCGTTGGAACATCATGTTAAAGACTTTGAGGACATGCTAGACAGCACTGAGATGAACCCGAAAGAGAGATCCCTTACTGCACAGAAAGAGGCCAAAGCTGTGTTGGAAAAGCTCAAGTTTGGTCAAGGATTCACTCTTCAAAGCAGCTGTGTGAGTGTGATAAAAGGCCTTGTGTTGAAACATCCAGACATGAAGTTTTCGCGTGCTGTCGACACACTTCCTTTGCCTGAACTGATGATGAACATGATCGATCCCATCGTACCAACATGTTTCGACTCTGCCAATTGTCCCATGTATAAAATGGTTTCAAGTTTTGCCCGTGGCCGATGGCTAAACGATCCACTGAAGTCAGAAAACCTCCTTGATTTAATCAACTGACTAAATGTATTTTCTCATACTAGTATTAGTAGCATTAGTAATAGCAGCTACTCAGTCTCGTGCAGCACAAGCAGCAGCATCTGTCAGCAGCATCCGTGACATCGTCAGCAGCAGCAGCAGCTGCACGAGCAGCACAAGCAGCAGCATCTGTCAACAGCATCCGTGACATCGTCAGCAACTGCAGCAGCTGCACGAGCAGCACAAGCAGCAGCAGCTGTCAGCAGCTGCAGCCGCTGCACGAGCAGCACAAGCAGCAGCACCAACAGCAGCAGCAACAGCAAATCAGCAGCAGCAGCAGCAGCAGCAGCAGCAGCGGCGGTGTGGACCACTAAATTCGAGATGGCGACATGTCTGTTTCTTAGAATCGACATTCGACATGAGGCCTAGTGACATTTGACATGAAGCTTGAAAAACATAGTGACAGGTGACATGAGCAATTCTTAAAATCGACATGAGATATGAGCATAATTAAGCGACATCGACATGTGCCATGGCTATTTTTTTTTAAGACAAACGCCATAGACTCCTCATTCAAACCCCCACTAGTAGTGCTCTATAAGCGCAAGCTTTGCCTTAAGAGAGCTGTGGCTGTGAACCCTCTCCTCCCCCCGTACACACAGGTAAATATCAGAGTCAGCCAATGTCGCCAATACTACTCTCATACAAGGGTCAGGCACTGCTGGACTATAATAGATGGGTCAAGGACCATTCTACTGAGGGTCAGGCTAGGCTGGACATTCAATAACAGGCTGGACTTTGGCAAACTTGCTTGAAAGTCTGGCCAGCAAGAGTCCGTTGAAGGACTATACGGTAAAAAGGCTGCTGTTACAGTCAAGATACTCATATTTCAAGCCCAGAAAACTGTAATTAGCTTTCCAAGTTGTTTATTTAACAATATCCTGGCCTAGCAAGAAGCTGTCAGATGACATCTAAGAAAAATGGGGCTGTTAATTGATCAAGAGAGCTACATTGTTAGTCCTATTCCTCTTTTGAGGTGGGACCAAATTTGAAAAAAGAATAAACTCAAAAAAAAAGCCTTAAGATTGAAACAGTTGTAGATGACAAATTTAATGAGGAAGTCGTATTAATTAGTTTACAAATAGCCGCTGCACGAGCAGCACAAGCAGCAGCTGACACTAGTGTCAGCTGCAGCAGCTGCACGAGCTGCTTGTGCTGCTCGTGCAGCGGCTATTTGTAAACTAATTAATACGACTTCCTCATTAAATTTGTCATCTACAACTGTTTCAATCTTAAGGCTTTTTTTTTGAGTTTATTCTTTTTTTCAAATTTGGTCCCACCTCAAAAGAGGAATAGGACTCTGTAACAATGTAGCTCTCTTGATCAATTAACAGCCCCATTTTTCTTAGATGTCATCTGACAGCTTCTTGCTAGGCCAGGATATTGTTAAATAAACAACTTGGAAAGCTAATTACAGTTTTCTGGGCTTGAAATATGAGTATCTTGACTGTAACAGCAGCCTTTTTACCGTATAGTCCTTCAACGGACTCTTGCTGGCCAGACTTTCAAGCAAGTTTGCCAAAGTCCAGCCTGTTATTGAATGTCCAGCCTAGCCTGACCCTCAGTAGAATGGTCCTTGACCCATCTATTATAGTCCAGCAGTGCCTGACCCTTGTATGAGAGTAGTATTGGCGACATTGGCTGACTCTGATATTTACCTGTGTGTACGGGGGGAGGAGAGGGTTCACAGCCACAGCTCTCTTAAGGCAAAGCTTGCGCTTATAGAGCACTACTAGTGGGGGTTTGAATGAGGAGTCTATGGCGTTTGTCTTAAAAAAAAATAGCCATGGCACATGTCGATGTCGCTTAATTATGCTCATATCTCATGTCGATTTTAAGAATTGCTCATGTCACCTGTCACTATGTTTTTCAAGCTTCATGTCAAATGTCACTAGGCCTCATGTCGAATGTCGATTCTAAGAAACAGACATGTCGCCATCTCGAATTTAGTGGTCCACACCGCCGCTGCTGCTGCTGCTGCTGCTGCTGCTGCTGATTTGCTGTTGCTGCTGCTGTTGGTGCTGCTGCTTGTGCTGCTCGTGCAGCGGCTGCAGCTGCTGACAGCTGCTGCTGCTTGTGCTGCTCGTGCAGCTGCTGCAGTTGCTGACGATGTCACGGATGCTGTTGACAGATGCTGCTGCTTGTGCTGCTCGTGCAGCTGCTGCTGCTGCTGACGATGTCACGGATGCTGCTGACAGATGCTGCTGCTTGTGCTGCACGAGACTGAGTAGCTGCTATTACTAATGCTACTAATACTAGTATGAGAAAATACATTTAGTCAGTTGATTAAATCAAGGAGGTTTTCTGACTTCAGTGGATCGTTTAGCCATCGGCCACGGGCAAAACTTGAAACCATTTTATACATGGGACAATTGGCAGAGTCGAAACATGTTGGTACGATGGGATCGATCATGTTCATCATCAGTTCAGGCAAAGGAAGTGTGTCGACAGCACGCGAAAACTTCATGTCTGGATGTTTCAACACAAGGCCTTTTATCACACTCACACAGCTGCTTTGAAGAGTGAATCCTTGACCAAACTTGAGCTTTTCCAACACAGCTTTGGCCTCTTTCTGTGCAGTAAGGGATCTCTCTTTCGGGTTCATCTCAGTGCTGTCTAGCATGTCCTCAAAGTCTTTAACATGATGTTCCAACGGGCTACAAATGATGTACTCCAGATCATCGTCCGTATATGTCGTCTCCTCGCACCATATTGTGTCTTCTCCTGTTTCGAATTCCGTCATTTTCTGAACAATCTCCTCGTGAGTGCCTTGCATATATCGAAGCTCCTTCAAAGACCTGATAACTTCTATGGCGAAGACTGAACAAATACCTGAAGGAATTTCACCACAGTCAGGCCAAGTATACGGAGCTAAGAAAAATAGCTCCAACAAAATCTTCTCCCTCTGTCCAAATGAAACTACTTCCGTTCCGATGAAGTTGAAGCATGCTTCTATCCATTGCTCCTTGGTGACGTCCTTCCAATGTTTCTTTACCTCACATGCATCATAGGGCACTGTTTCTCTTCCTGCTTCAAGTGGAAGTTGCTTTTTCTTTCTTGGACTCATTTGGAGAGAGTTTCGATGCTCTGTAGCGTCAACACTTCGATAAGAAAAGTAGCTGAAAATAGCAGAACTAATTCATAACATTCTGAGCGAGCGTAGAGTGGACGATGCTACGATGATGAAGGGCGGGTCGAGAAAGTGTGATGGGTGAGAGCGTCGTTTCACTCCTTATGTACCCTGTCCTAGATAATCCTCTTAAACGGCTGAAAAGACTCTCTCAGTACAGAGTCTCTACTCAATTAAGAGATCTGTTAAGTAAGTTTTCACATGCTACCTGACTACTGCAGGTGGGTTTAGACTTAAGCAGCTTAGTGCACACACGTGTCTGTTAGAAAGCTACCTGCACACCTGCCTTCCTTTTTCACTAGTATTTACCCCCTGCCGACTTATAAGGCGCCTATACACGTGTCAGCCTCCTTATATACGCCTTCTTGCTTCTAGAGCTAAGCTACTTACCGTCGTTTTCAGCTGCCGCAGGCTGACTGGCAGCTATTTAAAAGAGAATACCCGTTACCTGTATAACGGATCAGGGGGTTATGAGATTAGAGTGTGTATACAAAAAAAGCTACAGGGGTCGTGAAGCAAGCGAGAGGGTGTCTGTCTGTGAGGTAGAGACGAGTACATGTGGTAAGCGACTTAAGTGTAAAACAAAAGCACCTCCTCTTGCCGTGGTGAGTGGAGCGGACGGCAGCTGGCTAGTTGAATAAGCGTCAGCTTAGAAGATAATCCGTCCACGGGCTGGCGCGTCACACCTGTCGTTAATCACCTCCTGTAGTCTTTGTATACACAGTTGACCTGGCTTTATCTCTTCACCAGCTATAATCCCATATACATGTAGCGCACGTTACACTTGTTATCCCTCTTTTCATGCTGATGGATGAGGGGTGGAAGGGTCCAGGTGAAAAGCAATTTGATTCCTCTCTGGAAGAGGGTGGGGCTCTAGGTGAAAACAAGCTTAGAACATCCGGATTAGCCGCTCTCTCAGCTATATAAAGAGCCTCAATTTTTCTTGGAACAGTACTTCACCTCTGCCCACTTCGTCTTGTTGTACACTATCAGTCACGAGGCAGACGCTCGAAGTACCAGATCTTTGCAGTATGGTTTATACAGGGGTTACCTGCTAATAGGAGTTTGTCTAAAAAAAATGGGTGAGTAGATCGCTTTTTTCTAAAAAAACACTTAGAACACGGGTATGAATATGTAGCACTGTAAATAGTTAGTGTGAGTACACAGTAGAATCTACGGTACTATAGTCTTAACTGTCTAAAGACTGTGGAGCGCGTTAATGTGCGGTCTCCTTACTAATTTCACTTGACCAGGCTGGCAGGGTCAACTAGTCTAGGTAATTGCAACCACAAGGGTGGCTACTCAAGATCCAAGTAGACCTACTACTACGAGATTGTCTTTTGACCACTCTGCCGCCTGGTGATTACATGCTCTAGTCTAGCTCGCCATACCCTAGTATAGTTCTCCGCTCTTTTCGTCAGATGGCGCCACAATAGGATTTTTGTACATTTCTACGATACTCGCGAACATTTTAAACGCATAATGAACTATATAAGCAACAAAGCACACTTCTAATATATTGAATATAAAAAACCGCGCTCATCATCCCTCTAATCGCATTTTCCAGCCGCCGGCCAGCTGACTGCTGACGACAGGAGAGGGTGATTTTTTTTCTTTAGATTTAAGCCGCTTACCACACGCGCGCCCTCTAGTCACAGACAGAGTGACAGAAAGGGAGGGGGTCGCTTTGTTCACGCTACCTGTAGTTGTTTTTCTATACACACTCTAAGCCCATGACCTGCTAATCCTTTATACAGGTAACACGTGTTCAACTAATTACACTATTGTATGACAGTCGGTACACGGATTAATTTTAAACCACCCTCCCATCTGGATCCATGTCTGGTGGGTGGAAGGATCCAGCTGAAAAGCGTGATTAGGGCTTTTGTTTCTCTTATGATAGCAGCAGGTCAGCATGCGACAGCTGAAAATGTCAGACTAAGTCGAATTGTTTGTTTACAAACAGTCACGTGTCACGTGGTGTTGTTTACAAACAAGAGAGCCACGTGGTGTTGTTTACAAACAAACCCTAAGTAGGTCACGTTACCCTAGTTACCAGAATGCCGGCTTCTGATTGGCTGAGCCTAAGTAGGTCACGTGACGTAAGTAAGTCACGTTACCATAGTTACCAGAATGCCGGCCTCTGATTGGCTGAGAGCTTCTAAGTAGGTCAGTAGGTTACCCAGAATGCACCACTAATCCCCTAAGTAGGTCACTTCCGGTCACGTGACCAAATGGAGGCCTCTGATTGGCTGCAGGGTTACCCAGAATGCACCACTAATCCCCTAAGTAGGTCACTTCCGGTCACGTGACCAAATGGAGGCCTCTGATTGGCTGCAGGTCGATTGAGTAATAAACAGTACTTAACTATAGTCCCGTTCCGATACATACTATACTACTCACATTGATTGATGGATTGGCCCATTTATGGTCAGAAGGACGTCAGCTTTTGGGCATTTTTTGACCTGATATGCATAAACTACTACCCAAAACTGGGGAAAAACATATTTTCTTGTAGAACTAAACCTCTTCCGGTAGTTAGGGCAAAATAATTATTGGGAAACTGATAGGGTTCGATATATTAAGGGGAAAAAGACTTGCATCACGTTCATGATAACACTGTCCTACAACAACAAAAAACGACCGAGGGCAGACCTGCCTAACCAATGAGTCTTCATAGTCTCTGGCCTAACTAGGTGTATAACTATAAGGTTGCCAGCCAGTTTACTGTGGTTATTATGAGTTACCCTCTCATAACCATGGTCTTTCTATTAGGGTAAAGGCACCCATTTCGGACGCTCCTGGGCAACAAAAAAGTAGTCACCTTCGCCTCTTAAATTTGAAACCATTAAAGGATAAGCATTTTTATATGGGATGTGCCATTGGGCACATTATTTATATAGCTTATATTTCCTAGCAAATTGCAATAAATAATATACTTTAAGTAGGAATATATCCACATCTTATTTATCATTTCAAAAAGATGAAACTGCACCTAAAATCGGACACCTGCACCTAAAGCCAAACTGTGAACTTGAATTGTCACAAATGAAACACATGTTCCTATAGTTATAATTAGGAATAGCATAGGTAAAGAGGAAGCTAGAAAACATTGAACAAAAAAACAATTTCCCCATTTACTCTTCATTATTGTTTTGAGAATATAGTAAAAACAGTCAAGCAGTCCCAATATCATGTAAGCCATGGCAAATATTTGGTATATTGTACTTTTTAGAAGGAGAAATCCCTCAATTTTATGATTTAGTGGATATGAAATAGTAATATTAACTATGTAATTGTATGCTAATGGTGTCCGACTCATGGTAGCTGTCCGACTCAGGGTGCCTCTACCCTACATGTAACTAAGGCTGTAATTGAATGGAGTTTACTCGACCCTATCTTTTAAATGTATTGGCCAGCATATATCTACAGATGGGCCAAACAAAGTTGGTATCCAGTCACCCGAAAACTGTTCCAGGTCCCCTTCTCTCTTTTCATTTTTTTTTTGCTACGCGCCAGGTTTAACGTTTTGTAAATGAGGCAATTAAAAAGGATTCTGGAGCGAAAACTCTAAACCACGCCCTATCAAATAAGGCGGAATGCCGGGCCTTGTCTGTAAGCCTATATGCTACTGGAAATCAATCTTTAAAAAAAAGTGAGCCTTATTTTACCCATCAATCTCTGATACACTACTGAGGATCGTATCTCCGGGGGGCACTGGATCTTTGAGTGTAGGGACTAACTGCGAAACTACAGCCCCTACTATTTTGTCATTTGACAGCCCTTGAAACTGTTTATTATTTTCACAGCCCTCTATTTTCTAAGGAGTCAGGGTACAGTCCACTGACAGGAGGCCTTTTCCATCACATTAGGTTGTTTTAGAATAACATGTGACAGCGCCTGATTCAGAACTTTCCGGTCATTGACAGACCTTCATTGTTTCACTTTCATGTCATTGACAGCCCCCCTTTTCTTGCTTTGGCGTGTGCACAGTGATAGCTGTTTGGGGTTGTTAACACAGTTGGTACGTGTTCCTATATATACTGAGTGCCCCCCCCTCCCCCGGGGCCAGATACACTGGCTATATACAGTATACACTACGATAGTGTTGGACTAGAATTCCAATATTTTCCCTGTTAAACACCTGAACCATATTCAAGGCTAATAACTATTTCAAATCCCAATGAATAAAGCTTATGTATGCGCTACACTTGCAACTATTTCTGAGGAGCTATTACTGTCTACAATTTGTGTGTATCGTGATCCACAGTTCTGATTATACAACTGTACAATGATAGTGTCAGCAGTAGGATGCAGATACATTATTTTCATTACTTAGATTTCTTAATTGTGAATCTTATCAGTAGTCGGTGACGTACAAAGTTTGTCCCTTGTCACAATTAACATACCAGTTATATGTCCCATATGTTATATAGAGCAAACCAAATGCCTCTACTCAAACCATCCTATACATATAATATACTGCTACAAAAAGGGGGAAATTCTCATATTTTAAGTGCTTACATTTTCATTAAAAGCTTCAGAATAGGTGCCCCCCCCCCTATTTAATTTATTTTCTTAAAAGAAATTCTTCAGAATAAGTACCTAACTTATTAGGAAAGAAAGAAGGTAGGGAATAAGGAAAACAAACATTGATGTCGTAACCATCATATCAATTTTAAGAGCCCCTTAAAATCTCAATATCAGAATTTACATCGTATAGATATGTGTATAGAATAGACGTATTGTTAATAATGTGTGATAAATATCTCACGTATTGGGACACAGGTGTCTAGATGATAGCGTGACCGGTAGGGACAGTTAGTGATGGTTATGGTGTCGTGTCGTGATGTCTTTAACCCTTTAAGGGCCGCCTAGTGCTTTAATGTGCTGAGCCATTTGTCACCATATTGCGTGAGTGCAGTCACGGTGAGTAATTCATCATACTGACTATACGGGATTGATACATGACTAGAGGGTCGATGGACATTTACACACATTAGGGGTGCATGCATCAATCCTTAACTTCATGACGTTAATTCTACTGAGAGATTGTTGTAATTGTTTAATGTGTCTGTCCTACACTGTAAAAAATTGATGTACTTTTTACAGATTCACTCTGTAAAATTTAACGCTGATTCACCGTTATTTGGAATACAATGAAGCATCGTAAATATCAGCCATTTCACAGTGGATCCTTGTTAAATGCTAACCTGGTTTGGATTACAATGATTCAACGTTAATTCAGCCTCTAATGTCAAATCCCAGAGGGAGCCACATATAGTGGATCTTGCCATAGATAGGAGGCCTGGTTTGTAAGAAGATTTTTCTGGAGAGTGTGAGCCCTTGAAGTGGAGTATACATGTTGAACTAATGGTAATTTTCAAGTAATCTATATGTTTGACAATTTAACAATTCAATCTTGTGATAGGTTTGACAAAATACCATAATCACTTGATAATATCCGGAAGAAAGTAGATGTCTGGATCTATACACCTATTTTGTGGTAGCATACTATGCATATATCCTCACCTCTGGAAACTCTGCCTTGTATCAATCCTATAGAGTAAAACCTCTTGTATAGGCCAGGGCTAGTATGCAAGTCAGATCGCCAGTGTGGCCTATAGGATAAGGACAAAGTCAAAGTATGGCTTATCCGTAAGTTTTTAGATGTATACTACAGTCATTAAAACGCCGTATAACTTCCTAGAATGAAGGAGGGAGGCAGGACTTGGATACAACGATTTTTTTAAATGAATATAAATATTTGGTGAATTTTCTGACACACGTAAAATACAACAATATATTATGATAGCACCATTATGATTTGGTGATGTAGATTTGTAACATTACTACATTTGATTATGAGATTAGAATTTATGACGTAAAATACATGAATACAGTGAATGTAATTTTATAGAGGGTATTTGAACAGTAATAAATATTGAATATTGAGATATTTAAATTAGGAGTGGGTGGGTGGGAGACAAATATTGAAGATGTGTATAGTGGGAGCGTTGAGGAAGAAGTGAGCGAGCTATGGCTTGTGCTGCGCTGAGGAGGGTAGTTTTGGTGTTTTACACTAGGGGGAGGTGTGGAGAGAGAGGTTGTTATCCGGTCTAAATCAATGACCCCTCCTGCCCTCATACGAGGGAATGAGGAACCCATTAATTAAAACGCCGTATAACTTCCTAGAATGAAGGAGGGAGGCAGGACTTGGATACAACGATTTATTAAAATGAATATAAATATTTGGTGAATTTTCTGACACACGTAAAATACAACAATATATTATGATAGCACCATTATGATTTGGTGATGTAGATTTGTAACATTACTACATTTGATTATGAGATTAGAATTTATGACGTAAAATACATGAATACAGTGAATGTAATTTTATAGAGCCAAGCCTGCAAATGTATGGTATTGGGGTGGGGAGAGGTGGGTGAAATTATGTGGT
The DNA here is from genome assembly GCA_947462335.1 of Harmothoe impar. Taxonomy (NCBI): domain Eukaryota; kingdom Metazoa; phylum Annelida; class Polychaeta; order Phyllodocida; family Polynoidae; genus Harmothoe; species Harmothoe impar. The sequence continues at coordinate 25,882,111 of OX381717.1, forward strand.
TATTAAAATTGTATTACTTGACATTACATTGATTGATGATTGATCATTTCTTACTGAGGGACTTAACCAGTGCCCTGTTGACTCTTTGATTGTTTGTGTTTCTAATGTACTGGCGGTGGGCATTGGACCTCCACCCGCCGTATTTCTGAATGTCCAGTTCTGATATTCCTAGGTTGTAGGCTTCTGTAGCTGCCGCCGAGCGAAGGCCATGGAGTGAGAATGGAGTCTTTTCCATGCGCAGCTTCTTGAGCTGCTGACGCCATATTTTGTCGACGAATGTCACTGGCATGACATTCCTGTCCTTGAACATCAGCAGGGGATCGTGTGGCGACACGGTAGGTGACAGCTGCACTGCTCTGGCCACTGCTTTTACTACACACATGTCCTTGTCGGGGGAGCTGGCTAGTGTCACCACCTTCCTCTGCGTGTTCAACTGCATATTCTTTGCCGCTTTTATGGTCAGGCTGAGTCGGGCCCTGGAGATAGTTGTATCTTCTCTTGTGAGGTGGTTTATAGGTCTGAACCTTCTCACTGATGGAGGGCTGACTTCTGACTTGCGCAGTGCCGCATAGAACTGCACCAGTAGGGCTGCTTTGACCAATGTATGTTCGTGTGACTTTGAAAGGCTGAGGATGACCTGGCGGAGGACACCCATAGGAACCGGTGCCTTCACCTTTGGGACATACGATTTGTCCCGTTTCAGGGCGTCCAGTGCTCTGGAGACCCGGGGGTGGTGTGCCTCCTGTGTAGGGTGCGCTGCCAATGCCAGGAATACCCTTATGTGAGACACAGAGTTTGTTATTGACGCCGGGGCCGGGGTGTGGATGTTCAGGTATTCTATGTAAACACATATCATGGCATGGTGGATTGTGGCCGGGTTGCACCCCATGTGGCTGCAAAATGCCAGGAATGTCCTTACCGCCGACCTGTGGTTCTGCCATGTCCCTTCGGCCCTGGATTGCCACTGTCTCTTTGTCGCCAGCGCCTGAAGATAGACCAACGCCTGATCTGCATAAAATAGAGGGCACAATTGTGTCAAATACTTCAGTAACAGGGTCGACAATTGCTAGATTATACTTTTGTACCAGCATCTCAGCTTGGTGCTTCATGGATGCTGAGAGGTGAGCCCTGCTCAGTCTGTCTGCCAATACATTACTGACCCCTGGTATGTGAACATATGATAATTCCAACCCGAGTCTAGCCTGTACCAGCCACGCCTTCCTAGCACTGTCAAGTAAGACGCCATTGACCCCGCGTCCTGAGGTGAATACCTGTACTGCGGCTTGATTGTCACAGTGTATCCTGATGTGGGAACCAGTGTGGGCATCAGTGAGGAATGTATGGAGCGCAACCACAACATTTGCTGCCTCCAGTTCCGTGATGACGTCCACAGGGTCCTCAACCGGGCATACACTCCCGCCATATGCGTGCGTCCCATCAGAGCCCCCTATACCTGACGGTGACGCGTCTACATATATGTCCATGTTTGGTGACGGTCTTGGTATGACTGATGTACCGTTCCAGTCAACACAGAAGTCCAGGAACCACTTGAGGTCCGATCTCATCTCGGAGTTCACATTTATATACAGGGTTTGCATCCCCCTCAGTGCCTCCAAGAGTTTGGATACGAAGAGTCTTGCCGGGCGTACACATTTGGCCACATGTAGGAGCTTGCCTAATAGTGACTGGAGCATCTTGCGTGTTAGTGACCGGCGCTTAATGCACTTGTTGACCTGAGACAGCACTTCCTCCAGCTTGTCATCCGGGACAGAGAGGGTCATGCCGGCTGCGTCAATGTCTATGCCCAACCATCTTGCCTTGTGTGATGGGGCCTGGTTCTTCTCCTCTGCCTCGGGGAGGCCTAGCTCCGCGAGCAACCCTCGAGCCCTGGAGAAGTCGGCGTCAGCCTTGGACCTGTTGGGTGACAGTATTATGAGATCGTCAAGGTACATATAACATGATATATTTTCAGATCTCAGTATGCTAACAATCGCGTCGGCCACTCGCTGCATGTGGCAACTGGAGCTTCTCGCGCCGAACGGCATGGTTACATCACAGAAGTAGTTACCCCTCCACTCCATGCCCAGGAGGGGCCAGTCTAATACATCTGATTTAAAGTTCTTGTATGCCCTGGAGACGTCTGTGCTTGACAACAAGCATCCAGTACCCATGGCAACCATGTCTTTGACTAGCATGTCAACTGTGGGCAGCGCGTGGTCACGAGTGTGCCCTAGGGAGGTATTTTTCATTATGTATGCGTTCACCGAATTGATTTCCGGAAATGTCATATCTATGATCACCCTCCTATCATCAGTGCCTCTTTTCTCTCTGGACATTAATGGTGACACGTGCATCCATGGGGTGAATGGCGGGCGCTCAAAGGGCCCGATTAGACCCCCATGGCCTAATTCCTTGTCTATGAATTTGTCAATACTAGCTGGGAAGTCTGTGGCACTGGTGTGGTTTGGTACCCCGCATGTATTGGTGACAGGGCCCATATATCCCATAGGGAAGCCGTAGCGAATGAAATCCGCCAATTCGTCCCCATCCACACTTCCCCTAAGGTACCTATCCCAGGACTCCAGATTGAGTGAAGTGGGGAGAGTGAGTCTAGCAAAGCAACAGTTTGGGAGCCCGGTGTCCTTGACCACATTATATATTTTAACAAGCTCTGGGTCTGCCCTTTTACCGGTAAAGTTGGGCCAATTGCTGCGTCTATGTGATTTGAAAGCCCCGGGGGTTTTATCAAAGGGCGCGTCAAATTGATCAGCTTTGCATGCGTCCCTGATTTGACTGAAGTTTAGATGTTTACCTTTGTCGCTCGGCGAGGCCGTCCCGGCACTGTGTTGGCAGGCTGCGGCCGAGGGGAGCCCGGGTGGCGGTGTCCGCCCGGGCGGTGGGCCGCCCTGGGATCCCTCGGCGGTGCCGCCCGTCTGCGGGCCGTGTGCCGCGTCCCCCTGCGCCTGTGGCCACACATTGACTGTGTGCGGTCGGCGGGGGATCTCTTTGGTTGGCGTGATGGCATTAAACACACCGGTACTATGCCTTATGTCCACAATATTCGATATAAATGGCGGTGAATCAGCACGAAGCTGCCGAGGACCGCCATCTTGCTTCTCGTGTGTACTCTCGTGGCGCGAGAGGCTGTCGCCGTGCGCTGATTGGCGGAGCCTCTCATTGGTCGAACGACCGCTGACGTCACTTGCTTTGTTTACCAACACATCATCACCACGTGGCCCGGTGAGCATGTGTGCGGGGCGCGTGTGGCTTGATACTAGGTGAAATATATCACGAGGTTTATCACAGTCTGTTACCAGCTTATAGGCTTGTTTGCTGGCGCCTGTTATTAGTTTTTTGTCGCCGCCGCTGGCCCCTGCTGGGACTGGGGGTAGTATACATCTCCGGTGACACCCCCACGTGACGGGCCACCAGCTGGCCAGGAGGGCGGCGGGGCGTCCCGGTACTTGTTTTGGCATGCAATCACGGTGTGGTGGAGGCGCTTGTTTTTGGACAAGCAATAGGCGCAAACATGCAGGAGTTTGACGTTTCCGTCATCATGATCATGCTTGTGTCTGCAACCTTTGTCGGCGTTGAAGTCATGGCACGCTGTGGCGGTGCGGCCGTGACCATGTGACTGCGCCTTTCCCCTGCTACCACTGGAGTCCGCTCCCCCACCTGTCAATGATATGCGGACGCGCTCATCCTGAATGTCTGCCTTATCCTCCCACTTGAGATCACGGGCCTCCACCTTATCAAACATGAGCTGCGACCAGCGGAGAACGTCCTCCCATGGTCTGGAGAGGCCATCAGTGCTCACGTTGTGCAGGTGAGAGAAAAGGTGGTCATAGTCACTAGGATCATATGCTCCCTGTTTCTTTAACAGTGCTAGGAAGGCGGTGAGGTACTCGTCTTTGGACATGAGGTGACGGTGGTCAAGCTTTTGTTTTAGTGTGGACATTCCCACCCTCTCTAGGAACATGTATGGCTTTACAATCGTTCTAGGGGCAAGGATGTCAGACACAAAGTGTAGCTTACCATCTGACGGCTTGTGTTGTAACTCCTCCCGGCGGAGCTGCGCCTCCACAAAGTCCATGTGCTGTGGGAGCGCCTTCAATGCTCTGGGTGTTGGGAGCCCAAGACCCTGTATGTCCTGTTGGTGTTGGTGGGTACTCGTGGCTGCCCGGTCCGCCACTGACTCCTCACGATGCCCCAAGACGTGACGGGGCTGGTGGACTGAGTCTGCCTTGGGCTGCACAGGGTCCATGAACGCCAGAATCCTTTTGAGCTTGTCGTTCACACCTGACATCTCCGTTTTCATACCAGAAACTCCAGTGTGTCAATCCTGTATGCCGTGGAGGAGGTGACACTGATCGCTGACCTGTCACCACTCACATGGCTGTCATGGTGGCGTGACTGGTGACTTCCAGTCTGGTCGACAGTGTGGACGGACACCTCATTTTCGGTCGAGTCTGGGCGGCCTGCTGACTTTGCAGTGCTGTGCCTTGACCGATGTGAGGCGTGTCGTGAAGACCTCCTTGATGTAGAGGATCTGATGGAGGCCCTACTGACGTCCATGCCCGGCACCGTAGAAGCGTCCGACGCCGGCGTGCCCATGGTGAGGGACGCGCCATTGCTCATGGCGGACCTCGAGAGAGAACGGGTGGTGGACGGCATGTTCCTCCAGAGCGTGAAACTTTTTCCTCAACTTACACAGCTTGAGACACGTAAAAGCCACAGTATAAAATAACTTTGTATAAAATATGGCTCGTGTACTCAAGATTTGCCAAAAGTATTATACTCACGTAGACAAATATTGAAGATGTGTATAGTGGGAGCGTTGAGGAAGAAGTGAGCGAGCTATGGCTTGTGCTGCGCTGAGGAGGGTAGTTGTGGTGTTTTACACTAGGGGGAGGTGTGGAGAGAGAGGTTGTTATCCGGTCTAAATCAATGACCCCTCCTGCCCTCATACGAGGGAATGAGGAACCAACTAAAGTCACCATAATCAGACTCCCTGTGAGGCTTATTGAATATTCTCTGTATATTTGAATGCTCAGAATCTATTAATGGTGATTCTACATAAAATTAACGGTGATTCAATGTAAAATTAACTGTGATTCTACGTAAAATGAACAGTAATTCTGCGTAAAATTAACGGTGACCGTCACCGTTATAAAAACAATGAAAGTTATGTCCCAAAAGTTGCCAATGATTCAACGTCATTTTGACGACTTTTTTTTTTACAGTGTACAACCAAAGGACTGGAAACTGTAGTTTTCCCACCGGGTGACTATTAACGTATATAGTCCTTCATCATAATATCTACAAGAAAATCAACCAAGACCAATTTTTGACATACTGTTTATATGTTCATTTTGCATACTTCTCTTGTGTCGTCCTGTATCACTGAGCCGGAGGACCGTGATCATTTTATGAGTTTTGATCAATAAACTATATTTTTAAAAGTGCGTGCATCATGCCGACGGAGGTTGTCGATTGAAGCAATATGCGGCCCTTAAAGGGTTGTCAACCCCATTCAGAATAAGTATCGACTGTAGAGGAGCTTGACAGCTTTCCAGCCTCAAGAGCTGGGTACACGACATGTGATCTATTCTGCTCTGTTAATCTTTTAGTTACTGCGAATTCCCCACAAATGATATTTACCGTCGATGAAGGCCACCGCCCACAGAGCATAAATCGGCCGTATGCGGCCATTTCAATACGCAATTTACATAGGGAATGTATGGCAATTTTGTCGATATATGGCCGATTTATGCTCTGTGGACGGTGGCCATAAGAGACATCAGGGGGAAAGGAAGGAGTGGGGTATATTTTATAAGCCAGCCAACATTGGGTGGGGGTAATAGCTTTGAGTTAAAGCATATTTTAGAAGAAATATTTTTTTGAGTTGGATTAGGCTCATTTCAGTGTGCAGAATTCTTGTCTACTATATTAATGCCGACACATAAGGCTCTGGTATATGCCCCAAATCTAAGATGGCCGTCCTTGAGGCATATGTCAAAGATTGCACCCCATACACCTGGGGTCAGGCGCATATCATTCGAGGACTTGAGGACAAGGTGCACGTACAGAATTCGGTGACATTCCACCAACCCGTCCTCAGGGGAGGCATGTACTCGAATGTGATTCGGACACAATGCAGTGCTGTGGGTTCTCGAATCTTGTTCGACCCCCTGGTCCCCGCACTTCTATGTGAGAAAAGACACCATCCACGCTCGGAAAACGCAAAGGAAAGGAGTGATTTTACCTGAATTTGCATGTCAGCGGAATTTAGAAATATGGCTACATATAGCTTTCAGTTCACAATTATAATCTGCATTCTCAGGGGATTTTCAGCTGCATAGATGTGCTTGGATTAACTGCATTTTGTTACAGATACAAATGTGCATATTAAAGCTATCGATTTTAGAGGTTAGATATATGGATATGAAAAACTACATAATTATGTAAATAAAATGCTACATCAATATTAAGTACATAGGCCTATCTGTGACTGCGAATATAGGCAAACAATTATGATAAATCTTCCTGGTTTTGGAGAAAAAGGGGTATTTTATGGGCCTCAAAAATTCGCGATTTCACCTAAATAAGGGTGTATATTAAAAGGGCTGAACATGGATGTATGGATGGTGTCAGTTTGCCATAAAGAGTGCGGGGACCGGGTTTGACCCCTCTCCAGATCAGTGGCGTTAGACCCTTTAGCTTAGGCTATATGTAATTAAGCACATATCACATGGGTCAAGGTTGCGAATTGCTTGGAATAGGCCTATGACATGGAAATAGCGCTGTAGGCCTAGGCCTAATTGGAGGGGTCCACCACCCCCACCCCTCCCCCCCCTCAGGTCGGAAAGTTGGATATTCTTGGTGTAGAAACATACCCCTTTTGCTCTAAAATGGCCCAAAAAGGGCCCCTTATGGCGGGTCCGGCCGGACCCGCTAGTGGGACACAAAAGGGACCCCTTTCCCGGGGTTTTGTGTACGCACATGGTTACTATAGATCATATAGGGAGTGGGTCCCCCCGGGCCTAGCCCCCGCTGTCTCACTCTGAAAGAGTCCACATCTAAACTCGAGTGGATGCTGCCATAGGTATAGCCTGTGGCAGCTATTAACACCTCAGTGCTTGGCCAACGCCCTTGCACCCCCCCCCCCCTGGCGCCCCTGATGTTAGAAGTGACCTTTACCACCGAATTGTTGTTGCCATTTAGTGAAGTCAAGAAACGGTTGGCATTTCCCAAATAACTACAAATTAAATTACCCAGTATTCATTAATAGAAAGAGGTTATCCTGGGTTTATACCTGAAGGAAGTAGGCCTAGTTTTAGGCCTAATTCCATTGAACCGGTATAGTTCTGTATAAGTATAGGGTCGGCTTTCAGGGGCGCTGCTTTTTATAGAAAAAAAGAAAAAAAAAGTCTAGGAGTGGGCCCCCAGGAGTATGCCACATGGTGTACGAATATTATCCGTGTACAGCCATCCCAAAGGGTGTCCGAATATCCTCAGTCTACTCTCCATCCCCAGGGACCAGAGGTGGAAAAGTCACCGAATTCTGTACGTGCACCCTGTCCCCGAGTCCTCGAGGGGTATACGTAGGACTCCAGGTGTATGGGGTGCAGATTGGCATGTCGGCCTACGGAAACTTTTAACGACGCTATTCCAACTTAGAAAAAAATCTACCCTAAAACGCAGAGCGTCTTTTTATCGAGCGTCTTTTCAAGATTTAACCCAAACCTAAATAGGAAACTCGGTGTATACTATGCCTTATAATTATAAGACCAAGAAAAATAATTGTATTCAGGTAACATAGTCCAAATGATAGGGTAGGTAGGTCGATTTGCTTCAATTTCCCCCTTTTTTAAATGATGATTGAATTCGGTAAATAAACTAAGTATATGCTACCTCTTAGATAATTATATGAATTTGGGTCCTAAAACACTATATCGCTCCTGTATCATCCCCCCCCCCCAAACAGTGCCAAAGACCAAAAGACTTCAGAGCTGGGACCAGAAAAAGGGGGTAAAGGTCGGTTTAGCTGAATAACACTTTTTTCTAAGACATCCTTCCCCATGTTGTGCCCTGTGTACTGACCCTAGCGTGTGTAAACCCTTAATGTCAGCAGAGTGGTTTAATGCAGTCCTGGCGAGTTACGCACCATGGCTGCATTCATACTTCATGTCGACCAGGTTGATACCCTCGCAGAGGATCAGAGGATTAGCATGATGCTGCAACACCGTGCTGGCAAGTTACTAGCCTTGGTTAGCGCTGCATTAGTGCATCATGACCACAAATATAAACATGGTTCTTTAAATGTTTATAAGGTACCTCTCCCCCCCCCCCGACCCCCGTTGTCCATCCCCCGTGACCATCTTAGTACATTTTATGTATGGTCGACCTACTTTCTTGGCCTGCAGGGTTAGTATGGGAATAATTATATATGTTCATTACAATGTCATTAAAAACTTAAAACTTACTATCGCTGTTTAACAAGCGTAAGTATAACACATGTATCTTAAATAAAGTAAGGAAAGAAGAGAATATTGTGGTTGTATTCACCCTATCCATTGTCACATCGAAAAGTAACTAAATTACAGCCAAACCATGATAAATCCACTACTTTCCCCGCCCCAAATACAAATACTTTTATCAGACATATTTGTGAACGGTGAATTATCAGCCTCGCCCTGCATGTAATGCACCAGTTGTAAACTTATCTGATATATGGTTCTGTGCATCATCTTATCTGTAAGGTGATTTATTAAAGGGGTGCTCTCACTCAGGGTCTACAAGTCACTTTCCAAGCATTGCATAAGTTAACTAGCAGTGTTGAGATAACAGCTTTATAGTGGAATGTGAATTTAATTATTTAATTGTTTCCGCAATTTTATTCAGAGGGTCTTAAAATTACATATGATTAACACAAGACATGTATTATCCAGGTCGCCCTACATCATTCAGAGAAGTCGGGTTAACCTCAATTTTTGATTTACCCTTTGAATTCACTACTTGTGGAGTCCTTCACTATAGAGTAACACATGTTTCTCCATATTCTTTATGTAATGAAGATAACGACTTAGTGTATGCATGGGATTCCTACGTACCTAGGTGAGATGTTGAGGTATTACCTGTAGCACACATTCCTTTGTCTGCCTAATGCTGGCATGGTCTGGGCTACGGGAGGAAGACATCATGTGATAGATATGGGACTTGTACATGAGTTGATGTATAAGTGTGATAAGTCAAGGACAGTGTAATTGTGCAAAGTGCCAGTCGAGGATAATCATGCCATTGTCCAACACTTATGCAGCTATTCACTCGTATCATATTCGACTTACGTTCACAGTAGGAGAGGCTGCTCAATGGGGTACATCCATATGATGATATAGTTTTAAAACCAACACAGCCGAAGGCTGGTCAGCAGGTCCACAGGGCCCATACGGACCGAACCTGATGGGTACATCCACACACAGCCACGGATTTAATATACAGTCAGCCCATGTCCTTTGTTCTCTCAGCCAACTGTGGTGTAAAAATGTGTGTGAGCCTCCTCTGCGAGAACCCGAAGCCAGTTAGCGCAAAGATGTGCATGCCTCACCCACGCTTCCCAGCTAACAAAAAAACGTTATTTTACGTCAAAATAACGTCTCAAAACTTTATATAACGTTATGCCATAGTATGGGGCCTTAGATAAACGTTATATAACGTTGTATAACGTTATAAAATGGTGTATAACGTTTTTTGTTTACTGGGTTTATTTTCAGTGCGTTACATTATACAGACAAAAAGGTATAATCTAAATATATATATATATATATATTGGTGAATATAATATGTGAATCTTACTTTAGACACGAATATCCATGTGTACATAAACACGTTGGTTATTTATAGATCAGAATGGCAGCAATTAAACATATTTCAGGCTCTGCAGAACTTGACAGGTGTCTTTATATTCGAATTCGTCTTTGTCATTCTCCGGCCGACATTCCTTCCATTTTCTTCATTCATTTTAATTTTCCATACATTCGTCTTGCTTTATATTTCTTTCTTTCAATTTCATCAACAATATGTCTTTCCTTTCAATCTTCTCCTTTTCTGAAATTATTTCTGACCTAGTGGTTCAAGCGAGATTTTCTCAAGGAAGTTTTAGTCCCATGGTGTCGTGTAATACTTTGCATTATACTGTACTATATTTGTGCATCCATGCAAGATACAGAGTGCAGAGTATGTCAATTATCTGACATGGCAGTGTGCTTTAAGAGCCGCACGGTGCATTAATGCATTATACCATTGGCAGTCATGATGGATGAATAAAGCCCCGGCGAGTAACTCGCCAGTGCTGATTCACGCATCGTGCGAGGAGACACACCAGGGCTGTTTGGGCCAAAAAAACAACATAAAAGATGTGTTTCAGGTCACATGGTCTGAAAATCTAGGGTAGGTGAGTCGGAATTCTTTTTCATTTTATTCTTTTCATTTAATCTTTTTACTTGGACTAAAAGGTACCCAGAAATTTTAAGTTAGACAAAGAATTTTAGGGTTGGCCCTGTTTTGCTAGGTAGATCTTATCAGCACTGATAAGGTCGGGTAGCCTGATACACACCTTTTCTTTAATTTGGCCTCACCAAAGTACTCTGCGGCCCTTGCATGTTTTTATGTAGTTGTCTCATGACATCGAGTTCTAAGGTCGTCATGGACATGTGAACAGCTATATCGCCGCTATCGGTGTGGAAACATATTCTCTGGTATATAGGAGTATATGCTATGTAATATGGATATATTTTCATCTATGGTTTTATTTATTCATATGTATAGATGTATATATATATATGATTGTATGAAAAGCTTCCATATACTTTTTCCCTGACACAGCCTGTAAATGGCGTTGTGTGCTTGTCCCTCTTTGTGATGGGCTTTAAAGGCTAGGACCTACCAGCCTAAATCATAAAACCCTCAGCCAGGCTTGTTGAGTTTATATAACACTTCAGTTATATTTAGAATCCACCACATGCAGGCATATCCTAGCCATGTGAGATGGCGGCATGTATGTCGACATGGCGGCATGTATGTCGACATGGCGGCATGTATGTCGACATGGCGGCATGTATGTCGACATGGCGGCCAGTATGTCAACCTGGCGGCCAGTATGTCGACATATGGCGGTCAATATGTCGACCTGTCGACCTATCTGTCGAACTGTCGACCTATCTGTCGACCTGTCGACCTATCTGTCGACCTGTCGACCTATCTGTCGACCTGTCGCCTTAAAGCGGTAATCCACTGAGGCAAAATCCGTCGGATCGGATGCGCCTCACAATGTTAAACCTATGGACGAATCTTGTCTGATCCGACGGATTTACCTCAGTGGATTCACCCATTTAGCAGTCGACCTGTCGACCTATCTGTCGACATGTCGACCTATCTGTCGACATGTCGACCTATCTGTCGACATGTCGACCTATCTGTCGACCTGTCGCCTTATCTGTCGACCTGTCACCTTAGCAGTCGACTTGGCGGCCAGGCTGTCGACACATGTTGACGTATCTGTCGACCTATCTGTGTCGACCTGGCGGCAATACTGTCGACACAACACAGAAAGGTGAATTTATTTAGTTTGAATTTTTTCATTAATTTTTTTATTGAAATACAGCGCTGGACATAGAAAAATTCCATTGGGGGGCCGACCTGTCGACCTATCTGTCGACCTGTCGACCTATCTGTCGACCTATCTGTCGACCTGTCGCCTTAAAGCGTGAATCCACTGAGGCAAAATCCGTCGGATCGGGTGCGCCTCACAATGTTAAACCTATGGACGAATCTCGTCCGATCCGACGGATTTACCTCAGTGGATTCACCCATTTAGCAGTCGACCTGTCGACCTATCTGTCGACATGTCGACCTATCTGTCGACATGTCGACCTATCTGTCGACATGTTGACCTATCTGTCGACCTGTCGACCTATCTGTCGACCTGTCGCCTTATCTGTCGACCTGTCGCCTTAGCAGGCGACCTGTCGACCTATCTGTAGACCTGTCGCCTTAGCAGTCGACCTGTCAACCTATCTGTCGACATGTCGACCTATATGTGGACCTGTCGACCTATTTGTCGACCTGTCTACCTATCTGTTGACCTGTCGACTTATCTGTCGACCTGTCACCTAAGCAGTCGACTTGGCGGCCAGGCTGTCGACACATGTTGACGTATCTGTCGACCTATCTGTGTCGACCTGGCGGCAATACTGTCGACACAACACAGAAAGGTGAATTTATTTAGTTTGAATTTTTTCATTAATTTTTTTATTGAAATACAGCGCTGGACATAGAAAAATTCCATTGGGGGGCCCCGAGTCCGGGGGGCCATTTGTCCTGGGGGCCCATTTGTCCGGGGGGCCTCGAATCAGGGGGCCAAATGTCAGGGGGCCAAATGTCCGGGGGGCCTTCAGTCCTAACACCCTCTATCTAATTTGCATAATTATGAAAATTCCCAAATATCCAAACTTCTTCAAACATTTGGTCACAGCTTTTAATCTTAATTTGGGATTTACACTCCGTTTTCAGCATAGAAATCTTTATGAGGTCTGTAATCATCAATTTCTTGAAAAATTCAATTTAGAATGAAAATTATTTTTCCATGGCAACCAACAAATGAAAAAACACCAATTTAGGCCCAAAAACGTTCTTTTTACATTCCAAATATGGAATGTTTTCACTAAAGTTGGAATTTTCTAAAGTGGCTTATTGTATTCTCCATCAAAAAGTAGTATAGAACAATTTTTATGACATTTTGAACATTGTTGGCTATTTGGAGCCCCCTGGTGGCCAAAGTTGGTACTAAAAATCCCCCGCAGAGGTCCATTTTCCCTTGTTGATCCACATATAATACTGGAACGTGTTTAACCTCTTTTTGCTGCCCATCAATGAATCTGTCAGTTTTGTCCGTGTGACAGGCAAAATGTTGCAATCTTATTGTTATACGGTTGTGGTCTTGTCAATTGGCGCTATTTGAGAGAGGTGGTGTAAGCATCGATGATTTCATGTCAATAAAGAAATTATAAAACTCAAACTATTTACCTCTCACACTCTCAGCACTATCCTGATTTTCTGTGGAATCACCTTATTAACAATTAAAGATGGCTGCCTGGAGAGGACACTTCACCATTCACCAACATGGCTATAACATACACTGATATTCCTAGGCTCCCTATACGCCCAACCTCTCAGTCACTAGTGCCTAACCTAGTTAGTCATTTTTTGGCTCCCTATACAACCAACCTAGGTCAGTTATTATTGTCAGGTTGGTCAGTGCTGACCAACCCACCTTAGTCTTTTTATTCCCAGGGTGAGCCACTGAGTGGTCATGATAGGTGGCCCCAACTAGTGGTATACAAATACAACACACCAATGATGAACCTAGGTTAGCCACTACTGACTGACCCCTTGGTCATTTTTGAATATAACTTTGCCATTATGACTAACACTCATATGACCAACCTAGGATAGTCTGTACTGACTATCCCTTTCAATCTATGGATTTTCAGCGGTTTCTAGAATTATTGTTCTAAGTTAATCAAAATCAGAGATACTATGTTCCTCAATTAGCACAGATCTCGGTCACCCGTAAATTTAAAATGGCTGCCATCTAACCTGTGCAGATGTCCCATGCGGTTATTCAACTCACTATGGGTCCCAGTTATCGAAAAAGACACACTGAGCGTTTACAGCAGAGCCAACACCTCAAACTGCCCTTAAGTGGCTCCCTGAGTAAGCATGGTGTACTAGCGTAAAGGGACCCTCTACCCATGCCACGTCACAAGAACTTCTCCGACTTTTTCTCCGACTTTTTCCGACTAATTTTTTTCCTAAAATCGCTTCAGGCGAGTTGTAGTTGCTGTAGATACGTATTACTATATAATTAAGTTACCGTATCGGGTCACCCGAGCTAGCCGAGCAAAACGGGGCCAATCCTAGCCATCACCAGGCCATTATGCACGATGTAATTGCCTTAATTGGTCAAAGTTGAAACAGGTTTTACGTATTTAAAGCAATTTTACACATGTAACCCTTTAAGGGTCGTATAGTGCTATAATGCCCTTTATCGCCATGATGCATGAATGTACCTCTACACGGTGCCAGTGCTGCATTTAAGCATCATGCCAACCCTCCAGCTTGATACATTCCCAGAGGGTAGACATGATGCACCAATGCAAGCGCCAGGGCTGAATTCAGGCGCCATGACGACACAGGTCATAGCACAGTACTCTGCGGCCCTTAAAGGATTACAATTTGATTCAGGAAGTATATACAAAGGTCTATGGGAGTTAACGCACATGTTATACAGCGGAATATAGGTCAACAGTATAATTACCTTATGACCGTGTTTTGATTACCACAATTATCCTCTTTCTAACCATTTACCGAAATACACGTATTTTTGTATTCATGCTTTAACGTTCCTATTACCAGTGCAAATAGCTTGGGAACCTATACATAGTCAGTGGTGCTAAATATATATAGACTTATTGTTGGGGAGTCATGCGAAGGCACACAGAAATTGTCTGTCCCCATTTTAATAATATTTATTTTTGACCAGCCTTCTTTTGGTGTACATCATTTTTATAGCAGATCCTTTTATGTTAATCAAAACAGCTCATCCCGTTAAATCGATAAAGCTCGGGGAAGGGGGTCCACAATCCACGATAAGTCTTCTGTTGACGACTATATTATACCTAATGTGCATTAAGACGTTTGATAACGTTGGTTTATGGTTTATATAGGTGCAGGTGCGCTTATATTGGCCATTATTATACGATCTTGGCTCTGATCGTGCTTTTTAGGTGATATTCCCATTCTGATATTCCTGCATACCGCACACTTGGCAAGGTGAAATCGTGCTGATATTCTGGATATCAGAACGATTTGTAATGAGTTACCGGATATCAGAACGATTCTGTCGGAACTCTCGACAGCCATAAAATCCGAGGTTCTATGGAGACTCGAACACGCTACATCAAGACTTGAAGTCCGATGTGCTAACCACCACGCCGTGAAGGCGCTGGTAGAGGTAGGTGGCGAAACAAGGAGTCTACAGGCGGATTTCCAGCCCTGTAGGACCATTATTTACCGAGTTACAGAAGAAAAGGCATTTTTTGGTATAGTTTCTTTGAAAATCAATATTTTTTTCTAATTTCTTTTTTACTATAAAGGTAGAAGTTGGACTTTACTTAATCATTCGTTAAAATAATTCTAGGGATTTTTTTTCACATAGAAATAGGCATTTTGAAAATGGTTCGTTTCCACCCAGGCTCGATCCGGGTACCCCTGGTGTGCGAGGCGAAGTCGCTAGCGCCCATGCCTATCCGGCTGTGGTGAATGTGGAGGGAAACGCTGGTTAGTATATAACATAGCCCCAAGCTGGCCCCCTCACAAATTCTATGTTGAACTCAGTGTTGGAGATTGAGGGTATGACGTCACCAGGCTCCACCAATCAGCGAGCAGGGTTGGTGGGAGGTCAAAACAACATGGCGCTACTGCTGTACGAGTGATATTCAGTCAATAATCCTTCAAAATGGCCAAATTAGGACGTTTTAAAGGTAAATAAGGACATATTAATCGAAATATCGTATACTAAACCTAATAATATATGAATATCGCCGACCTTGGGGTGTGTATTCATGAATAACAAACCTCGGTGCTACGCACCTCGGTTCGTTATTCAAGAGTAGTATAGTATGTATCGGAACGGGACTATAGTTAACTACTGTTTATTACTCAATCGACATGCAGCCAATCAGAGGCCTCCATTTGGTCACGTGACCCCCTCATTTGCATAATTACGTAATAGGCCACGCCCCCTCATTTGCATAATTACGTAATAGGCCACGCCCCCTTGATCACCAGCCAATCAGAGGCTTCCATTTGGTCACGTGACCCCCTCATTTGCATAATAGGCCACACCCCCTTGATCACGTGACCCTTTCATTTGCATAATAAGCCACGCCCTCTTGATCACCAGCCAATCAGAGGTCGCCATTTGGTCACGCGACCCCCTCATTTGCATAATAGACCACGCCCCCTTGATCACGTGACCCCCTTCATTGACATGATAGACCACAACAACATCACGTGACTATCTTTGTTTGTAAACAACACCACGTGGCTCTCTTTGTTTGTAAACAACACCACGTGGCTCTCTTGTTTGTAAATAAGACCTACTAAGTTTAGGCATAGGTAACAGCAGTGTTTGTAAATAACGCCTACTATGTTTTCAGTCATAGGTGTCTAGAGCAGCAGCAGCAGCAGCATCTTCAGCAGCAGCAGCAGCAGCAGCCGCGTCATAAGTGTCTAGAGCAGTAGCCACGTCATAGATGACTAGTGCAGCAGCAGCAGCAGCATCTTCAGCAGCAGCAGCAGCAGCAGCAGCAGCATCATAGGTGTCTAGAGCAGGAGTAGCAGGAGTGTCATAGGTGTCTAGAGCAGTGGCAGCAGCAGCAGCAGCAGCATCATAGGTGTCTAGAGCAGGAGTAGCAGGAGCGTCATAGGTGTCTAGAGCAGTGGCAGCAGCAGCAGCAGCAGCATCATAGGTGTCTAGAGCAGGAGTAGCAGGAGCGTCATAGGTGTCTAGAGCAGTGGCAGCAGCAGTAGCAGCAGCGGCAGCAGCAGTAGCAGCAGCAGCATCAACAGTATCTTCAGCAAAAGCAGCAGCAGCCGCGTCATAGGTGTCTAGAGCAGTGGCAGCAGCAGTAGCAGCAGCGGCAGCAGCAGTAGCAGCAGCAGCATCAACAGTATCTTCAGCAAAAGCAGCAGCAGCCGCGTCATAGGTGTCTAGAGCAGCGGCAGCAGCATCTTCAGCAGCAGCAGCAGCAGTAGCAGCAGCGGCAGCAGTATCTTCAGCAGCAGCAGCGTCATAGGTGTCTAGAGCAGCAGCGTCATAGGTGTCTAGAGCATCAGCCGCAGCAGCAGCAGCATCTTCAGCAGCAGCAGCAGCGGCAGCAGCAGCCTCATCAGCAGCAGTAGCAGCAGCAGCAGCAACATCTTGAGCATCAACAGCATCTTCAGCAAAAGCAAAAGCCCGTAACTTAGCATCATGGGCATCAGCTATAGCCGTAACAGCGACACTGCGACTAGCAGAAGCAAAACAGGCTATTTGTTTAGCAGCTGTACAAGCATTAATAGCATTAGCCCTAGCAGCAGCCGCAACAGCGGCACTTTTAGCAGTCGTTGCAGCATCAGTAGCAGCAGCATCGGTAGCAAGAGCGGAAACAGTAGCAAAAAGATTAGCAGCACGAGCAGCAGCGGCGAGAGTAACAGCAACGTTGTTAGCAGCATTGGCAACTTCGTATGCTGCATGTGTAGCACGAACAGCGATACGAGCTTCACGTTTTGCACGAGCAGCAGCATTAGCTGCAGAAGTAGCCCTCACACTTTCCAGCCACCCGTACGAATCTTGATAAAAACCAACTTCCACCTTACGAGCTTCACGTTTTGCACGAGCAGCAGCATTAGCTGCAGAAGTAGCCCTCACACTTTCCAGCCACCCGTACGAATCTTGATAAAAACCAACCTCCACCTTGCTACTTGTTGACTCATCAGTAAACATGGACGTCTCCTCATGTGGTGTTGTCGCGGCTCTGTAGTAGTGTTGGGATTGCTCACATTCGGTAGAACGTAGAGTGATTCCTGATGACGCCATGCTGAAGGTGGTTGAAGAAGTGTGTGGGACTCATGTTTCACTCTCGCTTATGTACTAGGCTCCGAGATAAGCTTCTTAACTCAGGAGGAAAACTCTCACTAGGAAGGCGACCGGCTGTCTACCTGTGTAGGCGCGGGTTCGTTACATCTTTAATCCTGTTCGACCCTCCGAGGAAATACATGAAAAAACAAAAGACTCGAATCCGCAGACAGTAGGAAGCTATAAGGAGCTTAACTCGTGTTTGATTTAAGCTGTCTACCACACGCACGCGCTTGTAGTCACAGCTAGAGTGGCAGACTTCTGTCCGCCCGCTGGCGCATGACAATCGACTTTAGACACCCCCTGTAGTTTGTTTTTTTGCATACACAGTTGACTAGCATCTTAAGCTCTTACTCAGCTATAAGCCCATATACATGTAACGCGCATTACTCTTCTCTATGGTAATTATCAGATCGATTTAAGGGTGGAAAGGGCTTAGGTGATGTAGATCCCTCTCTAGCTGAAAACAGGCTTAGACTATAGCATGTAGGCAGCTGGCCGCGTTAAACACCCCTGTAGTTTTTTGTATACACTCTCGATCCCCTCTCTAGGTGAAAACAAAAGCTTAGAAGATGAGGTGATCCGGCCACTGGCTGGCGCGTCACACCTGGCGTTAATCACCCCCTGTAGGCTTTGTATACGCTCTCTAAGTGAAAAACAAAAAAGCTCCCTCCACGGGCTGGCGCGTCACACCTGTCGTTAAAACGCCCCCTGGAGTCTTAGTATACACAGGTGCCCCGCCTTATCTATTCACCAGCTATAAGCCCATATACGCGTACATGCGATTTTTGATACCCTCTCTGGAATAGGGTGGGGCTCAAGGTGAAAACAAGATTAGTCCATTCGCTCTCTCAGCTATATAAAGAGCCTCAATTGTTCTTGCAACAGCACTTCACCACCGGTACACTATCAGTCACGAGGCAGATGTTTGCGGCATGGGTCATACAGGTTACCTACTAATAGCGGTTTGGGTGAGTAGATCACTTTTTTTCCCCTAAAAAACAACAAAAAAAAACCACTTATGACTCAGGTATGTATATGTAGCACTGTTAGTGTAAGTACACAGTAGAATCTACTGTACTATAGACTCGGCCCTCTGAAGACGGCGGAGCGCGTTAATGCGCGGGTCTGTGGCGGCGTCACTTGTTTTTTATTCTAACCAAAAAGTCAGAAGTCGATCTACGACCTATCAAAGACAAATTTGTGATAAGTTCAAACTAAATAAGAGACAGTTTGAGCGTCTCTTAGTCGCTGTCAAAGATGCGAATAACGAACGCGCTGAGGGCGGGGTTCAGGTCACGTATAGTTCCTTGCTCTTTCGTCAGATGGCGCCACAATAGGGGATTTGTACATTCCTACGATGCTCGCGAACATTTCAACGCATAATGAGCTATATAGGCAACAAAGTGTGCTTCTGAATATATTAAAATATAAAAACAATTCAATATTGTGTATTTCTGATAGAAATGAGGCAGTTTCTTTGAATACCAACTAAACTATAGCGAGATGAAAAATACCACACCATATCTAAGGCTTTATAAAAGATACATAGGCAGAAACTCTCGCCGAGTCGGTAATCTGAAAAACGAACCAACTCGTTGTGCCACAAGGGCCCCCACCCAACGGGGGCCTTTTGAGCTCAGGCATGTTGTTTCTCAACACTAGGTGTAATTAATTACGCCCATGTTGAGTAGCATCTACTAACCAACTGACAGTGTCAGTTGGTTGGCCCCTCTTTAGGGGCCACACAATAAATAAAGAATAGAGACCTAAGGGAACGTTCACAAACGTCTCCCCTTCCTACGGGGTGGGTGGGTCTTTGGGTTTAGTGACAAAACAGCGACATGTCAGTTCTCTTTTTTTTTCCAAGTCTACATATTATTTATGATTAAAAAAATTTTAAAAAAAAACCACGCTAATAAAGTGCGCTGATCAAAAACTGAATAGAAAAATAACCAAAAATAGGTTGGTAGCTGATCGGTCGTTGTCACACGGTGCAGAAAATTTACTGCATATCGGACCAGGGGATAGTCTGGCAGCGACCCGCCACCCCGTCCACAAGCTGTGTACAGCACCCCGTTTCTCTTTGTCCATATTGGCTAAAAAAAACGGGACATTGTTGACTTGGCTATTTTACCCGTCTGGGTCTTATTATTTAAACACCTCGTGTTGACCCTGTGGGGCAGCGGGTACATGGAATAAACGTGTCCAAGTGCACGCTATCTAACACATAACCGAAGGTTACTGAGTTATGTAATAATAGTTATGTAATAATAACTGACCTATGAGGTCGCCAGTCAGTTTGCCGTGATTATTTTGACACACTCTCAGTTACTCGTAGCACATCTAATACATAATTAGACTCAGCCTCATATAAGACAGTCTCGGCCACGCAGGCTGCATATCGGACCAGGGAGATAGTCTGGCAGTGACCCACCAGCCCGTCCACAACCTGTGTACAGCACCCCATGTCTCTTTGTCCATATTGGCTAAAAAAAAAACACAAAAAAACAGGTCATTGTTGACTTTGGCTATTTTACCCGTCTGGGTCTTATTATTTAAATCACCTCGTCTTGACCCTGTGGGGCAGTGGGTATATGGAATAACCGTGTCCAAGTGTACTCTATCTAACACATAACCAAAGGTTACTGAGTTATGTAATAATAACCACCCTATGATCCTATGAAGGCGCCAGTCAGTTTGCCGTGATTATTTTGACATACTCTCAGTTACTCGTAGGGTATCTAATACATAGTTAGACTCAGCATCATATAAGACAGGCTCGGCCACGCCGGCTGCATATCGGACCAGGGAGATAGTCTGGCAGTGACCCACCAACCCGTCCACAACCTGTGTACAGCACCCCGTGTCTCTTTGTCCATATTGGCTAAAAAAAACACCAAAAAACAGGTCATTGTTGACTTTGGCTATTTTACCCGTCTGGGTCTTATTATTTAAATCACCTCGTCTTGACCCTGTGGGGCAGCGGGTATATGGAATAACCGTGTCCAAGTGTACTCTATCTAACACATAACCAAAGGTTACTGAGTTATGTAATAATAACCACCCTATGATCCTATGAAGACGCCAGTCAGTTTGCCGTGATTATTTTGACATACTCTCAGTTACTCGTAGGGTATCTAATACATAGTTAGACTCAGCATCATATAAGACAGGCTCGGCCGCGCCAGCCGCATATCGTACCAGAGGGATAGTCTGGCAGCAACCCGCCATCCCGTCTACAATCTGTGTACAGCGGTCTGGACCAGACCACCAACTCTGGGTATAGCATTCTGGATGCCTGTAGCAAGACTGGATCTAACCCTTTAATAGTCGCATAGCGCTTTATTGTGCAGTTCCCGTTGTCGTCATAAGTCATGAATGCGGCACTCAGAGTTCCTCACCAGGGCTGCATGCATGCATACACTGGCATATCGACAAAGGGCGTAGCGCATTAAAGCACTATTGCCACCTTTAGCATTAAAGCGCTGAGGGTTTTTTTTTTTTTTTGATAGTGTAGAAACCAATATCTGTCTAATTAAACCCCTTATCAGTGCTGTTTTTTTTTGGGTTTTTTTCACATACAAAAAGAATTAGGTAATGGCGCTGCAGTACTCTGAAAAGCGGTGGCGGTGAATTTCCATTTAGATCCTGAAAAGGGGGGCGGTCAGATGTCGTCAAGGCTCTGATAAGTAGGGCAGTTAAAATCATATGATTACATTGAGCTAATTTTCTTGCTGAAAGGAATGAATAATTGTATTTGTATAAAATTCACACACACACACACACACACACACACATCCCACACACACACACACACACACACACACACACACACACACACACACACACACACACACACACACACACACACACACACACACAGGACACCTGATGATCTCCACACGATGACCTGATTGCTCTTCCTAAAAAAAAAAATGCCCAACTCGATCTACCTACTCAACAGGGTTTCAGTGTATAGCGTATTAGGGGTTTTTCTGATGCGTATATTATATTGAGATTGATTTTCAACTTTTGTGATCAGTGGTTGGTCCTTAAAAGGACCGTTTGGTAGAGAGAGGGTCGCAGGGACCTTGCTGCTGAAGCGGAGGGCGTGGTCATAACGCGTGGCAGTCCTTCAGCAGCTCCTCCAGCACGGCGGGCGGTAGTCCTTCCTCCATGCAGACTTGCTGCTTGACCTGCTCCACGCACCGGCGGATGAGTTGATCAGCGACGTTCTCGATCAGCTCATCCACCACACCCTCTGCTTCAGCAGCAGTCCGCTGTCTCTCCTCTCTCTGTAGCGAGGCAAAGAACTGCTTCTCCACGGCCGCATCGATCATAGATCGAGAAACGGCCACGAAGTTCTGTCTCTCCGCCTCCTCTCTCTGTTGCACGGCTACGAATTCCTTCTCCACGGCCGCATCGATCATAGATCGAGAAACGGCCACGAAGTTCACTCCGTGAGCCATTTTGTCGAACTGACTTCCTAGCCGCCTGAGAGATGCTGACGTCACACTATTTTCGACGACGCTATGACGCGCACGAGGTAGACAGACGACGTCGTTTCACTTCCTTATTTGGAGTTTGGGATCTTTTGACACCGAAGTCATACCGTACGGTCGCGATAAAGCAACTAGTGTTGAAAAGCGTGCCGGTCTTTTATAAGCGCCGGAGTATAAGAGCCTCCAAATGTTTTTTCTCAAGCACTAAAATCGCGACTTTGAATAAGCGCCAGCGCCTGGCTTGTATATAGCTCCTGAGTAAGAACTTCACCGAATTGAAAAGCCCTCCCTCAGAGCTCTTAATCGCGACAGTACGGTACAAATCTGATGTCAACCCGCGCCAAAAACAAAAAAGGTGTTCCGGTCACACGTACCTACGACGAGCGACCTTCAGCTATCACCACGTGAAGAGTGGGAAATAAATTTTGTACGGCAAGAAAACTGAAAACTGATAACGATTCCATTAGATAAGTATTTGGTTCCAATCTATGGCGAGATATTTCCACCAAAGCGATTGATTTATATGTCTGTAAGGTTCAGCTCTCCAACACTCTCCAATGTCCGCCGGTGCACGACGGTCGCCGCCCATCATTAGTCACAACTAAACTTCTGCTGGAGAGTGAAAGTTACGTTGAGTCTTGAGGTGCGCAGAGATACTATCTGCCGCAGCCTGATTTTAGTTCCACGCTATTTAGATAACCGCCCCATTTAAAATCTCTCTCTCGATCCTAGTAAAGGAAAAAAAAAGGCTAGAGTTTATCATGGACGCGTCTCAGTTTCAGTCAAGCCGTAAAGTGAAGAACCAGAGCTTGTACATATTCCCACGTGGTGAGGGGTGACCCCGCGGGGCGTTCAGTTAGTACTGAGTCTATACTCAAGGTCAAGTTCCACTCTCTAAACAGAGCTTTAGCGACTCCGTCATATAGACTAGACCGCGCGCGCGATTTTTTTTTGCTGAAGCAGCTAATCGATTGAAGAGTAGAGAACAGGTGCTCGACCAAAAATCTGCTTCAGAGGCTTGTTATCAGGTATTAACAGTTAAATCAAAATATTTCAAAACATCCAGAAAAGCAGAATAACATGTCCTACGGGCTACAGCCGGGCACTGACGAGCAGACGGCGCTGACGTCATTTCAATCAGGTCACAGGGCTCTTTAGACACCTTTTCTGTAAGACCCGTCTCATACCTTAGTATATAATACCGTAAACACCGGTGATTAGTATATGATCACATTGGAGTCGCGGATCCACGAAGAGGCTGAATAAGCCTCGCGCGGACCCGCCACTTGAAAATGTGACATAATCTTACCATGCGCTTTGTTTTGTTTTTGTTTCTATTTACAACAGCAAACATTTCAAACAACCTATTGTTTTTTTAAAATGATGAAAAATCAGCCCAAAAAAAAAGTAAACATTTTAGAGCTAAATTTGTGGAGGATAGCCGGACATGCTGATGTCACTAGACCCCTAAATTCGATATGGTGACATGGGCATTTTCTTAAAATTCGATACGACGACACGGGCACGGACATCTAAGTGACATGGGACATGTGGCATTTCTTGAGTCCCACATGTGCCATGGACCATAGTGACATGAGGAAAAAAAAAAAAAAAAAATGTTCAAAGAGTGCATCAGAAAAGTGCCATTTCAAGCCTAAACATTTCGCCAAATTTTTTTTTCTCTTGGATGGTACTCGGTTTTGCAGTGTCTGGGTCCTTAAAAATGTACCAGAATGCTCAAATTCGGGTTCTAAATATTTTCAAAAAACGTTTTCTCCCTTAGTGACGTGTGACATGGACATTTCTTAAATTCGACATACGGCTGCATGGGGAGGACCCACCCGTCAAGGGCCCCATGATGACTCATACCCGCCGCGTTCAAACTAGCGTGGTGGTTATAGGTAGACCTTCTTTCAGTATCCACGTGACCAGATCCATCGCCGTCTCTTGAGCAACAGTAACCGAGGTAACTAGGGTTATTGTTATCCGGTCCGTAAGACGACAGTCTAAGACGGTGTGTAGTCGCGTTTTGCTCTCCCTAATACTCTAATTCAAGTCGAGTTACCGCTAACCCCTACAAAAAGAGGGTCATTTGTGTAATTCAAAAGGCGTTCCTTTGTTAGCAATGAGGGGGTCGTTCTATTCATTGATTTTTTTTTTTTTTTTTTTTTTTTTTTTTTTTTTGTTTACAACAACAAGTCAACGTACAGTCAATCAACCGAGATCCTTTCTACTCCGTGGGGGTGTAGAAGGATCTCCCCCCTGAGGTTACAAAGTCACCTCTTTATTTAAAGGGTTACAGGTCGCAAAGTCGCTTTCGCTTTCGCTTACAAGTCACAAAGTCGCATGAAATATTCAAGTCAAAAAGTCAAATTCATCAACTATCAGCACAGTCGTTTGAAAGGCATCAAGTCACCGAAAAACTCCTCTACAGTCACCTCCGACTCGCCTCCTCCCTACTCCCCTAAAGGGGGGTAGAGAGGAAGCGATTCCCTAGAGATCAGATAATTTTTTTTTTTTTCTCCCGAGCAGACCCTAAAAGCCACCCCTCCCCCCCAAGTGCCCGCCCACCCCATAAATAGTGCCCCCCTCCCCCCCTCCCCTCCCCATGCATCTTAAAGTGCCCCCCTCCCCCCCTCCCCTCCTCCCCTCGCCCCTTATAGAAGCCTCCCATTAGCTAGTCCAAGTCATGTGACCAAAAGGGAGGCGTAGTCTGTCTATTGTCTATATTATGCAAATGAGGGAGGGGGTCAGGTCACGTGACCAAGGGGGTGTGGCCTATTTTCTAAATAAAGAGCGCTTCCGGTCACGTGACCAAGGGGTGTGGTCCTATTATGCAAATGAAAGAGTCACGTGATCCATGATTATGCAAATGAGGGAGTCACCTGACCAAATGGAAGCCACTGATTGGCTGGTGATCAAAGGGGCGTAGTCTACTATGCAAATGAGGGGGTCACGTGATCAAGGGGGCGTGGTCTATTATGCAAATGAGGGGGTCACGTGGGGGTCACGTGACCAAATGGTGGCCCCTGATTGGCTGGTGATCAAGGGGGTGTGGCCTATTACGTAATTATGCAAATGAGGGGCGTGGCCTATTACGTAATTATGCAAATGAGGGGGTCACGTGACCAAATGGAGGCCTCTGATTGGCTGCATGTCGATTGAGTAATAAACAGTACTTAACTATAGTCCCGTTCCGATACATACTATACTACTTTCAAGAATACACACCCCGCGTTCGGCGATATTCATATATTATTGGTTAGTTATAGGAACGTGTTGTACATGCATCCACTGTGCCCCTTGTATTTGATCTATAATAGTTTGCATCATGCCGACCCCTTGTAAGGTTATTCATCAGCATCAAATGGTCGCCATGATCCTTGAATGCAGCACTGGCGAGATGCTTCCTATGCAGGGCTGCATTCATGCATCTTGACGGCCAAGGGCATAATGTATATCATTATAGCACTATGATTTAAACATGTCTTATGAAATATAGGAAGTATAAACATGAAGTTAATATGATGACTGTCCCCTGTGATTTAGTCATGACTGGGACCCACCCAAACCTACCCCTGTATACCTGCCCACCCATCACAGGTATGTAGTATGTTAACCCTTTAACAGCAACCTTATCTATTAGGCCCGTGTCCACTAGGACATATAACACTGTGTTGTCGCTGAAAAAACGTTTCGGCGCCGACAAAACAGTGTTATATATTCTAGGGGACACAGGCCTATTCTTTAATTCACTATGTCTTTTGTTGTCATGATGCGTAAATGCAGAGCCCTGGTTGCAGCCATGCATCGTGAGGACATTGCAAGTTTACGGTCGACGTAATGTATGAAATTACTCCCCAGGGCTGCATTCATGCATCATGACAACGGCATGTTGCATTAAAGCGCTATGCGGCCCTTAAAGGGTGAATAGAGGTGCAGCGTTTATATACATGTGGTCACGATGCCGCTGTAGATATAATAGGAGAAACAGAACGGGATGTTTCAGTTCCCAGCCAAAGGTCATTTTATATACTATTCTCTGGTACCCGGCTAGTACCCCACACTGTTAGAAGTTAGTGTAGCTGCACAATATAAGGTAGATTTACAGTATATACTAATAAGGTAAGAGTGTACATGGGAAGTAGAATCTACTGTTGGTTTACAGTATAATTTTATTTTCACTATTTACAGTACACATAGATAAATTTCGTTCGTTTTCAAGAACTTTTGCAGCGCCACCAGTACAACTTCTCGCGAATTGCTAGAATTGTCTTTACTTTTTCAGCCCAACATGAACCTGAACCACCTCTCCCTTTCCCTGTGCTGGTTGGCCTCACACTAAGGGGACCTGTAGGACGGCAGCCATGCTGGACAGAAGCCAATTCTGACTCGGATCCATCAGCTGATACATCTTGGAGGGAAGCACGCCAACTATAATTATATATATATATATATATATATATATATATATATATATATATATATATATATATATATATCTACCATTTCAATGATATTTTCTAATTATGGTTTTGTTCCTGCAGATGTTATGTTGAAGAAGAAATAGGCCTAGATGTGTACAAACAATGGTCTTACCCACATCTGATCATGGTTATTATATGTTTGGGATAGGGATAACTTAAGTGAAAACAGGGAACTCCAGCCAAGGCGAAAACATGTCTTTTAGCATTTCTTTGCGATTTTGAATTTTTTCTCACCAAATTGCCTTTTTTGACATTTTTTGAATCTTTTGGAAATAAAATTGTCTAAAATACACTTCTCTTTTAACACTTTTGTATGCGAGCCTCCTCGGCCACTATAGGTTACATATCTCCTCTCAATTTACTTTCTATTTTAAGACTCTATTCTATTCCTCTAATTATGGCTCTTGTTCCATTCAGTTTCTGTCTTATAAATGCTCATCTGTCCTTTCTCCTGTTCTTCCTTGTGTCTATCTCTCGTGCTCTCCCGCATTCGGTATATCTTTCAGCCTCCCCTCTTTCATTTGAAAGCAGGCATGACCTTCTTTACAAAGTTACATGTGAAACGACCCATGGCTCTTTCAGTTCTTTCATATACATTCTAGCTTTATTGACACATATCATGCAGGTTACTCCTAACGTTGTCTGGCTACTACAGGATGGGTGTGGACCACCAAATTCGACATGGCGATATGGCTTTTTCTTACAATCGACAATTGACATGTGGCCTAGTGACAAGTGACATGAGGCTAAATAAGCATTGTGATAGGCGACACGAGCAATTCTTAAAATCGACATGGGACATGGGCATTATTAAGCGACATTGACATGTGACATGGCCATTTTTAAGATCGACATTCGACATAGGGACCCCCCATCCAGACCCTCCACAGGTGGTCAGGTATGGGGTAGGTGGGTGTAGAGGGGTGGCGTGGGGGGAGGGGGGGGGGGGGGTCAGGTACCCAAAGGTTGGGTGTTGAGAGTGTGTCCTGCCTAGGACAAGAAGATGGGGCAGGATGGCTAAATTTGATATGGCGACATATCCTTCTCTTAAAATCGACATGCGACATGAAGCTTATAGTGACAAGAGGGAAAAAAATAAGTGACATGACATAGGGTATTTCTTAAAATCGACATGAGACATGGGGATTTTAAGTGACATGACATGGACTTTAAAAAAAGATCAAATTCGACATGCGACTTGGGACCTCCCATCTAGACACCCAAGAAGAGCTGCGGGACCGAGGGGGATACCCAACGCTCAGAACTACACTGCAATTATGACAACGCCCTGTATGCACACCTCTACTCTACTCTTCCTTGTCCCGAACACTCCCTCCCAGCCCCACAGCCACCTCTCTACCTCCATCCCCTCCCGCTCCATGTTACTTTGTATGTCGCAGGAGTGGATCCCCAGGGGTGGATCCCTCTACCTATCATGGAGAAAATGGCCGCCACCGAGTAAGACGCGCAGCGAGAGAGCTCCGTTAAAATCGACTCCCACATGTGGATTAACTAGCCAGATCGGCTTCAAACTCGAACTATGACATAGGACACAGATCACTGATCCTGGACATTATCACCTGGAGCTTACATCTGGATTATATTACTGGTTTGACACACTTTGCCAGTGAAAGATCGTGTTATGCCCGCCGGCACTCACACGGAGGGTGCCTCCAGCGCCCATGACGACTCACCTGTCAAACTGAAAACCCGGGGCAGGAAACGTGCCCATACACTGTCACCCGCCTCAGACAAAGCAACCAAGAAAACAAGAGCAGGTAAAAGGAGCACTATTACTGTTATGCCCGATTCATCCACAACTATTGTGCCTACGGGAAATATGACAACCCAGTCCCACTCACTGCCCGGGCCTTCAAGCTCTGGCGCCATTATGAACTACCAACCACCCGGCCCGTCCCTACCACCCGGCTACTTACAGCAACAGGCTATTCTAAATCAGCAAATGCTTCAAAACAACATGATCAATAGTACACAAAACCCCTGGGTAAATTGCCAACAGGCCCCTTCCAGCAGTGTAGATTACATGCAGGTTTTATCTGGCATACAACAGTCACTTTCTAACATGGCTACCTCTCACCAGGTCAGCCTAATTAGCACCGACCTAAATGCCAAAATGAATACCATGCAGCAGTCGGTTACTACTGACATAAACAACGTCCGAGGGATAATTGATTCTGACAGAAAGGAGTATGAGTTACGCCATACTGCCACTCTAGCCCATCAAGATGCAGTAAATAAGAGACTTGACGAATTTGAGAGGAAAATAAATGCAAAAACCGCCCCAGCCGGAGCGCCACTAGCATTGCCACCCGACCCCAGTTGTGCCGAGGTAGATGATACCACTGTGCATGCCCACCCTGCCATCAATAGAAACCTCCTGGTAACTGGTCTCCCTGAGTGTGATGATGAAAACCCCAAAGAAGTGGCTTGTAAATTTTTGAATGATCTAGGGGCAGACATACAAGTTGGGGAAATTATTAAAGCGCAGCGTATGCGGCCTAAAGATACCCCCCGTGACCCTGAACGTCCTTCTAAACTGATCATCTGTTTTAGTAACAGAAAAGCACTAGAGATGGCCTTGTCTCTACGACCGTCCCTCAAACCTGCTACTAATGATGGACCTCAAACCATCTGGCTCAACCGAGATGAGAACTATGATGTAAGACGCACAAAGTGGATTTTCCGAGAGATTGCCAGACACCACCGTGACAACAATGTAGCTGTTTCAATCAGAGACGATTGTGTGATAATTGATGGTGAAAAGTACGCCCATGAGGATCTGGCTACACTACCGCCGGACATTTTGCCCGACGCAGTGAAAACAAAAATTGAAGCGCAAGAAAGAGACCAGTACACATCTACTGACTCAGGTAGTGATCAAGACGGAGGAGACCGCACACGTGCCCGTGAGCGCATTCAAATAACCGCCGCAGGTGTTACCTTCAATGGACCGAGCGCGCACTACAGTAATATGTACCCTCGTGAAATTACATTTGCCCCATTATTACCTGATGGCAGCAATGCCAACCCATCTACATTCAACAGCAACGAGCAGGCCTTTCAATATAATAAGGCAATTTATGCCAAACGACAAGATGTAGCTGACCTTATTATGAAAGAGAAGGGTCAATACAGGATCAAACTCCATGGTAACAAAGTGATGTTCCCCAGTGGCCACTCCTGGTGGGACGACAGAAACATTATAGCTGCAGATCTAGTTGACTGCAAATATGATACCCACCGCGACCTAGCTGACCTCCTGCTGGCATCTGGTGACCTTCCGATTATTGAAGCCACGAAATCAGGTCACTGGGGGGGGGGTGTTCCGTTTGGTCATCCCTCCTATCAAAAAGGACGCATCCCGGGCTCCAATAAAATGGGAGAACTTCTCATGAATAAGAGGAAATCCCTAAGGCTGACGGCTGAAGCACTCAGTTTAGAAAAAGCAAAGTAGGTTACCGCCTGTCTATGTTCCCGAACATGCCCACGGCTCACTACCCACGGCCTAGTTTGACCCGGACCACTGCCCACCACTGCAGCCCACTGCATGTGTTAACCCTCACACACCGCTACCTATACTACAACCATGGACCTAAGGTGGAAGCTTTACACCAAGAAGGAGACCTATGTTGGCCTATTTGGCGACTCCAGGGTGCGCCATCTGTCTAAATACATCAGAGAAGAATATCCAACACTGATAACCACGCGCTGTTACCCCGGTAAAGGTTTTCAGTATATCTGTGAGGAAGCAACCTCATATCTAATGAACCATCCACAAGTCAGCAGTGTGTATATAGCTGCTGGTCTATGTGACCTAACAGTCAAGGATAAAAAACACGGTGGATATAAACTTGCTCCCAGTAACTACCCAATGGCGGAAACCATAGCCCGCTTATCATCCAAAATGGAAATAGCAGTAAATGGCATCCGAGACATGTGTCCCGGCCGTCAGATTGTGATATGTGGACTGTATGGTATGGATTTAGACAAAAAGCGCAAATCACGTAGTAAACATCCTGATCAACATCGATTAAATCGTATGATTATGCTGCTGAACAAGGAAATTGTATGGCATAACCGCACTGCAGGTGTTCTCACCCCACGAGTTGACCATTACATACACAAATGGCACGCTGGCCAAGAACGTGTATTACATAAGTATTGGAGACTCATTGATGGAACACACCCAGACCGTACCACTACCAGTGCCATAGGCAACAACATTGGGCGCATAATGAAGAGGAACACAATCTTGCCACGTACACCACCCAGTACCATTCCATATCATGGCAGACCTTACTAAGAGGTCGCGTATTGACAAGCCTACAAGGGTTAACTAACCCTGTCACATTCTACTTAAGTCACAACTAAAGGGTTAACTAACCCACCGCATACTGATGTACTAAGCCACTTGGACATCACCTCCATACGGGACGAGCGACTCTACATACAGCAAACTGCATTGAACATTGATTTGAATAATGATGATCGAGGATTATTATCATTATTATTTATGTGATTACTTGGGATTACGCAATGTCAAGCAACTGGATGGTTAAGTATCCCACGTTTGGGACCGAGGTAGGAGAAAACCAATTATCTTGTTCTTGAACTGTATCGTGATCACTTTATGTTCTGTGTTACTACACACCCCTTGTCTTACGTCCTGAATACATTGAATGTCTATATGTACACGTTATATTGATTGTTGTATTGAACACTGTTCTACATTGTTGCATACTCACCCTATAATTAAGACCACGTTCTAGCTAATTATACGAAGGATATGGATCGTGTTATAGCAAATGTACTAACTAGATGACAGTCAACATCAATATAATTAATAGCTATCTAAACTGCGGTTTATTATATCCTCTAATTAAAAACAATTGTACATATTTACAGGGAGTGACACTTATCGTACGCTGCCCAGTCAAATGTGACTAAGAACTGACTCTTATACCCAGCTGTCATAATGACATGCATTGCAGCATTAAAATTAAAATTAATTAATGAAAAACATTTCCCTCTATCGTGCACTCACCCGTTATAGAATTATAATTGGTACACGTGAGCTCTCATTAGCCCTTTTTTCACATATTGTCACAACCCTAGGATATCTTCAGGTTATTATCAAACCATTGCAAGGTATCATCTCCTATTCCCAGTGCGGCCACGCGGAATAGGACCCCAACTGACTGTCATTAGACTAAGGATCTAATACAACCTGTGTTGAGACATCTGTCTCGAAACTCATTTTGTTGTCTCTTTCATTCACCCCCCACTCTCCCCATTTATTCATTGTTGGTCTATTAGACCCTAATCTCTTTATTTTTTGCATATAAGTTGTACAACTGAAGAATGAACCCGGAAAGAATCCGTATTACGGAGGAGATAAATAAGCTCAAGGGCTTGACCCTGTGTGGCATTAATTGTCGAAGCCTCGAGCCGAAGAAGTTAGAAATCGCCCTTCTATTGAGCAATTTTAACATTTTGTGCGCGTGCGAATCATGGCTGGACGACCGCTCAGGAGATGAACTTATACACATAGAAGGTAAGAGGATATTCAGATTGGATAGAGAAGCGAATAAAGGAGGAGGTCTAGTCACATATATAGACGAGGCCTATGGTGCTGCCAGTACTATTTTATTCGAGCACTGTCGTATGGAACCAGACATTGAATTACTGACTATAAATGTGAACCGAGACAAACATAAGGCCATGATTCTGCTCAATACCTACAGACCCCCTAGGGGGAATGTAACGTCATTCCTTGATACTCTAAGTGATGTTATAAATATCTTACAGGAACGAGACGAGGAACTATGGATCATCGGTGACCTAAACATCGACATGAGAAAAAGAAACCTTCCACCAGGAAGGGAGCTGATTGACTTCTGCAGAGAAACAGGTCTAAGGATGAAGATTAGTGACATCACCCGGCCCAATCCTGAAGGTGGAACCACCATCGATCACATACTAACGAACTGCAAGGTGGTAAAAAGCTCAGGTACACTTGACATCATGTTAAGTGATCATTACCCAATTTTTGCGGAGAGGAAAAAGGATCGGGAAACCAAGGTGACAATAACCAGGGAAGGCAGATCATATAGATACTACCACGTGGATGACCTACATGAACATTTGGCCAACCATGACTGGACTGAATTCTTTGAGACTGAAGACCCTGGTACACAATGGACTCTTCTGCTTGCCCACATCCTGCTCTACCTGGACGAGACATGCCCTGTTAGAACAATAACACTGAAACGTATCCCAGAGAAACATGTCACCAGACACACCATTGAACATATAAATGACCGCCAAGAGTGTCTACAACGATTCAAGTTGACTGGGGACTATGCTGAGAACCTTGAAGCCAAGCGACTCTCACACTTGATCAGGCGCCAACTGAAAGCATCACTTGGTGAAGGGGTGACTACCACCCTGAACGCCTCGCGTGGTGACCATAGAAGATTCTGGAGGGAATTGAACCGTCTGCTAAATCCTGGTAGCAAAAACACACACATAAACTTGAAAAACGCTGATGGTGATTGTATTGACAGCAATGAGGTGTCTACCTTTGTCAATAACTATTTTGCTACAATCGGCCAGAAACTGTATGATCAAAAAGGAGACAATGCGACTTCAGAGAGAGTGAAGATAAAAGACATACCCCTGACTGACGACGGTGTTGACATTGACATAGATGAACTAGTTACCTTGGAGAAGGTTGCCCATCTAATCTCGAGAATCAACAAAGATAAATCGTCGGGGATTGATGAGGTCAACAGCACTGTGTTAAAAGACACCCTGACGTTACTGCCTGAACACCTAGTTTCAATGTACAAGAACTCATTGAAAAAGAGTATATTCCCCAAGACGTGGGCAATGGGAAATCTTGTACCTATTCCAAAGAAAGGTGACCTAACACAAATTAAAAATTGGAGACCAATCATGCTACTACCGCTCCCAGGTAAAATGCTCGAAAAAATAATCCATGAATACCTGAGCCAACACCTGGAACAAAATCAGCTTCTGGCAAAACACCAATACGGATTCAGACCGGGGATGAGTACCGGTGATGCGGTATTCTCAGTACTGCAGGACCTTTATGAACACAGAGATGACAATGAATACACCATGGCATGCTTCGTCGACTACACAAAGGCGTTCGATTGTGTCGACCACCTTACTCTAGTGACCAAGATCAACTGCCTAAAGATACCCATTATGATCAAGAAATGGCTCGTAGACTACCTGAATGACAGAAGTCACAGCACCCTCGCCAATGGGACCAGATCACCAGCCCAGGAAGTACAATTCGGAGTGCCTCAGGGCTCAACCCTGGGGCCACTGCTGTTCGTTTTGTTCATCAACGACCTATGTGATACCCTGGTCCACTGCAAATCGGCAATGTACGCTGACGACGTCATAATATACGTCAACCACCGAGACCCTCTTGAGGCTGCCCGTCTATTACAGGAGGATGTCACGCATATACATGAATGGTGCAACAAAAACCACATGACCGTCAACACTGACAAAAGTACTGTCATGACATTTGGCTCCAAAACGAAACTGAGCAGGATGGGGGCCCCTATAATCAAGATGGGCGACCAAATCCTACCGGTAGTAGAAACCTACCCTTACCTTGGAGTGGACCTAGACGGTCCACTAACGGTAACCCCATTTGTCAACAAGACCAAAAAGAACATGGGTAACAGACTGCACAAGCTCCGGAACATGAGAGGGTACCTACCCGAGGACATCTGTCTAATAATATACAAAAGTATGATCATGCCGGTCCCGGACTACTGCAGCTTCTACCTAGGTAGTGCGCACCAGTACCAACTAGAGAAAATCCAAAGGCTCCAAAATCAAGGCATCAGGATATGCACAAAAGTAGCAATCCGTGGTAACAGTGTAGCTGAACTTCATAAGAAGAACAAAGTCCCAATGCTTGAGCAAAGAAGGAAATGCCAACTAGCACAACACATGTGGAAACTCTCACAAAGAGGACACACTACTAGCAACCCTAATGCGAGAACGAGAGGTGACCGGAAGCTGAAATTCCCGCAGAGAGTAGCCCATTCTGCATTCTACCAGAAAGGCCCGTACTACCGTGGGGTGACCCTATGGAATCAGCTTGATCATGAAACACAGAAACTGAAAAGTAAGGATGACTACAAGCAGAAAATCAGAGAGAAATGGGGTGACAAGTCCCCCTGAACCCATGATTACCGCTGATCTGAACACAAGACATAATTAACTAAAACTGTCGCTATCCCCTCTAACACCCCTCATCATCATCTCTATGAAATACTTAACTGTATTGTCATCCCATCCACTTTAATTAATTTGTGGTGTTGATTGTGAGACTCTACGTGAACTGATTATATGAAACTCATCAACCATTGATATAGCTAATATACCAGCTCTGTATCGTCTCATAAATTGTTCATTGAAAAACTCCTCATTGAGGTGATGTGATCAATAAAATTTTCAATACTTCAATACTTCAATACATCCTTTTTATGCCCTGCTTAATGTATATAACAAAAGTGGAACATTACCAAAACATATTGCTGTTGTTCAAGAATGACCATGTGGATAGCCCATGTTGCATCAACAAAGGGTGATTTGATTCAAATTTGATAACCCAAACTGTTGCATATCTAATGTGATTTGACTACTAAAAGTTAAAGGAGAAAGCAGCAAATTTCAGCTTAAGTATGCTAGTTAGGCCTACCCAAAAGAGGCAAGGTATGGGTGTGGACCACTAAATTCGACATGGCGACGCCTTTTTGGAGCTTAGTGACATGCGACATGAGGAATTTAGGAGTCAGTGACATGAGACATGGCCTTTTCTTAAAATCGACAAGGTGACATGGCCATTTCTTAAAATCGACAGGGCGACATGACCATTTCTTAAAATCGACAGGGGAAATTGGGACCCCCCCCCCCATCTAGACCCCAAGGTCCACAAATCTCCCAAGACCTGCCATGAATTCAAAATTTGCATTTTAAATACATCATAAATATATCAGGTTAAATAATGCGGGTGACCAATGGCCAAATTGTGCCAAATGCAAAGGGAATCCTGGGGAAATGAAGCCCTATATTATGTAATTGTCCGGGGGCTAAATGGCTAAACAGAGCAAAGGGAAAGTCGTGTCATATCATATGCGTTAATTGTATAGGAAGCTCCCCAGCCAGGACTATCATGATTATGAATGGGATTCCGTGGTCCTACACTCTCTCCCTCTATATATATATGTCTTTATCCCTGCTCCCCTCCTTCTCTCTCTGTCTCTCTGTCTCTGTCTGTCTCTCTGTCTCCCTGTCTCTGTCTCTGTCTGTCTCTGTCTGTCTATCTGTCGTTCTGTCTGTCGCTCTTTACCACTGACCATCACTCCCTTACAGTGGATGAGAAGGTGAGGCATTCAAATCTCCAAAATGCTAAAACTATTTTTTTATTATGATTTATTTACAAATAATACCTTAGTAACTTAGATAACTAACCTGTGGGGTGTTTCACAAGGAGAAAATAGATACAATTAATTTTACATGTTTTCTAAGACCAACTTAATATCACCCAATGTTAATTTTATCTTGGTGTTTCACAAGTTTCAATTGTATCTATGGACATATACTTAGATACAATTGAAGATAATAATGCGGCTTGTGAAACACCAACATAAGACTAACATTTGGTAAAAGTAAGTCAACCTTAACCACCATAAAGCATTAATCTTAAATACGCTCCCCTTGTATAATGATCACATAGGATCAACATAAGTGTTGTTGAAATGTGTATAACCAGTTTATTTTCATCCTGAATAAAAAGATATTTGCAGGGATTCTTGTGTGTAGTATGACACATATATTGCATGAATAAAACATGAAAAAATATGTAAGGAAAATATAAGCGCGCATGGTATGAGCTCCACGCTAATATGCATTGTGAAACACTTATACATTAGTTGTATCTCAATTGTAGGCCAAGACCCTGACTTAACATCTTGGTTGTAGACCTTTGTGAAACACTTTTTAAAAGCAGTATACAACCGATACAACCAAATGTCGGTCTTACTGGTTATATACAATATAGTCCTCCTCTAGAAACACTTATTCTACAATTAATTGTATATGCCCCTTGTGAAACACCCCACAGTAGTTGTTTTAAAATGCTTCACACAGGTGTTCCTCTGTGGAGGGTTTACCAACCTAGGTCTGAAAGCAGTAAATGCAGGATTTTAAATGCCAAATGATCCCTCATCCCTGTAACCTCATACCAGACTTGACCTAGCTCATAGTGTCCGTATGTCACTCACCCGCCCTACCCTCGCGCGGGAAACCACCTTCCACCCCTCACCCCGGGCTGGTCCCATTCCTCACCCTCTCACCCCTCCTACAAATAGTGGGTCCGTCCGCACCAGTGAAACCAGCGGTCAGCCCCCGCTCCCACTCACAGCGCTCCCGCCAGCAGACCTCTCACATTGCGCAGACAGGCGCAGGTCATTAGTCATGACTGACTGACTTCAATTTATATTTTCTTCACCATGGCGCGGGGCGCCAAGACACCGCGGCGCACGAAACGCAAATCACAGCCGCCGGCTCGTCAGGTCACACCAACACGGCCTGCACAGCCCACCACACCAACGCAACGACCTACCGACAGCCCTACACTACGGGAAGGTGGCCAGCCTACGGGCTTGGCCGCCGGAGGTGAGTCAGACGTTAACGCACCATTTATCCCGGCCAATCCGGCCAAGAAGGTCTCTAAGGCCAAGTCTACAACAGTTAGAGAACTAGCAGCAGAGGTTGAAAGCAACCAGCAAACCTTGTCTCAGATACTCTCACGTTTGGATGAATTGAGTGACAAACAAAATTCTCCCTCCACTGTTCCTTCCCCACAGGTGACGCGGACGCTACCCACAACAACGGCCGCCATTGATGCCGACGGTGCCGGTGCCGGCGCCGGCCCATCGGGCGCCTACGCAGCAGCGGCCCCCGCACCTGTACACAGCCAGGCCCCGACCCCGCCGGTGCAGGGTGCAGGAGCTCCACACACACCTGGCATGGTACTGCAGCGCGGCCCACCTACCCCTCAGGATCAGATGTACGCACTTCCACCACCGACATGGTTATATACAATATAGTCCTCCTCTACCCAGTGGGCACAGCAACACTTAATAAGTGACTAATAAGCTCTCCAATGAAGTGCTTATTATCCATCTATATTGTGGCTAGAATGTAAGAACTATTAGTCAGCTAATCTGCAGCACTTATTAAGCCTTTCCAAGCAGTGGTTATCAAGAGGTTCAATAATTCAGCTAATAAGGGCAACAAAAGTCAAATTTATTCAAAGATTATAATTGTGACACTACCGCACTGCTATAAAGCAGCACTTATAAGTGACTTGCTCTGCAGTTCTTATTAGGCACTTCAAAGCAGTGATTAGTAATAAGCTGAAGTGTGCCACTATTTAAAAAGGAATTCCACTGAAACTTTCTGCTGTTTATTCAAGCATATAACATTCATAAGCAGCTCAGTATACATACATTAGAAATTCATGATTGTTGTACAAATTAATGTTGTCAATGGGAATCGAACTCCTTACCTTCAGATGTAAAGTCCAGTGTGCTATTGCATGAGCTAGTGGGGCTGATGATAAGTGGTGGTCCTAAACCTAACTGTACCCCTAGCATACCCTAGGTACACTGCAAAGGCAGCCCCTCATATATCATGCTCAAGCACTGGCTAAAAAGGGCTTTATTTGCAGTGAGATACAAGCAAAAACTGTCTTATTTGAATCTGATTGAATGAAAAACTCTCTCAACTCATTTTGGAAATAGATGGGAAGTATTATTCTCTTTAACTATGCACCCATGCTCTTTGCGTAAAGCAAAAGCAAAGGTTCAGATGAGTTTTTCTCCACTTCTTTTCGGTTTTGAAAAGTGTTTATCAAACCTCTAACAATATACAGAAAAGTGGGAATTGCAGTATTATATCAAAATTGAGTTTGTATTGACAGTGTACAAGTCATAGTCAACCACTGTGAACACATCCTAGCTCCTGACCCTGGCGAAACTGACACACCTGATAACCAACTGGTGACTGTGGTGCAATGTGCCTTGACCGTACTCACTGTCAGATAGCGTGGGATGGCTGCTGTCACAACCTTTTCTCAGAGTCTCCAGTGGTCCATTGTAGCCTTTTCCCCTCCCGGCTAGGACCACCTTCGTCAACACTGATATCTGCTATCTTTTTACCAGTCGCAAGTGTATCATGCTTCTACAGGCTGAAGCGGATCTGTGCAAGTCTCATGGGAGACCAGGACACCGAAGGTTCACTGCAGTCTGTCTACTGACACTTACAGACGAGACTCCTGTCAGGACAACTCTTGGGAAAATTTGGTGCCATGGCTCCTTCTGGGATCGCACCCAGGACCTCTCACACACAAGTCCAGAGAATGCTCATTAGGCCACCAAATCTCCTTGTAGAATCATGGTGTTTTCCCCCCTCAAATAGGTACCAGAACAGAAGACAACAAGGAGACACAAAGTATTCTCAAAGATCACACAGCTTCTTAGCATTACCAGTAAGCTATGTTACTTACCCTTTGGTATTAATATGTTGTGACATAAAGTGGTTCTTACACAATACAAATACAGTCCTTATTAAGGGATGCCAATGCACTGACCAATAAGAACTTCATTTGCAGGGCTTAATATCCATTATAAAGAAGATGGTTAATCAGCTATTAACAAGCCCTGCTTTTGCAGCCCTGCAGAACCTCATATAAAGCCTTACATGTGATGGTTATTAGACAGTGAAAAAGCAGCCCTTATCAGGGCATGTTGATTCACTGCTTAATAAGGACTTATCTTGCACTGACTGATAAGAACTTAATTTGCAGGGCTTAATATTCATAACAAAGACAATAGTTAATCGGCTATTAATAAGCCCTACTTTTGCAGCCCTGCAGAGCCTCAAATATGGTCTTACATGTGATGGTTATTAGACAGTGAAAAAGCAGCCTTTATCAGGGGTTGTTGATACACTGCTTAATAAGGACTACAAATGTAGGCCTTCTTAGTTATTATGAAAACCACCATTAATAAGTTCTGTTTCTGTAGCCCTTCAGCTGTTGTAGCTAACCAGAGCTGCATGGCCCCGCCTAATAAGGGAGGCATATGTAGCCCTGCATGTGCATCACTTATTAAATGCTTAATATTCAGTTCATTATTGAGTACAAATACCATGCTAAATGTTACCAACTATTGTGTGCTGCCTGAATGGATAATACGCCCTGCAAGGTCATAAGCCACCAGAGCAGCTACTAATCAGTGGTGGTGTGCCCACTGGGTAGAAACACTTATTCTACAATTAATTGTATATGCCCCTTGTGAAACACCCCACAGTAGTTGTTTTAAGATGCTTCACACAGGTGTGAAGCAACCTAGGTCTGAAAACAGTAAATGCAGGATTTTAAATGCCAAATGATCCCTCATCCCTGTAACCTCATATACCAGACTTGACCTAGCTCATATAACCTCCTTAGGAAAATGTCCTGGTGGCTTCGAAGTATCAGAATATTGGATATAATCAACAGTGAGAACAAAAACCCAGGCGGAGTGTAAATGGTCGTTATTCAAAATGATTGGTGTTGAAACCCCAAGATGGAGGTACCTACAGAGTGGTGGGTGTTCACTGAGGCGTAACCATGGCATTTGCCATGTAGGCTACATAACTGCACTGTTAGGCAAAGGCTGGATAAATATAGAGACCGCATTCTAGCAGCCACTAGGTCTTTTGTTCATTTCCTATTACGGGCAAATACTTAATTGTATTGTCTCGCCATCCTTGTTTGTGGTATTGACCCTGTGGGGTGTTTCACAAGGGGGACATACAATTAATTGTAGAATAAGTGTATCTATAGGAGGACCTAATTGTATATAACCAGTAAGACCGACATTTGGCTGTATCAATTGTATACTGCCTCTAAAAAGTGTTTCACAAAGGTCTACAACCAAGATGTTAAGTCAGGGTCTTTGGCCTACAATTGAGATACAACTAATGTATTAGTGTTTCACAATGCATATTAGCGTGGAGCTCATACCATGCCCGCTAATATTTTCCTTACATATTTTTTCACGTTTTTTCATGCAATAAATGTGGCATACTACACACAAGAATCCATGCAAATATTGGTTTATTCAGGATGAAAATAAACTGGTTATACACATTTAAGCAACACTTATGTTTAACCTATGTGATCATCATACAAGGTGAGCGTATTTAAGATTAATGTTACATGGTTATTAAGGTTGACTTACTTTTACTAAATGTTAGTCTTATGTTGGTGTTTCACAAGCCGCATTATTATCTTCAATTGTATCTAAGTATATGACCATAGATACAATTGAAACTTGTGATACACCAAGATAGAATTAACATCGGGTGATATTAAGTTGGTCTTAGAAAACATGTAAAATTAATTGTATCTATTTTCTCCTTGTGAAACACCCCACTGGTATGCCTCGTGGACTGGTTATATGGCATTTAATAATCTACTGCTATTATTCTATGATCAGCATATGCAACCATCTCCATAATTCGTTCATGGAATAACTCCTCACTGAGGCCAATGTCCAATAACACTTTTAATACTTCCACGTTATAATATATTTCTATTTATATAATATTTATATAATATATTTCCGATTTTATAGGAAATGTATCGGCTCAAACAGCCGAACCTCTCCAGTGGGTGGTGGCCATGACATTCTAAATGGTTCTTACACTGTAACTTTTTCCTCTAAGGTGGCGCCATCAGAGCGAGACCTCTTGCTTGCGGTGTGTGTGTGTTCAAGGGTAGGGACTCCAGAAAAAATTGAGAATTATTAAAAAGTCAATTTCTTTTCTTCTATTATGTAGAACATAAGAAATATAATGCAAATCTTTTGGGATTTTCTTTCTATGCATCCTAGAACCCAGGCATTCATCAGATATGTGTCAACAAAACCTACCAAGTTCCCCCAGTATATCTTCTATATAAGTGCTATCTAGATTTGGAGTCAATCTGAAAGGTGGTGCTGCCCATTTGTGTCAGGCTGGTGAGTGGGAACTAGTTATGTAAGGGGTTTGGAGGGCATCTGGAGTACTGGCCAGGCTGGGCCATGATTGACAGACCCTCCTAACATGATCACCCAATACACTGCAAGTCACCTCAGTGAGTGTAAGTATAGAGTAAACAAATTGTCTTAATGACCCAATCATAATCATTTTAATGTTTTGGCCTAGGAACAGGTGAGAGCTTCCTCTGTTTGCTTCCATTCTTTAACACCATATAACAACACATTGGACAATATCACATACCAAGTAGCAACCGGTAGCATTCACAACTTCATAGGGTTTCACCTATTTCTTATATAGACAGCTGCACCAAAATATCAACCTGCTGTGTGCACTGTGCACAGGGGCGCACCTAGCGGATTCCAGGGTCCCTATCAAGGGTGACCCCAGTGCAAGAGAAAAGATGCAATGGTTTAACTTTGTTGGGTCATTACGTCGGGTGTGTCAGCCTTTGATAACAACCCAGCAACTTGGTCCATGA
Source organism: Harmothoe impar (assembly GCA_947462335.1). Lineage (NCBI taxonomy): Eukaryota > Metazoa > Annelida > Polychaeta > Phyllodocida > Polynoidae > Harmothoe > Harmothoe impar. The sequence goes on from OX381717.1 coordinate 25,924,489, forward strand.
AAGAAACTTTCTAGTCACTGCATGCATCACAGAAATTACATGTTAAGATTTATTTTTTTACCTTTTTCAAAATAGAAAAGATGTATTGATAGAAAATATAGAAATGGGCAGATAACGGCAAAGTATGTTTTATTAAAATATAGTTTTGCCCACAAAATGGCTAAACATACGAATCCCTTCCGTTCTTTAATGCATATAGAGATGTGGCAGTACTATATCTGAATTATACCAGTGGTTTTTCTTGCACACAATATACATACACGCTGTTTCTTTTGTTCTCCACACTGACATGACTATTTATAAGAGTATAAGTTCTGGAAGGTTTCCTTGCACCACTTGCCCCAAACACACCTTCACTCAGTCAGTTCATTTTTTCATGACACAGTCGTAAAAGCTAATGACTGACAGCGGAGAGGGTGGAAGACAGTGTTGGTCATTACCAGAGTTACCCAGCCGCGACACCCTCTACGTTCCAGGGGATAATTACCCGGTGTAGAGTTGAGGGGATGTCTTCTATTAAAAGAATATTGAACCATTTAAGGGCCCCATATATATACAGTCAGCCCTCAATTCCTCGGATTTGAAAATGCAATGAAAAATGTCTGAGGAAGAAAATTATCCGAGAAAGTAAGTCCAAATATAATGGAACATAAGGCCGGTTGTAGGGCTTCTGTCCGAGGAAGTGAGGGATTCGGGGTAGTCAATGTTTGAGGAAGTGAGAATTTACTATGGTGCTTGAATGCATTATGCCCTTTATGGTCATGATGCATGAATGCATGCAACCCCAGCGAGTAACTTGCCAGGGCTGTATTCAAGTATGATGCCTTCCCCAAGGGCCTGATGCACTCCCAGAGGTTCGGCATGATGCATGCATGTAGCTGTAGCGGGTTCATGCATCATGATCATCTTCGTTTTACAGAATGCATTCCGTAAGATAGAAATCATTCATAAATATGTTTGTTTAGAAAACAGAAAACACCCCACGTTGAGACTGCCTGTTGTCCTAGCATGCATGTTAGTACATTACAGGACCACAGGTAGTCGTGATGTAAAAACAAGGTTTTCTATGTAATCTTCATTAAACAGATTTGCCTCCACCCATAGTGGCCTATGATTAACCCTTGATTTGGCCCTTGATTGGCCCTTGATTGGCCCTTGGTCAACCCTTGATTGGCTGTGGAGCCGTACTCAGAATGTTGTCCCATGAAAACTCTGAACGAAAGTTATTTCCACACAGAGATGTTCTACTTTTGATCTCATTTTCTTTTTACTTAGCAATTCCAAATCTTAACTGATAGGATATTGTATCTGAATGATAAATGATACAATATTTTGACTTTCTCCAAGCAGAATTAACATGCATGTTCTGGACCCACAGAGAACCTATTCATAAGCTTTGGGGTATTTAAGGTAGCGGTCAATACTTAACATGTGGTAGCAGAGTAACAATATCGTAAAGCCTAAAATCTGAGTGTATTTCATAAGGTCCTAGTGTTTCTGCTACCATAACGTTGAAGTTAAAGGAATAAGCCAGGGTTTTCCCGATTCTAATCTGTCCATAATTTCTATTGATCACATGGGATTATTGAAGTTCAATATTGTATAATGGAACAGAGGCAAAAAAAAGTCAATACTTCATACTGATATTTTTATATGTTGCCATTTGAAGAGAGGACACCCTTAACTATAGCCGCATGAATGGAAAAAAAACTATTGACTTTTATTCAATATTTTTTAACATTTTGAAAAGTTGACCCCTAAAATCGCAACCAAACTTCTAAGATGGTTAGAGGAGATTATCCGCAACATAATCAATCCGTAAAAATGTGTAATAAAACCAAAGAGGCATGAATGATTTAGGCAAAAACACCAATTAAAAAACAGCATTTATTCTAGATTTTACAACACAGAAAAGAAAGTTGCCAGCATTTTGTAACCAAAATCCCAGCCAGTTGTACGATCATTGGATACATTTTTACTTTATAAAATAGATAAATTGAAACAGAACCCCACACTACTTTGAGTGTCCGGGACATCAGGTACATCAGTCACGCTTTTTAAACACACCAATGCCAAAGTCCCTTGGGGAGAGATAATTTCATTTTAACCCCCACCTCTGCAATACAAGGCCCTGAGTACCAGTCCCCAACTCTTGCTGAGGGGGCAGTAAGAATTGGGCCGTTAATGCAGGCTTAACGCGGTTCATGCCATCCCCTAGTTTAGTGCTGCAGCTTCAGTCTGGTCCAGGACAGAGCTGGGTGAGGTCTGAGGCGTCTTAACTCTACTTGTCTTCTTCAACAAGGACCAACTCTACCAGTTGTAGCACCTCTCATCACCAAGGTGAATACTTCTTACTTCTTCTACTCCTTCTTTTTCAAATTTAACTAATATGATATGTTACAGAAAGAAAGAAATGTTTTTTTCGGCAAATTCAATGTATTTAACTTTGTATTGCATTTCCAACGCAACCATTACAGGATTAGAAGAAGGCAGTATGCCTCACGTTTTTACAGACTATTGGGGAAACAGAAAAATTGTGTTCATAAGTTGAGTTTTTCTAATTCCAAGCCTCAAAGTAACTTCAAGCAGAGTATACATTGAGATTGAGAAGATTGGGTTGTTCCCCGTGCACATGCGCAGTGATGAGAAGGGAGTGGCTTTTGTACAAAATGGCCGGTGTTTCAAAAGTTGCCAGGGCACTTTAACCTGACAACCATGCTGTGATAACCTATCCACCCATCCTTTTTAATCCTGACAATGATTAATTATCATACAGATTAGCATAATGTTCATGTATAAACATTTTTACCTGATGAAGAATAGATAATGCAAACGTATGGTTTCAGAATTAGAAATATCATGAAATAGAGTATTAAACTTTCTAAAAATTCAACCTATCCAGGAGCTGGTGTTTCTTGAAAGAACCTTCTGACCGTGGACATTGTCCTAATGATCTTGCCTATTAAGTTCATGAAATACGTTAAAAGTAAGGTGTGAATGCATTAAAATATAATTGGTTCCTGTTAAACTATACGTTTCGGGGGTTTCCTACACTTTATCTATCCTGAACTCTTTTTAATTTCATATCAAATTCCAAAATTATTAACCAAAAGCGTGTCAACTTTGTACATTTCTGTGAGATTAACAGCCATTTTCATTACATGAGAATCGTTGGTAGACTTGCTAGAACTGCATTCTTGCACCATGAGGACAAAGGGCATCCCAGTAAACAAAATAAACGTTATATACAACGTTTCAGAACGTTTCTCTATGGCTACTCCTTATGACCAAACGTTATACAACGTCAAAAACTTTGTTTTGACGTAAAAGAAAGCATCTCTGTTAAGTGCAGGCGTGGATCCGGGGGTGGATCCAAGGGTTCCGGACCCCACCTCCTTTGGGGAAAAAACGATTTAAGAAATATACATTTTGATCCGCCAAACTCGCTATTTTGATCCGCCAAACTGGCGGCGCGACGCTTTTCAGTACTTTGCTGTTTGGTGGACCCCCCCCTCCCCCCTTTTTTTTTAAATTCCTGGGCGCGCCCCTCACGTGGGAATGAAAGCATTAAGCTGGGCGTTAACGGGTTACCTCTTGTCTCCCCAGGACCATGTGGTGTGTGCTGTGCCTGTTCTTGGGCGTGGCTTTCTCCTCCAAAAACTAATAAACCCCCAATTTTACATTTCTTGCTGATTTACTGCCATTTTCAATATCATGACTATTATTGGTAAAATGTTAATATCTCCACATGAACCCCTTGTCTCCCCCTAGGACCATGCGGTGCGCGTTGTGGGGCCTGTGCCTGGTGCTGGGCGTGGCCCTGAGGCCGGGGGTGGAGGCCGCGTCCCGCTACAACGTCAACAGTGTCAGACACAGCTCCTGTGCCGGCAGTAAGTTTGTCTAAAGTTTTTTATAAAGTTTCATGACTTTCTATAAAGTTTCATGACTTTCTATAAAGTTTCATGACTTTCTATAAAGTTTCATGACTTTCTAATAAGTTTCATGACTTTCTATAAAGTTTCTTTTCTAATGTTCATGAGTGTGCGATAGATATGACTAGAACGGGGGTATTATTACGTCTATTTTGAAATCGGCTTTATTTACCATAACGAGTTTTTTCAGCGCCAAAACAGTTTAATAAATCCTAGTGGACACAGGCCTATTGAGGAATACGAGATCACAACTTTAATGATCAGAAAATTTATGTTGTGTTGTAATCGTAGTTTCCTTGTGATTATTCTTCATACATGTGCTCTTTGAAATCGCAAAGTACAAATGGTAAACTCACAAGTAGTCTTTTAAGGGACGCATCATTATAACTATAAGGGGGAATGTGGATTTTCGCACAATCACCATTATATTGCGCGCCTCCCTGACAAGAGTTCTGGCGGGAGTCATTCCCATTCCCCTTTGGACTTCAATATTGTGAGGGGTAGATAATCACAGAAAATATTCCTATATGTTTGATTATCATTTACTAAAACCTGAAATTAGTAAGCCCATCTGATACGTATGTGAGTAATTGTGGGGAGATATTTATGAGTTAATTATCCCACCATTTCCACCTCCTCCACTGGACTCTTGAAAGCGACAAACCTTCCACCAGGGGACGGTCAAAGTTGACTCTCAACAGGACCCGTAAGCGCTGGGGCTTAACGCCCACTTATTTGGTCTAAAAAGAATTTTGGTGACAACTACACACACTGACATATATTCCCATGTAAAAGTTACCGCAGTGGGTCATTATCTCCGCTAGAGCTCCATTAACCCTTAACGTTTATCAGTTTATAAGGGCCACAAAGTACACTGATAAAATGAAGGGATCCAAACTTGTCAAAAGGTTGTCTTATAAGAAGAGTTTAGGGTCTTTAAAGTGACGGTCATAAAATAAAGGAGTTAAAGGTTGTCTATTTGATGAACTGTTCGGTTACCATCCCACAAGACAAGACTAGGGTCATCTAACTGACAATGTAAGCCCAGGCAGTGGCCCACTCCAAGTGACAAGTCTAAGGTCGTCAAATTGACAACCCAGAATTGTTAACCCTTTATTGGCTGCAAACTGCTTTAAATGTGCTTGAATCCCTTTGTCAGCATGATACATGAATGTATAATATAGCCCTGGTGACTCTATTCCCCAAGCCTGCATTCATGCACATTTGGAAATGAATCAACAGTTGGGCAAGTATACTTGCCAAGGCTGAATTCATGTATTATGATCACATAGAGCATACCACCTTAAAGCACTATGCACCCCTTAACCCACGGTGGAGGGGTAAGACAAAGGACTTCGCACCTTGGGTATATCGTATACCCGAGGGTTAAGTCAGAGGGTTAAGTCAGATAGACGACACCTGTACCTTGGTATGCCTTATACCCACTGCCCACTGGTCATCGACTCGGTGTATAACACCTCGTCTTGACCCTGTGGGGCAGTGGGTATGAGGCATACCAAGGTACAGGTGTAGTCCATCTAACACTTAGAGGGTTAACCTGTGCACTATAACCTCTACTTCACTGCAGGTGGAGCTAACTGGGTTCTGCCTAGGCATAATTGTTGTCCATGTCTGTCTATATTTCTAAGGTTTATAATAGCTAATTCATACAAGCATAGAGGTATGTAGGTTAGGGGAATTCCTGCCATATCCCCAAGTCTATATTGAGAGTATTTCTACCCTTTAGTTACAGACTGCTAACACATATGTGGATGTCATACCAATGGGAGTTTCCTTGCAGCTATTGTACCATAGAAATAACCACAAAAGAGGTGTCTGTACCCTACACATATTTGTTTTGTCTCAATTATATCAAAACATTGATTCCTTTACCTTTTCTAGAATCTCAGGATTCTCCATAACATGAATGTGTTTTCCCATAAATATGATTAAAATCAACATAGAAAGTATGCCATTCATTCCCCAACTTTATACAGAATGCATGTTATACTGATGCCACCTTCAGGGAAAATCCTGAATCAGACCCTGGTTGACGAGTCTATGGCTGGCATGAGTCAGGTTTTGGGCTGGCACATACCAAGTGTATCTTCTATCTGACAACTACAGCTAGAGGACCCACTCTCTTGTCACTTAGAAGAGTCTGCAGACGAGTTTACTTTTTGAGTGTACTTTAATGGGGGTAGACCCTAAATTCGACATGGCGACATGGCCTTTTCTTAAAATCGGCATGCGACATGGGGCCTAGTGACATGCGACAGGGGGCTTAAAAAGTCAGTGACAGGGAATATGAGCTGTCATTAAGCTGATGTGGACATCTCCTAAAATCGACATCGGACATAAGCATTATTGAGCAACATAAACATGCCACATGGTATTTCTTATAATCGACATGCGATATGGGGACCCCTGTGAGGCTCCTATCCCTCCAAAGGCCACTATCCCTCAAAAATGGCCCATTTCAGTCACTATGTGCTAAAAGGACCCTATCTCTCAAAACGGCAAGCCACTATCCGTCAAAAATATCCCGTTGGTAAAAATAGGTGTTATATATAGATCATTTATGGGATATTGGAAAATATTCCCACCACCACCCAACCCATAGTAACGTCCCCTGCCACCTCAGGAGGGGGTCAAGACTTTTCAAAAGCCTCCACCTGTTGATGATAGATTACCTCTCCTTAGGTGGTTAAGGGAGTGGTCATTTTTTAATTACAGGGTGTTTGGTGGGCTCAGGAGGGGGCATTAAAAATGTCAACCCCTCCATAGGGAGTGGTCATAGGGGGGGGGGGGGGTTGGTGGATTGGGGGGGGGGGCAAAATATCTGGACCCCTCTTGAGGGGGGGGCCAAGAAAATGCCCAATTTCAAACTGCCTGAGGCGGCGGGGGATCAAAAAATATTTATGCTGCACCTTGAACGATTGTGTTCTTGTGAGGTGTGCTTTCTTACTGCAGAAGAAATAGTCCTTAAAATTGATTACAAATGCTCTTCCTGGATAGGGGCATAGTAACGCGCTGGTTTTTTTTTGACTCAAAACAGGTTGCATTTTTTTACCCCCCCCCCTCCCCAAGAGGGGTCCAAATTGTTTACACCCCCCCCCCCCCCCCCGGTCAAGGGCTCCAAATTCTTTGCCCCCCCCCCCCTTGTTGTTAAAAAATGATCACTCCCATAGTATGACGTATGACGTCAGATGGTGACAGCTGTGAGGGGTAGCGTGTGCCGTACATGATTCAGTGCATGTCCAGTCACTTGGAGACTATTATCTAATCATATTCCAATTACATGGGTCCCGCAGATAGCTGGTTACAGCTACCTCTATGTTATATGCCTGGACATGACAAACTGGGAAATTCCCAGGGGTTAGGGAGTCGATGGTGGGAGTAGATTTAGTAAAACAATTCAAGTCGATCACCCACTCCACCCCATCCCCCCAAAAAAGGAGGCGAAGAAATTCAATGTGCTTAGTATTTAGCAATAATCTGATTTTTTGTCATTAATTGTATAGAATTCCCAAAGAAGTTTTTCATGAAGTTATTACACTTTCTGAGGGTCGCCTGACAAGGATGCAAACATGACCTGAGAATCCTGCATTATAACACATACTTGTTAACAGACAATTATATTGTAAAGCTCCTGATATTTGCAAATGTAGAAAAGGTAGACAACACTATCAGCATTCAGCTGAAACCAGCATAAACCAACATGTTTTTGTGGGGGGGGGGGGGGTTCTGTGTTTTTTTGTGGATTTTTAAGGGGTATTCTGATCCCTTTTAGAGCTGGGTGGGTGTGGGGTAATAATATTCACATGTTTTTCAGCACGTTACTTTACGTTAATGGGTTCACACATGACTGATTTGTAACCCCTGTGAGGCTGATTTGAAGTAAAATCTATAAGGCATATGTACTTGTGGGCATTCTCAGAGTATTGGAATAGAATAGCTATAATATCTGTGTTTTGAGCTGTGAGATGTAAACATAACCAGATAAGAGCCCCACATGTTTGTTTGTTTGAAAAGATTTTTATTGGCAAAAATTCGTTGAACAAAGTCACGCCTTTCAATTAGAGCCAAGTATGCAAATAAAAAAAATAAAGAAAAAAGTACATGAGTTCCATGAGTAACATTTTTGGCTGTTTACACCCTGATCATATCTCAGGTTCGGCAAATGCCAGCTGGTTGACAACTTGTATGATAACATAGCAACGATATAGTAAAAATGCACAAGTTAATACATTATGAGGCCACAAACGTCCTCAACAACTCACAGAAGAAGGGGTAACTTTACAAACCCCTCACACGAAAAAACATGACATTATATAAAGACAGTAAAGTGGGTACTTATTCAACAGGTGGTGGGAACAGTAGTAACAAATAAGTTCCAATACATCAAATGCATTCTGTGGAATTATCATTCACATACAAGCACAGGTCAGGAGAGGGGATGAGAACAACAACAATTTAGTACCTGGATGTTAATACATATTTAATCTTTTATCTTTTTCATGAATTGCCCCAGGGCAGGGAGGGACTGGATTTCAGCGTCAAGCTTACTCCACAGTCTGTACCCTCTATACACTGGGCTATCCCTATATAATTGATCCCTTGGTCTTTGGGTATTTAGTTTCACTTTATCATGGTCCCGTAGCCTACGTGCCGGGACTACCACATTATCAGGATTTCTCGAGAATTTATACATAAGCCGCAGGAGCCCTCGTCTCCACCTCTCAGCTAACAGGTCACAGAAACATCCCAGTGGGCACAGAACATTGAATCAACATTGATAAATGGTTTTCAATCTTGATTCAATGCTGATTCAACATTGATTCAACATTGTACTGAATTTTGTGCCCACTGGGATAGTGCATGTAGCTCACGCCTACTTATTAATCAAGGGTCATATATTGCCAAACACACCCTTAGACAGTGGTTTTGTAAAGTTTGGAGGGTTTCCCCAAAAGCCTCATAAATAGTTGAAACACTTAACTGATTCAAAGATCGACCCCTTCAGCGCTATGCTGTATGTCCAGTATACCGTATAGTCCCTTTCACCATGGCACCACAGGAGTTTTATCTGTGTTGACTGTTAAATGATATGAGTCACAACAGTGTCCCAGGGAGTCAACATCCAACTGCAGTAGTTGTTGGACTAACCGAGGGTCACGGTTGCTGACCGTTATAGCCAAATCATCAGCATACAGGAAATACCGGGAGTGTTTCAGGCCCCCACCAGATTATTTATATAAATAATAAAAAGTAGGGGGCCCAACAGGGATCCCTGGGGGATGCCACATGTAATGTCACACTCCTCAGAGGTACTCCCATTTACAGTAGTGCTTTGAGTTCGGTTGCTCAAGTAGCTTCTGAAGCTTGCAGATATTTTTATCACATGAGTTATCTGCGAGGCTGATAATTTACTGTGGATTGGTACAGCATGGTGAGATTGATTTTTATATTGCAAATTCAATCAATCAATTCAGTTCAATTTGACATGAGTTTATTCTGTAATCACAAAAAATATAAAAGTAGATACAATTATATTTGTTTCCATTGAATCACAGAAGAGGTTGATACTTACAATGAAATACAATATTATTTATGCATTTTGTTTACAGCACCTCCATTTCAATTCTACATTTTTATGCCAATCTTTGAGATAATCTGGCATGGTGATTTTACTCGGGGACAGGGGGGAGGGGGGGTGATGATGGTGAGATGATACCAAATATTTACATTGACAAATATTAAATATCAAATACCCCAATCTCCACCTTTGCTGATAATGGGAAGTGGTTTAATCAATGTCCTTTTAATTTTCCCCAGCTTTGTATAGCCTGGAGACGGGTCTGACTGTGGAGCGCGGTGAACAGGGGGCGCCATGTGTGGGCTACATGCTCTTTGACGCGGAAGGCGCTACACCGATCAGGAGGATGTGCGGAGACGCAGCTCGCCAACCCACAAAGGCCATGGCTCAGAGGTTCTGTTATACCCTTGGCCTTAACATGTGGAGGGAGAGCTCCACCGCCTCCAACGCCAACGGACAAATAATGTTGTATGAGTAAGTGCTCCTTTTTCTTTATTAAGTTAACCCTTAAAGAACAGCATAATGCTTAATGCATCATGCCCAAGGTCATCATGATGCATGAATGCAGTCCTGGCGAGTAACTAGTCACTACTGGGGCTGCATTGGTGCACCATGACGACAAATATATTTTCGCGCCATACCGTCCTTAGAGGGTTAACTCGTTAATAGCTGCATGAATGCAGCCCTGGCAAGTAAATCACAAGCTGCATTCAAGCATCATACCGACTCTATGGTAGTTCTTTTTACATTCTTATTTGGGTAAAAAAGATTGCCTGTGGACGACGAGCATTAGTGGTTCTATGTAGGTTCTATGTCATCTTGAATCCCCGCACTATTGTACGCTGTAAATGTAAAAATATCAGGATTTTGTGAAATCCATGTTGATTCACCGAGACCTTTTTTCCCAGGAACATTGAGACATGCAGATTTAGAAAAAATGTGATTTTTTTTCGTAAAGGGTAATGGTCATCTAGGGGATCATCAAAAAATGAAATAAAAATTGGACTAAAATATGAAAAACGTGTATTTATGGTAGTTTGATTGGTAATTAAGAACCCAGATATATTGGGAATATGAACTATGACCCACTTCTTGAGTCTGAATGGTTGATGAGAATATATAATATAAACTTTTGTCTTTTTAATTATTTCAAAAAAAAGAGTTTGAGTTTGAGTTTTCAATATTTTTATTCTTGTAAATATAGTCAAAATTACAATTAGTTTTTCATATATGCCAATATTGTAAATACATAATCAAACCCAGAGAACATACACAAACATAAATCAATCAAATCACAGTCGTCAGAGTATCATTTGGAGAATTTGGAGACTACAAAGCTGTTCCCATGAACGGGGGGTGTTACACAATAAATATCGTCAACTACAAAGCAATCAGTGTTGTTGTTGTCGTTTATACATTTCATGATCTTATGTAGTATCCCATACCGATATCGATACAGACACATATTAAGATGGTGTACCGCATTACAGACTAGCCAAGAGCAGTGACCTAGTTGGTTTAATTATGCTGCTGGTCTGCTGTGAGTTCATCCCAGGGACTCGAACCTCTATACAGTGGGCTTCGACGAAAGATCTCGGGTTTGGGCCTCTCAACCGTTAGTTTTATTTTGTTAGAGCTTCTCAGTTCTCTAATGGGTTCTATCGAGAGATCTGAAATATTGATATAATTTATCATATAATAAAAAATAATGTGTTAACTATCTTTAATCCTTGGAGTAAGAGAATTATGGAAAATATGGGTGTGAATTTTTTCATAAGGATTAAAGGTCATTTAGGGGTCATTGAATAAAAAAGAGAATTTACAATTATACTTTGTTATGGAAAACATAATATATTCAATAATTCTAATCATAATTCAGTACCCACACATTATGGGGATCTTAACTATGGACCACTCCATGAGTTTAAATGGTTGAAGAGAAAATATTATGTAATAACTAATGCTTTTAATTAACTATATTTAGAATTCTTTGTGCACATCATAATTGTTCTTCTTACAAGATCATTTCCTTGTTGTGCTATTATTGTCTTTCGAGCAATTACACACTGTGAGCTCTATTGGCTGCATGAAGGATAATGCTTTGATCTGCCTCTTCATGTGTTGTTTTGAGACAAGATGTGTCACTTTTAGTGGCTGGCACACCCAGACTTGTAGCCACAACAAATGTTGTAGCTGAACTATTTATTATTAAGGTTGATCGCTACTCTTAACTTTTCATCCATAGAATTTCCTAATTCTTTGCCTGATGGTAGTTTAGATCATTAAGAAATGGAAAATGGAGGGGGTCCCGAGCCACTTTTTTTTATACAGATTTTTGGGGAAAAAAGTATTTTCTATTTTTGGCAAAAAATACCAAAAATTGGGAAATCTTCACGATTTTTTTTCTTAGTGAACCACTGCCCACATCAATGTTATATTTGAAGTGAATAATGCTATATTGTGTCCTTAAATGGGAAAAATAAAATCATGGTCTAAAAACAACCCTTTTGTGAAAAAAAGTGGTGGTTATAGGACAATTGATTAAATTTGATGCAAATAATTTCAACAAAATCTAAAGAAATAGCAAAATAAATCCATAGACTTTTTTTTTTACTTTCTCAAAAAATAGTTCAGATCGTTTGCTAACATAAAAAAGTAATTTTGATAGGGGGTCCCGCGCATATTTTTAGGGTTTTGGGCCTTTAAAGTTAAAAAATAGGACAAAAACTGTCTAAATCTCATATTTAAAGGACAAAATAATGGGTAAAAAGCCAAGGATCGGGGTCAAAAGTGTATATATTTTATACTCTTGGTTTTTTGAAGCACAGTCATGAGATCTATATCAATCTCAATAATGATTTATTGGTAAATAATTCCAATATTCTAAAATATGTTAAAAATAGCAAATATCACTGGCTCCAAATATATCAAATATTCAAAGTGCAATAAACTGCTCAATTTTGCTCGGAATTGTCCAATATTTGAATATGGCTTAGTGGGTATGTAAATGTATCTGGTCCTCTAATATTGGCTCATTCTGACAGGTTTAATCTATATGCGCAAAAAGGTGTACAGTAGTCCATATTCCATGAGCAGCGATCAACCTTAATAAGCTTCTCTTCCAGATATGTGGTAAGATGGTGCATGGTTGGTACTGAACTAAGAAACCCTTCAGGGTGGGTGTCAGAACACACACTCTATGCAGCCTCAGTGGAACTCTGGCCAGGTTTATTACATTGTGCATTCTTAAGATATGTGATTTCATAGTGGTCAAACACAATGGGAACTTCTTGACAGCCTACATACCTTGTGCATATACCCTTTGCAAACTCACCAGCTAGATCATGACATGTTTTGATATATCTGTTGCCAAGCCATTGTGCAATAGCCATATGGCACCAAATATCAAAGCAACAAGCATTCATTTGTGGTATGTCAGCAGTCAGACTTTATAGGTTGTGCATAATGTTTGCCTTGTCGTTGGTTACTAGAAGCTGGCCATCAGCTGAAAACCAGGATGGTAGAGCAAATGAAAACCCATATGCATCAGCCACGCCTAACTCAGGGTGGGATCTTACTGCTACTGCCATTCTAGCGAACAGTGCATGATCCTCTCTTAGCTGGATTATTTTCTGTCCAAACTTTAAGGTTGTGGTCTCAGCAGTGGTCTTCCAACTTTTGCACTTAAATACCACTTAACTTTGGACATTATTTCAGTGCTTTATGTTAAACTCTACCCTTTAAAACTGCATTGGTTACCAGTAACATTTCCAGGGTATCAGGGCAAGTCTGTGTAAAGGATTGCTTTAATCTCTAATTGGTGGATATTTGTAACATCTTGATGCTAATATGGCTCAGGTCATGTATTATCACATTTCCCAAAATAAAAGTGGTACAGCAGTGCACAGGAATTACTAAATTACATAAACTAATGTACCGTATATTGTAAATTTAGAATCATGACTCTATGTTGATTAGAAGAGGAGATTATTTAGAATTATTCAGTGGCGGCCATTTTGCCTGCAGTCTACATTAGATATTTTTATATTTTTATGACTTTAGAAGTTCAATGTGTAGGGGAGGTCTGGACCAAATACCAGATTTTATGCTGCAAGGAATTGTGTGTATCTCTCATTTGGGATCACCCATATCTGCAAGCATGACATCAGTCTGAAGGATTTAATTTGACTATCCTTTAGGGGGTATTGAACCAGATACTTTGCTTGCATAATTAGAATATGCTACTTAGATACCTCAATATACAAAGTTTATGATGGCCCCTGGTAGATTTGGATTCTCTGGGGGAAAAAACTGTGTAAGAGTCAATTTTCATGAATATTATGTTTCCATAATAGAGTGCAATTTTAAGTTCTCCTTTTATTCACTGACTCCCTAAATCACCTTTTAACCCTCACAAATAAATTCACCCCCATATTTTCTATAATTCTCTTACTCCAAGGATTAATGTACCGTTGGTAGAGATGATTAACACATTTTTTAGATTATGTAATAAATTATATCAATATTCTGTTGAAATAATTAATAAAACAAAAGTTTGAATCGTATTTTCTCATCAGCCATTCAGACTGAAGTAGTTGGTCATAGTTCATATTCTCAAAAGATCTGGGTGCTTCATTACCATTTAAGGTTGGTCACTACTCTTGGTATCCATGAAATTTCTTGTTTTTCCCAGGGGGGTAGCTTATATCATTTAGAAATGTAAAATGTAAAGAAAAAGGGGTCGTCCCTAGCTACTTTTTTTATTACAGATTTTTGAGAAAAAAAAGTATTCTCTATTTTTGCTAAAAAATGCAAAAAAAATGTTCATGATTTTTTTTTTAGTGAACCACTGCCCACATTAATCTTGATTTCCACATGAATAATCCTAGGTTATGTCCTTTAATGGGAAAAATGAAATTATGGTAACAAAATGTACCGTTTGTAAAAAATCGTGATGGTTTGAGGATGATTATTCAAATTTAATGCATAGTTTTTCAGTGATATCTAAATATCAGTGAAAAAAATCCATCAAATTTAAAGCCTAAAATAATGGGCAAAATGGCAAAGTTCGATGTGTTGATTGGTCATGGTTCATACCCTTGCATGCGTTCTCCACCACAGCCTACACCACAGCCTACACTATATATAACTGTGCTCTACTATGAACTGTTAAGCTGTACTTGAGTTATATTATAGCCTTATTAAATGTGATATTAGCTAAAAATGACTGCAGTCACCCTCAAAGTTACTTGCACAACTTTAAGCTCCTTAGGCTCATTATCATATAAATCTTACAAGTGAAGTGACAGTGGTGTGTGTGTGCCAGACAATCTACATATATATACTATATAGTTTATTAATGGCCGTACACATTTTTACGGTCAGTATGTTAATTTCTTATGGTGAGCCAGCCAATACATATATAAAGTAAATGAGTAACACTATAGTTTTGAATACCGTTGAAAGAATTCAAAAAGAGACTCGAAGGAATCTGACTTTGATGAAACCTGAACTTTCAAATGTGGACGCATTCGAGATAAATAATATCATTGTTATTATTACTATTGTTACTATTATTACTATATGTTGTTATTATGTAAATATCAATAGTCTCATTTCTCTCCCGATCGCACCTATGACAATTTCGGAAGAACATGTTTGTATTACATGAGATATATCAATAAATCTACCTAAAGAATATAACCCTCCCACCATCGTATTGTTTAATGTGAGATGTGGTCAATAAACTGTTTTTATCCCATGTGCACCATCAAGGTTGGAGCTGCTCTCCAGACCAACGCCACACAATGCATTGCAAACTTCGCATTTAAGGAAAACGCCGTTCTAAGCTATTTCTTTGCCGCTGTAGTAATTGTTTTAACATTTCTCCTTTTTTACTGAAGCTGTGACATCTACCAGGAAGAAGGGGTGGAATATCCAGATGCAACAGGTGCAGGGTTAGTGGCCGCTGTTGAAGGCACGTTCACTCCCGAAGGGAAATTCTGCCCTGACAACGGCAACAATGATTTCTGTATAGACGATTGCCATAATGATGACATTGATACGACCACAGTAGATGAAGAAGGTTGTTTTGATAGCGGACCTGGCACCCCCTTCTGGGCAACCACTTGCTCAGGTATGGACGAGACACATTATTTCAATTCGAATTTCATTATGTTAAAAGGAAAATCCCACCCTGTTTTCGTTATGCCTTCTATTTGTTAGGCCCAAAAAATATATGGTAGGTAGGTTGACTTTTTTGATTGTTTTTTAACGATTTTTTTTTTAATTCCTCCCATTTTCTATAATATCACTAAAAAAATATATTTCAGTAAAAAAACAACTCAAAAATGCCTTCCAAAAAAAATAATAATAAAAATTTGGGTAGGGCCAAAAAAATAGGGACGCTGAGGATACCTGAACACAACTTTTTTTGGCCTTATACTTGTTCGCATGCTAAATCACATAAGACTGACACTTGATGCATATGCTACACAGAGATAAATTAAGATGAGCAACTTTGAGGGAACGTTTAGCTGGGACTCCACCACCCGATTTTCTCATCTGATCGGACCTATTCTCACAAATCAGACCTAAACAAAATGTAAATATCAACAGACCTGAAGCATAGGGTTGTTTATATTTACATCTGTTTTGTGTCCGATTTGTGAGAATGGGTCCGATCTGACCAGAAAATCGGATAGTGGAGTCCCAGCTATAGTTGATATTTTCATTTTGTTTGGGTCCGATTTGTGAGAATAGGTCCGATCAGATGAGAAAATCGGGTGGTGGAGTCACAGCATATAGCTTGGACTCGAATTTGGGGTAATTATCACGATCCGGTCATACCCTCGTTCCCCTAGGCCAAAAAAAAAGAAGGTGTGTTTCAGGTTACATAGTCTGAAAATCTAGGTAGGGTAGGTCGGATTTTTTTTTTTTTAATTTTTTTTTTTTTTTACTTTGGCCTGAAAAGTACCAAAAACTGACTCGCAAACCATTGAGATAGCCCAAAAATTGTTTTGTAACGACAGATTGACCCCATGGCCTGAAAAGCACCTAAAAATTGACTTGCAAACTTCAGCGCTGACTCACCAACACTGGCGTCGACTCGTGGACCATCAAATTGGCTCAAAAATTACTTAAAATTTAATTTTTTTTCAAAAATGGATAAAAATTTCTAGGGTCGGCCCTGTTTTGCTAGGTAGGGTCGGGTAACCTGAAACACACCTTCTTTTTTTTTGTTTGGCCCTAGCTATAACCCATTCAGTAGACCATATATTAGGGAGACAATCAGATCAAAAATATAGTGCTTGGGTTTGTTTACATCTACATCAAATTTTCGGTATACAGTTTTATTAGGTAAAGATCTAGAGATCAGAGCAATGAAAATCAAACCTGTTTACAATGAGATCGGGACCCTAAATCAGCCTGGGGTGGAAAATCGGGACATACATCAGGTCCTAAATTGCGTTATATACCCTTGGCAATTCAATTTTTGACTTGTTTCTAGTAGTATAGTATGTATCGGAACGGGACTATAGTTAAGTACTGTTTATTACTCAATCGACATGCAGCCAATCAGAGGCCTCCATTTGGTCACGTGACCGGAAGTGACCTACTTAGGGGATTAGTGGTGACGTCACGTGACCTAGTTAGCCAATCAGAGGCCGCCATTTGGTCACGTGACCGGAAGTGACGTCATATGACCTACTTATGGACCGAAAGTGACGTCATATGACCTACTTAGGGGACCGGAAGTGCCGTCATATGACCTAATTTAGGATCACGTGACCGGAAGTGATCTGATGAGTCACGTGACCGGAAGTGACGTCACATGACCTAATGGCCAACCGGAAGTGAGTGACCTCATTGAGGATCACGTGACCGGAAGTGACCTGATTGATCACGTGACCGGAAGAAGAAGTGACGTCACGCGACTTAATGAAGAGATGAGCGTCTTTAAGGGGTCACGCGCTTTAAAATGTGATATCTTTTTTTTTGGAGGAGGAGGAGGAGGAGGAGGAGAAGGAGAGGAGGAGGAGGCGAGTCTCTTATTTTTTTCGGTAAACTAATAAAAAACACTACGATATAAGTTTGTTGTTTTTTTTCACTTTTTATTGTTTTACGAGCGACTGGAAGTGACTTATTGAACTAGGTAGAAGCGTTCTTTAGAGTGTATAAGGGGGGGGGGAGGGGAGGGGAGGGGAGGGAAGGGGAGGGGAGGGGAGGGGGGGGGGAGGGGGGGCCCCTTTAAGATGCATGGGGAGGGGGGCGCTTTTAGGATGCATGGGGCGGGTGGGGGGGGGGAGGGGGGAGGGGGGCACTCTAGGGGGGTGGGGGGCACTCTAAGGGGTGTTTGTCTCTTTTAAGAAAAAAAGAAAAGAAAAAGATTTCAATCGAGAGACACGCTTCTTCCTCTCGAGAGGAAGAAGCGTGTCTCTTCATTTTTTTTGTTTATCACGTGCCTCGATGAGGCGATCAGCTGCGACTGGAGGAAGTGACACTTTAAGAGGGCGCGCGTCTTAATTGTTATGATATTTTTTTTTACTTACTAATAAAGAAGACGTATGAAAATAAAACACAACAATTCACATGTCCGTCGTTCTCGTTGTTTCTTGCTTGATAAAGTCAAGTAATATCGCGATGCCGAGGTCAAACTTTCCCATGTCCTCAGTCAACACTCGAAGGAGTTCAAAAGGTGTACCGCCGGCACCGTCAGCTTCATCTTGCCACATTTTCAACACTCGGAAGGCCCACTCAGCGGGACTTCCTCCGTATTCGCATTCTTCAGCGATCTTATCTAACCTCTCAGGCGACAATTTTAAATGGTCCCCCACCTCTTTCCACCTGCTACCTAGACGTCTGCCGAGGGTGCCCAAGTGCTTATGCATCCCGCGCGAGTCGGGGTTTTCGAAATCCAACCCCTGTCTGTGGAGAAGGGACATCCACTGAGCCAACAGTTCCACGCGTCTAATGCGGGTGAAGACGCGACCGAGCTCTCCCCATCTATGACGATGCGGGGTTTCACCCCACCAGACTCGGAACATCGCCGTACACAGCTCCTCCGGTGTCTTGACACTGCGCTCTACTAGAGCATCCATACGGGCGGCGGTAACTTTTAAGCTACTGCCCAACTCTCTCCAACAGCCGCTCAACTCTTTACCTAGTTGACGAAGCAAGGCGTCGCTATAGGCTAACCGCCGCTGTCCTACCTCTCTGTTCTCCCCATCGGTCTGCCTCGCGCGTCTCACGTCGTCAAGCCGCATTAACTTTTTTTCAGGTGGACAAGGCGGTGAAGGCGAGCTTGAAAGTGGAATAGCTTGAGCCATCTCGTCTCGTCTCGTCTTGGCGGCGGCGGCGGCGGCGGCGGCGGCGGCGGCGGCGGCGGCGGCGGTGGTGGTGGTAGTAGACGTTACTGTGGTCAGAGGCGATATGGTTTTTTTCCAACAGAAATCAGAGCTTTTATACAGAGGGAGTTTAATCCCATTTCCAACAGCACTCCAGCTGTCTAGCGACCTGTCCGCATGACGCTTTTTCAGCCGCTCCGCTCCTTAAGAGCTTAGATGACGAGGGGTATGTCATCGCTATCCGTGGAGACCAGCTGAAAACGGTGTTTCCTACTCATCCATAGCCTTACCTCCTACCCCCTACCTGAGGACGTCTCCCTCCCTCTGACATTCATTGTAACAAACGTCAGAGGTCAGGTGAAAATCGGATTTTTTTCATGCACAGCCTTAGTCAGCTGTCACCCCTCCCTATTGAACTAGCCGGCCGCCGCCTGGCCGGCCCGGTCTACTCACCACGGCAGGAGGTGGTGATTTTTTTTTGTCTTACACTTAAGTCGCTCACCACATGCACACGCCTCTACTCACAGACAGACACGTTCGTCTTAGGGGGGTCCTGCTTCACGCCACACGCCTCCTGTAGTTTTTTTTGTATACACACTCTAAGCTCATCACCGTTAATCCTTTATACAGCTAACGCGCGCTGAATTGCTGAACAGGGTGGTAAGTAGCTTAGCTCATGACAGTGGATCCCTCAAAAAAAGAGGGGAAAGGGATCCAGCTGAAAACGTCATACCTTATGTCTTTGTGAATGGCCGCCGGTCAGTCGACGGCAGCAACCGCTTAATCCTTTATACAGCTAATGCGCGTTGAATTGCTGAACAGGGTGGTAAGCGGCTTAGCTCATGACAGTCGATCTCTCAAAAGGGGGGGAAAGGGATCCAGCTGAAAACGTCATGCCTTATGTCTTTTGTTTCTCTTTGTGAATGGCCGCCGGCTAGCCGGCGGCAGCTGAACAGGGTCAGTAAGTAGCTTAGCTCTAGAAGCGAGAAGGCGTATATAAGGGGCCTGGAAACCTCCATTCACTCACTCATTCTTTTGCTGCTCTCTACAGTCACCACCATGAGCAAAAGACAACACCTAGCGCCGTCCAAGAACAAGAAGACTACGCGGAACAGCGCTCGTTTAGCGTCAGTGCCTCCTCTTGCTACTGAAAATGAGACTACCGCCGCAGCCGCTTGGTCTTATCACCCTCCCGCTGTAGCGAGCGCTCGCAGCAGTAGTAGTAGTAGTAGTAGTAGCAGTAGTAGTAGTAGTAGTAGTAGTAGTACTAGTAGTAGTAGTACTGGTAGTAGTACTACTGGTAGTAGTCGTCGTGCTAGCGACGTTGTTACACTCGCGACGGTACACATTGCTGCTAAGCGCGCTGCCGCTGCTACTGCCGCTCCGCCTGCTGCTGCTGCTGCTGCTGCTGCTGGTGATCTTCGTGCTGCGGCTGCTGCGGCTGCTGCTGCTGCACTTGCTACTGCTGCGCCTGCTACGGCTGCGCCTGCTGAGGCTGCTGCGCCTGCTACTGTTTCGTCTGCTGCTGCTGCTGCTGCTGCTGCTGCTGCTGCTTCTGCTGCTTCTGCTGCACCTGCTGCTACCGCTACTACTACTGACGACAACGCTCCTGGCACAGCGCAGTACTGGCAACCGGGTTTTTACCTCCCCACTACTGTTGATGACTTTGATGACCTGCCGCACGTTGCACAGCCCCTCTCCTCCACCACTACATCGACCGACGCCCTCGACGCCGCTCGCGCTGAGAGTGACAGCTATTCGGACACTCAGCCCCTAAACCGAGAAGAAGAGGAGGAGGAGGAGGAGCAGCAGCAACAGGGTGAGACAGAGAACGACGCTGACGACGAGGCGTACGAAGAACCCGAAGGGAAAGGGGTGGGCGGTACGTTTTTCGGCTCCCCTCTTCGACCTTTCGACCTCACTTCCACTAGTAGCGCCCAGTCCGGTCCGTGGCGACTGCCCTTACGAGGGCGGCGGCGCTTCATCTTCTACCGCTACACTCAGCACCGACGGCGTGTGGCTGCTCTGTTCCAACAACGAGGCCTCGGATACCACCAGCGCTGACGCTGCTCCTGCTATCGGTTCTGCTGCTGATTCAGCTCACGCTGATGGTGTTACTCTTCCTGCGGGTGTGAAACGTTCTAAGGTGAGTTCCAGAACAACAAGGCCTACTAAGAAGAGAAAAATACAAGAAAAAGAACGAGATGGACGAGAAGAAGCAGAGGAAACCTTCTCCCGTCTTCTCGGGTTAGAGTTCTGCTTAGACGGAGCTTTGACGCTGGAGATCTGGGAGGACGTGGCTAGACTGTCTAGGAGGCCGCGCTACACAAAAGACGGCCAGGTGAAAGAGGCGTCTCTGACCAGAAGCAAGCGAGTGCACTTCACGTCCGACGCGCTGCGCGAGCTAATAGCACGCATCGCTGATATCCGCGCAGTGGTGCGCATACGCGACACAGCGGCCGCGCAAGGAAGACCTAATCACACCCCCTGGTTCGCAGTGCTGGATGAGGAGGGCGAAGTGTACGCAGCTGTGAGCTACTACAGCGGTAAGAACCTCGTCCACGTGCGCAAGTATGAAGGTCCTGACAAAAAACCCACACAGCAGGGGGTGACGCTGTCCGCCAGAGCGCTCAAAGAGTTGGATGACAAAACAGAGATTATTCTCAAATATCTCGGTATAGATTCGGAATGAGAGACGCTCAACGCTCACGCGCGCACACACACAGCGTTTGACGTACGCTGTATGAGACAGACAAACGGATACACAGACAGCAGACAGATAGATAGATAGATAGATAGATAGATAGATAGATAGATAGACAATAGATTGATAGATAGATAGATAGACAGATAGATTGATAGATAGATAGATAGTTAGACGGCTAAGTAGTTGGTAACTGAGTGAAAAAAACATGACACAGTACGTATGCGAAAAGTGTTTCAAAATGTTTAAAAGACCGTACAACCACGAGAGACACGTAGAAAATTGTAGAGTAGTACCTAAGTTTTGCCCTCTATGCGGCGAAGGCGATTGCCGAAAGATCGCCTGTCGACGCGAATCTCTGGACGGGGTGACCGTCCCTCCGCGCATATGTGCTGTACCGAACGGGGAGGAAACGTTCACGGCGAATTGGCCTGCGATACAAACGGGCGTCAGGATGCACGGGACTCGCGTGAGTGTAACAAACTTCAGGCTACCAACCGGCGAGTTGAGTGACGCTGTAGATACTATGCGTCGCATTCACTTGACACAAAGATTCAGATACAAAGTGGGTTTCTCGGTAGGCTTACTCTTACAACACAGAGAAGACAAGAGCAAACTGCGCTACTTTCACGCCTCCCAGAACAACGCAACTCTCATACAACCGCTCCCTACTATAACTAATTCAGAAACTTTGGAAGAGCTCCTCTCAAAGATGGAAAACACCGTCGCTTGCGAGGAAGTACGGAAACTTTGCGACGCTGACACCAAGTGGCACGTTCTTTTTCCTACCAATTTGAACATTTGCGTTTACATGGGACCGGGGGAATTCCCCATAGGCGGTAGGATCACTCAGGCCGGTCGAGTTGGAAAGAGAAGCGGCGTGTTAGATTTTCCCAACAAGGACAACCTCTGCATCTTCCGCTGCATTTCCTTTCACTTATACAACACCAGCAAGCGCGCTTCAGATTTGTTACGTCAGTTCTGTCCCGCTGCCACACCTGAATCCTTTCCGGGTCTGAACATCCGCGACTTACCCGCGTTAGAGAACTTGTTTGACGTACAAATAGCGGTTTACACCGCGTCGCGTCAAGTGCCGGGGCGGAAGTTGAGAAGACGCGTTACTCTGATCAGACCGCCTTCCAGAACTCTGGCCGCCCGAGGTAAAGTCAACCTACACCTGACGGCGAAAGGCGGTTTGCACGTCTCTCTCGTCACGGACTTCAACGCGTACGCGGGCATATACGAATGTTGCAAGTGTAAGGCGGCGTTCACCACCGAGTTCTTGCTGAAGAGACACAGGAACCAGCTTTCCTCTTGCCGACAAGTCAAGTTGCGCTACGTAGGTGGCATCTACCAAAATTCGAGAACGATTTTCGAAGCACTAGCAGACTTCTCCATTTTTCCCCCCGACGGACATTCCGGAATCTACCCTTACAAGATCGCCTTCGATTTCGAGGCTTTCTTCAGACCGTGCAAAGAACCGTCGACAGAACACGTGTCCCTGCTGTGGGATCACGTCCCTTTGTCGGCTAGCGTCGCATCCGACTTTCCGGGGTGGGAGGGGCCCGTGTGGGGTCTTTACACTACAAACCAGTCTTTAGACTACAAAGTGATACCAATTTGTTGCATAAAGACACTCCACGGGTCTTTACACTACAAACCAGTCTTTAAAGCACAAATGTCTTTAGACTACAAATGTCTTTAAACCACAAATGTCTTTAGGCTACAAATGTCTTTAGACCACAAATGTCTTTAGGCTACAAACAATCTGTCTTTATGCAACGAACCCTATATAGTGGTCTATGGTACCAAACTATGCACAAACGTCACTCAGTCTTTATGCAACAAACCCTATATAGTGGTGTATGGTACCAAACTGCACTTAAAGATCAGCCAGTCTTTAGGCAACAAATCCCATATAGTGGTATCAGGTACCAAACTAGGCTTAAAAATCGGCCAGTCTTTACGCAACAAACCCTATATAGTGGTCTACAGTACCAAAGTGGGTTTAAAAATCAGTCAGTCTTTACGCAACAAACCCTATATAGTGGTCTATGGCACCAAACTGGGTTTAAGAATCAGCCAGTCTTTACGCAACAAATCCTATTTAGTGGTCTCAGAAACTAAAATGGACTTATAGATTAGTAAGTCTTTAGGCAACAAACCCTATATATAGTTATGGTACCAGACTATGCACAAAGGTCAGTCAGTCTTTACGCAACAAACCCTATATAGTTGTCTCAGGAACTAAAATGGACTTATAGATCACTCAGTCTTTATGCAATAAACTCTATATAGTGGTGTGTGGTACCAAACTGCACTTAAAGATCAGCCAGTCTTTAGGCAACAAACCCATAGAGTGGTCTCAGGTACCAAACTAGGCTTAAAAATCGGCCAGTCTTTAGGCAACAAACCCTATATAGTGGTCTATGGTACCAAAATGGCTTAAAAATCGGCCAGTCTTTATGCAACAAACCCTATATAGTGGTCTATGGTACCAAAGTGGGTCTAAAAATCTGTCAGTCTTTACGCAACAAACCCTATATAGTGGTCTACAGTACCGAAGTGGGTTTAAAAATCATTCAGTCTTTAGGCAACAAACCCTATATAGTGGTCTATGGCACCAAAGTGGGCTTAAAAATGGTTTAAAAATAGGGTTTGTTGCCTAAAGACAGGCTGATTTTTGAACCCACTTTGGTACTGTAGACCACTATATAGGGTTTGTTGCGTAAAGACTGACAGATTATAAGCCTAGTTTGGTACCTGATACCACTCTATAGTTTTGTTGCGTAAAGACTGGCTGATCTTTAAGTGCAGTTTGGTACCACACACCACTATATAGGGTTTGTTGCCTAAAGACTGACTGATCTATGAGTCCATTTTAGTTCCTGAGACCACTAAATAGGATTTGTTGCGTAAAGACTGGCTGATTTTTAAACCCACTTTGGTGCCGTAGACCACTATTTAGGGTTTGTTGCGTAAAGACTGACCGATTTTTAAGCCCACTTTGGTACCTGAGACCACTCTATAGGGTTTGTTGCCTAAAGACTGGCTGATCTTAAAGTGCAGTTTGGTACCATACACCACTATATAGGGTTTGTTGCATAAAGACTGACTGATCTATAAGTCCATTTTAGTTTCTGAGACCACTATATAGGATTTGTTGCGTAAAGACTGGCTGATTTTTAAACCCACTTTGGTACCATAGACCACTATATAGGGTTTGCTGCGTAAAGACTGACCATTTTTTAAGCCCACTTTGGTACCTGAGACCACTATAAAGGATTTGTTGCGTAAAGACTGGCTGATTTTTAAACCCACTTTGATACCGCAGACCACTATATAGGGTTTGTTGCCTAAAGACTGGCTGATTTTTAAACCCAGTTTGGTACCATAGACCACTATATAGGGTTTGTTGCGTAAAGACTGGCCGACTTTTAAGCCTAGTTTGGTACCTAAGACCACTATATAGGGTTTGTTGCATAAAGACTGGCCGATTTTTAAGCCAGTTTGGAACCATAGACCACTATATAGGGTTTGTTGCCTAAAGACAGGGTGATTTTTAAAGCCACTTTGGTACAGTAGACCACTATATAGGGTTTGTTGCGTAAAGACTGGCTGATTTTTAAGCCTAGTTTGGTACCTGATACCACTATATTGGATTTGTTGCCTAAAGACTGGCTGATCTTTAAGTGCAGTTTGGTACCATAGACCACTATATAGGGTTTGTTGCATAAAGACTGAGTGATCTATAAGTCCATTTTAGTTCCTGAGACCACTATATAGGGTTTGTTGCATAAAGACTGACTGACCTTTGTGCATAGTTTGTTACCAAACACCACTATACAGGGTTTGTTGCCTAAAGACTGACTGATCTATAAGTCCATTTTAGTTTCTGAGACCACTATAATAGATTTGTTGCATAAAGACTGACCGATTTTTAAGCCCACTTTGGTACCTGAGACCACTATATAGGGTTTGTTGCGTAAAGACTGGCCGATTTTTACGCCTAGTTTGGTACCTGAGACCACTATATGGGTTTGTTGCCTAAAGACTGGCTGATCTTTAAGTGCAGTTTGGTACCATAAACCACTATATAGGGTTTGTTGCATAAAGACTGGCTGATTTTTAAACCCAGTTTTGTACCATAGACCACTATATAGGGTTTGTTGCGTAAAGACTGGCCGACTTTTAAGCCTTGTTTGGTACCTAAGACCACTATATAGGGTTTGTTGCGTAAAGACTGGCCGATTTTTAAGCCAGTTTGGTACCAAAGACAACTATGTAGGGTTTGTTGCCTAAAGACAGGGTGAATTTTAAAGCCACTTTGGTACCGTAGACCACTATATAGGGTTTGTTGCGTAAAGACAGGCTGATTTTTAAGCCTAGTTTGGTACCTGATACCACTATATTGGATTTGTTGCCTAAAGACTGGCTGATCTGTAAGTGCAGTTTGGTACCATAGACCACTATATAGGGTTTGTTGCATAAAGACTGAGTGATCTATAAGTCCATTTTAGTTCCTGAGACCACTATATAGGGTTTGTTGCGTAAAGACTGACTGACCTTTGTGCATAGTTTGTTACCATACACCACTATATAGGGTTTGTTACCTAAAGACTGACTGATCTATAAGTCCATTTTAGTTTCTGAGACCACTATATAGGATTTGTTGCATAAAGACTGGCTGAATTTTAAACCCACCTTGGTACCATAGACCACTATATAGGGTTTGTTGCGTAAAGACTGACCGATTTTTAAGCCCACTTTGGTACCTGAGACCACTATATAGGGTTTGTTGCTTAAAGACTGGCTGATCTTTAACTGCAGTTTGGTACCTGATACCACTCTATAGGGTTTGTTGCGTAAAGACTGGCTGATTTTTAAACCCAGTTTGGTACCATAGACCACTATATAGGGTTTGTTGCGTAAAGACTGACTGATTTTTAAACCCAGTTTGGTACCATAGACCACTATATATGGTTTGTTGCGTAAAGACTGACTGACCTTTGTGCATAGTTTGTTACCAAACACCACTATATAGGGTCTGTTGCCTAAAGACTGACTGATCTATAAGTCCATTTTAGTTTCTGAGACCACTATAATAGATTTGTTGCATAAAGACTGGCTGAATTTTAAACCCACTTTGGTACCATAGACCACTATATAGGGTTTGTT
Source organism: Harmothoe impar (assembly GCA_947462335.1). Taxonomy (NCBI): domain Eukaryota; kingdom Metazoa; phylum Annelida; class Polychaeta; order Phyllodocida; family Polynoidae; genus Harmothoe; species Harmothoe impar. Next base: position 25,951,249 of record OX381717.1, read on the forward strand.
GCGTAAAGACTGACCGATTTTTAAGCCCACTTTGGTACCTGAGACCACTATATAGGGTTAGTTGGGTAAAGACTGGCCGATTTTTACGCCTAGTTTGGTACCTGAGACCACTACATGGGTTTGTTGCCTAAAGACTGGCTGATCTTTAAGTGCAGTTTGGTACCATAAACCACTATATAGGGTTTGTTGCGTAAAGACTGGCTGATTTTTAAACCCAGTTTGGTACCATAGACCACTATATAGGGTTTGTTGCGTAAAGACTGGCCGACTTTTAAGCCTTGTTTGTACCTAAGACCACTATATAGGGTTTGTTGCGTAAAGACTGGCCGATTTTTAAGCCAGTTTGGTACCATAGACAACTATGTAGGGTTTGTTGCCTAAAGACAGGGTGAATTTTAAAGCCACTTTGGTACCGTAGACCACTATATAGGGTTTGTTGCGTAAAGACAGGCTGATTTTTAAGCCTAGTTTGGTACCTGATACCACTATATTGGATTTGTTGCCTAAAGACTGGCTGTTCTTTAAGTGCAGTTTGGTACCATAGACCACTATATAGGGTTTGTTGCATAAAGACTGAGTGATCTATAAGTCCATTTTAGTTCCTGAGACCACTATATAGGGTTTGTTGCATAAAGACTGACTGACCTTTGTGCATAGTTTGTTACCATACACCACTATATAGGGTTTGTTACCTAAAGACTGACTGATCTATAAGTCCATTTTAGTTTCTGAGACCACTATATAGGATTTGTTGCATAAAGACTGGCTGAATTTTAAACCCACCTTGGTACCATAGACCACTATATAGGGTTTGTTGCGTAAAGACTGACCGATTTTTAAGCCCACTTTGGTACCTGAGACCACTATATAGGGTTTGTTGCGTAAAGACTGGCTGATCTTTAACTGCAGTTTGGTACCTGATACCACTCTATAGGGTTTGTTGCGTAAAGACTGGCTGATTTTTAAACCCAGTTTGGTACCATAGACCACTATATAGGGTTTTGTTGCGTAAAGACTGACTGATTTTTAAACCCAGTTTGGTACCATAGACCGCTATATAGGGTTTGTTGCGTAAAGACAGATTGTTTGTAGCCTAAAGACATTTGTGGTCTAAAGACATTTGTAGCCTAAAGACATTTGTGGTTTAAAGACATTTGTAGCCTAAAGACATTTGTGCTTTAAAGACTGGTTTGTAGTGTAAAGACCCGTGGAGTGTCTTTATGCAACAAATTGGTATCACTTTGTAGTCTAAAGACTGGTTTGTAGTGTAAAGACCCCACAGCCCGTCTGCTTCGTCAGAGAATCCGACGCAGATTCCGACCCCTTGTTGGACCGAGTTTTAAATCACATAAACGAGAACGCCAAAGTCATCGGGGAAGCTGTGCTAGAACTTTACCGACCGACCTTAGCGAAGTTAGATGCGGCGATAGGTGAAGCTCTCCTGCTGGAGGAGGCGACGTTCACCCCTTCTCCAGGCGGCTTCGCTGTGGCTCAGACCAGACACCCGTTAGTTCAACTGAAGAAGCGTCTTCTGAGATACATCCGTCAAGCTCCAGTCGTGGGCTTCAACTCGGGGCGTTACGACTTGAACCTGATCAAAATACGCCTTCACTCGTTCTTTGCCTCCGGAGACCGAAGAAACCAAGAATTCAGCGTCATAAAGAGAAGCAATCAATACTTGGCGGTTTACACACAGCACACGGTTTTCTTGGACGTAGTCAACTATTTGGCACCCGGTTACAACTACGCGACCTATTTGCGAGCTTTCACCAGGAACGAAGAGAAAGGTCACTTTCCTTACGAATGGATGACGTCTACCAGGAAACTGGCAAACAGAACGCTGCCGCCGAGATCGGCTTTTGACAGCGAGCTGACGGGCGTCAAAATGTCCGAATCCGACTACGCCGCATGTCAGAAAGTTTGGTCCGACGAGAAGATGCAGACTATGGAAGATTACTTGATCCACTACAACAACAAAGACGTCAAACCTTTCATAGAAGCTCTGAAAAATCACGCTAAATTTTTCCAAGATCGCGGCATTGACATGTTGAAAGACGGAGTTTCTCTCGCCGGTTTGACTTTACGGTTCCTCTTCCAAAACCTAGAAGACGCGTTCACAACGTTCCCCCAGTTCGACGCCGTCCTCCACGCTCTGATCAAAGAAAATCTAGTCGGCGGTCCTTCCATCATCTTCCATAGATTTCACGAGAAGGGCACCACGCGCATAAGGGAGCACAAGTACGGCGAAGAAGCGAGACCGTGCCAACACATCCTAGGACTAGACGCTAACTCTCTGTACTTGCGCTGCATGAGCGAAGCGCACTGCACGGGCTATTACGCGGTGAGACGGCCTGAGACCGAGTTCAAGCCCGAAATTAGGCAAAGAAACTCTCACAGCGCTTTGGAGTGGTTACGCTTCGTAGTGCACGACCGCGACGTGAAACTGCGCCACGCTTTGAACGGCGGCGAGATGGTTGTAGGCTGTCGGAGAATTCGCGTGGACGGGTTTCACGCGGCCTCTAATACGGTTTTCCAGTTTCACGGGTGTTGGTTCCACGCTCACGAGTGCATACCGTCGCACCGATATCAGTGCGCTTCACTGAGAGAGGAGAGACGCGACAGAACGACTAGAGTAAGCGCTTACTTGAAAGCGCTAGGTCACAAGCTGGTCGTCGTGTGGGAGTGCGAATGGCGAGAGATGAAGCGTCGAGATGAGCGGGTCAAGGTCTCCCAACACCGCTGGAAGGTTGACGCTTTGAAAGTGTCTCGAAACGCGATGAGCGAGAGCGACATCCTTTCCGCTGTGAAAGAGGAGAAAATGTTCGGTTTAGTTCAAGTGGACATCACTACGCCGCCTCACCTACGAGACTACTTCGAAGAAATGACCCCCGTTTTCAAGAACGCGACCGTTTCAAAATCGGACATAGGACCTCACATGTCAGACTTTGCGCAGGAAGAAAAGCTGTTGAACACGCCTCAGAGATGTCTGATAGGGAGTTACCACGGAAAAAATATTCTCTTGGGAACGCCGCTTCTCAAGTGGTATTTAGAGCACGGTTTGATAGTCACCAAAGTGCAGCTGGTGGTAGAATACCTACCTAAACGCTCCTTTGCCGGTTTCGCGGACAAAGTAACGGCGGCGCGAAGACGTGGCGACGTGAACGAGAACGAGAAAATTCTGTCAGACTGTTACAAGTTAATGGGAAACGCTACGTACGGTAAAACAATCTGCAACAAAGAAAAACACACGGCGGTGAGATACACTGACAGTCGGAAGTTCGAACTATTGGCCAATTCGTGGCGCTTCAAAAAGGCGTCCGAGTTGAGTTCCGATCTGTTTGAAGTCGAACTACAACCGAAAACAGTCAAGAACAACCTCCCTATTCAAATAGGGTTCATGGTATACCAGTACGCGAAGTTGAAAATGTTAGAGTTCACATACGACTTCTTGGATAGATTCGTCGATCGGCGCGATTATGCCCTTTGTCAAATGGACACCGACAGTCTTTACATGGCTCTCAGCGGTGACACGTTGGATGACCTAGTCAAACCTCGCCTGAGAGAGATGTACTTCAGAGAGAAACGAAAGTGGCTTCCGACAGCGGTGTGCGACGATCACTTAGAGCTTTTCGTGAAGACAAAGACGGAAAGAGTGCGAGAATGGTGTCCGCCGCCCGGCGGATGTTGTGAGAGACGGTACCTTAACGATCTGAGAACTTCGGGGCTCATGAAAGCAGAGTGGGAAGGTGACGGGATCCTAAGTCTCAACCCTAAGACTTACATTTGCTACGATCGAGTCAGCGACACCGGTGAAAGAAAATCCAAAAAATGGAGTGCAAAAGGCGTACAGAAGAAACAAAACCCTCAGGAACCAGACGCCTTCTTGGATGTTCTTCGCCAACGAAAAACTCTCATTGCTGTAAATAGAAATTTCAAAGTGGTGCGAAACAAAATGGTCACCTACACCATAGAGAAAGACGGCGTGCGCTACTTGTATTATAAGCGTCGCGTGCATTCTGACGGTGTGACAACGAGTCCTTTAGAGTTATGAAAAAAATAATAATAAGCGTGTGCATCTTTTCAAAAATAGAGTGTTTATCAAGATTGAAAAAAAAGAAATAAAAAAATAAAATAAAATATTGTTGTGTTTTTATTTTCATACGTCTTCTTTTACTAGTAAGTCGCGCAGTCTCTTAAAGCGTCACTCATGTGACGACGTCGCTTCCAGTCACGTGATCCTAAAGACCCTCACTTCCTAAACAAAAAAACTTCTTCTTTTTCTTCCGGTCACGTGATCAATCAGGTCACTTCCGGTCACTCACTTCCGGTTGGCCATTAGGTCATGTGACGTCACTTCCGGTCACGTGACTCATCAGGTCACTTCCGGTCACGTGATCCTAAATTAGGTCATATGACGTCACTTCCGGTCCCCTAAGTAGGTCATATGACGTCACTTCCGGTCCATAAGTAGGTCATATGACGTCACTTCCGGTCACGTGACCAAATGGCGGCCTCTGATTGGCTAACTAGGTCACGTGACGTCACCACTAATCCCCTAAGTAGGTCACTTCCGGTCACGTGACCAAATGGAGGCCTCTGATTGGCTGCATGTCGATTGAGTAATAAACAGTACTTAACTATAGTCCCGTTCCGATACATACTATACTACTGTTTCTAAACATAACTATTATTTGCAAACATAAACCTAGGGTAGGGTCTACAGTACTTCCCTGTTTAAGGTATATAATTATTGTGGGATGTAAGTGAGTCAAATTCTTGAGAATAGTCCCGATCTGAGAACAAAATCGGTTAGTGGATCCTCACCTATTCTCTGTATCGTTGCAATATAGCTCCGGGGATTAAAAGAGCGCCCGTCTTGTATTAGGACGGGGAGGAGCGGGGAAATTGTTTTTAAGCACTAAATTGGGATCATGAAAAGCGCCTGTCTTGTATTATAAGCACCCGGGCTAAATATTCAAAATGTAGGGAGATTGTCTGTGACATAACGTTATATAATGTTTTAAGACGTTATTTTGAAGTAAAATAACGTATTTTTGTTCTCTGGGAATACTATTTCTAAGGTTTAGAAATTCAATTAATAATACTTATATATGCAATAAGAATAACACACAGATTTTTCCTTTTAATAGGTTTATTGACCATAAATTCATGTAGAAGTATAACACGTTCTTCCATCACGGTCAGGGAGAAATCTATATACAATGTTTTACAATAATACTTCGAAAAGAAATATTCAGTTCCTTGTGTTTTTATTTTCCTCACGATCATTATTCAATAAGACCACCACCGAGCCACGTTTGATTTGATCTATGTTTACAATATGAATCTCTGTATATCAAACTATATAATATTTTCCCACGCATACTAATTAACATGTAGTATCTATAAATATAAAATATATATCTAATTTTATTTATTAATATCTTCACCTACAGATATAGACGAGTGTCATAATGGCGTCCTGGCCGACTGTACCTCGGCCTGCCCCACTAGTTGTACCAAGAGGAAGGCGTGTGGTCCCAACACCCAATGCACTAATCTAATCGGGGGCTGGGAGTGCGAGTGTGAACAGGGCTACAAGGCAGTAAACGACGACAACGCTAGAGACCCCTACTATATGGGTTGTGAAGGTATGACTCCAGTAGTGATCCGAGATGAATATAGATTCATTTAGACTTTCTTATCTATATCAAAGTGGTATAATCACCCAGCGTATCCCACTCACAATTCTAGTACTATTCTACTAGTACTATGTGGTTACGTGCGAGTGGGGAGAATGGCCCTTTAAAACAAGCATTGCAAAAGGAGGATAGTAACACTCTGCCACTTCTCAATCAGAACTGAACCAGGTTAAGGAACAGTTTTGAACATGTCAAATCTTAACATTTGGTCCCAACTTTTGGGTTCCACTGCGGAGAACTATTTTGAAATTGTGGCTAAATCATTCCAAAAATTTTCTTATAAAATAGGTCTCTTCTCCAAAATTGGCATTTCACAGTAGATTCTAAATTTCCCTATGAAAAATAAGTACTAATGGTTGAGGGTTTTTCCCTACGCTGAACTCTAGGCCTACGTCCAAGCGTCTAGGTGGAATTATAAAATAACATTTTACAAATTTTAAAAAGCCCTGTATTTTATGTAAACAATACCGGACATCTGCATGCACAAGAAAAATGCATAAAGATGTAACCTTTATCTTCTCATCATCCATACTTTGGCCACTGTAGGTCGGCCATGGTTCACAAAAAGTCATATGAGTTCTAATAAAAAAGTGAACCCTTTTTCATTTACCTCCACCCCCGCAGCAGTCTACATGTTTTAAGCCCCCCCCCCCGTCCTGCTTAAACTATGCTCAACTTAAATCCACCTGCCAACGAATCGCTCCTCCACACAAAATCTTTAATTTAACCATTAATTAAATGATTAGTAACGAATTAATCTATTCATTATTATCAACCAATCGATTTATTAATTATTTATACCGATCAATTAATTATTATTAATTAATCAATCATTATTAACTATTCATTCTGCAGATATCAATGAGTGTGAGGATGCTGATGTCTGCGGCCCCCACGCCCAGTGCATCAACAAACCCGGCTACTACATCTGCATCTGTCTCCGCCCAGAGCTCTACGACGAGGCAAATAACATATGTAGAAGTAAGTATAGTCTACTGTTAAAGTGGGTATATCCGATTTTTCTTCAAATTCTAGATCTTCCTTAAATGTATTCCAAACCCTGTAAAGGTATGGTATTCAGAGAATAGAGGTCAATAATGGGTGTTAATAGGTCACAAGGGGATCCAATGTCCCTAACCATGGGCTTTTCTAGTGTGATTTCAATGGGGGGAATAAAAGAGTGCACACTTTTATTCCAAAATGACCATATTTTGGGCAATAAAATCTAATTAGAGCAAAATCAGAGGGAATTAGGGGGGATGGAACAGATAGTAAGTCAAATATATTATTTGTGAACATTCTGACTCATTTTAGGGAAATCAATTTCTTTTGTCCCACACATCGGATGTACTAACTTTAATTACTTTGATTAAATTCTAATTTACACTTTACTTTAATTTTACTTAGTATGATGCAGAATATGTTTCAATTGTGTCGATTTTACTTTTTTTCTAGGAATATCATATAAATCTGTTTCCTTTTAATTGGGGGGCCAGGCTAACAATGTGAAGGGGGGTTGGTGTGGAGACCAATACTTTGTATGAGTGTTGTAATATGGTATTTTGAGGGTGCTGATTCCGAGTCTGCCATGTGTAAAGTGATATCTGTGTCGCAACAAGGTCAAATACAAACCTTTAGGAGTATGGTACTTAATAACCATGTAGCATTAATCTTAAATACTCCCCCCTTGTATGATGATTACATGGGATCAGCATATATAGCGTTGTTTAAGTGTGACCTGGATGGCGGGAAGCACAAGCCTGGATGTATGGGGGGGTGGGGGGGGGCTGGGGGATTAGGAATTAATGTACATTTGGATATAAGAATTAGGGGAGGGTCTAATGAGAGACTGTAAGTATTGAATAAGACTATATTATAATTTCACTAGATAAAACAACTAATTCTATTATGACCATATAAATAAATATATGCAACCATGGGTCAGAATGTACCATGCTGCATCAAAACCAACAGGGACTGACCCAGACTGACCCAGTGCATCATAACCACTGTAATGAGATGGGTCAGAATGTGCCATACCGAGTTAGGGCTGACTGGGGGTGACTCATACTGACCCGATGCATCATGACCACTTTTGTCAGATGGGTCAGAATGGGTTATCCTGGGTCAGGGTGACAGGGGATGACCCAGGCCAACCCACTGCGTTATGACCCAACGCATGGATGACCCAAGCAGACAATTCATGACCCCAGTTTGCTGGATATAACCAGTTTGTTTTCATCCTTAATAAACAGATATTTTCAGGGATTCTTATGTGCATTATGACACATACATTACGTGCAAAGTACGAGAATAAATTTATAAGGAAAATATAAGTGAGCATTGCTTTACCTCTTGGTAGTATACCATTGTGAAACACTTTTTATAACCATTCAGTATACAATTTATAAAACAAATTGTTGGTCTTACTAGTGACATACAACTAGCACCGACCTATAGAAACACTTATTATACAATTTATTGTATACCCCCTTGTGAAACACCCCACTGATATGATATATATGTATTTTTATCATTTTAGCACCAACTTGCCCAGCATTGCCCCATGTTTATCCTTATGCGACACCACGAACAACACCTCCCGCTACCCCCGTGTATGGCGATAAGGTTAGGTACGAGTGCCATGACGGATACCAGGTGAGGATGCTTTCTACACTGATAAGCTTTATGCCCCAGAAATTAGTACATTACTAAGTCAGAACCAGGTTGTTCAGGTTAGTCAATACTGACTATTCCAATTTAGTCTAGGAGCGATGGGAATAATCAGGGTTAGTTTTTTTGACTAAGGCATTAGTTATATTTTGTTTGGAATTGCCAGGCAATTAGTCATTTATGCATATCAGTTCGGCGTTTTGACTAATGCATTAGTGAAAATGACTTATACACCAAAGATTAATATGGATTAGACACTATACTGACTAACGTTTTACACCTACACAATATGAGTGTATTTAGGTATTATGTGTGTTAGGGATGCGTTCATGAATATCATCAAGTTGAGATTCAGCATCCTAAGACTAGTAAGAGTAAGACTCTTGTGTGACCACATTCATGTCACACATCCCAATGGACACAGAACATTGAATCAATGTTGAGGAATGGTTGACAACATTGTTTCAATGTTAATTCAATGTTGATTCAGCGTTGAACTGCATTTTGTGCCCACTGGGATACAGTTTTGTCGTCATATTCAAACCTTTTGGCCACTCAAAAAACTCCATCACTAGGTGCTTAAAATGTGACAAGGCTGGTTTTTTACTTCATTTTTCCGGTAGGGAAATTATAGGGGAACACAATTTAGGTTTCAGTAGTTAATAGTCTATTGATCTGTGAAAATTGTGAAAATGCATGATCTAGCTCCATGTGTCGCCGATAGTATAAAATTTTATTCTATACCAAATACTAGTATGCCTGTATTTTCCGAAAATCTGTCAACATTTTCTTAAAGCATTATAGAAATATGAATGAAGCTTTTTCATTAAACCTGATTTCTATAATGCGCGAGGTGATGAGGAACTAGTGGCACTTGATACCATCCCAGTGAGATACCGGTACTCACATTGATGCATCATGCCGACCCTGCGGGAGTGTATCAAATCCTTAGGGTCGGCATGATGCATAAATGCAGCTCTGGAGAGTTACTCGCCAAGGCTGTGTCCATGCGCTCAACATTTTGCACTGCCACCTTTAATATCTATACCAACACATGACATAACAATATATGTCATAACACTCACTATATACGGTAGTGTCATCTCATAATCATGAAAGTATCCTACCCATACCCATTTATTGCATTTATTGTTTTACCATGTACCGTAAATTCTCGCGTAGAAGCCGCGGCTTGTACGCGAGTCAGACTCAGCTTTATTTTGATACCAAACATGCCTATATAGGGTGCGGCTTATACGAGAGTTTTTATTAGTATACTACAGTACCAAAATCGGAATATTCAGACCCCCTCTGCGGCTTATATAATTTGTCAAAGTTATGGGTGCGGCTTGTACGCGAGTTAGGCTTATACGCGAGAATTTACGGTAATGGTAAATGATTTATTAGTCATCTCGGACTAATTATGATAAACTAAATAAGAATTCTACGCATGACCTTTGCGTATACCAGTGACACTGATCGATGGAACAGTTATCACGAATTAGCATGGTATACTTGGCTCAGGACAGAAAGAATTGTGTATATGAGACTCAAAACCTTTAATGAACAATGGCCAATAACATTTTTTAACCTTAGTACCAATGTCTTAATCTCATTACATATATTTGACCCGTTTTAACGAAATGGGTCGGAAGTCGCATATTAAAAGATATTGCAATATTCGTGTACAGCTCATCAAGTGCTTTCATTTGGTATGTGACGTGTAGTATATTGGCCAGTTTTGACCCTTTGGCAATATTTTTGATATATTTTTGTTGAATTAAATGGAAATGAACTAAAATGAGATAATTAGCATTTAAATTAGATATTAGCTATAGTATACATTACAATTATAAATCCTTTGGCCATCATTTTGGGAATAATGGGAGTTGAAATCTAGTTTGTACCTTATTATTCCAAAAGATGTTAGAAAAATGTCATAAACTAATTTTTAATTTTTTTCCCCCACCCTATACTACTTAAAGAGGCCATATCTAGGCTCTTTAAAGTGCAACTCCCGACCCATTTCGTTAAAACGGGTCACATAATATTATGTGTATATTATTGTATATAGTTTCATCTTGTAACATCCTCGGAGGAGCGTGTAACTTTCATGAGATGTGTCAATTTTTTGTGTTTATTTTTTTAATCTTTATGTTCTACCAGGTGTACGGTTATGAGTCGGTGCCCGCATCCATGTACACTCATTATGGCTACGTGTCACACACCTCATTTGAGGTTGAATGTGGCTACACTGGCCATTGGAAGCCCTACCCACTCCCCATCTGTGTCCGTGAGTCTAGTCTCTGTCTCCTTTGATGATAAATGATTTGATTAGACAACAAATAAAGGTGTGTTTCAGGTTACATAGGCTGAAAATCTAGGTAGGGTAGGTCGGATTTTTAAAAACATTTCGGTAATATTTAGAATCCATTAGAGGCAGGCCTTTCACATAACGGCATGGGCATTTCATACATGTCATATAATAAGTGAAATGCATTAATGTAAAGCAGGGTTTTGAAACAGAAAACACTTTGGGAATTTTGCATCATTTTAAAACAGTTATTTTGTCAGTTTGTAAAATAATGCTTTCACACTGTATTGGTGAAATAGTGGAGCTAAATTTTGACTTATGAAACAAATTATGATCAACATGCCATGTTTGACACCTTCGTTTTGCATACATAAGGAACATACATAGAAATGTCAATAGATAAATCAATTGAATGCTTATCCCCTTACTTTTACTAACAGCAATCAAGTGCAAACAGCCGCACTACATTCGCAATGCGCACTGGGTGGGAAGTGACTGGCACTACAATAGTAAGGTCACCTACACCTGTTACCATGGTTACCGACCCAAGGACCACTATGCATACACCCATGGTACTTCGTTCGACATGACCTGCAAGGATGGCCATTGGTCTGACGTCACTACTTGTGAAGGTATGTATATAATATATACCTGAAATAATGTATTGTAGTAAAAAAAAAAGTGATTTAGGCTAGTTATTATGAAAACTTGGTGAGTGTTTGTTTTTTAGCCTGGATAAGACATGGCTGTGCTTTAAAAATGGGCGGGGGGTCCACCAAACAGCAAAGTACCGAGCAGCATCCTACCGCGGCTTGTGGCAGATCAAAATATCATTTCGGAAATTTTCTTTAAAAAAGGGGGTCGTACCCCCTAGATCTGCCCTTGGACCCTAATGCGTCCATGATTATACTTCCAAATGGTCGTCATAATGTATCATGAAATTGAATTGACTTTAATGACTTGGATGAGCGTAAATGATCAAATTTTCGATGATAATTAGATAAGGTTTTAAGTATGATATTGATAATAATTGGATAAAACCTTAAGTATCATGTTGATGATAATCAGATAATGTCTTAATAAATATAATATTGATATTTTACAGTAGTGATTAAATGAAGTTCAATATAAATGTTTTCTTTTAAAATAATGATCAAAAAAGGTCTCCTCTTTATTATTGATGTCTTGATAAATATAATATTGATGTTTTACAGTAGTGATTAAATAAAGTCTTAAGTTCAATACTAATGGTTTGTTTTTTTAAATAATAATCAAATAAGGTCTCCTCTTTATTATTGAAGTCTTAATAAATATAATATTGACGTTTTGCAGTAGTGATTGAATAAGGTCTTTAAGTTAAATATTGATTTTTTTTTAAACAATAAGCAAATAAGGTCTCCACTTTAATATTGATATTTATTCATTTATTTGCACAGATATCGATGAGTGCGTAGAGACGCCGGGTCTGTGCGGGTCAGGGAAGTACTGCATCAACACGGCGGGCAGCTACATGTGTTCATGTGTACCCTGGTACTACAAGGACGCCAGCAGCGACCACTGTGTCGACTACAAGTGTACGTACCTTTTTAAAAGTTTGTTCCTTACCTTAGGCCAACAAAAAAAGATTTGTTTCAGGTAATAACATGGGAGGAAAATGTAGGGTCGGTAGGTCGGATTAATAAAAAAAAATCTTTTTTTTTTTAAATTGAATGTACTAGCCAGCCTCTCTGCAAACCATAAAATAGATTTTTTTAAAGGGTGAAAATACTAAAATTTCTTCAAAATTGCATGAAAAAACGTAGGGTCGGCCCAATTCGCATAGGGTCGGTCGGGTGACCTGAAACAAACCGTGTTTTTTTGGCCTTAGTTCTTGACAACAGAACAATAGGAATGGCCTGCCTGTATAACACCTAAAGAAGAACCACTACTGGTGTGGCATATATAAGCCAGTTAAACCACAGCTAAAACCCTGTACTCGGTATATTGGCGACAGTCAAGGTAGATCACGAGTCTTACCAAGGATATATCTCTATGGTCTTACATACATGACTAGAATAATGATGTGGTGCATTGAGCAGCTTCTCCTACTTAGAGTGTATTATAAGTCAGATATGATATGCGTGAGTAGCTGGATAAGTGTTATAAACCTTGGACAAAGGTAATTACCGGTATCCTCAGCTGGCAGCTTGGAAGTTATCCTGTCTTTGACTATAATAACACGTATCAGCCCCTCACTCAGTGATTGGTTTGTACGTCTTATACGTATTAGATATAGTACAAGTGGATGATTACCATTGTCCAAAGCGTATGATACTTGTGCATCTACTCACGCGTATCCATATCTGACTAATACGTAGTGATTGTTTTGTAATTGCTTTTGGATTGTTTTGTACGTGTTATACAGCCAGGCAGTGTCTTTTGTTTATCCAGCCGATTGTAATGTAAAGACCGCCAGTTACTTTTGTTCTCACACCCAACTGTGGAATGATTAGAACAAAAACTACCAGACATGAAAACAGATTTTAAAAAATCCCTTACCATGACTATGCTCATCAACCGCTTCATTGTTCACGTATTATGAGACTGGCTTGTACTTGTAGACAGTCTGTTGTGCTTGAATATCTTTATTTGGCAAAACGGTCTCGTTTAATAGATTAAAATTATTTTAATATGAGGCAAAAAAAATTATCTGGATTGGTCCAGAATTCTGTCTTTTTTCATATTAAATAAACTGTACCCATTGTGTTGTAGATAATGAACATGGCAAGACAACATGTGAATGGATTGAGAAATTGGGTCTTTGTAAATACGGGAAGTGCGATGAAAGTTATGGCGATGGACATTGCGTGTAAGTATAATTATATCGATTCAGATTCATCTTTGGTGGAAGATCCCCTTTATGGCTTGATGGTGCACAATAACCAAAGAGTAACCCAAGTAAACTGTAACGTGAAACATAGAAATATGATTCATAGAATGCATGGATACTTACGCCTATAAACACTGTAAAGAGTTGCCATTTTTGTAGGTGTACAGTAGATTCTACTGTAGGTGTGTAGTTTATTGTAGGTAAACAGTAGAATCTACTGTAAATCCTCAGTCGATTCTACTGTAAATGCATTCTGCAGTAAATCTACAGTGTATATATAGGCAAGTCCTGGTGACTAATGACCACATAATGCCTCAAGGTTCATGCTTATTAACGAATACATCACAAGGAAACAGCATTGGTGCATCATGCCGACAATGTGTGCTGCATCAGCCCCGTGGGGTTAGTATGATGCCTGATATAGCTATGATACCCCTGCTGCCAGCACAGCTCAATATTGTGTAACAACGCGTCAGTGTTATGTAATGATGCCGTGATTTACAAAAGCAGAAGTTACTAACCATCCCCCCATGCACGCAGCATAATGGTCCCGATGTCATCTTCTTTTTTGATAGAGATAAATGTCATTGCTTTATTTACTTAAGTTTACAGCTTATTATAGAGATGACGTGGAATTAACTAACTCTACCCGGAACTGCGATCTTCAGTAATATTGATTTCCTACTACACCTCCTACTGGGTGAACTATGTGAGAAAAATACAATGTCATAATCCAAATTCACCAAGCGCAAATTTAGGGAGGACAGCGAACCCGAAGTATGCCCCCGCCCCACTTTGTGGCCCAGAGTTTTCTGGGTGTTTTTAATGTAATTTCTTATGGGTACCCCTTCTTTTTTTATCCTTTTTTTTTTCCTTTTTTCCCCTTTTTTCCCCCCTTTTTTAAATTATTTTCTTTACCAAATTCTCCGAACCCCGCCTGTTTACCTATATTTTCGATACATTGCAGCTGTGACCCAGGCTACGAGGGGTCGACGTGTGACCGGCGTGTGGACGGGGCTGCCTTCATCATGGCCATCATAGCCCTGGTTCTGGTCATCATCGTCATCATCATCTGCTGTATCTGCTGCTGTGTCAGACAGCGCTGGGGGGGACCCTTCCCCCACCACCACGTCCCCGGCCCAGTGGTGGAGCCCACCTACGGCGTCTACGGGGCCCGGTAAGGCTCTTTGTATAATAGGGTAGATTCACCATGAGTCGGACACATATCATGAGACGGACAGTGGGAATTTGTAGGTGTGTCTGTGTATGATAAGACTTCTATAGTGGTTCTTTGTTGGAAAGAATGACACTGAAACTTGACCATTATTCACAAAAACTGGATTGAATGAGTGCAAATTCAAGTTTCCGTCTCAAGGTGTGTATCCGACTCAATATGAATCTATGTTATGTGTACTAGTATACCTTTAACCATTTAAGGGCCGCAGAGTGCTTTAATGCAATATGTCCTCTGTCGTCATGATGAGTACAGCCCTGTCAATACAGTGAGTGACTTACAAGTGCTACATGCAAGTATCATGCCGGCCGTATGGAGTTGATACACTCCTAGAGGATAGACATGATGCATGAATGCAGCCCTGGTATCAGGGTATAGGCCTACTCACAGTCTCGGTAAGGCTGCATTCATGCACCATGGCGACAAAGGGCATCGCACAATTAAGCACTATGCGGTCCTTAAAGGAGTAAGACGATACTTCACGTGTTGTTTTTTTTTAAAGTGTTTTATTTCGGGAAAATAATACAATTACATCAAAAGAATATAAATGTATTAAACCTAGCATGTGCGCGTTGCATTCCTTCCGCTAGGACCCCTGTATTTACTATCATTTCATTAACGTATACAATTCAATGGTATGGCTTTCACTGCGTTATGACAAAAATATCAACCATATTATAATAATGGTGCGACTGATCTGGGCTATTTTACATTGAAAATCTGGAACAGTTGTTTGATGAGATGAGATGGGTGATGAGGGGGATTGGGTTTGAACATTTGTAAGGGGTCTACATGGATAAAACAATTCACAGGAGAACATGATTACGTATAATATTCTCTGTACCGATAACTACATGAAGCAGTTATCATATCCTTTCTTAATAGCTAATTTAAATTTGTTGAGGTCTTCTATAACAGTATATTCAGTTTTTAGTAATTTAGTTTTAGTTTATTCCTGTTCTTTTATAATCCTGTGTAAATATGGCTTATATGTCTACTTATTGCTAAGCTCTAGGCAGACTGACAGAGGAAAGACTGTTATATAGGCCTACGATCTCCCTCTGTCCCCGAGCTGGGTTTGAACCACCAAAGTACTGCATACAGGGTGAAGCTCTAACACTTGGCTACCAGTGGGCTACTATACTGGGTTGTTGCGCCTGGCAGATCCTCCTATGGGTCAGACCAAGCATTGGAGTTTCAGTAAATTTATGCTAACTGTGCACATCTGTCGGTTTTAGTGCAGTTCATCAATTAGCGCAGGTGATGTTATAGTGCAGGCTAGAAGAGGGCACTGCTATTCTGACCTTAGTCAGTACTGGTTAACAACTCAATCACTATAGCAGCTCTATAGTGATTAGTAAGTATTTTTTTCCATTTCTATGACTATTAGGATAAGTCTTTGAGTAAGGCATTAGTCATATTTAGTTTTGCCTCTTCTGTCATTTTTGAAAATCAGTATGTCATCCCTATCTGACTGGGATAGCGACTGCAGACTAAGGCCCACAGCATTTAGATTATCAGTGTGGTATAGGGTATCCCCACCATGAGTCGGACACATACCCTGAGACAGACAGTTAGATTTGAGGTTATTCGTGCACACTACAATTTCTCGTGGGTTTTTTTTTTGGGGGGGGGGGAAGAATAACACTTAAACTTTACCATTATTCACAAATAAGGAACTTAAAATGTTTGAATAATAACCACAAAATCAAGCGTCCGTCTCAAGGTATATAATGTGTTTGACCCCAAGTGGATCTACCCTAATGAGTCTGTCAGAAGCGCAGGAAAAGGGAAAGTTGAGACCGTTGAGGCCCATTATCCACTTGCCGATTTCCATGTACCATCTGCAGATAGTGTGGCTGTTGACCATGCCTCGGCCGATAGTATAATATACACATTAGCTACTAGTAAATGAGTATAAGTGCAGATGCGCAAAAAACAGACACATACAGTATACTGCACTACTGTGAGCTGGGATTTGTCAGAATAATATGGCATTAAACAGTGTCGTTTATATCCATTTATTCAAAAAGATGAATAATGAAGTTTTTTTATGTATTCTCAGGACTACAATATTATCTTGATATTAAATCAGGGTGTCTTTTCTTCTTTTTTTAATTCATTCTCTTTCACCTTTCAGTCCTCCTGGATTGCGGTACATCAGGAAAGGACTCTACTAGAGTGACGAAGGAAGAGTTTCGGCAGCATTTTGCTTATAAATCTACCAAAACCGGTGATTTTTAAGATAGAAAAAAGATTCTATCAACACAAATATTTGATGAGAAAAAAGAACTATCTCTATAGGAATTTATGTCACAATACTTTTCAAATATTTATTTTCTGGACCCGCACTTGTTATAATCATTCTGGGTGCACTCATTCAATGTTGTGTATTT
The DNA here is from genome assembly GCA_947462335.1 of Harmothoe impar. Lineage (NCBI taxonomy): Eukaryota > Metazoa > Annelida > Polychaeta > Phyllodocida > Polynoidae > Harmothoe > Harmothoe impar. The sequence continues at coordinate 25,968,437 of OX381717.1, forward strand.
TAGATAATTTTTCATATTTTTGATAGACTAAATGATATTCAAACTGCACCATCTGTATATATAATGCCCTCTCTCCAATGAGAGATCACCCTGTTTCTGAATTATTCACGGACTGACCTTTTACTCAGAAAAAGTCCCCACAAGCAGCGAACCATGATATCATTGTTTTTTTTTACTAAAAAGCATAACAGCCAATAATATAGTGCTGTCTATGAGTATTATTCTATATACATTGTGATATGCAATGTGACAATCAATCAGGAGGAAGACATATCATCTGTTATAGAAAAGTACTAACAACTCTTATAACAATAATTAACATATTAACATACTTTAGCTATAGTATAGTTGATTTGCACTATTTAAATTAGTAGAATCACATTTCCAGTTCTTTTACATGTCCCCGTCGGCTTTTAGGGATATTTCCTCTATCACGCACATCAAACTGTCAGTAAGGACGGATGACTCGTTAACCATATTGGTTATTTAGAGACTTGAAGCTCCACCACAGGCATGCTCCACCCTAGTTGGTCCTGTGGCTGTATGTGGCTGTGTGTGTGGTCCCCTACGGAGCATGTAGCAGCAGCACATACAGAGCAGCACCATGAAGATGAGCACACACACCAGCACACTATAGGTGTATAGCAGCTATACTAGGTGTATAGCTGCTATACTAGGTGCATAGCAGCTTCAAAATCTCTCAGTAATCTACAAGGTTAATACAATGGATGTCCTGATCTGCAGTTAAAAGTCATTTTAAAATGAATGGAGAGGTTGCCCAATGAATAAATAATAAAATATATGTTAGTGGGCAAATCGATTTATCAAACATCTGTTCATCTTATACTATAATACAGAATACTGAAGATTTTATTTACATGAAATTGTACTTGTATAAGAGAGTGTTATAGGGTAAAGTATCAATTCTAAATGATTGACATAAATAATGTCTGTGTACTGGTATAGGTATATGGCATTTTCATTTACAAATGGCCGTCCAAGTTAAAGAGAACAATCAATACCTTTGTGTTGTCAATGAAAAAGGTTTATGCAAATTGTGGAGATTGTAAGAGAACTGATAAGAGGTGATGATGTAGACTAGCACTCTTTGAATACACTTTATGAAGACCCTCTGTTGGTTGGACGTTGTATTCTACTAAATAAATACTTCTCCTGTGCTAACAAAAATGATATTTATCGACTTACTGTTATTTAATTCAGAAAAAAAACGGGATTTATAAACTATGCACATTAAATGTAAGGCATCCATGATAACACTAGTTAAAGGATAGTTGTTGTGATAACACCCAACACAAAGTAAAACAAAATAGGAGTTATTTCATATATAAATATGTCAGCCCCATTGATTAAATCAGAGAACGCTGTATCCTACCATTGGCTCGTCAGTGCTGCATTCAAACATCATGCGGACCCAACAGGGTTGAGACACTCCCAAGGGGTCGACATGATGCACCAATGCAGCCTCATCGAGTTACTCACTGAGGCTGCATTGGTGCATCATGACGACATCTTTTAGTGACATGCTGTCCTTAATGGGTTAACCTGTGTATGGTGGGCTGGTATTAGTGGTAAGATGCAGATGAGCCACTAGTGCCCCCTATTGGTTCTCGATCACATAAAAAGTCGCCTAAATAAGGTAGACGCATGGAAACGATGTAGAAATGTCATCTCTGAAGTGGAAAAGTATACACTACTGGTTTGGAACCAATAAATAGTTTCTTTAATAAATGAGATAGAGTAGACACATTTGAACCACTCTCCCGAGGGGAGGAACCAAAAGAGATTTTGGGGAACTCGTCCGAAGATCTATCAGCTCCATCCCAGCCCCCTTGTTAAAAAAATGACCACTCCCTAACTTGTGATGAAATGACTCCATTTGCAGAAATGTTCAGTGCCAACCGCTGCCTACGTATACTGCACACTTGTTACAAAAGGACAATCGTATAGATGGTAGTCCTTTTTGTGTGTTGTGTTACTCAAAACTGTTTTAAAAAGAACAGGGTCGAATCCAGGATTTTTAAAAAGATAAAAAGAATTCTTCATGATGCACCAACGCAGCCCCGGCGAGTGACTCGCCGGAGCTGCATTAGTAGATCATGCCGACCTTTGGGAGGGGGGGGGGGGTTGCCTGGATCCTGTAGGGTCGGCATGATGATTGAATGCAGCACTGGCGAGTTATTCGCCAGGGCTGCATTTATGCATCACGACGATCGAGGGCATGGTGCATTAAGGTATCATGCCGTCCATAAGGAGTTAACTGTGCAATCACCAAATAAATGTGCATAAATGATGTAGAATGACGGAGATTTCCATATGATAAAACCACACATAGTTGTGAGGAGGCGGTCTATATGATACCACTTTCTGTACAGATCTGGAGAGGAGGGTGGTAGCCCACGACACCGCCTCCTGTACGGAGGTCTACAGGAGAGGAGGGAGTCAACCACAGAGTACCCACCTGGGTGTGACCTTCTCCACACCTACAGGTGTAGAGTGACAGGGGGTCCCTTGGAATAAAAAAAAATTTAGATTTTTATTAAGGTACATTAGATGTAGTATGTAATGACTTTAGGAAATATGCCACTACTCCCAGAAATCGCACCTAAATGCAAACCCAGCTAACAACAAATGTTATTTTACGTCAAAATAACGTTTTAAAACTTTATGCCATAGTAAGGAGACTTAGAAAAACGTTATATAACGTTATGAAATGATGCATAACGTTTTTTGTTTACTGGGAAGTTCACCTCAGTAGAACCTACCACCAGGGTGAGAGTAGAGGTTTATTTTTTATATGGAATATTATTCACATTACTCCCAGTTTGGAGACTGGTTTGGGAGCATATATTCAGAATTGATATAAGGTCCGTCGGTGAACCCTACCAATGTAAGAATAGGGAATCAATTCACCCCAAGTAAAATAACCATCACCGCATGAACGTTGGCCTTTAAGCAATCTTTTACTGCTTAGAGTCACTCTTATCTTAAAGCTGCTTTTAGTTCAGTCGATGCCATGTAAGTGTGATTGTCATCATGGCATTTAAGCGACTTTAAATGTCATTTACTGTAGTTAGAGATGTTAAAGGTTTGAGTTCAATCACTCTAATATTTTCCTAAATGTCATCATTCATGCAGTGCATTTATCTGAGAACAGTTCAAATGCCGTATTCGAAGTGATTAGCACACATCCCTTAATAAGCGCACCCGTTTTTGACAAATTTATTAGCATATAAATTCATCATAGATTATAAGGCACGGTAATGTGGGCATTGAGATCGGATGATACCTCTTCCACTCACTATATATGCATTACCACCCTTGTTAAAGTATAGTACGCTGAGAAGCGAGGAAATTCTTTTGCACCCCTCACCCCTTCAAGAGGCGTCAACATTTTTAGTCCTGCTCCCACCCAAAAAAAGAAAGAAAAGGTGTCCCGGGCACTCTGTATAAGAGGCACCCACACAGCACACACCGGTGAGTCTGGGTGCAGCTCGGGGAGGTACACAGAGAGGTATAAGAGGCTACCTCACTGTGAGACGGCACGTCACACCTACGTCAGGCAGCACCGTCACAAGCCCTCAGGTACCTCCCCACAGCAACCAATATACCAGGGGCAGCTTGAGGACCGAGAAGACTTCTTACAGCCTTTGGGCCTTCTTGCCCAGGGTGAGTAGTTTTAGATTTGCAAATGTAATTTCTATTTTGCTATTTATTGTATTATGAAGTAGGAAAGGAATTAATATTTTAAATATATATATATATATATATATATATATATATATATATATATATATATATATATATATATATATATATATATATATATATATATATATAAGAGTTTGGATGCAATCGACATGAGCGCCATTTTAAAAATCGGGACAAAAATTTGACAAAAATATAAATTAGAGATAGAGAAATAAGATCTTCAAACTATTTTTCCAAGATTTATTATTTTTCATCCCATTATGACCTTCTTAGTATACATTCTGTTTCCAAAGGGCAATAATTGACCTCAGAGTGTCCTTATAAAAAGCACTACATGCTTAAATTCTGGGATGAAGATATGTCGTTTTGCATCCAAACTCCTCATATATATATATATATATATAGGAGAACGCTTACGGTAAACACGCACAATAGCCGCACCTAGACTCGGAATGCCGGACAGGGGGTCTGTTTATAGCGACTTTAGTACATGTACTGTATATACATGATCATATAAGCCGCACTAGAGATCTGACTAGCGTACTAGCCGCGACCTATAAGCGAGGGTTTACGATAATTATAAAGGCAGCTGTCCCCATCCTTTACACACTTAGCTCATTTACCGCAGCTGTAAATCAAACATGATTATAATGTTTGACATCTGAAAGTTAAATCTGGGTAATGGTCCATAAAGAATCCACCGAAATAAGAGATACTAAAGCATGAAGAAGGCGGTAGACATTTCCTTTCTGACATGGGACCCTTATAAACTACCAGTACGGACCCAATACAGTATGTTCTAGAAAAACTATGACTATGCACTAGAAAAGTAATAAACTGAGCTTGAACCTGATATTTAGTTGAATTCTAAGCTGAGTTCTAAGGAATGAGATCAAATAAGTTGGCAACACATGAAAATGACCATAGACCACATTCTGGATCAATTTGAACGAGATTGATTGGACCATGTCACTTTAACAGCTTACAAGTATTTCAGAATAGTATTAAAGTATTAAAGTTGCGTTGGTGAGGTAAATAAGGTACTATTCCATCAATTTTAAATTAAAATGAGGAAACGGGACATGAAAAGGTTTAAATAAGTCAATGTCTTCAAAATGACTGGGTACACTTCTTTGGTGGAAGGTTTTTCACCCTCAACCAGCCAAATGTCGAACTCTCTACCATGGTACGCTACCCTATGCATTAAGTCCAAAGTCAAGTGAAAGGAGATTTTTTTCAAATTTAAAGTAAGGGTCCAACCCATGCACAGCTCGTTCACCAGTTTGCCTGGACCAGTCTTTACATGTGTATTAACACAGTGTTCTTCTCTTTCAATTGTAACACATAGATCGGTCATTTCTTTCCTCTCTTCCAGAAACATGACTTCCTTGACGGCCTTGCTCCCCGTCCTCCTGGCGGCCATCTCCCTGCCCGGTCTGCACGCTCAGACCCCACGGTACTACCCCAACGAAGACAGGCATCCGTCATGTGCCAGTAAGTTTAGCTATTTCATCAAACATTTATTTTCTCCCGATTCCAATTAATATGATCACAGAAGAAGAAAAAGCGTCAAAAGGGAGCTGACCTAAGGAAGTCACACCGCTCAGCTTTAATGGATATATAGGTCAAATCCCACAACGCGAGAGAGGGGGAAAATGTGTGGTTTGTTAAGAAACCAGTGTTCCTTAGCTGATATTGCAAGGGCATATCAGCTAAGAGGGGATAATATCAGCTAAGAGGGAGCCGATATTGGCAAGAGAAAGTTGTGTATTGCATAGTTGCTAACATCAAAACATTTTGATATTTTCTCCTGATTCTGGTGGAAAACGTTGCTTATTACAGAATGTGAGAGGTATGGTGTGTAAAGGGGTGCCACTCCAAATATTTTCAGGCTTATGTAGAGGAAATAATCAAGACAAATCATGCAGTGAAGTAACTCCCCCCAACTAGAACCATTAAACAGTCCAATACGTAACACATAGGAAGAACCTTTGAAATTGGTCACAACCAGGCTGTATTCTGTGTAAGGGTGTAGACAATGTCGGCAAAATGATAAAAATGTTCGATTTTCCAACTTGTAAAGCTGGACATCATTAGTGAATATGGGCAATTTCTATCTCATCTGAAGACGAAATGTTATTCTTCTGTTCACATTGCACAGTGAATTATCAAAATTCCAAATAACAGAAAAAAAAGCCAAAGGCATATATCCATATAAATATATCATTTTTCTTAATTAAACAGGCTACATTTCTTTATTGGACTAATGGTGTCGGCTATGTGTTCTATTTAAGATATAAGAGTATCACGATGTACAGACTTCAGTTCATGTTATCTTCTGCATCCATAGCTATTTTGAATGCTATATGTAAGGTGGTATTCATGATGTTTATTGCTACATGAATACATGTAATATGTCCCTGCAAACCTTACATGGGAAACGTGGATCTTTAGAACAATAACGCTGGGCGTTACTATATCATGTGCCCTCAGGTGTTATGACAGGTACCGTGTACGAGCAGGGAGGGGTGTGAGATGTATTGGGTAGAATGATGTGATTACTCAGGTGGGTGAGCTCAAGGTACATTTTTTGGCTTGATGTATAAAGGTTCAGTACGCCATAAGTAATAAGGGCAGTGCCCCTTATACTAACTTGCATATCACGACACCCCATCCCTATACTATTTTGCTGCCAGTATGGAATAAGAAGGGGGAACATGGGGCTGGAGGGAAAAACATATTTGGGGAAAGTGGTGTGGTGAGAAACTCATATTATACGAGAACTTTAATTTTGTTCATGATTGCTCTATGGAAAGTATTGTTTTTTTGTACAAACAAAATGTAGTATAGAAATACTATTTTACTTTTGGTAGGAAAAGTCAATGCAAATTGCAAACTAAGTCTGTTTTCAATACATTAACAGTTCAAGCATCAAAATAATGTTATATCAAGGATTGTATTGAGATAATGCCTCCAAATAACATCAATGTAAGTTAGATACCTTACCATCGCGAGATATATAGCCAGTTTGAAAAGAGTGCCGGTTTTGCAGGGACGTGGTAGGCAGATTTAAAATAGCACACTAAGGACCGTTTTGACACTTTTTACCCACTTTTCTTGACCTTTTTCGTTTGACTTGTTTGCAACAGGGGGGAGGGGGTATATTTTGGGCAAAATTATGCGTATGTAATTAATGGATGCCCCCTAGGTCTTATTTTGTGCCCAATTCGCAACAGATTCCTTCCAGTTAAGGTCAAATCCCACAACGCGAAAAATGGGCCAGAAAGTGTTGATTATTGACATAAAAACAAGGGGCAACTGTTGCCAATATTCTAAATCGCAACACGTGTCCCATGATCCCATGCCTCTCCAAATCCCAAAGTGGTCAATAACAGGCAAGCAAAGTGTTGTGTGCAGGACTGGTTAATGGATCTGTTTGAGGGGAGTTACTTCACAGTATGATTTGTCCTCACTATTCCCTCTCAATTAGCCTAAAGATATTTGGAGTGTCTCCCCTATATAAACCAAATCGTTGACATATTCCAATAAGCAACATTTTCTAGGCCTTCTGGGGGAAAATATCTAACTCTTTTGATCCTTGCGATTTCCTAAATCACAAGACAAAGGCAACACTTTCTCACCGATTTGGGCCTGTTTTAGCCAATATAGGGCCCAAAATCGGCAATAAGACCAATTCACAACATTTTCTGACCCTCTCTCACGTTGTGGGATTTGACCTTTACACCTCCGTCTTGTAGTTCTGTTGCGAATTCGGGGGAAGATCCCCAATTCGCAACAGGTCCCCTATTCGCAGAGATTTTCCAGCATAGATCGCCCTGTGGGATTTGACCTTTAGGGGGGAGGGGGAGAGGGGGAGATGACAAAAAATGATACCAAATTCATAGATATATACATGTGGAATAATTTTGAATACGAGGAAATACATTCGACTCTTAAGGAATTCCAACAGAATATGTTATATTACATGCAATGTTTCAATGCTGACATGCGTAGGCAGTACCGTGTATAGTAGACAATCATACAATGTAATGGATTTAAACAAATTCATGACTATAAGTTATAATATGACACAAAAGCCAGCATTACTAATACAGTAAAAAGACTTTGTATTTAATGTATGCTTTACATTGCCCACCAAGTTGAATTAATTCAACGTAAAGTGCATTTGTAGTAACATCTTTTTACATTAGTTAGAATATACGCTGGAATTCTTTTTCCGATCTACATGCTTGTAAATTGAAGCTCATAGCTCCGGTCATTTTTAAAGCATTCAAATATAGAGGATTTCAAGTCACTCTTGAAAATAAGACCATTTTCCAGACACTGTGTAAAGGCCAAATCCCACAACGCGAGAGAGGGGAGGAAAATGTAGTTTATTAGTCTCTTAGCCGATGTTGCTGGGTATATCGTCTAAGAGGGAGATAATGTTGGCCAGGAAGGGACCAATATCGGCAGGAAAGTGCTGTGATTTGCATAGTAGCAGAGATCAAAACATTTAGATATTTTCTCTTGATTCCCCTAGAAAATGTTGCGTATTTGATAAAGCTAAAAGGTCTAGAAGATAAAGGGGGTCACTTCTTATATATTGATATAGGACAGAAGTTATAAATGATATATATGTATAATGACTGGGTTATTCTGATGGTGTAATTGTGTAATTACACTATACTGTACCCACCTCACCAACAGCAGGCCCTATACAACTTGTATTACTTATGTATTCGTATGTACAGACAGTCATGTGAAGTAACTCCCCCCATATATTATATGTGTGCCTTATAAATCCCAGCATTATAGCCTAATAAGCAACACTTTGCCTGGTATAGTGGGATTTGGAGGGACCCTACTATGCGAGAGGGGTGTTGTGATTTACAAAATCGGCAGCAGCTCTGTCCTGACAGAAGGCCAAATCGCAACACTTTCCCACCCATTTTTCGCGTTGTGGGATTTGACCTTAACTAATGTTTCGTCTTTATTCAACAGATGATCTGAGTATGGGTGCATCAATAAGCACAGCTCGAGGGGTGAGCTCTGCACCCTGTACTGGACACGTCCTGTTTGATACCCTCCCAATATGCAATGAAGCAGCAGGTCGCCCCACCAAGGAAATGGCACAGAGGATCTGCTACACACTGGGAACTAACATGTACCGCCCACAAACATTCTCTGCATCAAATACTGTCGGCCAGAAAATGGTTTTTGAGTATGTCAATCACATTTGTTGTACCTTGTGTTCAATATTTTGGGAGTGGTAGAATATGCATACAATTATTATGCTCGTTGTTGATTATCACTGGCGTATTTACATTATCTAACATTATTCACGGGTCTTACATTCTCCAAATCATGGTGATTTCAGTGAAGGTAATCAATGAAATCGGAAAGTCACAGGTATAATTATATAGGGTCTATAGAATTGGGGCCTATACAGAGTGGCCCTAGAACTAAATTCATGAGGAGCTAGAACTTATAGAACTCACCCAGGTTTTGTTGCCATGGTTTTGTTGCCATAGGTTTGTTGCCATGGTTTCGTTGCCATGGATTCGTTGCCTTGGTTTTGTTGCCATATCTGAGTTTTTGAGACTTACATGTGTTATTTGGTAGGAAATATATCTTTTCATCAGTGTCCTATGAAAAGAGGTTTTATCAGACCTAGTCTGACCATTTTGGAGAACAGAGCAATATAGGCTACATTTCACACTTAAATGGTGATTATGAAATAAAAATTCAAAAAGTATGAGCATGGCATGAGCATAGCATGGGGTAGATTTCTATTGAAAATACCAGATTAGGAAGTTTCAACTTTAATTTGACCGTGACCTTAACCGTTAACCATTTTATCTTCAATATGACTATGATAATAGTATCTAGCATTATGTACTCAATTGTTTTTCAGTTGATTTCAATGAAAAATACCAGAAAATGAACTTTTACTTCCGAATTGACCTTGACCTCGAATCACTTTTATATGGACAACTTATGAACATATGACCTTGTAAACATATCATTTGATGTTGAAATCAAAAGTCTAGACCTACAAACAACAGAGACCTACTAGAGATATCTTCTTAAAGTGGCATGCTCACCAAGCGAATACCATTCACATTTTTAGTACGGTTCTAGTCTACTATGTGGTTAAGTACGAGTGGTGATATTGCCCCTTTAATGTCATCATTTTCTCGGGAGCCATTTTGGAAAAACACCTCAAATGGAATTTCTCTGGCGGTGCCAGCTTAGTACTGTATGGGATTGTGTTCAGTGGGGTCTCACAAGCCAGAATCACCAAAAACCCACCGTCGTTCGTTCGCTACAAGGTCCAAGTAGATAGGCCTGTTCCGCAACTAGACTACCCCCAAATATTTGCATTCGTCCAGAAAGATCGTCCAAATAGCCCTAGATTATAGAGATATTTTAAACAAATTCGTCTAATATATATAGGGAGTTCAAATTACGGCAATATTGACTAGTAGGCAACTATGATTATAGAAATGACAGACAGTCTCCCTTTCTTAGGAATGTAGAACATGCATTAGTCTTGGAAACTAAGTCAAACATACATGTGTACATTTTTTTATGATTCCTTTCATGCACATCAAGTTGTGACATCTATACAGAGTACGGAGTGAGAGAGTTTCTTACGGCAAATGAAGGTGACGACGTTGCAGCCTGGCAAGTAGCTACTGCAGTTGTTCAAAAGCATTGCCTTTTTCCTGCTGCCTCGAACGACTTCTGTTTTCACGAGTGCTACGATGAAGATGGAACCAACATTGTAGAGAATGGGAAGATGGAGTCACATTGTGAAGCTGGGGGCGGAGGACCATATTGGGCAACAGTAGGTATAGGTAGGTGTACTTTCAGCTATCTCTAGGACATCACAGATACATACAGAGCCAAATCATCTAGTATAGCAGTAGTTATTTTGTGTGTTATGTAAATTACGTACCTGAATGCTCCAATAAGATTTATTCCACTGAGATTGATGCACTCCTATGGAGGGGCATGCATGTCCTCCTAATATACTAATAATAACTCGGTTGAAAGAGCTCACCAATAATATTATTTGTATATGTATGGGCATTACATGTAAAAATCGAGACTCCTGGCTGAGCATCAATGCACTTGGAAATAGGTATATCTATAATCGAACACCACACATCCATCTAATGAAGTTGAATACTCAAATACTGACACTCACCTAACCTAACACTGCAGACACTAAAACAAGATTTCATGTCTATATTCTATTTTAAGCTCCAAGTAAGACAAACAAATCTGAAAATGCCTAATGGGTGAACAGTGTTGTACATATATATATATATGCACTAATGGGTTGATATTGAATCACGCGTTCAGGATAGTGGCGAGCTGATAGCACACCACTGTCCCGAACAACTACTTCAATATCAATCCCTTAATGTATTTGTCCCAGTATTTCAAAATTTAAAAAGCATTACCTTATTATCCATTTATCTATACCCATATAGCCACAACAACCTGTTTTCTCACCTACCCAGCCAGCTCTATACCCTTAAAGCTATTGTCTACCTCCACAGGGGTGTGGAGAACGGCCCTTCTCATACAAAACAATGGTGAAGTTGCTTCTCCACATGAAATAAAACTATACTGAACTTTGGCTTATTTCCCTGGACACTAAAATGGACATATTTTACTCCAACACACAGACATAGATGAGTGTCTTAACGGGGTCCTTGACGACTGTACGGGCCCGTTCCCCAGCAGCTGCACGAAGAAGAAGGCGTGTGGGGAACACACCAAATGTACGAACGCCAAAGGTGGCTGGTGGTGTGAGTGTGAGGACGGTTACCGGGCCGAGGACGAAGAGGACGGTCCATATGAGGAAGAAGGATGTATAGGTATGTCTCCTTAGCTATCATGCATTATGCTCGTCGGTCCTATCTCACTTAAGTACGTGGAGAAACGTTGTGAGCGGCGTTTCTTACTCCAATCTTTCAAAGTCTTAAAATATGAATGTCTTAATAATGAAGACTAGACAGACTACTTTAATCCCATCTCTTATGTAAGCTTTAAAATCATGGGATAGCCTTGTCAACTAATGTATCATGGTGTGCAGGGCCCCACTTTTTCTTTCTTTTTTCCCCTTCATTGATATTTTCATATATGGCAGTTCTTATGTAAACTTAAAAGACTCTCAGTAGGATTATATTAATATCATATTATGAAGCCTGTGTCTCAAAACGTAGCAGCTGAAACACCGTTTAAGGTTATCTAAGATTGTATTAAGATTATGGTTAGAAGTAAGATTAAGATTGGGATAAGAAACGCCCAGAACCTTTGTCCATGCGTGAGCTAGGCCGTATTTGCATGCATTATTTCCATAAGTCAGATTTCATTATTTGCCACTGGGGTCAGCTTTGGCTTGATAGGCATAGGGAGTCAGTTAACAAGTTCAATGATGAAAATTGATGTGATTCTGAAATAAAATGTCTGACCTTACTCCGAAGGGCTGCCAGGGGTCATACATATTGGCTAAAATTGCTACTTTATCTGAGAAACAATTATCTCAAACATATCTTAAATAGTTATAAATGATAAACCTGAACTCTTGACAGACACCACACAGAACTATTTAGATTATACATGATTGCTGCAGAGTGTTATCCAGTGTATTCCCGACACTGATAGAAAGGTCCTGTTTGTCTATAAGTGGCTGAGCTTGAATCATTAAAAAAACACGTTCTTTTGCCTAATTCTTGCCATCAAAGAGAATATGAAGTATAATCTCAACCAATATTTAGATACCAACCTGATAAATGAGTGGTCATTCTATCTTTGTTTTTGTCCCCTGACCCTTTTTAGCTTCTCGCTAAAAAAGGGGGTGGAATCTGTCAGATGACCCTCAAAGGAGTGAAAATATTTTTGTCTCTCCACCCCCTTCTCAACGGTCCAAATTATCTTAGTTTCACCCTAAATCCACCCTTCCTGTTGTAAAAGAATAACTTTGCCTGAAGTTAGGTTCCATCTTTTGCTCCAGATATTGATGTAATCTTAAATTCAAGTTATCATCAATTAACTATTATTATTAGTATTAGTATTAACCAATAATTATTTATTCTGTATGTATTAAATAGATAGAGATGAGTGTGAGGAGCATTCTGAGGAGGATGACGGGGAGGGGATCTGCGGCTACCACGCCCAGTGCATCAACAAACCTGGAGGCTACATTTGTGTCTGCCTGCACCCGGAGCTCTACGACGAGGACGAAAACAAGTGTAAAAGTAGGTTAAATTTAATTTAATTCTTTTAAGAAAATGTAACTGGTCATAATACAGCAAAAAGCGTGCGATGAGATTTTCCCAGATTTACTTCTAATTTACTTTTTACTCTGATTATAACTCAAATTTTGTTTATTTTATAGTTTTATTTTTTATTTGAATATTTTACTCTGTTTCATTCTAATATTTTACTTTTTATATTCAAACTGATTTTCAAGTATCTAGTGTGATAATTTAAAATAGAAGTTCAAATATCACACTGGAATACACACCGTACCTATTCCTTGGCACTGTGTCTTATAAGTTACCACATACAATGCAAATATAATGCCTTATGTTTCACCATTCAGAGTCGACATGTCCGGCACTGCCGCTTCTGCCCCATGCCACCCCGACAGTCCCACCACCACAGTACCCAGAGTATGGGAACAAGGTCACCTACACCTGCCAGCATGGATACAGGGTAGGTGCACGCTTACGACCATTACCCATTTTCTGATTGAAAAAAAAAGTTGTGTTCAGGTATCCCCAACGAAAAAAAAATTATGACATTTTATTTTTTTACTAAAAATAAAAGGTTAAAAAAATTAACCTGTTACCTGAACATAACTTGTTTTAGACCTTATCGGCCAATACACCTACAACAAATTCATTGTAAAAGCACACTGTGTCATGCAGTTGTTACGGGCACATTGACTGATAGGTCACACAAATCAGCTAATGAAAAATTGGTCTTACTATGTACATTTTATACACAGAGATTAAGGTGGTAGTAAATACATATAAATCAGTTAGGTTACATCATTAACTTCACTATAGTTATGTCGATTTAATTGATAAGACAAGAAATTCCAAGATTTGAAAATATCCTGCTGTGGTAACTAACTTTCCTTTTCTATATCACATGCATATACAATACATCCTTTCTTTTACTAAAAAAACAATGCATAGTCATAATAGATTAATAGAAGGTAGAGTGGCATGTCAGCAATCTTAGAATCAGAGGTGGAGAGGATATTGTTTATCAGCATTTTTATATGTCATTGTCATACAGGACTAGATGTGTAATACATTAACTAATACCCAAATTGTAAAGAACAATGCTGGTACATGTAGCGGTATATGGTACTGCATGTTGTATAAATGTTTCAGGTCTCAGAGCATTCGCTCCCACTGACGCTTTACCCCCACTACGGGTTTGTCTCCCAAACATCGTTTGAGATCAAGTGCTCGGCTTCAGGACACTGGGAGCCCTACCCGATACCCGAATGCCTCCGTAAGCCCATATCATATTTGTATTTTGATATTTTATTTCAAACCAAAGTATAAATTGCATTCACAAATCAATATTAATTTTACTCTGTCTCTTCAATGAACCATATCAATATATCAATCCACTCTCATGTAAATCTGGAATTAGATGACTGCTTTGCTCTCACTCAATTCCTACATGTTCACAACATGTACACGTACTACGAGAAATGTGCTGTCATTTTGATGAAAACGCCAATATCAACACCTATCTAATAGATCATCCCGCGATTCATCCTATTATTTCGCAACAATAAAATATCTTTGCCATCGAATTCTCAGCTCTCACAAACTAACATGTTTTTATCCCATAATTCTTGTCGATTTTATATTTAATAGCTATCAAGTGCCACGATCCTGGATATATCCTACATTCTGAGCGAACTGGGAATGTGTGGGAGTTTGGCCATACTACCACCTACACCTGTGAGAAGGGCTTCCACCCCTACGACCGCTCTTATGGCGAGAGTTATTTTGAAATAACCTGTAAAGACGACGGTTACTGGACTAAAGGAACAACTTGTGAAGGTCTGTTATGATTCCGTTCTCACCTTTATCCCTGTGTTTTTCCTTTGAAAATCTGAAATTACCCTAAACTAATCGATGAGTGTTTTTTTTCAGTTGGAACACCATTGCACATTTATATTGTTTATAATTCCAGTTATTTGTTGTTGCGAGATAAATAGTGTATTTATTTTATTCTCTCCATTTGTTTTATTATCGTTACCCACATTTGTATTGATTTTAAATACAAATATATGTAGTTGTTCTTGTATCCTTTATCCTGTAGCCTATAGCCATATTCATGTGTCCAAATAATCCCCTAATTCCTCAGTGTAATAAATTTAAAAAATCTATATAATAAGAAACACGCTCCTCATATTTCTCAGTAGTTGATGTGGGCGACAAATTTTATATTCTAGTTGCTGGCTAACATTTAATTTGATAAACTTGAAATAATAATTTGACATGGTCTTAACAATGATATTGCTATTTTACAGACATTGACGAGTGCAAAGACCATCCGGGTATCTGTGGGTATGCAGCCAAGTACTGCATTAACACCATCGGTAGCTACATGTGTTCATGTGTGCCCTGGTACCACAAGGACCCTGCCAATCAGAAATGTGAACACTATGAAGGTTTGTGTGTTTCTATTCCATTCATACTTTTCACCTACACGATATAGGGATAATTCGGGTAGCTCCATGTGCGCGGGAATGTTAGCTCTATCCACATAATTTCCTGCGAGATTTCGTTGGGTACCAGACGCTCACACAACAGAGCTTGCCAGGAACAGGCTACATTGCGAGATCATGCAGAGCCAAGATCTCACGAGATTGCGTGTGTCAGTGTTAAGAAAGTGCTCGCGGGAACAAGTCCACACCCGCTTGATCGCTATAGGCAAATCACATCCACATTTCCCACCATCTATTACCCCACTCATGCGTTCATTCAGGCTAAATCATTTTTGGCATCTTTTGGAAATTTACGTTGAATCAGTCTCAGTCACATCACTT
This sequence comes from Harmothoe impar, assembly GCA_947462335.1. NCBI lineage: Eukaryota > Metazoa > Annelida > Polychaeta > Phyllodocida > Polynoidae > Harmothoe > Harmothoe impar. The sequence continues at coordinate 25,984,272 of OX381717.1, forward strand.
GCGCAATCTCAGTTTCCCTTTCAAGAGTTTAGGTCTTTATAACTGAATACTGTTAAACTATTACAATTATGACACCATTTTCAATGTATTGCACACAAGAACAATGATACTATAGGTCCACATTTATACTGAGGGCGTCTCTGTACCTTCTCTATGTGCTTGCTTAAACCTCCTTTATCTGAAGCCACAGCACAGGCAATATGTATTGTCATTATCGAGTTTGAGATCACACTGAGACCTGCAGGGGTCCACTGCAAGCCGCCGTACCTACTTAATATAGTAAATGTTGATACACGGGCGACAGCAGTTCAATGGATGTACAAACTGCAGCATTGGAATACACCATCCATACAGCCATTATCTTATGGCAAAATGTATATAACGTTAGGTCATAATATGGAGCCATAGTGAAACATTTTGCAACGTTGTTTAATGTTGTTTTCTTTTGTTTACTGTGGTAATATCATTTACTGTGTAATCTCTGTGTTGTAGGGGTTGGGAGCCTGGATCGTTGTGAACTGATGCACAGTATGGGTTTCTGTGAACACGGCGACTGTTACATGGAGGACGGAAAGGCATCCTGCCAGTAAGTACACAGTTAATACATTAACCCTTCAAGTCCGGCATAGTGCATTCCTGCATCATGCTGACTCAGTTGAGACACTCCCGGAGGGTCGGCCTGATGCACCAATGCAGCACCAGTGAGTTACTCACCGGGGATACATTGGTACATCATGACGACAAATGTCACCTTTTAACAATTCCGTTCTTCAAGGGTTAAATAGTTTGCATGGACACATAAAAACATGAGCAATAATGACTGATATTCAGATAAAAGTTCACTAGAATAGTTTAGTATACATCAATTTGAAATATGCGTTTCCTTAATTGGTGTAAAGGGAATTGTCATTTTATGACAACGTGGAGCGGGGCTGGTGGATTGCGGGGTCAAACGATTTGCAACTGTTGTTAAAAATGTATCACTCCCGTATCCCGTCACTCCGAGGTGGCAGGAAGAGGTGATATCCTGTTTCTCCACAAATATGCGGAGGTCCGCAAATCTGCTGGGTCCATAAGTATCCTCGATCTCCATATATTTATGGAGGTCCGTAAATATAAACGGAATTCGTTTTTTGGTACCTAAGCATACAAATACGGACATCCGTATATATTTGCGGATTTCCGCAAATTTATGGAAGCAAATTTGAAGAGGTCCGCAAATTTGTGGAGAAACAGTCTGTCGGGAAATTGGGGCGGCGGAGGAGCGATACAGTTTCAGCACAGAATATCACTGAGGATATATCACTTCTCATTGCCGCCGTGGATATTAGGGCTTTATCAATGGAGCTGCTGTCTTCAACCATGATATAAACTCTATTTCCAGCTGCAAGCCTGGGTACGAGGGCGCTACATGTGACATCCATAGGGACAACCCTGCCTTTGTCATCGCGGTGGTGGCTCTAGTCATGGTGGCCATCATCCTGTGTCTGTGCTTCTTCTGCTACTGCTGTAAGCACCAAGTGGGGGGACATCTACACGGGGCCCCTGTGCATCACGGCTACCCACAGGTCGTCAAACCTGTCAGTGTAGAGTCCGCCTATGGAATACACCCCACACGGTAAGCAGATTATACAGGTATAGATATGGTACAAGTTTGTAGCTGTATACCGTAAAACCTCACGTATAAGCCGCGGCTAGTACACGAATCAGATCGGAAGTGCGGCTTATAGGATCGACCCAGGGTTGGGGTGCGGCTTATACGCTTTTTGCCACTATAATAGGATACTAAAATCGGCACATTCAGATCGCCGGTGTGGCTTATAGGATTGGCCTTAACTCAGGGTGTGGCTTATGCGCGAGTTAGGCTTGTACGCGAGGTTTTGCGGTAAGTAGGGGGGTTGGTGAATCTACTTTCTTCAGGGACAAGATCAAGCTATGCATTTGGGTTCCTTAACACTTTATCACATAGTTTCTTAGAAAGGCCTCACACACTTTGCTTATCAAAGTATTACCTATAAAGTACTTGTATAAATTGTATATATCATCTTAGTATCCGACATCTTCCGAGGAGCGTTTGATTTAAATGAGATGTGCCAATGAACCATTTATCTAAAAAAAAGGTCTGCATGAGACATGTTTTAGCCTACTACAATGTGTAGTAAATCTACAGAGTAGGCCCTAATTTGAGTTTATAAATGTATTTATTGCACATAGTGATTTTCAAAATACATTTACATTGTCAAATTAGACATCATGTCTAAAGTATTGGTATATGCAGTGGGCATTAATGAATAAACATGTACATTATTACAATAGTCAGCGGAGTTAATTAATATAAATACAATCATGTTCACTTGTTTCTTTGTTTATTTTCAGGGGTGTCGCCATGCGCAGCGGGTTATTTAGGGGAAGATACTAGTGATTTAAATCTGTGAAATGAAGTTAGTTAGGAAATGTATTTGTATTTTTCAATAGATTCAAAAATGGACATTTTAAGGTACATTTCTGGCTTGAAAATGACATTGATAGACCTTAAAGGGTCCAACAATCGAAACGTTCTAAGGAAACATCCTGCGACATTCATAGTCTTTGCGGAATTTTGCATGTGGAACTTTGGAAGGCGGTTAAACTATCTCAAATTCTGTAATTCCTGTTTGATATACCTTCAGTACCTCATTGCATCTCTAAATGTTTGTTGACTCTAAACTGAATTTCATTTTCCATGAACGATGTCATGACCTTCCCAGCTAAGAAAACTGGTTTCCAAACGTTTGGACAACATTTTTCTGTTATTTGGATTAAAACATGTACATCAGTTAGACATGGGGTTTTATCGCTTGTGGATAATATTCTTTACTTATGTTTTGGCCAAATTTAAATTCGTTTATTACTACATATTTATATTCTGCCGTTCGATACCAATAATTTCAATAACAATATTTAGAAAGTCAATTTGACATACTCATACAAAATATAAATCGTTAATGTAGATGGATGGACATATTCTTGTTTTGATTAGTATCATTTTATTTCTAATATATGTAACTACATAATATTATTTCAAATCAGGTATTTGATAGATTATCATATTTTTATTTCAAATATATGTAACTAGATAGTTCTAATCAAGTAGGGGATAGTTTGCACAGTTAATATTAACATATTGCTATACCTAGATAAATATATGATAATCTGTGAATTAGCATAATTCCCCCACTAATAGGAGATATTTTTTCTACCTCACTTGAGATATATCTCATGCACTATTATATACGTTATAGTAGTAAAACAGGTTAATTCTTTCACCTGTCTTCCCTCCGGAAAAAAGTTTTACAATGATATTTGGAATTATTTGTAATACCTTAAAAAAGAATTTAATAAGAAATACAAATCTTGAAATTGAAGGCATTTTTGAGAGAATAGCTTTTGATACATTAGAACAGAAATACCACAATTAGTATCATACTCAAGTATTTCATGGAATACTCTCGTGGTGATTGTAGGACGGATGGCTTTTTGTTGATGTTGATTATTAGGAGGTCCAGAAGTGAAGTATCGCTTTGAAGTATTGCTTTGAAGTATTGCTTTAAAGTATCGCTTTAAAGTATCAATTTAAAGTATCACTTTAAAGTATCGCGCTGAGGTATCACTTTTCTTGTGAGCCTCCTAACTGTGTACAAGGACAATACAATGGATGTTCTCATCTCCGCGTGATTTTCCTCTTCATATGATATTAGTAATTAACCAATGTATGGCCTATCAGGCCTAATTTTTGATGGTCAGCATAATATTATATTTTTCTACTTTATTTTTGCAAAATGCCAAGAATACCAGCGGTGCATCTGTAATCCAAGATATCAGAATGAAATGGTCATTTATGGAAGACAGTGTGGTAGAATTGATTTTGTTATAGAAATATGCACTGGAGTACACCTTATGAAAACCCTGTGTTGGTTGGAATGTTGTATTCTTTAATAAACTACCATTTGTATGATTATAGTAACGGGAATCAAGTGTTTGTTGTTCATTTAATCATTACCAGAAGTAAACATCCCACATTAGAATAACTGTACTCTCAATAGATGAATCACCAAGGGTGGAGATGCCCAGCGGAGCGACATTGTATCCAATGTCAATGAATATCTTATTCTAAAATATGTTATCATAATTTTGGATGAATTATTAAATTACCAACAATTTGCTGGGATTTCAAAAGAGTCAATGTCATGCACAGGATAACCTCAGGTTTCTGGTATATAGACAGTGCAAGTTGAATTAAATAATAATAAAAACCAGCTGAAATCGACTCATCATTGATGTGAGATACTGCCTTTAAATCTGTGTAGTTGTCTTCCATTAACCTTTGTCCTTTAAGGACCGCATGGTGTTTTAATGATCTAACCCTCTAAGGGTCACATAGTGTGTAAATCGCAATATGTCCTTGTCATCATAACTCTATTGTTATTTTGGCCTGTTTTGAGAGACGTTCACTGTAATGGAATTGTGCCAAATAAAAGTTTTGAAACTCAACTCTCATGCATGACGCTGGAATGCAGCACTGGCTACTCGCCAAAGCATGAAGATGGGGGGCATAACTAAAAATGCGGCCCTTAAAGGGTGTACCAGATGTGCAACAGTTTAGGTAGACTCCGTAACGCCGGTACATATAGCATAGCATGTCCCTCACGGCGGTTCTAAGACAATCCATTACGTCGACATTTAGTAGCAAAGCTTAGGCCCAGAAGACCTCCATCTCTCTAAACGAAAAACATTTTATACATTATATGAATTGAATTTGAATTTAAAAGATTGTTCATATATGCATTATAATTTGGTTAAACCACTGTTTCGCGGCCCTGAAAGGGTTAGGTGGGTGGAAACGATACACAGTGGTTGGTGGCATCCCTAGTGGTCATACAGTTATACATGGAACTTTCTTGTAGAATTTTAGGCCAAGAAATCTTTACATTCACATATGGTAAGGGAATCTCAAGTACGGACTTTATGTGTAGTATACGGTGTAGCTGTATGCAAGCATAAAGACTCCATGGACATGCTCCACAGCACCTACCACTCTCCCACCTATCCTACACCAATGGACCTACTACTGTTGTGTTGGTTGTGTGGTGGCAACCAAACTATCATGAATCTGGCATCTCCTGGCGAGGCCCCTTACTGTGAGGTCATTATGGTCCACATTGATAATATCAATTAAAAACTAGACAACACCTACCCAAAGTGTCATTAACAGGCACCATCAATAAACTTTGCATCCTCCTGGTTACCACATTTACCACCAGTTTTATTCCGCTTTAGCAGGATGTCCTGTGGACAGTGCCAGTGGAAACTCTTGAAGATAACACCAGCCCCACCCCACATTTTATTGCCCTGCTAATGTTCCAAAGACATTGGCTATCCTGTCCAGCTGTGAGCTCATTAGGGAAGCCCTTTGTCGGCCTCGCCAGCAGATGCCAGATTCAGTATACCAGTGACTTCCCTCCTTCAACCACACACCATGTTGGTTATGGTTGACTCTACATTTTTCGATAAAGGAGTAGGGGGAATATTACCACGGCACCAACCACTTCGACTCTATGGCGATGTTCTAACAGAAATACTTAAGTCTTAAATGTTTTAAATGTTATACAAACGTTCTGAAACTTGTTTACTGGGCAGCAGACAGGGGCACAACCCCTGCCACCAGTGGGTGGCAAGGTGGCAAGGTGGCAAGGTGGCAGGGTGGCAGGGTGGCAATGAGTCAGGGCACCAGGGTGACAGGGTGGCAGGGTGGCAGGGTGGCAGGGTGGAAGGGTGGCAAAGAGCCAGGGCACCAGGGTGAGAGGGTGGCAGGGTGGCAGGGTGGCAGGGTGGCAGTGGTATTGACACGTTTTGTCCGCATGCTACAAAGTGCCCTCCGTAGTTATACACATTGTCTGCACTGGAATGTTTCCTCAGAAAACACAAAATATACCTTTGGCTTTGGAGGTTGACTTCTTGATGACACATACAACGTGACTGAAAAAAATCCACAATTGTACCACACAAAAAACTGACACTGATAACTCTGGTTGGAGTGGCTCTTAAAGTATATTGAATATGCATGTATGTGGAGGAAGAATTACACTCCCAAGTGCAAATACAATTCATTCTATTATAGCATCCAATGGTGTCTTTCCTTGATGAGTAGGAACTCCGTTGACACTTTGTAGCATATGGACAAAACGTGTCAAGGTGCATGCTAGGTTGCATGCCACATGGTGAGGGTGCAGCAGGTCATACAGGGTAAGGCTATCAGTACATCTTTGTCTCAGGCAGTACGAGTGTACGCTATCCACAGTGCTGGTCGTTGGAATACTCCGTCACAGACTTCCCTGCGGTAGGTATCTATTTCACTCTAACATTTTTCGGACACCCAAGTCCATCTCTTAATGTTATACTAATGTGTGCTACTGTAAACGTATATATTTTCGCGCATGTATATTTTCGCGATTTGCCTATAAAGTACAATTTCATGTGTATTAGAATTCGCGGATTTTGTTAGTTATTGGATATGTTAGTTACTAGTATTGGACTATAGTGGATAAATGTTTGCGCTGTACATATTTTTGCGAATTTTAAAATCCGCGAAAATCTTTAAAATATGTACAGCCTGATATAATATACGTTTAGAGTATATGCATGGTATTGACTGGGGATATTACAAATCATTATTTGACTAATAACACTTTTTATATTTTTCCAGCATGATGGCGTCCCATGCGGCCTGTGTGTGCCTCATGCTGGTGGCTGTCTTCATGCCCGGGCTGGACGCACGCTACATGGTCAACTCGGTGACACACCCCGACTGTTCTAACAGTAAGTACAAAGTACCAACTCAGTCACACACACCACCTGCCAAGGTAGGCTTCATCTTGAAGTTAGGACATCCGATGTCTGGGAAAAAAATGGATTTCCCTAAAAATGAGTCAGAATGTTCACAAATAATATACTTGACTTCCTATCCATTCCATTTCCCCATATTCCCTCTGGTTTTGATCTATTTGGATTTTATTGCCCAAAATATGGTTATTTTGGAATAAAAGCATGCACGCTTTTATTCCCCACATTGAAAATACACTAGAAAAGCACATGTTTGGGGGATATTGGATCCCATTGTGACCTATTAACACCCCATGATGACATTTAAGTGACCTCTATTCTCTAAATACTATACTTTTAGAGTGTTTGAAATGCATTCAAGCAATATTTAGCATTTGAAGAAAAATCGGATATACCCACTTTGAGTCTTTTACCCAGACCGATTCTGAGATCATGGATGATTAGGTTCAAATTCATCAAGGTTTTTGCCAGAAATAAATTGACCATAGAGTTAAAACCGATTTAAACCCAATAAGTTATGTTCATTAAATAGGTGCTCTCCAATCAGCTCCTGGGTGTGAACAGTTAAAGAAGTCCCAATGTGCCTGGATGTAATATCTTAGATATCCAATTTATGTGAGAATTCGATTTTGATAGGTTACACTGAATGTCATTATAAATCGGTCCGGTAGATAACCATATTATTTAAAGGACATTGGTGTTTGACATAGGCCAGGGGCGGATCCAGAGGGGGGGTTCTGGGGGTCAGGACCCCCCCCCCCTTTTGGAAAAAAATTAAATTGTTTTTAATGATAATTTTTATCCGCCACGAGTCGCGGCGCGTCACTTTTCGGTACTTTGGTGTTTGGTGGACCCCCCCCCCCCTTTTCAAATTCCTGGGTCCGCCCTTGACTATTAGGGCTTACCTACGTCTGCCCTTTCCTATACCTCCCTTCCCAGATATTCATTCTCACATTTCTCAATAAATAATGTTCCCTAGTTTCTCGCACTTATTTCCAATTCAAATTCCTTCCCACACATATCACATGTGCTCTCTAAAGCTTCATCAGTTCCATTCCTTTGTCATAATCCTTGCTTAAACGCATGTCGGCCTACACCCTTTTTTATTCTTCTCACTCCCATAATCCCTTGCTTCCTTCCCCTCCTCGTGTCAAACTCCACAACCTGGGGCAGTGAGAACATTCTACACCCAAGTATCCTAGGATATACCAATCTCAAACCAGTAATATGAAAGTCAAATTCCTAATTTGCATAGTCCCAAAGACTATTCCGAGGTTGCAGGTTCCTTAGGGCCATAAATCCATTAGCCGATTTGGATGCATTGTCGGCCGATACGCCCTCAACAAACAGCCCTAATGTAGTACTTTGTAGTATAATTTTGTGCATGTATCAACCGATAATGCATCCAAATCTGCCAATGGGTTATGGCCCTAAGCAGGGGGCACCATTGCTTGATCTGGTACCCGCAGAGATAGGCACTGATAACAGCGGTCACATGGGTACCAACTGTTACATAGTGCACCCTAGAAATTCTGCAGTGAATGCTTGGTGTTAATTGATTGGTTGATAACACATCCAGCTACACGCCTATAGTCCTATGTACATGCCCATGCCGGACAGTGGCTCTGGTCCACACACAAGCAAATATGAGCATCAGCCAATGTCGCCAATAGCACCCTCATACAAGGGTCAGGCACTGATGGACTATAATAGATGGTTCAAGGGCCATTCTTGTGAGGGTCTGGCTATGTTGGACCTTCATCTAGAGCCTCTACTCACCCAGAATTGCTTGAGAGTCTGGCCATGCTGGATCCTCATGCTAGAGTCTGACAATGCTGGACTCTTGCAGGCTGAAAGAGACTCTCCCCAGACTCTCAAGCAATTCCAGCAGTCTAGCAGTGCCTGACCCTTGTATGAGGGTGCTATTGGCGACATTGGGTGACGCTGATATTTGCCCGGGTGCAGCAGAACGACTGGTCTTGCTGCTGACCAGCTATCCTGCACAGTTGATGCTCTCCAAAACTGAAAGAATTACAAGTCCCACAAGTCTGTAGTTATTTTCTCGAAATGCCATATCATACCATATCATACAAAATGTTATGCAAAACTTTTGGCATCTGGTCCTGAAGAGATCTATCCGGTCCTGCTAAATTGGCAAGCGCCAGGACCGAATATCCTGTATGGCGAGAAGGCATTTGCAAAGACTGTATGCCTATCCTATGACTCAGTTGCTCTGTCAGTGGCTAACACACCATCTATTGTGCTTGTTCTTGTACACACCCTGTACTTGGCACTAGAACAGCCGTTAGCTAGACTATACATTACCACAGGTATTCTGACAACATGCACACATTTATAACATTTATACACCCCTATTATGCAGCGGTCATCAAGATGTGCATGTTCAGGACATTGCCGCACCCACCTGTTACTATTGTGTATAGGGCAAAAAAAGAGGTATGTTTCAGGTAACATGATAAGAAAATGTAGCGTCGGTAGCCTGGATTTTTTTTTAAACATGAAAGCACTAGCCAACCTCTCCGAAGACCCTAAAATTGACAAAAATGGGTCAAGTTTCTTCAAAATTGCATGAAAAATGTAGGGTCGTCAGCCCTGTTTTGAATAGGTCGGTTGGGTGACCTGAAACAAATCTTTTTTTACCTTGCACTGATATTCCTAGGCTCCCTATACGCCCAACCTCTCAGTCACTAGTGCCCAACCTAGTTAGTCATTTTTTTGGATCCCTATACCACCAACCTAGATTAGTTATTATTGCCAAGTTGGTCACTACTGACCAACCCACCTTAGTCTTTTTAGTTCCAGGGGGAGCCACTGAGTGGTCATCACAGGTGGCCCCAACTAGTGGCATACAAATACAACACACCAATGATGGACCTAGGTTAGCCACTACTGACTGACCCCTTGGTCATTTTTGAATATAACTTTGCCATTGTGACTAACACTCATATGACCAACCTGGGTTAGTCTGTACTGACTAACCCTTTCAATCTATGGATTTTCAGTGTGGCTGCACTGTAGTACCTCTGTAGACGATGGCACAGTGCTTCTCTGTATAACACTGTCTTTATGCCACTATTAGGAGTACAACGAGTACTGTCAGCATATTTTATTTCGCGATGTACATACTTTCACGAATTCCGCGGACATGATAATCTGCTGAAATATGTACAGCGCGGACTACCATATTTCAAATTCCGTGGATTTAGCAAATCCACAAAAACGTATACACGTAAAATATCTAGGTTTACAGAGTTCTGTTAATGCTGCTTTACAGCTGTTTAGATAATGGGTATTGCTGTTTTACTTCTTGTTGCTATCCCAGTCACCCTTCCCCTATCTCTACTCCTTCTACCTCTAAAGAAGAAACCTTCTACCAACTATATCAAGAAAGAATAGGTGAACATTTGAAAATTCCCTAAAGTGTTATCACTGCCTATCTGCTAAACATCCCTGCTTACCAAACAGCAAGTCCATAGTGAATCTTCTGTAGGTTACAAACTTGTGATGTATGTCATGACTAGAATAAAGAATTCTTATCGATTCCTAAGCACATGACAGGAGATTATATAAAGATGCTAAATAGACAGTTCATATAAAGATAACAATATGGAGTTATGAAAGGTAGATGCAGTTGGCATTAATCGATTTCCACTTGAAGATGGCCTACACTCTAAAAGCTGACCTCATCTAGTCCAATTTTACTTCTAAATGATTTAGAAACCTAAGAAGTGTTTTATGATGAATAAACATATTAACAACTAATGTCAATTTTGGTTCATATTTTAGCTTACTTCAGTATGGAAAGTGCTACAATTTACCCAAAGAAAGGTGACTCGGCTGCTGATTGCACTGGTTATGTGAACTACGACACAGAAGGTAAGTGTGTTGAAGATGGATATCATGCTATCGTTTTTTAATGTATTATCCATTGGAAGACCGTATGAAAGCATGTTCATAACAAACTTAAATCTTTTGCAAAAAGGTGCTTCACCAGCAGTAAGGCGGATATGTAGTGCTGATGAGGTCGTGTTCACAACAGAGATGGCGCAGAGGTTGTGTTACACTCTGGGAACCAACATGTACCGACCATTCACCTTCACCTCTGGTTCTACTGACCAGGTCATGTTATATATGTGAGTATTACAATCACTGTTAGCATACATTTTTCTGCGCTGTAGGCTACATATCTTAGCGATTTTTGCAGAATTAAGCAGAAATAAGCAAATCTAAATACACACGAAATTGTACACTTTAGCAAATTCATGAAAATTATACATATGAAAATATCTACGCTTACAACATTTGAATCTTAGGTTGTCAATGTTGATTCAACGTTAATTCAACGTTGATTCAACATTGATTCAACTTTGATCTGCATTTTGTGCCCACAGGGTAAAATAGGGTTGTTGTTTTTTTACAAAGCTGTGACGTCTACAGCGGCCCGGGTGTGGCATATCCCGGAGCGCTAAGTCTTGATACAGTGGCGGGTATTACAGGTGGGCCCATTCAGGGACCATTTTGCAGGAACCCGGGTAGCAGTGATTTCTGCATGGATGACTGCTATGATACAGCTAATGAAATTGATGACACCGTCTCTGAGGAAAATTGCTATGATGATATTGGACACCCCTGGTGGGCAACAACAGGCATAGGTAGGCCTCTTATATGATAGATGCGACCAAGCGGGGAATTGGTCTCTAGTAATACTGGCCTTGGCTGCCTATGGACTATATTTTCTCATATAACATATACCAGGAGGGTGTTTTTCCCCATGGGTCCAATACGGAACGAATACGGACACAAAATGCGGACCGTATGCGGGACCCGCATTGGGAAGGCGAAAAACTTAATTTTTTCCCCCTCCGTATGACGACCGTATGTGTACACGGAATTGGAATTTTTTTCGCTGCTTACGGGTTACCAATGCGGGATCCCGTATTGGTCTGCCCGTATTCGTACCCATACGGGACTATGCGACATTGAAAGCGGGAAGCGACTGAGGAAAACGGGGATACCCCTAGGGAATTCCCTGTCTGACGTCACTTCCGGAATCCGCCATTTGCAATCTGCCGGCTGCTACGAAGGTGATCAAAATAACAACAACAGAGATTGAAGCATGCCTAAAGCAACTAAAAAGGTAAGGACAGCATGTCATATGATGCATCGGGGTAGAATGTTACACATACTATTCTATGTCGATCCGTTCTGTCATGTAAGATGCTATTTTCATTGAATTTTCTCTTCTTTTCACCGGTCCCTGCTCCCGCGGTGACCGATGTGTCAGTGTTCACGTACTGTTTGGCTTGATTTCAATGCAAATGCTATCATGAATTTTTGTTCATAAGGTGTACACGCTATGTGTTGATTTATTTCAATATTGTTGTATGGGCAAAAGAAGTACCTAAGCCATATAGGGGGGGGGGGTGTCATGGCAGCATGTCCAGCTGCCTGACGTAGCCTTTTTTCCTTGTTTCATCATGGAATCACATTCAATTTTTCAGAAACCCCGACCAGATGCATCCGAAGAATCGGAGGATGAGGTGGAAGAAGGGCAGGAGGGGTTGGAGCAGTTCTTCCCAAGCAGTTTTCCAGGCATGGGGGGGGGCCCAGATGATTGGGTATATGGAAAAAATGTTGGCCGAAATGAGGAGATCAGAAGTGCGCCAAAAAGGAAAAGCCCCGTCCAGTGAGCACCATACCAACACCGGTGCCCCCCCCCCCCCCACACAAAAAGCAGAAGAAGATACCCAAGGACGACAGGAAGCGCGATCCTACGTATACACCTGATGCATCCAGTTCCACCGCAAAAAGTGTTAAGAAGCCATCAGCCAGGGCCAAATCAAAAGTAACGAAAAAACAATATGTGGGACAGATATTACCGGGTTATGCCAGTGAACTCAGCCTTAGTATGTCTAGGGACTCCACCCGAAATCCCTGTACAGTAAAGGGCGCCCATTGGCGGGCTGACGAGCTCGAGGCACTAATTCTTGGTGCCAACCATCTGAAGCCGGTGCTGCGGGGCAAGTTTAAAGACGCCACCAGTGGGGCAACAATGAAAGAACTAGCGTGGAAAGAGCTGACAGGTAAGAATTATTTTTTATTATATTTATATGCTATAAATGTTTATGCCAAACACAGTGTATTCTGTTGCCAATTAACATGTACAGATGAAACAAAACATGCCACTCTGCCATACATAACACAGTATGCAACTCTGTATTACTCCCTGTTGTTACGTAATGAAAAAACTCTCTCTGCTGTATGTCATGAAGTATAGCATATACATTTTTTTGCCAGATTATGGCGAGGACGGTACTGCAGGTGGAGGACAAACTGGGCTACTACTGCCAGCAGGCAAAACGGAAAGTAAGTATATTCCTCCGGTTGTTTCAGAAATTTATTTTGTTTATATAATGCTGTAACACCAAATGAACATCGTGATTCATATATTGTATAGGCCATATATCAAAAATTGAAGGAATATAAATTGTACCCAATAACTTACCAAGAAGATGGAAAAAGTTATATTCTGCTTCGTGTTTCCTGAAAAAAGAAAGTATTTGGTACACACTGTAACATAGTACAGAACAGGATTTTACTTTGTGATCCTTTGTGATCCATATTTTAAATTCATGTGCCTTCCCTTTTTGTAACAGAGGCAGAAAATTGATGCAAAGTACCCCACCGGTTCGGGTCACAGGGATGCGAAAGATTTTCTTGATGACCTGGAGCAGGCGGCGTGTGACTACTCCGGAGTTGACGTAGTGCTCGGTAAGTAAAATTATCCCTGTCCTTCCTCTGACATATTGATAAAGGAATATAAAAAAAGTAATGATTTGTGAACGTAATATGAGCCAAACTGAAACAGGAGAAAATAAATAGTATACATTATCATACCCCACATTTGGAACAGTATTGATATCTTGCTTCTTTTTTAAAAAATTATTTCCACACCTGTGTAATACCTGCTTCCATACAACAGGTATAGACGGAATGCAGCCACCCGATGTGAAGGGTGGGGGCCGGCCTGAGAGGAAATGGTCTTGCTACGACCCAGACCGGCCGGAAAAGGAGGATTACGCCAACATCCGCATGCCCAGTGCCAGCATGGCGGCTGTAGAGGAAAGAGAGCTGCTGCTCAGTATAGATGGAGGTAAGCAGCGTCCATTTTGTTGCCAAAAAAAATTTACATAGGGACAGTAAAACATGTTGCAGAGATAAAGGTTTCTCCTAAAATATGTACTTTCTTTGGGATGTCCCATATATATGAAGTCGGTTAAGACCAGGGAGAAAAAATTAAAATTGATCTTTTTGTATAAGAAAAGACTCATCTTTCACGACTATCTCTCCAAGTCAGACAGTGTAATAATTAAATTAGTCAGGTCAGGAAAAAATCCACCGACATAAAGGTTTCTCCTAAAATATGTACTTTCTTTGGGATGTCCCATATATATGAAGTAGGCCACATTTCCCACATTAGAACAGATGTGTGGGCAGTGTATACATTTCACATGTGTATGGTATACAGTGTTGTTTTTTTTGTTTTTTTTGTAGTACCGGTGACAGAGGAAAGGCCCGAGGACATGCGGGACTACGAGCTAGATGGCACTTACGTAGAAACGGAGGAGGGTGAGATAGTTCGGGAGGAAGAAGAGGAAGAAGAGGTGCAGGATGCACCACCCACTGACTCAGAGGAGGAGTCCAGCGCCCCGGTCCCTTTTGAAGGTTTTACTAGGGCTCAACTTCTGCGGCGTGTCTCCTCACAACATAAAAAACTGAAATCTGCTCGCAACGTGGTACATGCAGCACAAGGCCCCACTGCCGCTGCCGTATCTGCTGCCATGTTGGCGGTGGACAAGATAAAAGTACCCCACGCTCCACTCAAAAAGGTGTCATTGTTTTCAACTAAACATAAACCCCTTGTTCTACCCAGTACTCAGAGTTCATCCCACTCCACCAAAAAACACAAGTTGTACAGCGAAGATGAGGTACAACAGTTGATACAAAAGAGTAAGAAAGCTGCTCCTGCCACCACTTCTGTGTACACAGAGGAAGAAGTACAGGATTTCCTGAAAGACAGCATAGAAGAAGCAACCCCTCCTCCCACCCCTGTACTCAAGACGGGCCGTACAATGTACTCAGCAGAGGAGGTAGAAGAACTACTCCTGCATAAGAGAAGTCAGCCCAAAAAGGATCCTCCCACATGCCGCCACCACGGCCAACCATGTACACAGAACAGGAGGTGCATGAATTCCTTAAGGATAACATACCGGAAGAGAAAAAACCTGAACCCTCATCTAATGAACCCCGTTCTAGCACTTATACGGAACAGGAGGTACAGGAATTACTGAAAAGCCAAAAAAAAGAACAAGATAAACCTCCCACCCCCGTAAAGAAACCAACAGTTAAAACTTACACAGAGGAGCAGGTACAGGAAATGCTCCTGCAGAAAAGAACTGAAGTAAAAGAAGCTGCGACCCGTATTCAGCCACCCGGACCGACAAGGTATACTGAGCAGCAGGTGGAGGAAATGCTGAAGGAAAGCAAAGCAGAACAAAGTAAAGCTCACACCCCTGTCAAGAAAATACCACACAAAACAGAGGAAGAGGAGGATACTCATATATTTACCACTAGCACACCCACCAAAATATCACCTATACGGGAATGCTCCCCCCTTCCTAACCCCCCCCCCCTCCCCCCCGTGAGAAGACAGAAATTACACATTCCCCTGCTTTCACCCCCGGATGAGGACATTTTCAAATCCCCTGTTTTCAAGAAAAGAAGAACGGAACCTGTTCCAGACTTGTCTGCCTTCGATAACCTGACAGCCAAAATAACAGACTTTGCTAACCACATGGTGAGTACAATACAGGAAAACATGCATGTGATGGCAAACTCCACCAAAAAGGCACTGGATAAACAGGCTGAAGTGGAAATGGCGATAGCTTCCGCCACAAAAAGAATGGGAGACCGCTATCAATCCTATGAACTGAAACTCGAACAATGTGTTAAAAATTGCACAGAAAAACATGAGGAATCTATGTCTGGGATCGCATTGGTGGATGAAAAAGTTGTAGACCACATCCTGAAAAAGAACTTGGCTGTAATGAAAAATATGGACTCGTTCAGTAACATGCTGACCACCAACACGCGATCAGTAGCAGAAGTCCAGACTACATTGTCTACAGGGATAGTCCAAGTTGCCGAGAATTTGACGGGCATGACTAAGTTAGTTAATCATCAAAAACTGCAAGCAGTGATGCAGAAAGCAGACAGCGTCATATCCACATTGGTCCAAAACATGGAGATGTTGTCTTTGTCTCAACAACGTATAATCGAGCGGAACATAATTCCCCTTCTGGCCTCCAACCCAGATAACTCTATTTTTATATCTCTGAATAACATACAGGATATGAATTGTGTTCAGCTAATTTGTTCTTTAATATGGTAAAATAAAATCAATGTACAAGAAAATAAATTATGTGCATTATATTTTTCAAATCATATAAATAGCATGTAACAAATGTCCTGTCCCACCGCCCTTCCCCCACATTTTTTAAAACAGAAATATACTATTTGTGTGCTTGCAGGAGTTCAGAATGTCCCGGTGGCTGGTGCATCCGGAATGGCGCAGGATAAAGCTGAAATGGACAAAGCGGGGGAGCAGGAAGAAAAACCGGGGGAAGAGCAGAAGGAGTCGCAGCTGCCCGACGTAGAACAAGACGATGCTGTGTGTCACAAGATAGAGGAACAGCCTACCACTTCTGCCTACCTGACACATCAGGAACCACCCAAAGGTAGATATTACTCCTCCCTGTCTTTCAGGTGTCATTAAGGGATGTTACTATATTATATTATTTTAACCCTTGCTTAAAAAAAAGTATTTATGCTGCAACACAACATCTCTCTTTTTTAGGTCAGAAATAATTGGTTTTTTCTGGTTAAAAAAATTCATTTATATTTTGTTTGATGTTTCCAGGTCAGGAGGAGGCAGCTTACTGCATGAAGTCCCCAGTCCATTCTCCTGATGGCACATACATCCAGGTGGATGGGCAGCTCAAATATGTCCTCAATGGAGCAGGTAATTTAAAAGATATGTTGTACCATTACATATAAATTTATATAGTGCTAAAGAACAGAAAAATGTAACACATTCCATCTGTAGGAGAAATGCTGTGAAACAAGATAATTTATTGCTACTTCATATTGTAATGCATAAATATATGTCACGGTAGAAAATATAACATTTACATAGTTGATGGAACATGCTATGTTTCTCATTTTATTCAGCTATTCTTCAGCACCCGCCAGCAACGGATGGCCTGCCTAATTTCTCTGTGCTCGGGGGAGAGGAGTGTGTCATACTACAAGACCGAGTGGACCTGCAGGAGGAGCAGTCTAACGGTAGCGAGCAGGGGGATGATCCCGGTAGTCCTAACAAACCCAAGCTGAAACGATCTCTCCGCCTCAAGAGTAAACCCAAGACTTAAAAATGTATATGGCCATGTTGTCCAGATATATCAATGTAAAAGTGTTCATGTTTCATTACATCTCCGGTTGTATTATACAGTTCAACTTTATACCGTGAAAACTTGAATCAGGGTACTGTTTTTAAATATATCATTCCATATGTGTGCAGGAGTTGTTTATCCCTGGCATGTTTCTAGATTTTAATGTATTTACATGTACACTTATCAGACATTGCATGGAAATGTATACTTATATTTTACTTTATACATTAGTATTACATTAGCTTTCTTATACGGATAAGTCACTGCATGCATGTTGGTGCTAAAAACTGATACAATGTGTAGCAAGGGTAGCGGCTGTGTATTGTATAATATACATTCCCCCAAAAAAATACCGGTATTATGTTATTTTATTATATTTATGTACATATAACAGACATATCAGAATATGGGTGTACATTATAGTTCATATGGAGGGATTATTTATCCTTTTTCTCCAGGTGGTCGTTCTGGAAATGGGTCTGAATGAAGCTCTTCCTCATGTGTGTGAACAAGCCAGTAGGGTTGCGTCCCAGGTTTGCGGGTTGGACAGCAGCAGCCTGTTTCTTCTTGTAACGGTCCTTAGCCCGGGGATTGTCCTTCAACAGCTTGACTTTACCGAGCTTAGCACAGTTATGGAGGCAGCAGCAGGTTTCTATGATCCGGGCTGCCCGCACAGGATCGTGCATGAGATACCCTCCACTACTGTCCATGCATCTGAAATTACGTGATATTTTTTGTAAAGCTATATCCAAATATGTTCATTCCTACACCAATATGGGGAAATTTATACTGTCATATGTCTCATGTATATAAGTGAAATTTTGTGTTAAGATACTTCATCCAAAGTTGGTGCTGTGACAAAATTGTGCATGTTACTGTTTACATTGTTGTGTTAGTGTATTTAAGGTATTGTGCAAAGAGCTTGAAGTTACCTTAATCTCTGCTTCACCTGTCCTATGATCCGTTCAATCAGGGACCTCGTTTAACGGTGCCACTTGTTGTATTTGGCCTCCGCCTGAGTACTCTCCACCCTGACCGGGGTCAGGATGTAGTCAGTCAGAACATATCTGAAAATATATAGGTAGCATAAAGTAGATCATCACTTTCAGGTATGTCATATAGTTTTTTCAGCTGCTTTTCCTGCTTAGAAAAAGGGAAAAAGTACATTGGTTTATTTTGTGGATAACGCGATGTGACATATGTCATGTGGAAAAATTGAAACTTTATATTGTAAGGACAGACATGTGGGGAACAGAAAGTATTGATGTTAAAAAATATACCTACCCAGAATCTCCAAGCAGGTAGAAACCTTTGAAGTCACCACGGTCCCCTAGGTATTTAAGCTGACTGCCGTTCATTACATAGATGTCGTTACATGTTCCCGGATTGGCTGCGTTGACATGCATGATCATCCCGTCATAGTTGCCCACGATCTGTAGAGAGAAAAGATATAAAAAATAAAATATTTGTTAAGACGTTATGTGCTGTTGCTTTGAATACTTTACCATAAAAGCTGACAACTTATATGTCCTATAATGTCAGATAATATAATAAGAAGTCAATTATTTTATTTCTTATGAAGAGGGAAAAACAAGATAGAAAATGTGTGTTAGGAGTATATTTAATTTAAATTTACCATTGCGTTGATGGAGTAGTACCCCTTGTAGCAGAAGTACTGGTTTTCGTCCTTCACCAGTCCTTTAGGGCAACCGATGGGGACGTGGGTGCCATCCACCAAACCAAAGCACCTTGGCTTTTTGGTTTTCAGGTAGAAGGGTAACGCCTTGATCGTCTTTTCTGTTTTACTGTCCGGCCATTGGATGTAGTCCTGTATGTTGTTGTGGAAAAAATCGCTGACCTGTTGCACCGATTTACACACAACCGACTTTGACACCCCATGGCAATCACCTATGGTGAGGTACGTTGCACCCGTTGCGAAATAACGCAAAGCTGTCAGGAACTGAAATAAAGGTATAGGCCAATTAGGGTACAATAAAAATAAGGTAGGCAGGTAAAACAGTGTAGGTTGATCTATATGTATAGAAAAGAAGATGAACATGGTACTATACACAACTCTTTGTTCCTGTACTCAATATGATTCAGATATGGGAGGTGTGGGGTATAATAAACAGTATATACAGAATAGCAGTGGTAGCAGTGGTACAGGAGTACAACATGTATACATACCCTAAGGCTGTGTGGGACTGCATGTTTACCACGCAGAATCTTCTTTGAGCGGGTGGCGACGTAGCTCTTCACCAGAATCCGGCAGACATCTTTACTAAGCCTGTACCGGGCTATGAACTTCTTTTCGGAATACCTGCTGAAGGGGTCCACTCTCTGAAAGTATTCCCTCTTCTCCTTCTGCGTCCACCCCCACACCATGTTGAATTTTTGGTGGGAAAGCAGAGTGGGCCAAGGTGAAGGTCATGCAACAGACCTGCACCGTATGCGGGTACTGTATTACCTATGCGGAACTTGAAGTACCCGCATGCAGCATACGGGCCACTTTTTTTGAATTAATGCTGCTCTGATGGCTCAGGAATTGAGGAGACTTATACGGACAGGATGTGGAAAAATAATCCCGTATCCGATGAGGAAAAACGCTATTTTCCCGTATGCGTATACGGGATTCCGTATAGGATACGGGATTCTGCTTTTTGGTAAAAAATGTCCGTATCCGATGAGGAAAAACACTTTTTGCCCGTATGGGATGCCGGGACCCCCGTATGACACATACGGACCCCAAAACCAATGGGGAAAAACAGCCTCCAGTAATATATAATAATATATGGATTGTAAAATCTGTCCGTTCCAGTATGATGAAAATATTGTCATATTCTTACTCTACACATGTCCATTTCCCAAGCATTACAAATACCAACTTAGATTATGCACAAAGATGTGACAACATTTTGATTATCATCCTAGAAATTTCAAATTTTGATAATGTTTTATTTCTAATTCAATCTTTAACATTGATATATTGCTTATTGATTTTTTAAATTGTACTCCCCTCAGACCATGATGAGTGTATGAAAGGTGTACTCGCTGGGTGTGGGGATTGGTCCCCAGACAGCTGCACGCCTACACCTGCCTGTGGCGATAACACAGAATGTGAAAACACAAACGGTGGATGGGAATGTGAATGTAAAGATGGATATCAACCTGTAGATGATGAAGATGATGCACCATATGAAGATGGATGTGAAGGTGTGTAGGTTTTTAACATCTGTGATGCTTATGTAAAGGTTTACTATTATTAGAAAACCATATACAAACCATATGTATACTTTATTTCACTATTCTACCTAGTTCAGGTCCGGTTCGGGTCACCGGGATGGCTAATGCCACACAAACCTAGTTCGGGTCCCTGTTGCAATATATATTACCTGTCCCCACGTGGTCAGGTATTGTGTCAGCAGGCACCAGGTGTCAGCACCAGAAGCCTACCCTACTATATAAGGCGGCCCGTTCCACCTGATCAGGGTCCAGTCTTTGGTCCAAGCCTGGCTGTGACACTGACGTTTCGCGGTTCCCCTACTCCCTGTCCCTATCTGCGCTATGCCCCACCACTGCCCTGTGGGGAGACCCATGGTCGGTCAGACCTGTAATACCAGTTTGGATCCCTTATAGGTGTAGGGGCACGATGTCCGGGTGTCTCCCCAAAGGGGGTGCCATATCCGGAAGTCATTGTGCATCGTGCCCTATATGTCCAAGGGACTTGTCATTGCAATCCAGTAACGTAGGGAGCGGAGAGTAGTCAGACACGGGTTGGTAGTGTAACTGTTAGCATGCTTGTCACCGTTGTGAGAGGTCTGTGGTTTGATTCCCGGCCGATCCAATGACTAAGTTTTCCGCGACCTCTACACTGGTGGATCGGCCGGGATTCGGTAACTGTGTTGGGCACCGCTCTACCCTAGCCAGGTGGAGAGGTATTTGCGGGGTGGGGTAGCCTGGCCATCCTGCAACATGTCGGGCACTGCTTTCACAGGACGGGTGGTGTTCGCAGGGATGGTATGTTGAAGCTGGTTGGGAGGAGTGTAGGGGCACGATGTCCGGGTGTGTCTCCCCAAAGGGGATGCAATAACCGGAAGTCATTGTGCATCATGCCCTATATGTCCAAGGGACTTGTCATTGCCATCCAGTAACGTAGGGAGCGGAGAGTAGTCAGACACGGGTTGGTAGTGTAACGGTTAGTACGCTTGTCACTGGTGCAAGAGGTGTGTGGTTCGATTCCCGGCCGATCCAATGACTAAGTTTTCCGCGACCTCTACATATGTCTCCTTCGGGCTTGGTTCGCATCCTCTGAGTGACCTCAGTCTCCTGTCCCAAACATGTACCAAACCTGTCCTAAACACTCTTGACTCATTATCTTATCGCGATCACATGGTCACGAACCACACCTATTAGCTGCTGTAAGCAGGATTACACAATAAAACGTGTTACTTGAATCAACGCAGAACCGGGTTTGTAGATAAATCTATCGACTACACTTTGTAACAAGCATTGAGTAGAACTTGGTCATGTTAGATATATATGAAACAGGAGTGTTATAACCATTCCCTGTCAATTAACCCATTACTTCAATGCATTTACCTTCAGCAGGCGTTTCCTTACATTTTGTTATACATTTTCATGTAAATAAGTATGTGTTACAATACAATAATTTCAATTGAATTTTACAAATACTGTATAATATTATGTATTGGTGATAACAATGCTACTTTATTTATCTTATAGGTACTCTCTATGCTAATGTAATAATAAATTGCCTTTACAGACATAGATGAATGTGAAGATGAAGATGATGATGATGATGATGAGGGTATTTGTGGATATGATGCAAAATGTATGAATACCCCTGGATCTTACATCTGTGTTTGCATGTGGCCATGGTTGTATCATGAAGACGATGGGACCTGCATTAGTTAGTCCCTTTTATACAATTTATATATATATACTATATTTGACATAGTTAGTTAAGAATATTATTTACTTTAGAGGTGATTTCAATGTGAAATGATGCCAAATGTAGGGGGCATTCTGATAACGGGTGTTAACACAACAAATATTAAACTCATTATCTTCAGGGTGGCATAAGTTAACAGTATCTTAATAAAGTGTCATGCAATTGGTTCATTATTTTATTTACATATTTCTCACTGAGGTAATTCAAAATACTTAATTTACTTAATTATCTATGACAGCACAGTGCTAATTATGTAGAACATTGTACTCACTGCCATCATAAAGTGTCATACAATAGGTATAGTACCAACCAATGACACATGGCACAATCCCCTATACCTTGTTTCCCTCAACACCTACAAAACATTGACATTTTATGATGGTTTTTATTGCTAGAGTCAACTTGTCCTGCTTTACCTGTCCTTCCCTATGCGGTACCCACAGACACTGTGCCTCAGAACCCAGAGTTTGAAGACACAGTAACCTACACATGCATACCTGGGTATAGGGTATGTGTTGAGACATCTAGATTTTTCAATGAAATATTCCCAACATGAAATCCCGCTATCATAATTTAGAGTTGAGTTTGGGCATATTTTATGGCAATTCAATTATGACAACTATGGTGAAAGACCCCCTGAAATGAAACTTGTGACTTAATACAACTTGGGAATCACAGTGTCAGCCTCAACTGTATCTTTCATTGTTTTCACATTGACATTGCTCAAGTATGTAATGCTGTAATGGTGCAGTAAACAGTACCACTTACTGTTAATGAAATTTGTCTCACAGGTGCTGGAGAATGGGATGCCGCAGACACTTTACCCCTACTATACCTACCTATCTGAAACTTCCTTTGAGATTGAGTGCTCCTCCTCTGGACAATGGTCCCCATATCCAATACCAATCTGTGTCCGTATGTATATCAATTCTTTTTTCCAATGTTTTAAAGCTCAACATATAAATCACCTATTCCAACAAAGCTGGGTTTTTTCATCATAATGAGAAAAAAACAAGATCAATGTGATACATCAAACATCTGTGTTCAAGTATATATAACTTATAAGTAACTACTTCTGTTAATGGTACACATATTTTGCCTGTTGCTTAGCCATCAAATGTAAGGATCCTGGTAGTGTGCCAAACGCTCATCTTCCCAGTGGATCAAGTTGGGACTACGAGGCAGAGGTGACCTACACCTGCCAGGAAGGTTACCGCCCAAAAGACAAAAGCTCAGGATCGACTTACTTCAAGATGACGTGTGGGGAGGACGGCAGCTGGAGTGAAGGAAGCACCTGTGAAGGTATGTCAGTCTAAATACACTTAAGTACATAAGGCATGCAGTATGCAAATTTATATCCTCTCAGCAATTATCCAACAGCTTCTGGCGTGGAACGATCCAAAGCGCCCTTTTATAGCAGGCCTACAACAAAATGGTGACCATAGAGACAGGCCCCCTCTCTAGTGATGGTGGCAGTGCCCTGTGGCCTGGCACTATATCAGGGCCAGTCCCACTAATTATACTTGTATACCACGGGCACTATATGACACATAATTAAATTGTGATCTGGATGAAATAATCAATGAATATTTGATAGTATAATATGATATTGATATTTCTTTTACAGATATTGATGAATGTGAAGAGCAGCCGGGTATCTGTGGGAACGTGGCCAAGTACTGCATCAACACCATTGGCAGCCATTTGTGTTCATGTGTGCCGTGGTACCAGAAGGACCCACTAAACAACCAATGTTTTGATTGGACAGGTTGGTTCCTGGGCTTTATCCTCAAGGTCTATAACTCAGTCAATTATTCAATAAACCATTTCTGCTATCCCTGGATCTGTGAATGCAATCCAACACACACACCATGCCATACATAAGTTCACCTGTTGGGTTGACACTGCCAGACGAGTCCCCCGCCAGCCCTAGCGCCTGAAGGCCAAGACTGACCAAGTGTAGCCCGGCTTGAGGTGTAGAGGAAGCCAACCTAGATGGGTCCGTAGCATTAAAGGGAGACCCATGTGCATAAGATAATTGCTGCCCGAAGCTCAGTGTGGCTTGATCCTGGTTTAATACCTGCCCTGGAGGAGATTGGCGAGGTACAAACCCTCCCCCGGCTTAAAAACCAGGTTGCTGTCCCTGCTCAAAGTTGACGCTGGAACTACTGCCATTTTGACCTGGAGCTGGTTGCCCGTGCGTGTGTCCCGACCCTTCCTCCTCAAATGCCGCATTTTCCAAATTTATCTGCGCCAGTCGTTCCTCCAGTGCCTTAATTTTTTGCTTACGCTTCAAGATTATCTCCATCTCCTCTGCCAAAGCAATTTGTTTATGAAGGCGTTCCTCCCTGTTGATTGAGGGAGACTGTGGCTAGCCCAATTTGTCTTTCTGCCCTGGCTCGGCCATCGTCTTCAGATGGAAATCCTTGTCTGATCCTTCGTCCAGCTCCTTCTTACTCCCCTTAAATGGAGCAGAGCATTGCGGGCAGGTTTTCATCCTCCCGTCATATACAAATTGGCAGTTATAACAAGGTTTCATGCTTTTTCCGTAATCGACAGTGCAGAGTCGACCTGCCTCGACCCAAAGCAAAGCAATAATAACATGGTAACCAAGGAAGCCTGGCCCTTGACAACCGCACCAGGTGGCAGTGCAGATTGACACGCTGAAACTCATTGACAATACATGTATCACCGGGGTTGATACCTTCTATAAACCATTTCTACTTTGGTCTACCATTTCCACTTTGGTCTACAATTTGTTTACTTATTACATCAAAAACTAATAATTGCTGGCATTTGTATGATTGCTTCATGGGTAAAAATGAAGAGCAATAGAAGATTTCACTTCTCATGACTATTGATCATGAAGGTTGTAGCAAATGTATAACTTCCTTACATTATCATTATTCTTTTACATGCTACATGTGATTACTTCAGCCTTAACAATTATTCTATCATGTGTTATAGATGAAATTCCCAGCCTTAAACCTTGCGAACTGGTGGAAAGCATGGGTCTTTGTCAGAACGGTGACTGTTACATGAACAACGGAAAGGCATCCTGCAGGTAGGTCTTATTTATACAGTGTTAATTGCAGACATTGGTTTTTAGAATTTAGTTTTTCATAAAATATTATACAAAACATTAAGAATGATAATATTAACTAACTATAGATGCACACACGGTTTTTGAATCTGAAATACAGCAAGAATCAATAGGCTCTTTTCAAGTATGAGACTTTTGCATGGAACAGATCCCTGGTTCTTCTTTTTTTTAAATTTTGCAATGAACATATGTAGTAAAGGTATTGGTGCACCACTGGGAAATCTACCCGTGGCAAATTTTTAGTCACAGTCATCGGATATATTAACCATAATGTTCTCTTAATACAATTTAACAATGTTTCCTACAGTTGTGATGCTGACTATGAGGGAGTGGCCTGCGACAGACCTAAACAGACCATCACCTTCATCATTGCTGTGTTTGCGCTGGTGTGTGTGCTCATCTTCATGGTGTTGCTCTGTATGTGCTGCTGCTACATGCTCCGTAGGGGACCACACACACAGCCACATCTGGCCACAGGACCACCTATGGTACAGCCTACCTACGGAGGCTACGGCACCCCGTGAGTGAATTTTGTTTGAGTACTAACATATATTGAAGTACATTTCCACATCTTAACTTCACTTGCATACTGATTCAGATATTGTGTTGAAACACATTTGTTACATCTACCCTACTGTAGAAAAGGGTGACAAACATGTTCCAAAAGTTTAAGTATGCAGATTTACTGAAGCTTTATCCCTCATATATAGACTGGTGAGAATTTAGGGGAGGGGATAACTTATGATTTAAAACCCTCATTTGCATTGTTCTTCCATTCTGGGTCCAACAAGTTTTGCATCATAATAATGCAGTATGCTAGTGACATATTCAATGGGGGCATGGCATATGGAGTTCCCATAAATTATAGGCTTATCAGACATGTAATAAAATGTTATTTTCATACAGTGCTGGGATGCCGCAGGTACGGTACATGGGACGGAAGGGGATGTATTGAAGATGACGTCTTCATGATGCCTTGGCGCACCGTCATTATGTTATACTCTGTTCCCAAGATAAAATACTGCCCTGAATGTCACATCTGAAAAGTATAGTTACATCAGTCTCTACCACAAACTCTCCTGCTACGATCTTGCTGGGATATTGTGTGCTTCTAGATATTTCTTTTGTACTTTCCATGGCTCTTTAATCAATATATCTGTCATGGAGATCTATTTTATGCCCAGAATTACTAATGAGATGTATACACTATAGATCCACCATTTGACAATGTCTTAACAGAGTAGCCATGAGAAGAACAAGAAAGATTTTATTCAAAAATGCTTTCGGTACTTTTTAACCTGCCTTCTGGAATCTTTTTTGGGGGGTCTATGGTAAAAAAAAAAGAAATTCAATGCCTAAGACAAATCAATGGTTCATGGGTAAACAACAAAAGACAGTTCTATTGCAACTTAGCTTCTTAACATAATATTGTCTTTATCATTGTACCGTCATGAAGATTTCTAGGACATGTCATTAGAGATTTACTAATCAATCATTATTACAGTGAGACCTTGATTATCAGACAACCAGGCACCCTCGATTATCCTGTTGCTATAATTATAAATGTTATTCAGTAATCTGGCAGATTCAAGATCTAGCCACTTTTTTCCTGAAATGATTACCGAAGTCTCACTGTAAGACCAAGTAGATAAATTATGAAAATACCTTTTCATGTGGTTGATATTCTTTTAGTCATCTAACACTAGTTTTAGCTATTATAGATCTAGCAAAGTTCACTCATGCACTATTTTAGTGGATTTCTGAACTCATTTATTTCTCAACTGTCTAGTTTGTATCATGTAAAGTTCAGTATACAGGTCAGGAAAGATTTAGGGGGTTTGTTTCTAGGCTTTGGCAATTGCTAGAAATCAGAACAAAGTTAAAACAACAGTTATGACTCTGTGTTTCAGGACGGATGACCTTTTAACCATGTTGATCACTGAGAGACAAAATGCTATTTTAACATGAGTTTCGGTCAATAAACCTCTTTTTAAATATTCTAAAATCGATGGTATGTTTAATAATATTGTGAATACTTCTTTGTCTGTGGAAATATCAGACCTGGTGGTGGTATTAACTTAGTACAAGTGTCTCTCAGTAATCAATGGTTTATCCAATGTATGTCCTGTTACACAGCTGTTACAAGGTTGAATATAAATTATTGCCTATAAATAAAGTGAATAAGAATGTGTCAGACATGCAAGAATTGGCCTAAAAAATGTTCTGCATAATTTCATTATTTTTCACCCTAAATGATAAATATTTAGGGTTAGTAGGGGCAATGAAGCATTAGCAAACCAACAGACAAAAAAGATTTTTTGGTTAGATCTGAGGAAATTTCCATTTATATTAACATGCATTGAGGTAGGGGAGTATATGTACACCCATATCTGCATAGTGTGGACATTGGGGAACTGAATCAGCTTAGAATCTGCAACTGTTTTTCACCCTTAGAATGCACATTATGAAGACCCTTTGTTGGTTGGACTGTTGTATTCTGCAATAAAACTATCATTCTCAAATAGCAGCATGCATGTTTGTGTTGTCATTGGCTGGGGTATTATTCATGAGACGATTTGAATTTCTCCTGACATGCTCTAAAATACCAAGTCACAAAGCATTTGATTGAGTTGTAGTTCAATATGGCTTTTTGTGAGCTATAAATGATGACCAGAAAAAAAACATTAAGATGGTGCGTTTAAACATGTATGTTTTATGGGTTCGAAGCCAGGTGTCTAGGATTGGGAACCCAGTGTTCAAACCACTCCCCCAATCCGAACACTAGGCATAAGCACTATTCATTCAAAATACCAATCATGTAACCCTACTCTATGTGTATACCCTAATCTCGTCCACAAGATATACTTGATCTGCTTGCTGAAGACCATGTCACTTTTAATGACCTTAAACTTCTAGTGACTGTGATTTAAGTACAAGTGGATAGATTCCCGTGGGAGCATAGACAAGACAATCTTTCCAATCTTAAAATGGCCAATCTTTAAAATGTATCAATTGATTCCAAACACTAGGTGGCACCCCTGTTTTACACCCAGTGCAGTTTTCCATAGTTGTGTTTGATATCAGTTTCGAAAAAGAAAGAAAAAAAGAAAGAAAGAAAAGGGGGTTCAGGGCCAGACCCGTTGATATAATAAAATGATATTACCAACAATAAATAAACAAGGGTGGTTCTACCATATGTTAATCATGTACACAAAACATCTTCAGTCATAGATCATAGATAATCTTAAATAAATCGAATTTAAGATTTTCTTGTCCACGCTTTCATTTGAGTATGTCCCGACCAGCACGATTTAATATAAACAGGAAAACAACTTGGGAAAACAACAATCATTAACCTAACCCAATGATCTTTAATTGTGTTTATAGATTGGAGAAATTCTATAATTAGGCCTATGGGTTTACAAATAAAGCCAAATCTTGCTTAAGTAGGCACTATTTGGCATTTTGTGAGGATGATGCAATTCTACAATTGCCATTTCACCGTAATATAATATATCAAAGGTTAAAAAGAGATATACTGAGGTTTTAAATCATTTTCTATATTACATACATGTATGCATACAATATTTCTTAGGTATATAAGTATGTAGGTCACTCTTCCTTCTTTCACTGAATATGATGCCGTCGTCCTTTCGATCCAAGATGCACAACTTTATATTCCGGGCCTCCTTTCCCTTGCTCCCCTGCACTTGGGATACTTCTGGGAATCTGCTGTCACACTCTTGAAACATGAAACAAATTGTGCAATACACCGTTCACAAAAAGAATTGAACAATATCAAAGGGAAAGGTCCTTACAGTGTCATAACGAATCATGCTGTCAGGTGCGCGGGTGGTGTCACTGGCGTACCCCAGGTGGCGCTCTCCTCATTTATCATCAACTTCAGTCTCGAACCCCAGTCAGCTCTGATGGCGGTACGCTCAGTAGAGTGTCTGGAAAGGCTCATACCTAACCACTGCGTGGTCAGATCACCAGCAACCAGCCGATCTTCAAAATCCCGGGGAAACCACGATGGCCCCAACTCACTCCACAAGTAATAGCAATTGAGGTTGTTTTAGGATATGATACTAGCATGAACAGGCAAATCTCGAACTAGTATATAGGCATTGCTCTATTTCAGTCAGCCCTCACCAAGCACTGTGCACAGGGTAATGTAACAGCGCCGCAATGTGCATGCGACGGCATGGATGAGTGCCCTCAGACTCTACTATTGATAGAGTCGACTGCACCAACTTCGGCCGTCCCGGCCCTCTCCTAGCCCTCACTCTCAACTTCACGGTCGTCACCACCACACCTCACCAATTTACCCACCCACCCACCCACACCTAAAACTCAATCGTTGTATTCCAATATTCATGTCTTCGTATAAGCAGTATTATTCACTCAATCATAATTCAATTGTGTTCATAATCTTCAATTTATAATCATCATGGTATACCACATAACTACTACTTATGTGTATACTTTTAATAATCATACTTTTATCATCGTAATTTATTACATCTCATAATAAATATTAATTACTCCAGCCTGCCTTCCATTCTCCTATGTTCGTCATGCATGGGGGGTTAGATGCTAGTGATGTAATAGCGCCGTGGTGCGCCCACGGCCACCCTCAGACTGAGACTGTGCGCCTAGGGGGGAATATAGGCTACCCCAGTAACTCTATACTAGTTACTTGACTCTTATTACATATATGTATGCATATAATATTTCTTAGATATAGAGTATGTACTTTTATGAACGAGCAATGTGCTACTTATAGATTTGGAACCCTGGTACTTATATATTTCTAATGCTTCAGACATATCTCTTTAAAGACCTCTTACCCCCAGCGCTTATACCACACCGCTTAAACTGATGGTTAAGTATTTGAGCTTATTGCAAGTATAACACCTAATTTTGATTGGCAAATATTACCCTTCTATATCTACATTGTGTATTGAATACAGGCTAATGGCAAATTCAGATCTTCTAAAGGAGTGATCATTTTTCAGCAAAGAGAGGGGTCATAGATTTGTCGGGGGAGGGGGTATGGGGTGGGACAACATATGTGTACCCCTTGAGAAAGTGAGGGTCCAACATTTTGGTTTTAAACCACTACTCCCTACGGTGATTTTCCCCATGGGGTGAAAATCCTTGTTCCAGTCATCCAAGGGTGACATGGTTATGGTCTTTAATATGACATATATTGTCTGTGTATATGTATGTAATAAAAACGAAATGCTAGTGATACAACAGTAAAGTTAATACGCAGTATACAATTCGGGGATGGATTTATGTGGGTTTGCATCCGACCTCTTTATTTATATGACATACTAAAAGACATACCCCACCTCCTAGCAGTGACGTAACTGTTGAATGTTCCATAGTTGCCTGGTTAAGCTCACCGGAAATCTAGTTTTACCCTTAGGGTCGGACTACATGACATGATTAATATATCCCGGTTCATATCCCATTTGAACCATATCTAAATGTGAACTTCTTGCTGAGACTGCAGACTATGGGGCCATAATTATATGTTTAAGTAAAATCGATAAATCAACAAGAACGTGCTAGTTCATTCTGACAAGGGACAAGACCCTTTTCTTAAGATTGACAAAGGACAGCAGCATTTCTTAAAATCTACAAGGGACAAGTAGGCTGGCTTAGGACAAGACATATTTTCTAAAATTGAGAAGGGACATTGGCATTAAGAATGGAACTATATAGTAGGAGAGCAAACTGGTCAAAAGCCCCTAAAATAGGTTCCAGTGACCCCCGAAAGTCTAATTGCTATAAATCATGTACTGGGTAATTTTGGTATGAGGAATCCATTTCCGGTATCCGTTTGGCTCAAAAAGTGTAGCATCATGCCTGTTTCCATGGAAACAGAAGGATTATCCAGTTTCCTTAGAAACACCCATTTTCTGGTCAATATATTAACAATTTGGTCTGTAAACAGGAGAATACCCATGTTGTATAAGCAATAGCACCTCTAACACCATATATAGTGATGGGGACACTGAATAAATGCATTATTATTTTTATTAACGTCTCTTCAGAAACTGGTTGCCATGGCAACCAAATTCAGATTCACATTTTTTTCTTAAATGTAAGACTGCCTAAAATAACGACAAAATTTGAGAGCCTAATGGCTGAAAATCATGTATTAGGGAAATTTGGTATGAGGAATCCATTTTAGTTTGGCTCAATAAGTGTAGCATCTTGGCTCAATAAGTGTAGCATCGTGTCCATTTCCATGGAAACAAAAGGATTATCCATTTTCATTTGAAACGCCCATTTTCTGATCAATATATTAACAATTCTGGTCTGTAATTTAGGCTTTTGGGATGGTTTCCATGGCAACCAGAAAGTATCATATGTACTAATTCTTCACAAAAACGTTCTTTTTGCATTCCAAATATGGAATGTTTGCATCAAAGATGGAATAATTTCATTAAGATCATTGCATTCTACATAAAAAATGGTTTTAGAACTTATTTTCATGTATTTAACACTCTTTTGCAACTATGGTGCCTCCTGTTGGCCACAGCCAGAGCTAAAAATCCCGCCTGAAGGGGTCTTTTCCCTAGATGGGTCACAGATTATATTGATCAGAAAATGAGTCTTTCAAAGGAAACTGGATAATCCTTTTGTTACCATGGAAACGGACATGATGCTACACTTTGTGAGCCAAACAGATACCAGAAATGGATTCTTCATACCAAAATTACCAAGGTTTATGATTTTCAGCCATAATGCTCTCAAATGGAGCCAAATATAGACTATCGTCATTGTTTTAGGCAGTCTTACATTTTTGAAGATATCTGAATCTGAATTTGGTTGCCATGGCAACCATTTTCTGAAGAGACATTAATAATGCATTTATTCAGTGTCCCCATCATTATATATTGTAATAGAGGTGCTATTGCTTATACAACATGGGTATTGACATACACTTTTTGAGCCAAACGGATACAGGAAATGGATTCCTCATACCAAAATTACCGAAATATATGATTTATAGCCATTAGACTTTCGGGGGTCACAAGAACTCAATTCTGAGGGATCCGCTCCCCTACTTATAATCAGTAAATGTTCCCACAGTCATCAGAACCAGAACGCCCAGGAAAACTTGACTACTGAATCATTTCTGGCAACCCGACAAGTGACACAGCAACTCTCGGGACGTAGCGATGCCACATCTGCTGGTGCACGCCTTATCGAGCCTTAGGGCAAAATACTCAATCTGCTTCAGGTAATATGGTCATGCAAAGCTTTATTCTCCAAACATATTAAAGTGCATTCTCGTAGATTCATTTATCTCATTACTAGTCACCAAATGTGAAGTATCAAGGAATAACATGACCAATTACGTACACACGGTCTACAGTCACCCCTGGCTCAATATGATGGGGGTGGATGGCTAAATTCGACACGGCAACATGGTCATTCCTTAAAATCGACATGCGACATGGAGCTTATAAATAGTGACATGAGGAAAAAGATAAGGGACATGACATAAGGTATTTCTTAAAATCGACATGGGACAGAGCAGGCTCTTAAAGGCGATATGGGACATGGGGATTTAAGTGACAGGTGACATGCCATTTATTAAAATCGACATGCGACATGGGGACCCCCCCCCCCCCCCATCTGTACCCCCAATACAAAATACACTCTATAAAGTGAAATGATAGTTTTCTAGATTGCTTTATACAAGAAGAATTTTGCCCAGCTTTTTTGCTGAGCAAGTTGGGTGATCTGAAACAAGTTATGGCTTCACTTGTTTTGGCTAACTTCCCAACAGACAAAGTCATAAACCCTGACATGCTGTACAGGTAGGTGCCACTTGGTCACAGCACAGCAGGTAGACAAGACCAGGAGACCCTCCTCTCTCCTCTCCCAGCCTTGTGTATATACACCAGTTGTAGTACATCCTACTAGTACTACTGGTTATCGGATCTGGTACTCCGCCGACAAGCTAGCCAGTGTAAGTATACCTTAGTCTTAGCGTGTTTCACTGTAACATTTCTCAGACACCAAAGTCCATGTTAAATAATACTGATGTGTAAGTTGTATCCTCAATCATTTTGTTTTTCAATATCTTGTCAACATTAACTTGGGCATGATCTCAGCTTTGTTTAAAGATTTTCAAAGTAGGGGGATGCTAACCCTTTTTGCTTGAACGTTTTAGGTTTTGACCCTTATTGGGCTAGGTTAAAAGTGGGGGGTGACAAGTCCACCTCCCAGTTGCCACACCCCAGGATGCACTGCGCACACCTCAGGGTGGGTATGCAGTGTTTGAGTTAACCCACCAGCACAGGTGGTCTACCAAGACCTTTCCCTTCCTTTACCTACCATGTAGAAAGGTGGTAGATAAAAGTTCCCTGTAACTTGTGTGACTTAATTGTTAGCCACAATAACAAATGTAAAAGATATAGTGGTTACAGTAGTATCTGTTATCACTATACTGATGATCGAATGACGTATTAAATCATTGTTTTGATCCGTTAATGTGGAAAAACATCCCAACGAGTTATTGCATTGTGTTTTATATAAGAATGGCACCTATATAATCACTAAATGTTCCCCTGGATTACTGAATTGACAAGGATTTCAATTTTCATGTGCTCCACTATGCAATTTGACATAGGCCTCTATAATCAGAAAAGTAACCAGAACGCCCAGGAAAAGTTGACTACTGCCTTTTGGATGAATGAAATAGATTCTGTATCTAACAATTTAACCCTGTTAAACATAACATGTCCACCTTACATAAGATCGGCTGACTTCTCTTTTTTTGTCTTTTTTTTTAATCTTTTATTTTTTCAGGAGGTAGGAGAAAGGTTCCTGAGGATTCTAGTTGCATCGGGCTCCTGACCGTGCTGCTATTGTATATTCTTGTTTACATGGAACATAAGGGATAGCTCCATATTAAAGGGGCATTCTCACCACTCACACTTAACCACATAGTAGACTAGAACAGTACTAGGATACGCTCAGTGATTATGCTACTTTAAAGCCTGGACTATCAGCATTTCTTGCCTTTTGTTGCAGCATGATGGCGTCCCATGCGGCCTGTGTGTGCCTCATGCTGGTGGCTGGCTTCATGCCCGGGCTGGACGCACGCTACACGGTCAACTCTATCGAACACCCCGACTGTAGCGGCAGTAAGTATAACCTCAGTCACATACCCCACCTGCTAGGGTACTACGTAGGCTATATGTTGAGTCTTCTCCCCGGCCTGATTCTGAAGTGGGTTATGATTGAATATAAATTGATCCAAGTTGATCACCAGATATACAGGAAAACTTCACTATTACAAACACCTTATTACCAGCAAGATTAATTCGTTATTACCGAATTTCGTAGTAACTAAATTCAGCTTTTGTAAGTACTGTAAAACCTCACGTATAAGCCGTAATATCTTTTACATGATTTCCCCACCCTGAGATTTTATATGGTCTTTCTCCTATATGTTTTCTTTCCTCCTACCACATTCTCGTCGGGCGTCATCACGGGAGAACCGGGATATCATTCTCTGCATTATATTGAATATAATTATTATATTGTTAATATTTCTTAAATTTGCATACATAAAATTAGATTTGCCAGATCCGTGTTTACAAGCTTTCATTTTTTACATGACAAGTAGTATCTTAGCCATTAGTATTCACTCGATATTCTCGATACTTTTTTGTTGATTTAAATGGAAATAAATTAAAATTACTTAATTAATATTCTAATTAGATACCGTATTTCCTTGTGTATAAGCCCTAGTGTAAGACCGGGGGTTACAATCTATGTTCTATAAAAGTCATATTATGGACCATAAATCCACTTCTACAAGGGGGATGTACAACCGTGATGTGTATCAAAAACGTGATGTGTAGTAACTACACAGTTACTACACATCACGGCTGACCAGCCAAACGTGATGTGTATCAAATGAACGTGATGTGTAGTAACCACCCAACCGTGATGTGTAGTAACTAACGTGATGTGTAGTAAGTTAGAGCTACCGGAATTAAGGCACCTCCAACCGTTATGTGTATTAATAAACGTGATGTGTATCAACTGTACTTTGATCCTACACCTTACACGGCACCTAGCATGCATTTCTCTTTTTATTTCAGCAACATCCATTCATACTATATAATATAATTATGCTCATTATGTCAATTATTACCTGACACCACCATCATTACAGAAATTGAAATAAACCCTCTTTTCACGAATTTGTGAAAAAGAAAACTTTTACCCCCCTGTAGGGGCAATGGAAGTAACAGGTGCACTACATTACCCTGTGGCATTCAATTTAGCTAATTTCTAATTATTTTACATATTTTAGAAATAGAAAGAAAAGGATGGTTGAAATTATATAGGAAGGGTTCGGAAATTTATTAAGATAATGTTAGACCCATGGGAAACATGTCTTTAACGGATAATAAAATTGGTTACAATGTGCTTTGACGATTTTCCTTATAGAATAGAGGTCATGACTTTCAGGTGCATGATATAACTCCTGTTAATTCGTGATATAACACTATGGTGTGTGATATAAACATGAAGAAAAACATAAATGGGACCTATCTTCTCCATGCCCTAAGAACAATAATATCATAGAAATACAACCACATTTTGGTTTTATCATGTCTAATGGGACATAAAATGTCTGCAATGTCTGTATGTTTCTAAACATACCGGTATACTGATGTGATACTCAATGGAGCTATGTCTCCTTTTCTTTTCATCACTGGCTCTCATCGAAAGACTTTATATGTAAAGGATTTGTTGCCAATAAAAATGATCAAACTCAAACTCAAAAACTTCAAAAATAGTTGCTGCCAACCTTTCTTTAATTATTCTGGGTGTTAGCATCACAAGTACCAGAAAAGGACACTTTTTGATACAGATATGGTCAATGGAATTAGAAGATACCCTGATACAGATCACGTTGATACAGATCACGTTATTTTGATACAGATTATGCTGTTTTGATACAGATCACGTTGTTTTGATACAGATCACGTTTCCATGGTCAGCCCTGATGTGTAGTACTACACATCACGTTACTTGATACACATCACGGTTGTACAGGGGATTCATATAATTCTTTCGGACGTGTGACATGACCTTGAGGCTGTGTCTCACGACCTTTGACCAATGTTTTTGTCTTTGACCGGGTGCCGTCTCTGACTGGGTGCCGTCTCTGACCGGGTGCTGTCTCTGACCTGGTGTCAAAATTTATTTTATTTAATTTTTAACCTATAGTCATATAAATGAGGATTTGTAAAAACTTCATGGCAGTTGTTATGTAATTATAATTAGCCTCCTGCTGTTGGTACACAGAGAGAAGAAACCGAGTCAAAAGGGAGTCCAAGCTTGCCTCCAGAATGACTCCCTTTTCCGACTCTCTTTCTGACTCTCTTGATGAACCTGACTCCCTTAAAAGGGAGTTATGTGACTCCCTTAAGAGAGCCCAGGTTTTGCCTCCAAAATGACTCCCTTTTATGACTCCCCGCTACAGACAGAGTCCAGGTCTATGCTGCAACTCCCTTTAGAAAGGGAGTCTAGGCACAGGATGGCTCCTTTGGAATAGAGAGTCATAATTTGTAGGTAATTCCTACCCCCTAACTCTCTATATAACCAATTCAATAGCTGTCTCCCTAGCTAATGTTTCTACATTTGTTGGTGCAATGCCTCACAAGGAGGAGGGATCTCAGAAAGATCCCTCAGAGCACATTAGTTAATATACAAAGGAACATATGAGCTTTTGGGATTTAACTTTCTCATGTTGCTACAAATTGGGTGTCTATACCTTATACATCATGCTTATGCTACAGTTTTAAATTAACTGTAATTATTTCACAGTGCTACAATGCTACAATGATATACATGTATCAGCATAATTATCAATGTCACAAATAACATGGATCTAGAGATCTGAGCATGCAGAATATTACCATTTTAGGTATAGTGCTACCACCTAGCAGGCTTAACTGTAACCAACTGTTTGACTCCCTTGGGGGTAAAAGGAGTAGGGACCCTTGACTCTGATTAGAAACAGAGTCAGATGGCTTCTTAAAATATATGATAGATGGCATTACAGTCATTGTACAGTAGTGTCACCTAGTGGGTTTCCTATTTTCGTTTTGTATGCTCACCTCTGTGACTCCCTTAGGGAGTCCAGGTAACCATTGACTCACCTCAGCTGACATGGACTCTGTTTGATCTAATTGAAAAGGAGTCAAGGCTGTTAGAAGAAGGAGTCAGACAGTGTGAAAAGTGAGCCAAAGGGACCCTGGCTCTCTTTTTATAGCCTGGACTCCCCTTGTGACTCGGTTTCTTCTCTCTGTGTAGAAGATAACTAAACTCCCAAAGTAGCATCTGGTCAGAGACGGCACCCGGTCAGAGACAGCACCTGGTCAGAGACGGCACCCGTTCAGAGACAAAAACATTGGTCCAAGGTCGTGAGACACAGCTTGCAGCTTTTTTAAAGAGAAATAACGCTTACATTAGTAAGCAAATAATTGGAAATGTTGAAATTAATGTGTCGGAATAGTAGGTAATTATGGGAGTTATAAGAAGGTACCAGCGTCGTTCTTCAAGTATAGGAATATAAGCCTGCCCCGTGTTTAAGCCTGGTCAGTTTGCCACTTAGTGTTTGTATAAGCCCGGGCATATGCACGGTGAAGTACGGTATAAACTATATTATATAATACAATTATAAATCCTATGGCCATCATTTGGGGAAAATGGGGGTTGAAATCTGGTTTGAAACTTAGTATTCCAGAAGATAACTATTCCTTTGTTAGAAAAATGTTAAAATCTGATTCTCTGAAAAAAAAGTTCTACCCTATGCTACTTAAAGATCCCATATCTAGGCTCTTCAAAGTGTGACTTTCGAACCTTTTCGTTAAAATGGGCCACACATAACCAATGTATTCACTAGTTATCGTAACATTACTCATTACTTCCACCAGAGTGAGATATGCACCGCATCGAAAAGTCTAGCTGATAGAGCCCCCGAACCCCCGTTTTCTTTCCTTATCTTTTACAGCCTTTAAAGGCAGGACTCTGCTCCCCGACCCTTTAAGTAAATGTAAATAAAAACAAGATGATGTCTCAGAACATTACAGGAATATACTTTTAAGATAACGCAGAGAACAATTTCCATGTTGTTCCACGACGGTCAAATGTTGATCATTTGTCAGACAAATCCCACAATGTGAGAATGGCACACCCGGGATAGATCTCCCAGGTGCAATGACAAACGTTTAAGAGCGTTATCCTAATTACACTATTAAAATCATCTTACTTGTCTTAACCTTTTAGTAGCTGAATTTCAATCCTATCTTAAACTATTTAATCCCATCTTAAGACTTATCTTAGACTATCTTAAAGGTATTATTGCCCGATTTTGATATACTGGATTAAGATTTAAGAGATAAGATTAAGAACATTTAGTCTATTAGGAAACCTGTGGGGTGTTTCACAAGGGGAAAATAGGTACAATTAATTTAACATGTTTTCTAAGACCAACTTACTATCACCCAATGTTAATTTTAACTTGGTGTTTCACAAGTTTCAATTGTATCTATGGTTATATACCTAGATACAATTGAAGATAATAATGCAGCTTGTGAAACACCAACTTAAGACTAACATTTGGCAAAAGAAAGTCGATCTTAATAACCATGTTGCATTAATATTAAATACTCTCCCCTTATGATGATCACATAGGATCAACATAAGTGTTGTTTAAATGAGTATAACCAGTTTATTTTCATCCTGACTAAACAGATATTTGCAGAAATTCGTATGTGTAGTATGACACATATATTACATGGAAAAAAACTTGAAAAAATCTTTAAGAATTGCTAAAAAGGGGAAGTTCTCATGCTGAAGTCGCCGCTCTCCCATACAAATTGGCTACCGTGTCAGGGGCTAAACGACCACCAATTGTCCTTATTCTGGTGCGCACCCAGCACTTGGCTCAAGAATAGCCATTGCTTGGTTTAGTTATTGACACAAGTGGGCTGTTAACATGCACATGTTGTAGAACATGTCATATATTGCATACATTCATCACGATATGTCTGTTGAGGACCCACCCACTTTTATAGACCTGTGGTGTATAGTCTCAACAGGACACGACGCAGCTCTGTATAGTATACAAGATGGCGACGTACCTTTGTGCAAAGAACATCCTTCTTTGTAATTCGAACGTACATGAATTATTTTATTTGAGAAAAAGATATCTCAAAAGTCGTACCTGGTGAGCTGTTCCTGCTTGTCAGCAAATGAACTGTATGCTTAGTACAGTGATACTACATCTAATCCTCATCTCATCCATTTTAGAGGGGCAATACAATAAATAAACGTGTGGAAAAACAGCCAAAAGCACACTGAAAATATAATGGGCCCAAAGGTGATCAATGGTGACGACATTGGGGTACTCACGATGCTGGTACCGTGAGCGCATACCCCCTCGTCGCTCAGGTCGTAATAGTGTGACGACCTAAGGACTTCATTTTTATCTGGATTAAGGTTGTCATTGTGACGATCTGTGGCCATCCGTAGTGATCACATGACTTGAGGGTTGTCATGGCATGGAGACGACCCAATGTCGTCATATTTGATCTTCATATGTCTGACACCAGCGTGCTCTACTATGCAATGGGATAACATATGATTTGATCGTCTGTATTGATCATGTAGGACTGGGTTTTCAGTGCAGATACCCCTATCCTAACAGGGTCAATCCTCAATCACTTTTCGCTTCTCTTTAAGCTAGATTGTCTAGTTTTAAGAAATACATTAACATATATATGGTGGAAAACCAGAAGATCCAAAAACTATCTTCTAGTCTATCTTATTCCACAGGGTGGATTATGCATGGTGCTGATGGCCACAGTCCACTGGGGAACTTCGGCTGACTAAGCCCATATATTTCCTATATAGCTTCGGATGATTAGAGCAGAGTAGACGGTGGTCATCAATACACTAACAACTGTGAAATATTCTAGTTATAAAGCGGGAGAGAGCCCATGCAGATTCTAGAGACATGTACCAGGGGGCTCAGGTAGTCGTGTGTCAAGATTCCATTTTCCCTCTTTGTTGTAGTTTACTTTGGAGGGTTCTCTCTCATTTGCTTTAATTATGTTTATCTTCTGTACAAATCAGATCAATCTTTTCCCATTAAATGGCCATTAATTAGAAAAGCTTACAACAATGTGAACAGAGTGTAATCAATGTATTGTCTCCCAATCAGGCTCACTTCACACCCGAGACAATGGGGAGGTGATTAAGATAGGGGTGGGATGCCACCCATCAGTCTTATCAGTATTATTTGTGGCCATTATTACTAGGTGTGAATAGTGGCTGATAACAGATTTACCCAAAATGCACTGCTCTGACTCAGGGGACAGTTAGGGAGTGGTCATTTTTTAACAACAGGGGGGAGGGGTCGGTGGATTTTCGTGTGAGCGGGTTGACATTTTTTTGGTCCCCCCCCACAGGAAGTGTGGAAATGAGCGCGGCCGACCCCTTTGAGCTTTAGTAATGTGCAGGCTTTTTCACTAAAAAGGGGTGCAATTTTTGTGGTCCCCACCTCAAGAGGGGTCCAAATTTTTTCGGTCCCCTCCCCCTTCAAGGGGTACCTAATGCCCACCATCCACCGGCTGACTAAGCCCATACATTTCCTATATAACTTCGGCCGATTAGAGCCAAGTGGACGGTGGCCATTAGTACATGTACCGACCATGTACATATACATGGTAGTGTCTTAGGGGCCGTCCATAAGTGACGTCATGCTTTTTTGGACCGTTTTTGACCCCCCCCTCCCCCCCTTGTCATGTTTCGTCATGCAACCCTTGACCCCCTAAAAATATGACGTCATGCAGAGAGTACCCCCCCCCCCCCGCAAAAGCGTTACTGCTTCCTTTTGGGTGTATGAACGTATATATTTAAAGGGATAAGTCCTTTATTACTAGCTGAGTTCTGCCTTCTTTAGAAAATGGATTTCTTTCCATTAGCCATCATTATAATACAACGTCGTTGGAACCTTGATTTATATCATGGTGAATACGTCAGCCCTGTTGGTTTAATGAAAGAACGTGGTATTTCACACACACCCCTGCAATATGAAACCCTCAGTCATATTTCATGGCCTGTCAAAAAAAAGTCTGCCATTCTTGTGTCCCAACCCTTAAAATCCCCCAAACCTCCCTGAGAAACCACTTCTGGTACCTGGGATGAATGGACTATCTTAGTTTCCCCCTATTTTGGCAAGATCTTCCTCTCCCTCCATACAATCTTGATATGCTACAGAATCACCCCCCCCCCCCCAGACAAATCTACAGCCCCTGAGAGAATGGGGGAATGAAATGTGGGAGTAGGGGAATTATTGGGAATGGGGAACTGAAGCAGGGGTGGATTTACCCCTGACTGGTGGCAGCTAAATAGAAGGTAAAGTCTGGGGGGATCTCTAGAATATGGATTTATTTTTTTTATGAAATACAACAGTGCCATTGATTTAACCAAGGAGCGCCGTATTACATGCCCCCCGTGCAATAACCTATGGCTGTATTACACTGCCCTGTGATGTCATCAGAACGGCGGTTTGTTTGCATTTGAACGGCGCAGAAAAAAGCTATTTTAGCCAATTTAGGCCCTCCCCCCTATAATTATTTAATTTGAATCGGAAAAAGTAAAAAATAAGTACAAAGGAACATTCGTTTTAGTCTGTAGCTGGGTTATTTCACTTGTTGAAGGTAGGGCTGCATTTCACTCGGCCTAAGGCCTCGTGAAATGCAGCCCTACCTTCAACAAGTGAAATAACCCAGGCTACAGACCAAAACTTGTGGACCTTTGTCTTTATATTTTCTAACCGCATTTCGATCGGCTTACATTTTCAGTACTTCGGTCTTGACTGGACACACCTTTTTCAAAACCCTGGGTCAATCACCACAGTTTTAACCTCAGTTTACTGCTTTTGAAAATGCCCTATGGGACCCTCTCTTACATAATATTGCCCATATATAGAGGAAATTGTATTGTTGAAAATTCAGAAATTCAAGAAGTAACATTACCATGGCAACAATGTACGTCAGTTAGACGGCAAGATGGCTGCCATCTCGCCTGAGAGTAAGAGACTTTTTGGAGTAGAAATTCATCAATTGTGAGCAGGCAAGCAGAAAGGGGTATCCCAGCGGGATTAGTACCATTTCTAGCCACCAGGGGGCTCCACCATGGCCTAAAATGGAAGAAACAGGCTAATAATTCCTTTTTGGTACTTTTTTCTGGAGAATTCAGTAGTTTTATACAGAACATTCCATTTTTGGCGACAAGCTTTCATATTTGGAATGTAAAAAGAACGTTTTAGAGCCTAAATGTGTGTCCTTGTTGATATGTGTTGCCATGGAAACGTGATTTTTATTCCAAATAAATGTAATGAATAATTCATCACACAAAACCCAACACAAGGAATTTATTTTTCGGTTTTTATTTGAAGTCTTTGTTTTTGTAGACATTTTTGGAGTTTTTGTTGCTTTGATCTTATGTTGCTACGTTTCGGATCATTATCCAAATAAAGAAAATGAAGTAGCTCATTGATAGAATGGTTCACAAGGATTATTATGGTCAAAACAGAATAGAATTATCTTTTCTAGATCAGACTCTATGGCCTATAGGATAAAAATGTATGATCATTTTCTAATTATTCTAATTATGCTAATTAGATAGAGGTATCTAGGAAACTGTGGTACTTAGAGCTTATTTGGGTTTTGGATAGGGCAATGCCCACCCATATTCATATAGCCTTTTCTCAAAAACTAGAAATGATATCTTCTTGAGAAATATATCACTGGAAAGCTCATGATATCAATTTTAAAGTTGACATTTTCGTTGGATATCCCTTTCCCCTTGCCTGTACACAATTACACCTGTAATAAGATCCGATCATATCTGTGTTGGTGTAATCAACCTTGATACAACCTCATTCTATCTATTTACTACAATATAATATGCCTTACTGAGTGCTCCCGTTGTGATCAAGCACTAACTCCACTTTTGAATGGGGCATTCCAAGCAGCTCTGTTCGGGAGGCTATCCCCCCCCCCCCCCTGCTGCACACAATTTTGAAAAATATATAATGCCAAATTCTTCACTGACATTTCCTGTTTTTCCTGCTTTCCTTGCATTCTGTCCTTTCCTCTGCAATCACTTTTTTTTTCAAACATGACGTCATGCACCACACTACCCCCCCCCCCTACCCCCTTGTCATGTTTGGTCATGGTACATGGTACCCCCCCTCCCCCCCTCCAGCATGACGTCATTTATGGACAGCCCCTTATCAGTAATGCACCACTTTCTCACAGTCTGCACGCAGGGAAGGGGAGTGGGGTCACCCACGGCTGGCAGCAAGGA
Organism: Harmothoe impar; assembly: GCA_947462335.1. Lineage (NCBI taxonomy): Eukaryota > Metazoa > Annelida > Polychaeta > Phyllodocida > Polynoidae > Harmothoe > Harmothoe impar. Next base: position 26,028,196 of record OX381717.1, read on the forward strand.
TTATATAGGGTAGGATGTCCGACTCGGTAGATTCCCATGTTATAGCCCGCCCCCCCTCTACCCCCCCCCCCATGAAAGTGGGCGACTTTGTGTGCTCACTATTGAAAACTATAGAGAATAGGGAGTTTTATGTGGTTCTTTTGAGTCTTTATTAGAGTGATACCAAATGAAAAGAAGGGGTTTTCTAGACCAAAAAATCCTGCTGAATCCAAATTTTGTGGTCTTGATTCCCAATAACTGACCAAATCCACTCAAAAATGATGTTTGATGATGTAAAGTATTAAGAAAATGTACAAAATAATGTTGAAATGTTTAGGACATTACCTATATATAAACCTGTCAATCAAAATCAGTACCTCAATCTACCTATTCAAAATTGGCCTATCCCTCAATCTGACAGGCATTCTTCCTATGTATCACTCTACCTATCCTGCACACTGCCTATCCCTCAGCCTACCTATCCCTCAAGTTACCTATCCCTTGAATTAGAACCTTCTCTTGGATTAGCTCATCCCTCCAAAAGCTTAAAGGCTCAAGCCTATCCCTCTCCTTGCTACTCCTGCCCACTTTCTGTGCCTACCTATCACTGAGTCTACCTATCCCCAATCTGCCTATCACCTAGCCTACCTATCCCTCATTGTGACTATCCCTCACTCTGCCTATTTGTAATGTTTTATCAGCTTTATCCATATTTTAACTATGCCCATCTGCTAAACATAACATTCCTCACCATGTCCACTATGATTTGTACCTATCCTCGATTTTCCTATCACCCAGCCTACCTATCCCTCAATGTGACTATCCCTCACTCTGCCTATCCCTCATGTTTCAACTACATTCAATTTATCTAATCCCACATGGAGCTCAACATAACATGCCTACTATTTCTATGTATAAGTTTTTTTCCTATCATCTATTCAACCTATCCTTCATCGAGCCTATCCTGGCATATCCCTCATGCTTAACCTACACATCCCTCAGACTCCCTAGCCCCCATGGCATTTACATATCCCCACCTTGCAAGATACCCTCCATATCTATCTCTCACACTGCTTATTACCCCACTACCTATCCCTCTCAGACTTCATTTTGCCGAATACCTATCCCTCATATTATGACTAGCCCTTATTCTGCCTATCCCTCATACTCCCTATAACCTTTTACCTATCTAAGGTCTCCCAGCCTTCCTTTTTCCCAATGTACCTACACTATTCCTTAGTAAACATACACCTAAGGTACCTATCCCACAGTGTACATACACATGTACCTTCATCTACCTATCACTCATGCTTCATATAATTGAGTCTACATATATCCTCAGAGTGCCTATCCTTCATCCCCTTCATGTTTTTATGTGAAGCCCTTAATGTATCCATCTATACTACATGTTGCATATCCCTGCCCCTGACATTTCCCCTATCCTCCTATCACCCATGGCCAATATTTGCTGATGGGTAAATAGAGAAATGGGTTAAATGAAGAATATACAGAATGTGTGATATGCAGCATGGGGGATAGGAAGATAGAGAGAGCTAGAGTGAGCAAGTAGGATAGATAAAGAGAAAGCTAGGCATCTTCAGGGCAGGCAATGTCAGGCATAGATCTGGACAAGCACGAACATTTAAGAGGCTAAGGGCTGTGCACAGAGACATGAGAGATATGCAGGCTGAAGGTTAGGCACAGAGGGGGACAGGCATAATTTATAAGAGGCAGACTGAGAAATAGAAAGAGAGAACAGAACACAAGGTGAGGGATATGTATACGACAGGTTAGACACACTGAGGGATATACCGCAACAGCATGAAGGAGAAGCATCATGAGGGATAGGTAGGCTGAATGATATGAAACTTGAATGATAGCTAGATGGAGGTATATGTGCAAGTAAACTGTAGGATAGATACCTTAGGGGTATGTTGACTAAGGAATGGTCACAATAGGTAACAGTAAAAAGTTATAGGGAGCATGAGGGAGAGGCAAAATGAGGGCCAGTCATAGAGGGCATGAGGGATAGGTATTCAGGAAGATCAAGTGTGAAAAGAATAGGTAGTATGTGTCTAATAAGTAGTTTGAGAGATAGGTATGGAGAGCATCTTTCAAGGTGGGGATATGTAAAAGCCATGAGGCTAGGGAGTCTGAGGGATGTGTAGTTTAGGCATGAGGGATATGCCAGCATAGGCATAATGAAGGAGAGGTATACTGGGTGATAGGAAAATTAACTTATCCATAAAAATTGTAGGCCTGTTATCTTTAGTAGATAGGATCAAATAAACAGAAAAATAAGGCAAGTTAAACATGAGGGATAGGCAGAGTGAGAGATCGTCACGATGAGGGATAGGTAGGCTGGGTGATAGGAAAATCGAGGATAGGTACAAATCATAGTGGACATGGTGAGGAATGTTATGTTTAGCAGATGGGCATAGTTAAAAATATAATATGGATAAGGCTGATAAAACATGGCAAATAGGCAGAGTGAGGGATAGTCACAAGAGGGATAGGTAGGTTGGGTGATAGGCAGATTGGGGATAGGTAGACGCAGTGATAGGTAGGCACAGAAAGTGGGCAGGACCCTAGTAGCAAGCCCGCACGGGGCCAATTTGGTTTTAGCTCGGATTGGCTGTTTGAAGTCGGGCAAAACTGAGCTGGGTTTCATGTTGGGCAGATGGCTGGGCTGAAGTGTGGCCCCGATGGGGCTGCCCATTTTGGGCTCAGATCAGTTTCAAAGCGGGCTGCCCGATTTGGGCTCAGATCAGTTTCAAAGAGGGCTACCCGCTTTGGGTTCATGTTGGCCAGATGACAGGAAACCCGTCCAAAACCCGTTCTGAGCCCAATTCGGGCAGCCCTCTTGGGGCCACACCAAAACCCAGTGCCCTAAACCAATGGGCGCCCGTCGGTTAGCCCACTCCGGGCCGATGAGGGCTGAGGTTGGGTTTGGACAGGGCAACTGGTCTAATAGTTCTGATGATTGACACCAGATGTCACTACTATACAATATCTAGAGTTTTCCAACAAAGCCAGATGAAATTGACATTATATAATGATACAATAAAATGTTAAAGTGCTGTAGAATAGGAAACAATAAATAGATGTTCTCACAGTTTGGAAATAAGATAGAATATATATTTGAATGATGAAAAGGAGGTTCTCTAAGCAGCTATCCAGTGTAAACACTATTTCTGTGGCATTACAATCTTAATACAAGACTCATGTGCCCCATGTAGGTATGAACTATGGCTTTGAAGGCCAATGTGCACCATAGACACTTGTCTATGCTGCATGTGGCTCAAACCTGATGATAATAGGCCTGCTTGATACTTCCATTATTGGGTAGGAAGAGTATGATTATGCCTTGGGTTGATTAGTAGGACCTAGGATATCTGGTTCAACAAATACAAGTAATCATTGGAGAATGATTGGATAGATTCTAAAAACCCATAATTATCCGATCTTAGCCCGCTTTCAACCCGTCCAAAAACCGATCTAAGCCCGCTTTCAACCCATCCAAAAACCGATCTGAACCCACTTTCAGCCCGTCCAAAAACCAATCTGAGCCCAAAGTGGGAAGCCCGTCCAAAAACTGATCTGAGCCCAAAGTGGGCTTCCCGTCCAAAACCCGATCTGCGCCCAACATGGGAAGCCCGCACGGGGCCAGACCAAAGCCCAGCGCCCTAAACCGACGGGAGCCCGTCGGTTAGCCCACTCCGGGCCAGACTTGCAAACACAGTCTGGCCCCGTCCGGGGCCACAGTGTGTTTGCTACTAGGGGAGTAGCAAGGAGAGGGATAGGCTTTAGCCTTTAGGCTTTTGGAGGGATGAGCTAATCCAAGAGAAGGTTCTAATTCAAAGGATAGGTAACTTGAGGGATAGGTAGGCTGAGGGATAGGCAGTGTGCAGGATAGGTAGAGTGATACATAGGAAGAAAGCCTGTCAGATTGAGGGATAGGCCAATTTTGAATAGGTAGATTGAGGTACTGATTTTGATTGACAGGTTTATATATAGGTAATGTCCCAAACATTTTCAACATTATTTTGTACATTTTCTTAATACTTTACATCATCAAACTTCATTTTTGAGTGGATTTGGTCAGTTATTGGGAATCAAGACCACAAAATTTGGATTCAGCAGGATTTTTTGGTCTAGAAAACCCCTTCTTTTCATTTGGTATCACTCTAATAAAGACTCAAAAGAACCACATAAAACCCACTCTTCTCCATAGTTTTCAATAGTGAGCACACAAGGTCGCCCACTTTCATGGGGGGGTAGATGGGGCTAGAGGGGGGAGGCTTGTCACACTATTCCCATAGGCGAGGTGCTAAGTGAGACCTCCTACCCTATATGCTTCTTGCTGGCAGAGCGGGGAGGAAGTTATTAGCCCATGACCACCTGCTGTCTTCTAATACATGTACATGTAGTAGTGGATGAGAGGAGGGTGGGAAGGTCAGAAAGGGAAAGTCACCGATGTCGACCAAGGCTTCACCATGGTCGACATCGGGAGCAAGGGAGCACCTGTCAGAATCAAGCGACCCTATTAGTGGTGGGCACGTTCAACTAGAAAGGGAGAACTGTACATACCTGTCTGTCCTGCCTGGCCTATCTGCCACACCCAGCCTACGGCCACCGTTCCCAAAGCATATATCGACCCTATACGACTATAATTGTCATACATTTCCATATGAGTAATGCTTAAAATCGACATTGATTTTTGTTATATTTTGGTTGCATTCGAAATTGGTTGCCTTGGAAAAAGAAATGTTGCACAATTTTGTGTCCTATGTGGTATCTATGTACATTCCTATGGGTGTGGACCACCAAATTCGACATGGCGACATGGCTTTTTCTTAAAATCGACAATCGACATGAGGCCTAGTGACATGCGACATGAGGTACAAAAAACTTAGTGACAGGCGACATGAGCAATTCTTAAAATCGACATGGGATATGGGCATTATTAAGCGACATTGACATGCGACATGGCCATTTTTTAAGATCGACAATCGACATGGGGACCCCCCATCCAGAGCCCCATTCCTCCTAGTTAATGACGTTTTGATTCAAAAGAGGAATATGATCTTTAGTCCGCAAAAATATGTGATATGCATTGAATGTTGTTGTTTCTATGGTAACTAATGAGCATATGGGCTATGATGTTTCTACACTGCAAAAAAGGTGTTTAGATCCTAAACACAATCCTAAACACATTCTTGCCCCGTTTTTGTCCACACAATATGTTCCTAAACGTGTTTAGACCAATAATATGTTTAGCTCAGTGCTTAGCCATTTACTAGTATGTGTTAAAGCAATGTGTTTAGGACAATGAAGTGTTTAGCATTCAAGAATTTAGCATATTATTGTGTTTAAGGATAGAAGTGGTGTGCCTAGAGATGTAGATTATTATTATGTTTAGATATTTATATCTAAATAAATACATGTTATAGTGTCTTGAAGAGACTTCAAGCAGCCCCCCCCCCTCCCTTAGGGCAACATGTGCATTACTATTTCACATAGGCCTCGACTTCAACATGGACACAGTCTTGAGTCACTACAACAGACCTTCAGGGAAGATAATGATTTATCCATTCTTAGAGTTCTTAAAAGAGGTGTCTATGTAGCAGATGTATCTTTATTGCATCATAATCAGAGTGATATAGCATTCAACCCCTGAATCCTGCAATGTGTATTATTATCCTTTTGTATAGTATGCAATTTAAGTTAATTAACTCAGATTTAAGCAGCTTTAGATCTACAATAACATTTGAGTGGTTGTGGAAACTACAGTCAACCACAGAGCTGCCATCTGGTATGTGTTTGATATACTATGATCTAAACACTACATGTTTACATCCTAAACACTAATTTTTCATACTGTTTAAATACTAAACATCTAAACATATTCAATATAACTGTTTAGGTGTTTAGAATAAAAGTGTTCAATTCCTAAACAGAAGGATTCAAAGACACAAACCTAGTAATGTGTTTAGACTTTAAACATGTTTAGACCTAAACATGTTTAAAACCTAGGCATCTTTTTTGCAGTGTAGGTACCTTGGGTATTTGGGTGGGAGGTATTCAGCCCTAACGGAATCATAAAAGTATATTTATTGTTTATACATGGGTCATTACTATGAACAATGACATAATAACTCTGTTGCAAAATGCATGGTAAATCAGCCGTTGCTAAGCAACCATGGGCCCTAGAAGAAAAATATTTGGAAAATTAGATTCAATAGGTACGATTTTAGGGGGGTAGGAGTACTTTTTGCTTTCATTTGACAAATTAATGCATTGTTTTAGGGTGCTTTTTGTTATATTTTATGATCGCCAAGGAAAATGGTTGCTATGGCAACATAAAAATATTTTGCATAATTTTGAGAAACTGTGATTTTGGGATTTGGTGGGTTCATAGCTTTCCAAAAATACGTTCACAATTTCACCACAAAACCGCAACAGAATGTCTTTTACCTACATAAGGAACCCCACTAATAGTACCACAGAATAGGTTTATATATGCATACACCAGCTTTCTTCTTTATAGCATAAAGTGATGAGGGTATTTGGTTAAACCTACCATGAGTTTGAATTGTAAAATTTACAAACATATAGATTAATTGAAAATTACCATTATTTCAATATGTATACTCCACTTTAAGGGCCCACACTCTTCAGAAAAATCTTGCAAACCAGGCCACCTATCTATGGCAGGACACACTATATTTGGCTTCCTCTGGGATTAGACATTAGAAAATAAATATTATCTATGGGGAATCATTGTAATACATATCAGGTCAGCATATAACAAGTATTCATTAGGAAATGGCAGATATTTACGTTGCTTCATAATATTCAGAATACCGGTGAATCACTGCGGAGATTTACAGAGTAAACCTATAAAAAATACTTCTATTTCCTACATTGTAGCATATGCTTGGGGTATTTTGTACATTGTGAGGGTAGTATGATGACAGATAAAAGAAAGTTATTCTTAAGGTGCCTCGACCCCTTTGTAGTTGGGAAACGCACCACTAGGGGGCAGCTATCTTAGATTGGCATATGGTAGTGAGTAAGTTGATAAAATCATGGTAAGTGGTCTGACTGGGACCAGAACCCTCCACATTTGCATTGTTAGGCAGGCAACAAACCAATGCGCCAATCTGTCTGTGAGGCTATATGCACTTGAAGCCTTCACGTGAGGTGCCTTAGTATATATTTCCACTCTCTTTTTTTCAATGACACAAAACCTTCATTACATGTGCAGGACTATATTTTCAAAATACTTTTTCCAGACAGAGACATTAAGGCCTAGGCTTATACTCTTAGAGAAATACATTGAAATTTAGCTATTTGCAATATTATTTCATGTAGATTCTTGACAAGGCCAAAAAAAAAAGAAGGTGTGTTTCAGGCTACATGGTCTGAAAATCTAGGGTAGGTAGGTCGGATTCTTTCTTTTTTTTAATTTTTTTTTTTTACTTTAGCCTGAAAAGTACCCAGAAATCGACTCACCAACTACAATGCCGACTCGCCGACGACCATCTCGACTCGTGAACTATCAGATCGACCCTTAAATAGCCCCAAAATGACCCAAAATATAAATATTTTTTCAAAATTGCATAAAAATTTCTAGGGTCGGCCCTGTTTTGCTAGGTAAGGTCGGGTAACCTGAAACACACCTTTTTTTTTATTTGGCCCAAAACACAATATACGCCCAACAACTGTCCCAAGACTTTAGCTGTGCCAAAATATGGCTAAGTGTGTCAGGTGTACGACTGCAGTTGCCTTACAAAGTACTAAGTGTACCAATTTCCTTAACTGTATCAATATTGGTTCTTCAGGAGGCTGTGCCATTATTGAAATATTTAATCTAAAGTGCACTATTTACACTTTCACGCATTACAAATGAAAAACTTAATGAGGAATAATTTTACTTTGAGAAAGAGGGACCAGTTTTGATAGTTAGGATTGAACTGTTAGTTTCGCTTGATACAGATAGCCCACTTTTGATACACATAAATTGATATAATTGCCAGGCTTCCTTTATACAGTTGGCAGTTGACTGCTAAATGTAGTTTCCGGTACTATCAATCCAGTTAACGCAACTACGTTTGTCAGACGTAAATTTACGTTCATTTGGGGTATGGACTACGTAGCTTTACAAGGTTTATGAACGTAAATGACTTAGTAAATGAGATAGAGGTAAATCAAACATAAACGTTTGTAGAACATAAATAAACCTTAATGTTTTAACGTTCAAAAACATTGCAAAAAAGTGGAAATTCAGACCTTTGGTTCGAAATCTACCTAAATGAACCTCTAAGCTACATTGGAATTACGTAGGTTGTTTATTGGGAAGGGACCTCACCCTAGCAGCAGGCCCTCAGTCCAGCAGGCTCTATAACAGAGGGCCTCAGTTTCCAAAGGACATTTGATGCAAGAAAGGGATCTTTGTTCATTGAATTCACAATAAAATAAATCTACATTATGTTTAGATATTTGCTTTCTATTTACAGCATACTACAGTATGGAAGGAACTACTATCAACCCCACGAGAGGTCATTCGGCTGCTGATTGCACTGGTTATGTGAACTACGACACCGAAGGTTAGTGTACAGAAGTATTAAAGTATGCTGGACAAGCAGTAAAACTGGTTCTGTCATTTACTTTAGATTACATAAAGATAGTGAATCAGATTCAATCACTTAAAATCGACATGAGGCCTAGTGATATGTGACATGAGGCTTGAAAAGATAGTAACAGGGGACATGACTTTTTCTTTAAATCGACATGGGGCATGGACATTATTAAGCCACATTGACATGCAACATGGCCATTTTTTTAAATCGACATGTAACATGGGCACCCCCCGCGTCAAGACCCCCAAACTCTTCATTTGTTATCGAACCGCTTGAAATACTACAAAGTATGTGAATAACAACCTTTTATTTTTAAGGTTCGTCACCAGAAGTAAGGCGCATATGCTCAGAAGACGGACTTGAGTTCACAAGAGAGATGGCGCAGAGGTTGTGTTACACTCTGGGAACCAACATGTACCGACCATTCACCTTCATCTCCGGTTCTACTGACCAGGTCATGTTATATATGTGAGTGTTACAACTATTTGTGGATATTTTTAACAAATAAATGAATAAATATGTGAAGAACTTAGATAGTTATATTTCACATTTTTTATTGGTGTCAAGGTATTACTTCCTAATTTCTCAGCCTAGAGACGTTGTGTTTGGTATTACTTCTCATGAAATTTCTTGCTTCAATTTTGTTAGTTCCTGGATATGGGAAGCAAAGTTAATAAAAAAATACTCTGACCTAGATTTCTACTGAAACACTCCATTTTTGTAATATACATTTCTAGAATAATGTTTAGCAGTATAACTCACAAGGGTTTCCTTCCTTTTCCACCAAGCTGTGACGTGTACAGAGGCCCAGGTGTGGATTACCCAGACGATGGCGATACTTCGCGAGTAGCTGGTATAGCGGGCCTACCAGGACCCATTCGGGGACCATTTTGCCGAACCCCGAATACAGGTGTTTCAAATGACTTCTGTATGGATGAATGCTACAGCACTCCAGCCAAGGTTGTTGATGATACTCTAACGGAGGATGAGTGCCACGACGGTTTAGGACACCCCTGGTGGGCAACTACAGGCATAGGTAGGCCTATCTATCATTTGATAGAAACTGAAAAGTAGAGTTCTGTACTGCCCAAGGTCATTTGTGTTGACTGATTCTAGGCCAAATAACTTCATGAGACACCCAGACCTTTTTCTATTTTTCGTCTTCCTTTCTATTTTTATCTCTAAGAGGTTCATCATGTTATTAAGATGGGCCCATCCTATAAGCTGCATGCATGCAGGGGCCTTCTGAATGATCCCTGAGGAAAATTCGCGTATAAGCCGGCCCCCAATCTTTGTCCTTAGACTATAAGCCACAGTTACTAGCAGGGTCCTTCTGATGGCCCATGAAGTCCCCTGCATTGTTACGTTTTGTCTGCTTCAACACACTTGGAGGTGGCAGGAGTGTGGCAAACAGTTTCGAAGGAATATGATTCGCCGTAAGACAGTCAGGGTGCATAGAGTGGTTTCTGTAGACAAGTTGTCAAGCCCAATCCTCCGCAGTCCCTGTAGCCTCTGGTCATATTGAGGCCATGTTATGGCCATTTCGGAATTCAAATTTTGAAAAACTCACGTAGGCCTATAAGCCGCACCCCCACTTTGGACCCAACCTATAGGCCGCATTCCCAATCTGACTCACGTACTAGCCACGGCTTCTATGTGAGGTTCATTGGCGGATCCAGGGGGTGGCCCGACGGGCCTTGCCCCCCCCCCCCAAAAAAAAATAAATAATAATGATAATAATAATGATAATTAAAAAAATTAAAAGATGAAGAAGAGAAAAGAAAGGAGAAGAAAAGAGGGAAAGAGATAAAGAGACTTTAGAGTATTATTCATAAGGCCTGACTGAGGGCCTCTGATCTGGTGGGGGGGGGGGCAGGAGTCTTCACATATTGTGTCCTAAAATGCATGAGAATGCACTGTTAAAATGTGAGACAAACCATCAGTAATATTCTGGCGGGACCAATATGCACCATCTCAAGTCTGTTCCCCCTAGTATATCTGGTCATAGCTGATGCGCTTCGCCCGCGGGAAACACATAGTGACTCCGGGTTGGCCAGGTTTGGCCCCCCCCCCCCTCTAGACGATCCTGGATCCGCCACTGAGGTTTTACAGTAAACTCTGTCAAATCAAGTAAAGGCTAAAAGTGCTGGTGCAAAATATATTCGGGGATTATTTTCCCCCAGCCCCACTAATACCTCTACAAGAAGTAGACAATAATATGATAAATACTGATCTAAGAAAATTGATTTGTTTATAGTATAGTATTGATTATTATGCATCTGCATCTTTGTTGTCCTTCAGATCACGATGAGTGTATGAAAGGTGTACTAGATGAGTGTCGGGATTGGTCCCCAGACAGCTGCACGCCTACACCTGCCTGTGGCGATAACACAGAATGTGAAAACACAGTCGGTGGATGGGAATGTGAATGTAAAGATGGATACGACCCTATAAATGATGAGGTTTATGGACCATATGAATACGGTTGTGAAGGTGTGTAGGTTACTCAACAGTGTCCATCATTCAGGAAGTTATGACAAGGCATTTTTTCATCGTTTGTGAAGAATTACAATAACAATTAAAAAGAAATCAAGCAAGTCATGTGCTGTAACTGTTCTCATTGTCCATTCAATGAGTAACTATGTAATTATTTCGATTAATTTTTACAACTGATATATAACATTATGTTTGAACATATTACTCTAACAGACATAGATGAATGTGAAGATGACGACGATGATGATGATGATGATGATGAGGGTATTTGTGGATATGACGCAAAATGTATAAATACCCCTGGATCGTACGTCTGTGTTTGCATGTGGCCATGGTTGTATCATGAAGACGATGGGACCTGCACTAGTTAGTCCTTTTAATACAACTCAGATGATCGTTGATTAACTGTTTTTATTCTATATTTTATGTAATTATTTCCCAGTGAATTCAATCCTGTTTTACTGACAAGGAGAGTTAGTACAACAAATGTGGCAAAAACTGCTAAAAGGGCCCTTATTGCACGGTGCACTAAGGTTCATTTTCACAGACCATGTCACAAATATTTAACTAATTATCTAACAGGATCAATGTGTGCCTGATTCTTATTATGCATGCAAATGCTTGTTCAGTTGATAACATGATAATATCATTATGAAGTCTTATACGATTGGTTTATTATTTTATTACGCTTTTCTCACTGAGACAATTCAAAATAATATTTTCATTTCAATTGTTAGAGTTGGAATGTCCTGCTCTACCCATCCTTCCATATGCGGTAGCTATAGTAACTGTACCACAGTACCCAGTGTATGAGGACACAGTCACTTACACCTGCATACGTGGGTATAGGGTAAGTACCTAACTGCTGTAGCTGCTGAAAAACATATCTAACAAGACCACCTTCCCTACAATTTGGCAATTGAATTCTGTGAAATGTACTGAAAGACCCAGAAAATGTAACTTTTTACTTGACACAACTTGAGATGAACAGTGCTGTCAGCCTGTACTACATATTTTGGTGTTTATATTGATATGGCTCAAATGTACCTGCATAATTAGGCAGTAATGGTGCAGTAACACACTATACTAATCTGTCTGTCTATCTTTAAGGTGCTGGAGTATGGGATGCCGCAGACCCTTTACCCCTACTACAGCTACCTATCTCAAACATCTTTTGAGATAAAGTGCTCTTCCTCTGGACAATGGTCCCCATATCCAATACCAATCTGTGTCCGTATGTAAATCCTTTTTTCTAATATTTTGAGGCTCAACATGTAAATTACCCATTCAGACAAAGCAGTTTTTTTGTTTATTATCATAATGCAAAAAAAAGCACAATCTGTAAACTGCTTTAATCAATGTGATACTCTAAACATCTGTGTTTGTGCATATATAACTTATAAGTAACTACTTCTGTTAACATATTTTACCTGTTGCTCAGCCATCAAATGCAAGGACCCTGGTAGTGTACCAAACGCTCATCTTCCCAGCGGATCAAATTGGGACTATGAGGCAGAAGTGACCTACACCTGCCAGGAAGGTTATCGCTCAAAAGACAAAAGCTCAGGATCGACTTACTTCAAGATGACCTGTGGGGAGGATGGCAGCTGGAGTGAAGGAAGCACCTGTGAAGGTATGTAACATCATTTTCATCCGAGTAAGGCTGTCAGTGCAGGTTATAAATGTATGTTGATATCCAATACCCGTAGTATACACACCATCTCTCCTACAAGGGTCAAGCACTTTGGTGAGGGTCAGGCAATGCTAGATCCTCATTTAGAGCCTGGACTCTTCAGCCATGTTGGGTGAATCCAGCTTATATGTGAGGTTCAAGCTAAACCTGACCCTCATCAAATCAGTTACATGTTGAAAGGTAGAATAAGATGAAGGCATTTTGTAAGCTTGGTTCTCAAGAGAAACCTTTAGATCCAAGGCACTGCCTAAAATTGTTTAGAACTCTAAAACCCTTTGAACTCAAACAACGACAATAATAACAGTGACACCCACCCATCAGTTCCTATTGTTATTTCAATTTTTCTTAATGAACCACTGCTCATATCATATACTGAATTCATGTATTAAAGTATCAAGTCCAGTGATAGCCTGTAACATGTTTGCTCATCATCGTGTATCATAAAGCTATACTTATTACTTATTACAAGTTTATTAGCTGAGATTGTAAACAACATCATGAAATATTTTCATAGAAATAACATTGATTCATGATTATCTCATAATTTGAATGCATATACTGTATTTTAGGAAATCACTTTGTGAAATAAGTTAATTTATAAACTTTAAAAATATATTCAGTGCCCTGATATTTAATGAATATTGTGAATGTGTAATGATTAAATAAAGACTATGATGTTGTACAGATGTTGATGAGTGTGAAGAGCAGCCTGGTATTTGCGGGAACGTGGCCAAGTACTGCATCAACACCATTGGCAGCCATTTGTGTTCATGTGTGCCCTGGTACCAGAAGGACACACTCAACAACCAGTGCTTTGATTGGACAGGTTGGTTATTTATGATTTTGATAAATACTTTACATCACCCATAGCGACAATGGACCCAAGAGGCAATGTCCTCAATCTCTATAACCAAGTCTATAATATAGTCTACTATCTCCACTTTGACTGCATTTGTTTACTTATTACATAAGAATTAATGACCAGAGACATTTGTATAATTACACCATGAGTAAAAATGAAGACATCAAATTAGACAGAATAGAAGAAGAAAAATTCCTTACATTAACTTTTATTTGCTTTCTTCTTTGCTTTAAAGTGTTTTATTTGGCAAAATAATACGGTGACAATAATAAATAGAGTAAATGCATTAAACCTAGCTTGTGCATGTTGCATTCTATTTGCTAGGACCCCATGGCAATTTATGTATTTGTTCTATATATCTATTCTACGTATATATGTGATAACCTCAGTTAAAACAGTTATTCTAAATTGTGTTATAGATGAAATTCCCAGCCTTCAACCTTGCGATCTGATGGAAAACATGGGTCTTTGTCAGAACGGCGACTGTTACATGGACAATGGAAAGGCCTCCTGCAGGTACATCCTATTTATACAATGGAAATATATTGTATTCCGTCTGAAAAGCACTCAGGAATGAAACATCTGGTGACCACTCAAAATCACCAGGCATATAATAGAATTTAATTCTTAACCATATAACTTGTGCTGCAACTGAGATTGTTCTTCTAGACCGTGCCTTTGTAACACTAGTGCATTAATCTATCACTAATAGACCCCCAACACATAATTATATTTCTCTAACAATTGAACCTGACATACTTGTTTTTCAGTTGTGATGCTGACTATGAAGGAGCGGCGTGTGACAGACCTAAACAGACCACCACCTTCATCATTGCTGTGTTTGCGCTGGTGTGTGTGCTCATCTTGATGGTGCTGCTCTGTATGTGCTGCTGCTACATGCTCCGTAGGGGACCACACACACAGCCACATCTCTCCAGAGGACCACCTATGGTACAGCCTACCTACGGAGGCTATGGTACCCCGTGAGTAAATTGTTTTTGAATATCAATATGTTATATTAAAGTATATTTTCCACACTTTAGCGAGATGTCCATCCTGATTCAGATATTGTATTGAAATTGCTGACACATTTGTTCCGTCCACACTACTGCAAAAGAGAGTGAGTAACATGTTCAAGCTCAAACCAAGGTTAACGGCACAGAACTTGCTGCCCCAGTAGCAACAGTCAGAGTGAAGATATGACAGGTACTCAGCTATTTATATATGGCGACCCAAGGTTTAAGTAAGCAGATTTATTGAGGCTTTTTTTCCTATAGACTGTTAGCAATTAAGGGGAGGGGATAACTTATGATTTAAAATCCCCACTTGCATTGTTCTTCAAGAGTTGGACCTGGGAAGTATCTGCCTCGGCCCACGGCCTGGGTCCATTGATTATTGCATCATGACATCATAGACCATACAGCAGGCAAGTGCCATATTTCATGGGGACATGGCATATGGAGCTCCCATAGACTCAACATAGAGATGGCTGTATCAGGCATGTATTAAACATGTTATTTTCTTACAGTGCTGGGGTGCCACATGTACGATACACGGGACGGAAGGGGATGTTTTGAAGTTGACGGGAACGCCTTCATGACACCTCAGGACTCCTTCACAATTTGTGCTCTTTCTAAGATAAAATGCTTTTTTGTGTCATCTGTCACTTCTGAAAAGTACCCAAGTAACTTGCCCAGCTGGGGCCCAGTTGGGTTTGCCTTGGGCAGCCTTGGGCTGGAATGGGCTGCGTTTTGGGCTGGGCAAATCCATGGGCTTCAGTGGGGCCCCAGTTGGGCTAAGTGAATTTTACAACATGCTTTGTAAATATCCACAATATCTTAATCATACTCTCCATTAAAACGATTCCAAGTATAAACATGTTATAGTCACTTTTGGGTAGGAAATGTATGATTGGGCTTTAGGTGGGCTTAGACTGGGCTAACTTTCACTTCCAGAAATGCTTTATGGTAGTCCCTAACAATGTGAATCAAACTCTCCTTTTAAAATAAAAAAAATATGAAATTTTATAATGATAATTTTGCTGGAAAATCATAGTTGGGCTTTCTTTGCGCTTGACATGGGCTTCCCAGCAAGTAGTTTAGAGCATTGACACTAGAGGGCTATGTGGTTCTAAGCGTTGACACTAGATGGCCTCTCTATACCATGTAGAGAGATTTCTTCCAATTCAAGGTAACTTCTTCAAAGATACAATAAAGCCAAAATGTGTCATGTAGTTAAAACATGTATGTGAATGAAGGTAATTAAATGCAGTTTGATAATATATGGAAGTTTCCATTTTAATGTGTAAATCAAAGTAGAAAATGAAGTATTCACCTGGAGACCCCTATAATGTGGTTAAAAAGTAACTACAAGACATGGACCCACATAACCTGAAGGCATCAGCTGCAGATTTGATGGCTAAGATGAAATAGTATCTAGCCACTTGCACAAGTCTCATCTTTGGTGACTTAAACTTGATGAATACATATTCTATCTTCTGTGTAGAAAATGTATGACTTGAAGGGTTTCCGGTAGGGATACCAGAATCCTACCTTGGGCCAGCCCAACCTGTGCCCACCTCAAGCCCAGCTATATATTAAATCAATGTAAGGGAATATATTAATTGAAATTAATTACTGGACTGCCCTATTATGCAAGTTGTAACCCTAAAATATTAAAGTGGGGCCCATTCGGGGCCCTGGCAGGGCCCAGTTTGGGCTAGCCCACTTGGGCCCGGTCTGGCGCCCAGTGCCCGTTCTCGCAGGGCCCCAGTCGGGAAACACAGGTGGGGCCCAGTTTGCAGCCCAATCGGGGCCCAACTGGGGCCCAGTTGGGTTTGCTACTTGGGTATAGTCATATATAGTCTCTACCACAACCTATCCAAAGAGTCATTTCAAAAGTTTTAAGAAATTAACGATAGCTGTCAAAAATAAAGATAGCAGAGAGCCTTTTCATAAGGTGAGTTTACGATATCGTAACTTTTGTGTTTCATAAGCCACTATCGTTAATTTCACTGTCGTTATCGCTATCGTTAATTCCGCTATCATTAAATGCATTCGTTATCGTTAAAAAGCTCAATTGAGTGTATTTCATAAAGAATTACGATTTCCATTACATCTATGTTTAAACACAGAATTTAGACATCTATGTTTAAGAAGTTAAACATTTTTTCCTTTATCTGCAGGGGTCAAGGTCTAGATAAATAAAGGTTATGAAAGACCAAAATCGCTCTCTTTAAAACAAAATCGCTCTCGTTAAATATCAGTTCACTCTCGTAAAAATGGCTAATGAAATACACTCAATTTAGCTTTAAAACGATATCTAATGCAATTAACGATAACGAAATTAACAATAGCTCTAAAGAGAGCTAAAATAACGATAGTGCCTCATAAAACACACAAAGTTAACGATATGGCAATTACTTCTTATGAAATGGCTCTCTGCTAGGACTTTGCTGGGATATTGTGTGCCTCTAGATATTTCTTTTGTATTTGTCATGACTCTCTGTCTGATCTGTGTTATACCCAGGATTACTAATGAGACTTAAGCTGGGACTCCACTAGCCGATTTTTTGGGTAATTCTCACGATCCGATCATACCCTGGTACCCCTAGCTATCCTATATATTAGTGAAACGATCAGATCAGATATAAGGTGTCAGGGTTTGTTTATATTTACATCAGATGTGTTATGTATACAATTGTATCAGGTAAAGACAGATCTAGAGAGGTCACCATTCAGATATTTAAAAAACAAACCTGTTTGATTTGGGATCTGGAGCCAAAATCGGCCTGGGATGCAAAGTTGCAACCTAAATCGGGAGCATGATCGTGTTATATTGCATTGGCAAGTCTAATTTCCACTTGTTTATAAACATAACCATTATTTGTAAACACAAACCCATAGCAGGGTCTATAGAACCTCCCTGTCTAAGGTATAGAATTGTTATGGTATAAATCTGAGTTAAATTCGTGAGAATAGCCCCGATTTGAGAACAAAATCGGTTAGTGGAGCCTCACCTATAGATAATATAGAAAGGAGCTACCATTTGACATGGTACATATACGTCATAATATTATTAATAATTTAGGGTGTAATTATGAAAATAAGAAGAAAGATTTCATTCAACATTGCATTCAAAATGGAATATTTCAAATGTTTCATAGTATACCTGCTGTAAATGTTAGCTATTGGTTTTCTTGATGTTTAGAACGTTGAATGAAACAAATTTTAGTCTGCTCTCCATTATCTTTTTTACGGTTTATGAGTATTGATCAAAAACAGTTCTAATGCAATCTAGCCCCCTAACATAAAGTTGTCTTTATCATTGTATCGCCATGAAGATATTAGATTTATATGACATATCATCCGTGATTTATTAGGGAATCATTACTAGGACTAAGTAGATTCGTTATCAATATAGCTTTTCATGTGGTTGCAGTGGCGTAGGAAAAGTGGGGCAGGGGGCCTGGGCCCCCCCAATCACAGAGGAGGGGGCCTAAGTATGTTTGGGCTCCCCAAAATTTGCCAAGACCCTATAATATAATACACACATTTTCCAAATCTTACCTCACCTACAGTGAGGGGCAGAGTTGCTTGGGCCCGCAATCAGAACTAAAGGGGACTCAGAACTACTTTTTATATAATTTCAATACAAGCATGCACAACCGTCATCATACTTCACATCCAATGTTTAAAACTGGTTTGGGTGCCCTGCCCCCCCCCCCCCCCACGCAATGAAGATTTGCTTCCTACGCCTCTGCCAGTTGATATTCTTATAGTTATCACCACTGACACTAGTTTTAACTGTTAGACATCTAGCAAACTTCACTCATGCACTATTTTATTGGATTTCTGAACTCATTTGTTTCTCCACTTTGTAGTTTGTATCATATAAAGTGCTGTTCAGTAGGCCTATACAGGTCAGAACAGCTTGGGGCAGTTTGTTTCTAGAATTTAGCAATTTCTAGATAGAAATCGTAACATGTTAGAATAACAGATTATAATGACTGAGTTTCAGGACGGATAACCCTTTGACCATGTTGATCACCGAGAGACAAGATGCTATTTTAACATGAGTTTCGATCAATATACATTTTTTAACGAGTCACACTGTGCATATTGTGAAAACTTCAATGTTTGTAGACAGATGCAGACCTGGACCTCTAAATCCCTTGACTTTTTCCTGATTTATATCAGATTTCCCCGATAATCTTGACATAAACCCAATGTTTGTAAATGTTGTCCAACTATGAATATGCACTCCTTCTAAAGTTATCTACTACTTAGCGAGTGGCTATTATTTAACAGGGGTTTTGTGTATTTCCTCGCGTGTGCACAAATGTTTAACCCCTTCCCTTTTGAGGATTTAAACCTTTTTCTGATCTTCCTTGAAATTGAAAAGAAGACCAGTGTTTTTTTGGTATTTAAAAGATTTTCCCTGACTAGAATGTTAATTTCCCTGACATTATCAGAAAACCTCATTTTTCCTGACATTTTGTCAAACAATCTGAAATTCCCTGGTGGTATTAACCTAGTACAAGTGTCTCAGTAATCAAAGGTCAACTTAATGAATGTCCTGTTACAAGGTTGAATATAAAGTATTGCCTAAACATAATGAGATTAGGAATGTGTCAGAGGCACAAGAATTAAGTAAAACAAATGTTCTGTGTAATTTCACCATTTTTCAGCGTAAAATCTTAATGATAAATATTTAGAAAGGGATAGAAAGAAAGAGTAATAATGTACTCAGAAAAATTAATTGTATGTTAGTCTATATAATACAAGGTGTTTTCCTTAAATTTGAGGAACGCTTACATTTATGTTAACATCCATCGGATAAAGGTAAATGTAGACTCAACTCTGCACAGTGTGCGCATTTAGAAACTGAATGAGTTTAGAATCAGCAATTATTTTCACCCTTAGAATACACATTATGAAGACCCTTTGTTGGTCGGACTGTTGTATTCTGCAATAAAACTATCAATCTCATGCATGCATGTTAGTGTTTTTCATTGGCTTCGGTACTACTCATAGGACGATTCAAATTTCTCTTCACGTACATGTACTTTTAACTATTGGGTATGCAATACCATTTGGCCACCATTGCCCACCTACTGAGTAGTCATCCACATTATCAATAATTCATATTATAAAAGGGCACTCTTGGCGACCATAGTCCAATAATAAGTGGCATTATCGACAATGAAATTACATTTAGCCATATATTGATAAATAATTCATATCATCAATTTTTCATATTTTCAAAGCCTAGTGAATTTTTCTAAATCGTCTTTTTTTTATTCATTCAAAATACCAGAATTAAGACCTACAAGGCAGAATTCAGCCGTTTACTCCTCAAAACTCAATTATACATTATTGTAAACTTCCAACAGGTCCAAAATATGTCTTTTGATAAACAGTACTTCCCTTGGCCTTTTGCGTCTTTTAATGTCTCTCATGTACACTTTTACTTCATCTTGTACTACGTGTTATTACAACAGTAGGATGTTTTCTAGTGATGGACCACTATTGGTCAGAAGATGGCTCCAGGAATGAACCCAGTCAAATGGCACCAGTGAATGACATAATCTACTATAGTATAATAATATACAGTCATGTTGGGTACAGAACAAGCTACAGTGGGATTAGTTCAGGATAATCCTCCTGAACCAGCTGGGCCTGTGCAGGTCTACAAGTAGTGTCTGTAATATCTGTGTAAAGTTACTGTTTGTACACTGTCAACTACCTATAGAATGGCTGTAATTGGTTTTCCTGTCTATGGCTGTGATTGGCCAGCTGTGGGCAGGTATTGCTGTAATTGGTCGGCTGTGAGGAGGTATTGCTGTGATTGGTTTCCCTGTCTAGGGCTGTAATTGGCTGGCTGTGGGGAGGTATTTCTGTGATTGGTATCTGTCCATGGTTGTAATTGGCCAGCTGCGGGAAGCTATTGTGGTGATTGATTTATCTGTCCATGGCTGTAATTGGCCGGCTGTGGGGAGGTATTGCGGTGATCGGTGCATCTGTCCATGGCTATCATTGGCAGGGTGTGGGGAGGTATCGCTGTGATCTGTGTATCTGTCCATGGCTGTAATTGGCTGGCTGTGGGGAGCTATTGCTGTGGTGTGTGTAGCTGTCCATAGTTGTAACTGGCCAGCTGTGGGAAGCTATTGCAATGATTGGTTATCTGTCCATGGCTGGAATTGGCTGGCTGTGGGGAGCTATTGTGGTGATTGATTTATCTGTCCATGGCTGTGATTGGCTGGTTGTGGGGAAGTATTGCTGTGATTGTCTTTCCTGTCTATCGCTGTAATTGGCTGGGTGTCAGGAGGTATTGCTGTGATTGGTTTACCTGTCCATGGCTGTGATTGGCTGACTGTGGGGAGGTATCACCGTGATTGGTTTACCTGTCCATGGCTATAATTGGCCAGCTGTGGGAAGCTATTGCGGTGATTGGTTTATCTGCCCATGGCTGTAATTGGCTGACTGTGGGGAGGTATCACCGTGATTGGTTTACCTGTCCATGGCTATAATTGGCAGGATGTGGGGAGGTATTGCAGTGATTGGTTTATCCGTCCATGGCTGTAATTGGATGACTGTGGGGAGGTATTTCTGTGATTGGTTTCCCGGTCTATGGCTGTAATTGGCTGGCTGTCAGGAGGTATTGCGGTGATTGGTTCATCTGTCCATGGCTGTAATTGGCTGACTGTGGGGAGGTATCACTGTGATTGGTTGGTCTGTCTATCGCTGCAATTTGCTGGCTGTTGGGAGGTATTGCGGTGATTGGTTTACCTGTCCATGGCTGTGATTAGCTGGCTATGGGGAGGTATTGCTGTGATTGGTTTATCTGTCCATGGTTGTAATTGGCCAGCTGTGGGAAAGTATTGTGGTGATTGGTTTATCTGTCCCTGGCTTTAATGGACTAGCTGCGGGATGTACAGCTGTATGAGATTTACATGATTTCCGGTTCGCTGACAGATGTAGTCCTTTTACATAGAATAGTGCCCCACAGAGACTAAGGAATATAACAGAGTCTATTTATTATGTGTTATCATAAAGCTGTAAATGACTTACTAGTAGTCACATGTACACTCTTAAACTATGTATAGTTCTACATTCATTATTATTTATATAACTAATCCTGACCTCAGTTAGCAAGTCATCTACATGTAGCAGGAGAAGACACAGACTGGAGGATCTATAGCCCACATGAATACTGCAAGAAATAGTCAAGGAGGCTAATGAGTTCTGATATACCTTGGCCACACACATATATATATACGTTTGTGTGGGGATTCTAAATCATTCAGTTGACTAAAGAGGTGGTTGTGAGACTCAGTGTTGAAGGATTACTGTTACTGTGCATAACCCGCACCTAAATTTTTTGAAATCCTTATAACCCACATCTGAGATCTGATCATAGCTATTTTAGCATCTTATTATACTTGTAGAAGCCCTCATATAACCTGCACCCCCATCCTGGCAATTTCCTATAATAACCTGCACCTGAGGTTTGGTTTGCATGTAACTCGCTGTCATTTACTGTCAGAATAAGATGGCGTTAGCGGGTCGCTTGACATACATCAAACACCTGATACTGGCGGTGGTCCTCATGCAGGCTTTCTTCGTGCTGGTCTACGTTAAGCGGCAGGGACTGCTCCAGGCACACACCAAGTGGCAGGGGGTGCAGTGGGTGGCAGGCTCCAGGGACACTGGAGGAGACAAGGTGTTAAACAGTCCCGCAGGAGGAGGTGGCAGGGCCAGGTACCCGTACGCCCATTACGATGTGGAAAACCCCCCGGTGCACAACGTCACTCAGGATGAGACCTCCTACTTTGTGACCTCAGGTCGCTTTAAGTGTCTGTTAGAGGGCACCACCAGTGTGCACAGACAGAAGGGGTGCGTCTGCCGGGAGGGCTACTTCGGCATGTTCTGTTCTCTTCCCGAGGCTATTCGGACAGCAGCGATTGTCCTTGAAGCTCTGAGGCCACGGGAAGTACCGAGGAAGCTCATCTATGCCACTCCATTCAGTATTGAGTTTGAGATGCTCGAAGCCAGGATCGCGGAGGTCGGGGATATTGTAGACTTGTTTCTGATCACGGAGTCGCCTTATTCTGCACATGGTGAGGAGAAACCACTGCGGCTTATGGAGAGACTGAGAGGCGGCTATCTGGCTGACATACAGCACAAACTGAGTTATGTGCACCTGGGCTACTTCCCACCTGAGGCTAAGGCTGATGGCTGGGTGGCCGACGCGCTATACAGAGACATTCTGGGCACCCAAGGCCTCAAACATCAAGTGACTGGCTACAGGGATGATGACCTCTTCGTCATTACTGACACTGACGAGTTACCCACCCGCCAAGCCCTTCTCTTCTTTAAACTCCATGACGGCTTTGCTGAACCATTCGGCTTCCTGCTCCACCGGACGATCTTCGGTTTCTTCTGGCAGTTCGGGCAGGATGGAGAGTGGAAGGTTTCAGCGGGTTGCACAATGGGGATGGTCCGGGATGTCTTTGATTACAAAGTCTCCAAGATCCGGGCCCCAGGGATCCACCTGCCACATTTACAGTCGGCTGTGGAGCGATACAACAAACACATCCATGCCTGGATACTCGGGGAACCTGGCGGCCATTTTGTCGGCTGGCACTGCACCTGGTGCACCGACGTCTTTGGGATTTTAATCAAACTCGAGTCGGCCATTAATGCTGATTTCCCACGGTGGGGCGACTACCCAGAGAAACGTAACAAGAAGTATGTCAAAGGGCTGATCAAACATGGCCGCTGGTTCGACGACAAGAAGATGTTTGATAAAGTATCGGGGGACTTTCACACTGTCGCACCACCGTACATACTTAATAACAAGGTCAAGTACAGGCACCTGCTTATGAACATCTATGCCGATGATCTATCGATTTAACCCTTAAATGACGCCTGAAGACCCTCCAAGAGTGTATCAACGCCATACGGTTGGCATGATGTTTGAATGCCGCACTGGCAAGTTAATCGCCAGGGCTGTATTCATGCATCATAAGAATAAAGGGCACCATACATTTATGAACATATGTAGTCTTTCAAAAGCCATACTAAGCATAGCTAGCCTGTCTAGTAATCAGAACACCAACCACAGCGTTTGGAAGTACATATATATCATGTGCCATTGATTGTTTTTTTAGTCTCTAGCATGGACAATGTAACCTTTTGTAAATGCGTATGGAAGTAACAAAATGATCTTGAAATGTTAACGATATGGTGCCATAACATTTACTCTGCTATATATGCTTTCATGTAATTTATGGAATGCCTGTACACGTATTCAATGTCAATTTTAATAAACGATTGTATTTAAAGTAAATGTAATATTCCAAATATGTTTTGATGGTTTGCAACATATATCCGGAATGCTGACTGAATACACTAGCAGACTAGTATTTCAAAGCTTAGGAAACTGGTCCATAAATAGTTGACATAACACTGCACAGGGATGCAGATGGCAGATACAACAATAACGCCTTCCTTCATTCAAGTTAATGTAACATGTCCTTATTCTTTATTCACATCATAAACGCACAAACATGTAGAATATTCCTTATTTACAATAAATAAACATTGTCTAAAACTGGAACACTATATTACCATCCCCAATACATCTTTTTCTCCGGGGGTGGGGCTGACTCAGAGTCTCAGAGGTATAGCAGCGACCATCCTTTTATAAGTCGATATAGGCTCACTTCTGGTCCTAGCACCTGAGAGTCACAAGGATAATATAAGAGTCGATAAAATCCGTACTCAACATCCCTGCAAGTAGCCAATTCGTGTGTGCACCTTCTATCGAGCTCACCTGAGCAGCTCAGGGCATAATTGAGCTCAATTGGTTCCGCTTTCACTTGATGCCAAAACATACTCGTACAATGTTTGTTTCACCCAGTGGCTGTCAAGGTTTCAGAAACAGTTTCAATTTCCTCATCACGTTCAAATCAGGCGCTAACGTCTGCCCGCCCCAGTATAACACCTCACCGCTTTGAGGTTAGACCGTGTTGTCTACAATTTGTCTTCCACCCGGCAGGTGTCAACTGCTGAGGTCGATCATCCGCTTCAGTTCCTTTAGGTTACGCTGTCCGTGATTCATCATCATCCGGATAACATCCTGTTGACAAACAATGGAGTTTTTTTTAAATTATTATTTTAGACCAAGGAGAACCCAGATTCAATCCTGTTGATAGTTTTTTTTACATTTGATACTGCACACATGGATATAATACTCTTTTTGTAAAGTAATTCATAATAGCCCCAAATATAAAACCTACCATAAAAAGTAACTACAGGACAAACTAAATTACATTGCCACTATGTTTTACTTTTAGGTACAATCCTAACACATGTGAATCCCCTCAGGAAAAAACCTTAAGTGTTTTTTCTCTATTTATATTTTTTTCAAAAAGCCTCGTCATATTTTTCATGCCCTGGTCACCATGTTGGTGATAAGAAACTACCACTGGTTTAACCCTTTGAGGACTGATGTCGGTAAAAGATGACATTTGTCGTCATAATGCACCAATGCAGCCCTGGCGAGTAACTCACCAGTGCTGCATTGGTGCATCATGCCAACCCTCCAGGAGTGTCTCAATCCCATAGGGTTGGCATGATGCTTGAACGCAGAACTGGTGAGTTGCTTACCAGGGCTGCATTCATGTATCATGACGCATTCATGTATCATGACGACCAAGGGCATGATGCATAAGGGTATGATGCATTAAGGCATTAAAGTCTTTTTTGAGTGTCACTACAGAGTACCCATGTGGCCCTACCTCCTCCTGGTGGTGTTTATTCTTCTTAAAGTCGTCCTTGACCCATCGCTGCACCTCCTGCCGGTACATGGGGTCGGCCACCCGCCGACTGGTCCGCATCAAGTCTCGGTACAGCGCCAGCACCTGGGACCGCAGCATGAACTGCAAGAAAGGACACACAGAAAGGCATCACTTGTGGTTGGTTTCATCTCTCTTCATATAGTTAATATACTAATTCGGAGCACGTAATATTTTTTTTGCCTCCCTCCCCCCCCCCCCCCACCCACAAGTCAAAAGGCTTTTTTGCTCATAACAGGTTACATGTTTGACCACCTCCAAAAGGTGTCGGAATATTTTAACCCCCTGTCGTACCTGCATGATGCGCTACTACAGGATGCACTCCCATATGATGCACTCCTGCATGAATGCACTGAGTGACCCCAGTCCCAGAGGTGCACTCCATGACTCGTGTGGGGAATACTCACACGGACTGGAGGCCTCCACACCCTATTATCCACACCCCCATTCGTGCCTTGCACCTGTCAGAGGGGTGGTGACATATGTTTAAATATGCTTTTAGACCACGTAAGCTATGAAATTAGAAGTGGGGCCAACAGTCCCAAAATGTGGGGCCATCAGTCCCAGGTGGAGCCAACTTGACATAGGGCCAACTGTCCTTGGGGCCATCGATCAGTCCCAGGCTTCACTTCAGACTGACACAATTAAGTCACTGTCTATTGTCATTTGTCAATGAGCTGGACTACCTGCCCTGGCCACTCCCACTAGCGTTCCCACTCTAAGTATGCGGGATCGGGCATGCCAGTCTATCAAAGATTGAGCATGTGAGTGGCTTCACAGATGACTCAGGGTAAGCTGGAGCTGGAGCTGGAGCTTATCATGTACTTAGATATAGTACCATACTCCCTTATAATCATTCGTTGGTCAATTCTGGCATCAGAAATGAATTCCTTGTTAAAAAGTACCCTCATGTGTCATACATGTATGTTATTCCATTTCAGGCCAGCAGGTGGGTGTGGGAGAGCAGGTGGGTGTGGGTGTGCAGGTGGGTGTGGGTGTGCAGGTGGGTGTGGGCGACAGTTGCAGGCTGCGGGCATGTACCGCCTTTTGTCCCTATCAAAAAGCGAGTCGATTGGACGATAAACGGCGGAGATACGGGTGGTACAATTTTGTCTGCACACATTGACATCTCGTGCAGTACAAGAGGTACCAGTGGCGCCACTCTTTGACGTGTGGCATGGGCTAGCCTCGCTTCCACCTCTCCTGTAGCCTCGAAACCATAAGAGTGGTGTCCAAGGTAAAACTGAAAAGCTAATTTAAATAAGGTAGATGCTTTTTTCTATTATCCTGAGGGTATTTTTAATAAAGTAGAGGGCACTTTTAAATGAAAAGAGAGAAATACCAGCCAGATTTAAGGCTAAAACATCATTTCTCTCTTTCTGTTAACATTGATTGGGTTCAATCTAGAGTTCAGAGGGTAGCAATTTAACAGTAGTTTATAAGAGTTTAGATAAAAGAGAGAAATTTGTACCCAAAGATCGCAGCTCAATATCATATGGAAAAAATATTTTTAATTTCTTTTTGAAGGAAACATTTGTGCCCCGATCTTGCCCATCCATCCCACGTCTTAAAACATGGTTCAGTCGTCGTTTTACTCAGTAACAGTTACACTCGCAATTGACGCGATACCCGAGCACCCAGTCTTCTCAGGACAGGGACTGTCTCACAATGTCTCAAATGTCCTGAGAAGAAGTCTCAGTTTCCGAACAACCCCTTTCGGACATGTTGTTTTGTCCTATGTGGTGTTACATAAACTGTTTGTGGGACAACACAAGGGGAAGACACCCCCCAGCAAAGCTTGGGTTAGCAGTCAAGTGGGCCATGTAATTGTCCAAAAGTATTATATAACAAGTCCCTAATTGTCCCTAAATTGTCTTCAAC
The DNA here is from genome assembly GCA_947462335.1 of Harmothoe impar. NCBI lineage: Eukaryota > Metazoa > Annelida > Polychaeta > Phyllodocida > Polynoidae > Harmothoe > Harmothoe impar. The sequence continues at coordinate 26,055,615 of OX381717.1, forward strand.
TGGGACACAAGGGGAAGACAGCCCCGGCAAAACATGGGTTAGCAGTCTAGTGGATAATGTAATTGTCCCAAGTAGGCCTATTATATAACAAGTCCATAATTGTCCCTAAATTGTCTTAAACAGGGAGTCAAGGGGGTAGCAAGTCTCGGAGCTCGACAATATTATTGTCCAAAATATTACATAAGATGTCCATAATTGTCCTTGTGAGACATTACATAATAGATGTATAGGACAAGGGGTTCGTCGGGGATGTTCGTCGTTCTGTTTATGTGGGTAGGAGACACAGGACAATATTGCGTAATATTTTCTCACGACAGGGACTGTCCTGAAAAGATTGGGTGCTCGGGTCAACTGGTATGGTACCATGAGCGTTACACTCACTGCTAAACACTGAGTCAATCACTCAATGACTTGAATGAGTAGGAGTGGTACCGGGTAGATCTACCGAATTTAGATTCTAAATGTGTATTCTGAATTAGAATACGCATACTTACTCGTTTTAAAGTCATGGCATTGTTGGGGAGTTTAGATGCCATCTTTCAAGAGAAATATGTTATACAACTTCTTGGTCTGCACAGTTTTCACTTTTTGGGTTTGGACCCCGGCTCTGGCCCTGTCCCGAACTGAAGTGCCACAGGTGAACTTCAATGTTTGACTGGTTTTGAGTCATTCCTGACTTGATTTTGACTGTTGAAGACTTTCCCAGTGATGTGCCATATCCGGCTACTGATTTGCCAATGTTAGCACTGGAATAAATGGTTAATTATCACGTATTTACTGCTTTATCATTGACACGACCGTGAGACCCGGCGTGTGTTTACGTGGGCGATAATAGGCGATAATAGGCGTAATTGGTGCTGCCACCTAGCGGAACTACATTTTCAGAAGGAGGAAAGGTTGTGAAATACTGTTGACATTTTAGAAGATATTTAGAGTTTTATCATGTCTCCACCACTTGATCAGAGACATATCGTCTCAGAGAACCCACAGACTGGACAGCAAGAGAAGATTCCGGCATTGGTAAGCTTGAAGTTGATACTTACAACCAAGTTAAACTTCATTTCACATATTATCGCTCATTTTATTGAGGCTAAAAAACAGCCAAACGGTAGTATACTGTAGAGTCTACGTGACAGCCAGACTAAGAAGGTGGTGCAATTCTAGTTCCCATATGTCATTGTGCATTGGGCATGGGCATTTGAATATGTTAAGTTATCTAAGCCTGGTAGGTCTGGATATCAACCTAAGAGGCTAAGTAAGCCCGGCGCCTGTAAGGCCACTCCAAAAGGAAAGGGGTTTCTCATCACCAGGCAGTAAAAGGCAGGGTGTTTTTTTTCTGACGTAACATTTTTCAGACCCCCCCCCCCCCACCCTGGAGGCGTTGAGATGTTTTTTTGCCCCCTCTCCCTTATCATGGCCATGGGCCTATCATGATCGTGATTAATAATAACCACTCCCTTATCTCATTTTTTTACGGGGGGGGCTAAAAAAAAGAGTAAAATATAGGCCTATAGATCTACCTGGTACCGGTATGAATATTTAGAATTTCCCAAACTATTTTCACATTTTCGGTATGGTAGTTCAGGGTTAAGCCCAGGCTATTATCCACCAAAGTTGTTTTAATGCAAGGCAGCAAGCATGGACGTCAATGTTCATGATGCAAGTTATTCTTTTCTCAGTGGGGACTGAGGGGTCAAAACTACTTTCAGCTAATTGATGGGGGGGGGGGGAACCCCTCCAAGTTTCCTCCCCCAGCTAAAAATACACTTTTCGACACTGTATGTCCATGTCTGATTGTGTATTGTGCTTTTGCAGCACCCCCGGTGGAAACAGCCGGTACAGTTCGTGCTGTACCAGGCGCCTCCCCTGGACCAGGCGGACACGGCCGCCTTCAGTGAGTGGGTGGAGCGCTGCAGCTTCCTAGAGGACGACCTACACTGGCTGCTGCGGCTGCCGCACGACAAGTTCTGGTGTCAGGTAATAGCACGGAATAATTAGGATGTTTTAGTTTCCTCTGTGTTTAGTTTCCTCTCTGAAACTTTACTTTTTATACCTGCCCAATACATTGAGCAGTATGCCAGTTTGATTTTAATCCTTCGCATTGGTGTCACGGTGCATGAATGCAGCCCTGGTGAGTAAGGCCAAAAGAAAAAAAAGTTGTGTTCAGGTATCCTTAGCGACCCTATTTTTTTGGCCCTACCCAATTTATTTTTTTATTTTTTTTATTTGGAAGGCATTTTTGTGTATTTTCTACAAAAAAAAACACTTTTTTCTACTGAAATTTGTTTTCCGAAAATTATACGAAAATGGGAGGAATTTGTCTAAAATTCCATAAAAAAATTGGCTAAAAAAATAAAATCGACCTACCTACCCTATTATTTTTGGGCCATATTACCTGAACACAACTTTTTTTTATTTGGCCTAACTCACCAGGCCTGCATTCAACCATCACGCTGACCTTATGTAGGGTGTTCAGACAATTTCTCAGGGCTGGGCAACTGTCGCATTGTCGCAAAAAATGTGCGACAGAGGTCTTGGAAAATGCGACAGGGGCATTAGGGAAAGTCTGGGCTTTTTAAGGGTGAAAGAATTTTGTAAATATTCCAATTGGAACCAAAGTTAGGACTATTTCAATAGATTTTGAAGTGTTCCCAGTGCAATATTCCCCATAACCCGTATAACAATTGGTTTTCTAAATTTGCTTGGATCTATACACCTACAAACCCCTCGGAATACACCACAAACCCCTCAGAATACACCAATCTCAAGGTGGAATTCCAAACTTTTTTTCAGGGCAATATGCCAACAGAATACACCAATCTGAAAGTAAATTGCCCATATTCTTTGGAGCAACATGCCCAAAAACTACACCCCAACTTAAAAATAAATTTTCTCAAATTTCTTGGGAAGGGTGAAAGAATTTTGTAAATATTCCAATTAGAACCAAAGTTAGGACTATTTCAATAGATTTTGCAGTGTTCCCAGTGCAATATTCCCCATAACTCATATAACAATTGGTTTTCTAAATTTGCTTGGATCTGTACACCCACAAACCCCTCGGAATACACCACAAACCCCTCAGAATACACCATAAACCCCTCAGAGTACACCACAAACCCCTCAGAATACACCAATCTCAAGGTGGAATTCCAAACTTTTTTCAGGGCAATATGCCAACAGAATACACCAATCTGAAAGTAAAATGCCCATATTCTTTGGAGCAACATGCCCAAAAACTACACCCCAACTTAAAAATAAATGTTCTCAAATTTCTTGGAACATTGTCGCACAATCCCCTCAAAATCTGCACATGGAATTACTAATTTCTCCTGGAACAATATGCTCCCAAAACACCACAAACATACACCAATCTAAAGGTCAATTTTCTAAATTTTCCGGGCACAACGTACTTCCAAAATGATCAAAATGCATCTAAGTTAACTATGAGGTGAAATTTCTAAAATTAAGATTTTCTGAACAACATGCTCCCTTAACCATTTCTAAAAGGTAGAAGTTCCAAATCGTGGGTGAGCAGTATGCTCCCAAACTCCTCAGAATATACCATTCTAAAAATAGAAATCCAAAGTTTTCCTGGAGCAATATATACCCCCAAAAGTCCATAGAAAACACACATCTAAAAGTAGAATCTTGAAATTTGCCTAGAGCAATGTGCCAACAAACTCAGAATGGACCATTCTAAAATTATTTTCTGGGAGCAATGTGCCCAAAACAAGCTACATGTATTTAATAGCAATCTGCCCTGAAGCCCATCAGAGCACACAAAACTAAAGACAGAAATATCCAAATTTTCTCTATATTTCACACCCAAAATTTACCTCAGGCCTAAAAAAAAAAAAGTTGTGTTCATTCCGGTATCCCGACCAACCCTACGTTTTAGGGGCCGACCCTAATTTTTTTGAGACATTTTTTTTAATTTCTGAGGAAATTTATGACATTTTTACTACTAAAATTGACTCTTTTGACCAAAAAAAAATTGTAAAAAAAAAAAAAAATCCGACCTACCCACCCTGTTTATTTTTGGCCATGTTACCGGAACACAACTTTTTTTTTTTAGGCCTCAATGAGGGTTGTTGTTGTTTTTTGTTTTTGTTTTTATGTGTGTGTTTTATTTTATTTATCTATTTTTATTATTATTTTTTTTTTTTGGGGGGGGGGGGTCCCCCGCCACACACATCTAGTTAATATGTGCCCATCTGAAATACTTTGCTCCAAAGATTTCTAGGTTTGCTCCAGCATGTCACAACATGCCCAGCCCTGATTTCTATTGACTGCCGAAAAGGTGAGTTTGTCATTCAGGATAGATAGACGGGATCTTAACTAAGAGAATGCTGGTAGAATTGTAGCTCTAGCACCACTAGAACCATTTTAAATCAATGTTTCATTGTAGAAAGTAAGGGGTTTTGACAGGACAGGAGGACCCTCTCTTACCATGCAGTGGACTGGGTCAGAAATAGCCTCCCCTGCCAGAGTGTAGCAGGTGGTGATCCAGGTGCAGTGGAGGGTGACTTACATAGGGAATGTACTACTTCTCAGAAAGGATAGCACCACATATCTGTGTATTATGCTGACTTAAATTCATCAATTCATTTTTATTTTTTGACAGTGTATACTAGACACATATGGAAGTTAAATGTGTGGTCACACACTTTAAACCCCCTAAAATTTGAAGGTGGTTTGATATACTTTAGAAATGATTTTATTGTAGCTCTGACTCTAGAAATCTGACGATAGGGTGTGACATAATTAAATGTAGGTTTATATCATGGCTTTCCAATGCAGTCATTTCTAAATCAATCTCAGAAGATTACCCCAGCATGATAGTCATTCTCCTACAGAGTGTCTTTGCAGAGCTGTCAATTTGCAGTGCCAAAAGTGGGTGCTCCACAGGCAGCACACACTTCCCAGTTCCCACTTACTCATTGAAATATAACCACTACTAAACCTATTCAAATCATTGCAGAAACTTCCTATTTTGTAGACTGAAACCATAGCCTTCCAATGGTATGAAGATATATATAGTTATTGGAGCCAATTAGCCATGAATAGGACAGGAGTGGAAGGAGAGGGGAATTGAGGGGAAAGGGCTAGTTGTCCGCGCTGTGGCAGGCCACTGTGAACGGCCTACCTTATGGGGTTGAGACACTGCGGAAGGGTCGGCATGATGTATGAGTAGTATAGTATGTATCGGAACGGGACTATAGTTAAGTACTGTTTATTACTCAATCGACATGCAGCCAATCAGAGGCCTCCATTTGGTCACGTGACCGGAAGTGACCTACTTAGGGGATTAGTGGTGACGTCACGTGACCTAGTTAGCCAATCAGAGGCCTCCATTTGGTCACGTGACCGGAAGTGACCTACTTAGGGGATTAGCGGTGCATTCTGGGTAACCCTGCAGCCAATCAGAGGCCTCCATTGGGTGACCGGAAGTGACCTACTTAGGGGATGGTGCATTCTGGGTAACCTACTGACCTACTTAGGGGACCGGAAGTGACGTCACATGACCTAATGGCCAACCGGAAGTGACCTCATTGAGGATCACGTGACCGGAAGTGACCTGATTGATCACGTGACCGGAAGAAGAAGAAGAAGAAGAAGAAGTGACGTCACGCGACTTAATGAAGAGATGAGCGTCTTTAAGGGGTCACGGGCTTTAAAATGTGATATCTTTTTTTTTGGAGGAGGAGGCGAGTCTCTTATTTTTTTTCGGTAAACTAATAAAAAACACCACGATATAAGTTTTTTTTTTCATTTTTTATTGTTTTACGAGCGACTGGAAGTGACTTATTGAACTAGTTAGAAGCGTTCTTTAGAGTGTATAAGGGGGAAGGAGGGGAAGGAGGGGAGGGGAGGGGGGGAGGGGGGCCCTTTTAACATGCATGGGGAGGGGGGCGCTTTTAGGATGCATGGGGTGAGTGGTGGGGGGGAGGGGGGGGAGGGGGGCACTCTAAGGGGCGCGTTTGTCTCTTTTAAGAAAGAAAAAGATTTTCAATCGAGAGACACGCTTCTTCCTCTCGAGAGGAAGAAGCGTGTCTCTTCGTGTTTTTTTTTTGTTTATCACGTGCTGCGATGAGGCGATCAGCTGCGACTGGAGGAAGTGACACTTTAAGAGATCGCGCGTCTTAATTGTTATGATATTTTTTTTTTTTTTTTTTTTTTTTTTACTTACTAATAAAGAAGACGTATGAAAATAAAACACAACAATTCACATGTCCGTCGTTCTCGTTGTTTCTTGCTTGATAAAGTCAAGTAATATCGCGATGCCGAGGCCAAACTTTCCCATGTCCTCAGTCAACACTCGAAGGAGTTCAAAAGGCGTACCGCCGGCGCCGTCAGCTTCATCTTGCCACATTTTCAACACTCGGAAGGCCCACTCAGCGGGACTTCCTCCGTATTCGCATTCTTCAGCGATCTTATCTAACCTCTCAGGCGACAATTTTAAATGGTCCCCCACCTCTTTCCACCTGCTACCCAGACGTCTGCCGAGGGTGCCCAAGTGCTTATGCATCGCGCGCGAGTCGGGGTTTTCGAAATCCAACCCCTGTCTGTGGAGAAGGGCCATCCACTGAGCCAACAGTTCCATGCGTCTAATGCGGGTGAAGACGCGACCGAGCTCGCCCCATCTATGACGATGCGGGGTTTCACCCCACCACACTCGGAACATCGCCGTACACAGCTCCTCCGGTGTCTTGACACTGCGCTCTACTAGAGCATCCATACGGGCGGCGCTGACTTTTAAGCTACTGCCCAACTCTCTCCAACAGCCGCTCAACTCTTTACCTAGTTGACGAAGCAAGGCGTCGCTATAGGCTAACCGCCGCTGTCCTACCTGTCGGGTCTCCCCATCATCGGTCTGCCTCGCGCCGCGTCTCACGTCGTCAAGCTGCATTAACTTTTTTTCAGGCGCACCGGGCGGTGAAGGCGAGCTTGAAAGTGGAATAGCTTGAGCCATCTCGTCTCGTCTTGGCGGCGGCGGCAGCGGCGGCGGCGGCGGTGGTGGTGGTGGCGGTGGTGGTGGTAGTAGCCGTTACTGGGGTCAGAGGCGATATGTTTTTTTTCCAACAGAAATGAGAGCTTTTTATACAGAGGGAGTTTAATCCCATTTCCAACAGCGCTCCAGCTGTCTAGCGCCCTGTCCGCATGACGCTTTTTCAGCCGCTCCGCTCCTTAAGAGCTTAGATGACGAGGGGGTGTGGCATCGCTATCCGTGGAGACCAGCTGAAAACGGTGTTTTTTCCTCACTCATAGCCTTAATACCTCCTACCCCCTACCCGAGGACGTCTCCCTCCCTCTGACATTCATTGTAACAAACGTCAGAGGTCAGGTGAAAATCGGATTTTTTTTTCATGCACAGCCTTAGGCAGCTGTCACCCCTCCCTATTGAACTAGCCGGCCGCCCGCCCGCCTGGCCGGCCCGGTCTACTCACCACGGTAGGAGGTGGCGATTTTTGTCTTACACTTAAGTCGCTCACCACATGCACACGCCTCTACTCACAGACAGACACGTTCGTCTTAGGGGGGTCCTGCTTCACGCCACACGCCTCCTGTAGTTTTTTTTTGTATACACACTGTAAGCTCATCACCGTTACCGTTAATCCTTTATACAGCTAACGCGCGCTGAATGGCTGAACAGGGTGGTAAGCGGCTTAGCTCACCACAGTGGATCCCTCAAAAAGGGATCCAGCTGAAAACGTCATACCTTATGTCTTTGTGAATGGCCGCCGCCGGTCAGTCGACGGCAGGCAGCAACCGCTTAACCCTTTATACAGCTAATGCGCGTTGAATTGCTGAACAGGGTGGTAAGCGGCTTAGCTCATCATCACAGTCGATCTCTCAAAAGAGGGGGGGGAAAGGGATCCAGCTGAAAACGTCATGCCTTATGTCTTTTTGTTTCTCTTTGTGAATGGCCGCCGGCCAGCCGGCGGCAGCTGAACAGGGTCGGTAAGTAGCTTAGCTCTAGAAGCGAGAAGGCGTATATAAGGGGCTTGGAAACCTCCATTCACTCACTCATTCTTTTTTGCTGCTCTCTACAGTCACCACCATGAGCAAAAGACAACAGCTAGCGGCGTTCAAGAACAAGAAGACTACGCGGAACAGCGTTCGTTTAGCGTCAGTGCCTGCTCTTGCTACTGAACATGAGACTACCGCCGCAGCCGGTTGGTCTTATCACCCTCCTGCTGTAGCGAGCGCTCGCGGCAGTAGTAGTAGTAGTAGTAGCAGTAGCACTAGTAGTAGCAGTAGTAGTAGTAGTGGTAGTAGTACTAGTAGTACTACTGGTAGCAGTCGTCGTGCTAGCGACGTTGTTACACTCGCGACGGTACACGTTGCTGCTAAGCGCGCTGCCGCTGCTACCGCCGTCCCGCCTGCCGCTGCTGCTGCTGCTGCTGCTGCTGCTGCGCCTGCTACTGCTGCGCCTGCTACGGCTGCACCTGCTGAGGCTGCTGCTGCGCCTGCTACTGTTGCGTCTGCTGCGGCTGCTGCTGCGGCTGCTTCTGCTGCACCTGCTGCTACTGCTACTACTACTGACGACAACGCTCCTGGCACAGCGCAGTACTGGCAACCGGGTTTTTACCTCCCCACTACTGTTGATGACTTTGATGACCTGCCGCACGTTGCACAGCCCCTCTCCTCCACCACTACATCGACGGACGCCCTCGACGCCGCTCGCGCTGAGAGTTACAGCTATTCGGACACTCAGCCCCTGAACCGAGAAGAAGAGGAGGAGGAGGAGCAGCAACAGGGTGAGACAGAGAACGACGCTGACGACGAGGAGTACGAAGAACCCGAAGGGCAAGGGGTGAGCGGTACGTTTTTCGGCTTCCCTCTTCGACCTTTCGACCTCACTTCCTCCACTGCTAGCGCCCCCCCGTCCGGTCCGTGGCGACTGCCCTCACCGCCACCTTACGAGGGCGGCGGCGGCGCTTCATCTTCTACCGCTACACACAGCACGGACGGCGTGTGGCTGCGCTGTTCCAACAACGAGACCTCCGATACCACCAGCGCTGACGCTGCTCCTGCTATCGGTTCTGCTGCTGATTCAGCTCACGCTGATGGTGTTACTCATCCTGCGGGTGTGAAACGTTCTAAGGTGAGTTCCAGAACAACAAGGCCCACTAAGAAGAGAAAAATACAAGAAAAAGAAGGAGATGGACGAGAAGAAGCAGAGAAAACACTCGGGTTAGAGTTCTGCTTAGACGGAGCTTTGACGCTGGAGATCTGGGAGGACGTGGCTAGACTGTCTAGGAGGCCGCGCTACACAAAAGACGGCCAGGTGAAAGAGGCGTCTCTGACCAGAAGCAAGCGAGTGCACTTCACGGCCGACGCGCTGCGCGAGCTCATAGCACGCATCGCCGATATCCGCGCAGTGGTGCGCATACGCGACACAGCGGCCGCGCAAGGAAAACCTAATCACACCCCCTGGTTCGCAGTGCTGGATGAGGCGGGCGAAGTGTACGCAGCTGTGAGCTACTACAGCGGTAAGAACCTCGTCCACGTGCGCAAGTACGAAGGTCCTGACAAAAAACCCACACAGCAGGGGGTGACGCTGTCCGCCAGAGCGCTCAAAGAGTTGGATGACAAAACAGAGATCATTCTGAAATATCTCGGCATAGATTCGGAATGAGAGACGCTCAACGCTCACGCGCGCACACACACAGCGTTTGACGTACGCTGTATGAGACAGACAGACAGACAGACGGATACACAGACAGCAGACAGAAAGATAGTTACATAGACGACAGATTGATAGATGGCTAGATAGATAGATAGATAGTTAGACGGCTAAGTAGTTGGTAACCGAGTGAAAAAAAAACATGACACAGTACGTATGCGAAAAGTGTTTCAAAATGTTTAAAAGAGCGTACAACCACGAGAGACACGTAGAAAATTGTAGAGTAGTAGCTAAGTTTTGCCCTCTATGCGGCGAAGGGGATTGCCGAAAGAGCGCTTGTCGACGCGAATCTCTGGACGGGGTGACCGTCCCTCCGCGCATATGTGCTGTACCGAACGGGGAGGAAACGTTCACGGCGAATTGGCCTGCGATACAAACGGGCGTCAGGATGCACGGGACTCGCGTGAGTGTAACAAACTTCAGGCTACCAACCGGCGAGTTGAGTGACGCTGTAGATACTATGCGTCGCATTCACTTGACACAAAGATTCAGATACAAAGTGGGTTTCTCGGTAGGCTTACTGTTACAACACAGAGAAGACAAGAGCAAACTGCGCTACTTCCACGCCTCCCAGAACAACGCAACTCTCATACAACCGCTCCCTACTGTAACTAATTCAGAAACTTTGGAAGAGCTCCTCTCAAAGATGCAAAACACCGTCGCTTGCGAGGAGGTACGGAAACTTTGCGACGCTGACACCAAGTGGCACGTTCTTTTTCCTACCAATTTGAACATCTGCGTTTACATGGGACCGGGGGAATTCCCCATAGGCGGTAGGATCACTCAGGCCGGTCGAGTTGGAAAGAGAAGCGGCGTGTTAGATTTTCCCAACAAGGACAACCTCTGCATCTTCCGCTGCATTTCCTTTCACTTATACAACACCAGCAAGCGCGCTTCAGATTTGTTACGTCAGTTCTGTCCCGCTGCCACACCTGAATCCTTTCCGGGTCTGAACATCCGCGACTTACCCGCGTTAGAGAACTTGTTTGACGTACAAATAGCGGTTTACATCGCGTCGCGTCAAGTGCCGGGGCGGAAGTTGAGAAGACGCGTTACTCTGATCAGACCGCCTTCCAGAACTGTGGCCGCCCGAGGTAAAGTCAACCTACACCTGACGGCGAAAGGCGGTTTGCACGTCTCTCTCGTCACGGACTTCAACGCGTACGCGGGCATATACGAATGTTGCAAGTGTAAGGCGGCGTTCACCACCGAGTTCTTGCTGAAGAGACACAGGAACCAGCTTTCCTCTTGCCGACAAGTCAAGTTGCGCTACGTAGGCGGCATCTACCAAAATTCGAGAACGATTTTCGAAGCGCTAGCAGACTTCTCCATTTTTCCCCCCGACGGACATTCCGGAATCTACCCTTACAAGATCGCCTTCGATTTCGAGGCTTTCTTCAGACCGTGCAAAGAACCGTCGACGGAGCACGTGTCCCTGCTGTGGGATCACGTCCCTTTGTCGGCTAGCGTCGCATCCGACTTTCCGGGGTGGGAGGGGCCCCTCTGCTTCGTCAGAGCGTCCGACGCAGATTCCGACCCCTTGTTGGACCGAGTTTTAAATCACATAAACGAGAACGCCAAAGCGATCGGGGAAGCTGTGCTAGAACTTTACCGACCGACGTTAGCGAAGTTAGATGCGGCGATAGGTGAAGCTCTCCTGCTGGAGGAGGCGACGTTCACCACCCCTTCTCCAGGCGGCTTCGCTGCGGCTCAGACCAGACACCCGTTAGTTCAACTGAAGAAGCGTCTTCTGAGATACATCCGTCAAGCTCCAGTGGTGGGCTTCAACTCGGGGCGTTACGACTTGAACCTGATCAAAATACGCCTTCACTCGTTCTTCGCCTCCGGAGACCGAAGAAACCAAGAATTCAGCGTCATAAAGAGAAGCAATCAATACTTGGCGGTTTACACACAGCACACGGTTTTCTTGGACGTAGTCAACTATTTGGCACCCGGTTACAACTACGCGACCTATTTGCGAGCTTTCACCAGGAACGAAGAGAAAGGTCACTTTCCTTACGAATGGATGACGTCTACCAGGAAACTGGCAAACAGAACGCTGTCGCCGAGATCGGCTTTCGACAGCGAGCTGACGGGCGTCAAAATGTCCGAATCCGACTACGCCGCATGTCAGAAAGTTTGGTCCGACGAGAAGATGCAAACTATGGAAGACTACTTGATCCACTACAACAACAAAGACGTGAAACCTTTCATAGAAGCTCTGAAAAATCACGCTAAATTTTTCCAAGATCGCGGCATCGACATGTTGAAAGACGGAGTTTCTCTCGCCGGTTTGACTTTACGCTTCCTCTTCCAAAACCTAGAAGACGCGTTCACAACGTTTCCCCCGCTCTGATCAAAGAGAATCTAGTCGGCGGTCCTTCCATCATCTTCCATAGATTTCACGAGAAGGGCACCACGCGGATAAGGGAGCACAAGTACGGCGAAGAAGCGAGACCGTGCCAACACATCCTAGGACTAGACGCTAACTCTCTGTACTTGCGCTGCATGAGCGAAGCGCACTGCACGGGCTATTACGCGGTGAGACGGCCCGAGACCGAGTTCAAGCCCGAAATCAGGCAAAGAAACTCTCACAGCGCTTTGGAGTGGTTACGCTTCGTAGAGCACGACCGCGACGTGAAACTGCGCCACGCTCTGAACGGCGGCGAGATGGCGGTAGGCTGTCGGAGAATTCGCGTGGACGGATTTCACGCGGCCTCTAATACGGTTTTCCAGTTTCACGGGTGTTGGTTCCACGCTCACGAGTGCATACCGTCGCACCGATATCAGTGCGCTTCACTGAGAGAGGAGAGACGCGACAGAACGACCAGAGTAAGCGCTTACTTGAAAGCGTTAGGTTACAAGCTGGTCGTCGTGTGGGAGTGCGAATGGCGAGAGATGAAGCGTCGAGATGAGCGGGTCAAGGCCTCCCAACAACGCTGGAAGGTTGACGCTTTGAAAGTGTCTCGAAACGCGATGAGCGAGAGCGACATCCTTTCCGCTGTGAAAGAGGAGAAAATGTTCGGTTTAGTTCAAGTGGACATCACTACGCCGCCTCACCTACGAGAGTACTTCGAAGAAATGACCCCCGTTTTCAAGAACGCGACCGTTTCAAAATCGGACATAGGCCCTCACATGTCAGACTTTGCGCAGGAAGAAAAGCTGTTGAACACGCCTCAGAGATGTCTGATAGGGAGTTACCACGGAAAAAATATTCTCTTGGGAACGCCGCTTCTCAAGTGGTATTTAGAGCACGGTTTGATAGTCACCAAAGTGCAGCTGGTGGTAGAATACCTACCTAAACGCTCCTTTGCCGGTTTCGCGGACGAAGTGACGGCGGCGCGAAGACGTGGCGACGTGAACGAGAACGAGAAAATTCTGTCAGACTGTTACAAGTTAATGGGAAACGCTACGTACGGTAAAACAATCTGCAACAAAGAAAAACACACGGCGGTGAGATACACTGACAGTCGGAAGTTCGAACTATTGGCCAATTCGTGGCGCTTCAAAAAGGCGTCCGAGTTGACTTCCGATCTGTTTGAAGTCGAACTACAACCGAAAACGGTCAAGAACAACCTCCCTATTCAGATAGGGTTCATGGTATACCAGTACGCGAAGTTGAAAATGTTAGAGTTCACATACGACTTCTTGGATAGATTCGTCGATCGGCGCGATTATGCCCTTTGTCAAATGGACACCGACAGTCTTTACATGGCTCTCAGCGGTGCCACGTTGGATGACCTAGTGAAACCTCGCCTGAGAGAGACGTACTTCAGAGAGAAACGAAAGTGGCTTCCGACAGCGGTGTGCGACGAGCACTTAGAGCTTTTCGTGAAGACAAAAACGGAAAGAGTGCGAGAATGGTGTGCGCCGCCCGGCGGATGTTGTGAGAGACGGTACCTTCACGATCTGAGAACTTCGGGGCTCATGAAAGCGGAGTGGGAAGGTGACGGGATCCTAAGTCTCAACCCTAAGACTTACATTTGCTACGATCGAGTCAGCGACACCGGTGAAAGAAAATCCAAAAAATGGAGTGCAAAAGGCGTACAGAAGAAACAAAACCCCCAGGAACCAGACGCCTTCTTGGATGTTCTTCGCCAACGAAAAACTCTCATTGCTGTAAATAGAAATTTCAAAGTGGTGCGAAACAAAATGGTCACCTACACCATAGAGAAAGACGGCGTGCGCTACTTGTATTATAAGCGTCGCGTGCATTCTGACGGTGTGACAACGAGTCCTTTAGAGATATGAAAAAAAAAAAATAAATAAATAAGCGTGTGCATCTTTTCAAAAATAGAGTGTTTATCAAGATTGAAAAAAAAATAAATAAAAAAAAAATTAAAAGAAAATATTGTTGTGTTTTTATTATCATACAGCTTCTTTTACTAGTAAGTCGCGCAGTCTCTTAAAGCGTCACTCATGTGACGACGTCGCTTCCAGTCACGGGATCCTAAACAAAAAAAAAACTTCTTCTTCTTCCGGTCACGTGATCAATCAGGTCGCTTCCGGTTGGCCATTAAGTCGTGTGACGTCACTTCCGGTCACGTGACTCATCAGGTCACTTCCGATCACGTGATCCTAAATTAGGTCATATGACGTCACTTCCGGTCCCCTAAGTAGGTCAGTAGGTTACCCAGAATGCACCATCCCCTAAGTAGGTCACTTCCGGTCACCCAATGGAGGCCTCTGATTGGCTGCAGGGTTACCCAGAATGCACCGCTAATCCCCTAAGTAGGTCACTTCCGGTCACGTGACCAAATGGAGGCCTCTGATTGGCTAACTAGGTCACGTGACGTCACCACTAATCCCCTAAGTAGGTCACTTCCGGTCACGTGACCAAATGGAGGCCTCTGATTGGCTGCATGTCGATTGAGTAATAAACAGTACTTAACTATAGTCCCGTTCCGATACATACTATACTACTTGTATGGATGTACCAATTCAGCCCGGTGAGTAATTTGCCGGTGCTGCATTGGTGCATCATGACAAGGGTTAAGAGTTTAGGCACTGCCACGGCCATACTCCTGTTTGGACTCTGCAGCTCTAAGTAGGGGACATCAATTGTGACCATAAATGTGTCAAAAAACATGGGCCAAATGTGTCAAAATCGATACGACTAAAGGGTGGGGCAAATAATAGATCCAAAACATGATCCAGACCTGCTTATGGTACCACTTAAATACTTTTATAGGCGTCCATGACCGACATCACACTGTCTAGCTGCCTCTGTAACCGGTACATCAAATTGGTTGTTGAAAAATCTTATTTTTGTTTTCTGCTCTTTTGTTTTCAGGTGATATTTGACGAGACGCTGCAGAGATGTATCGACTCCTACCTCCACCACGCACCCCGGTGAGTAGTCCTATGTAGAGTTAAGAAATCACGCCAAAAAAAATCCGCCTGATGTTTGAATGCAACACTCACAAGTTACTCACCCGGGCTGCACTATAAATGCATTATGACGACCAAAGGATGTAATGCAGTAAAGAACTATGTGGCCCTTAAAGGGAAAACAATGAATGACTTGACCCTACTTAACCTTCCGTGTACAGGTGAAATGCATTATGACGACCAAAGGATGAAATTAAAGGGTTAAACATGAATGAGTTAACCCCTATTTACCTCCCTTGTCCAGGTGCCACGACGTGTACCAGGACCTGCCAGCTGACACCAAGGCCAAACACCAGACCATCCACCGCCTCTTCTTCATGACCTGTCTACGTATGGCCACATACAAGGAGTCCAAGGTCGGTGCTATACTACACCACTGTCTTGGTGCTACAGGGTTGCCACCCTCAGGGAAAATATCAGGGAAACCTTTTTTATTCCAGGTCAGGAAAATGTCAGGAAATTTTAGATTTTGTAACATAATGTCAGGAAAAATGACATCATTTTCTGAAAATGGCAGGGAAATTAATATTTTGTCAGGGAAAATGTTAGAAATACCAATATCAATCAATATCATGGTTGTCATCAAACATGAATCTAGACTGGTGAGTCTATCTTGATATATTTGATATTGCCTGATTCGATCAGATAACCCAAGCAGCTAATGGAAACAGTCCCATACATGTACGGTCGGATTAAGGCATGGCAATCTTTATAACGCGGATTTTATTTAATAACATGGTTTTATGAAGAATCTTGAATTTATTTCACAAATTTGTAACTTTTCAGGATTGTCATCTGACCCCAAGTGTCTTCGGGGAAATTCTTTACGAGAATTTCATTTTCGACATCCCGAAGATCATGGATATGTGTGTCCTGTTCCACCGAGGTAACTCAGCCATCGTCTCCAAGATGGTGGAGAATATCTTCGAACAACAGCCGAAGTACGTTGACGACCTACAAGCAGTAGTGCCAACTATCCTAGAGGTATGTGTCCATGTATCTAATTGTTAATGATTTTAAAAGAGCGTGAAGAGTCCTGATTGAATATACATTTATTATTTACATGGATTACACATGTCACAGATTATCCGTGTACAACAAGACCAAACAAAGTGTATGCCTTAAATCTATTGTCAGTATTGAAGGCTAGAGTCCAAAACCTTGATTTGCTCTGACGCGCAAAACAAACCCAAAGTACCGTTTATAGGATTCTCCCAATGTAGAGGTGCGACTGCGAGTAATATAATTTAATACAACAGTAGCCAAAAATCAGACCCCATGTGGGAATTAAAGAGTTCTCCCAAGCTGCGGGTTGCACTTTAGATCCCGGGTTATACTCAACAATTTACAGTAAACTTTTTTCCTTGATGTCTAGGTATTCGATGGGATCCAGAAGAAGTGTGGCTTGAAGGTGGATGGTTCGTTCACGCCGCAGAAATTGTCGGCCAACACGGGGCCCCGCAGCGCGCTCCTGTCGCTGCCCCTGGCAGAGTTCCAGGACGTGATTCTGTACCTGACAGACACGTGCACCACCCTGGCCGCCTTCCTGGAAGCCCATCCCACAGGGGCACTAGCCTTCAGGGACCAGGACTTCCCCAACAGGTCAGACACAGCTCTATTTTGAGTTAAAAAGGGCAAGATGTTACTGTAAACAGAGGTCCTTTGCCTTTGGGGTAACTTGGTTACACTTACAGGGCGAGTATACAGCCCGAGCCTCTCCAAACAGAAGGTAGAGATCGAGTAGAGATTGGCTCACGGGGGAGGGTCACAGAAGATTTTGGGGCCTGTCTCAATGTGGGGAAATACCTACCAGTTTATAGAAAGACTATTTAGAAGTTTCACTTTTCAGAGAAATTAAACATATATATGAAGATCATTATGGCATGTACGTGAATGCGTTATATTTAAATTCATGATTATAGGAATCATGATTATTCAATGAAAAAAAATCAAGTTAAAAAAAATAAAAATCTAATGTTATGCTTCTTGTCCCTGGGCAGGCTGGTCAGCATGTATGAAAGCCTGGTGCCTGCACTGAAGGAGGCGCTGAAGGGCCGAGACTGGACCAACTCCTCGGTGCGGCCGCTACTCGCCAAGAAGGTGCGCTCAGCCCAGCACAACCTGCTCCTCATCTTCAGACAAATCGTCTTCCAGAGCTACCTGCAGCCGGCCATAGACAACAGGTTGGTGTTTGTGGGTGGTGTCAGAGAGTGGACCGGGAATTCTGATGCATAAGGCATACCTGCATATTAGCCGCATCTCCAATTTTGACAAATGCTACAAGCCAGATCAGGGGTCCAAAAATTGCTAATTTGATACTGTAGTATAGTTATGATACTGTAGTATAGTTATGATACTGTAGTATAGTTATGATACTGTAGTATAGTTATTATCAAACAAACTTGTATGAGCTGCAGCCTATATAGGCATATTTGGTATAAAATTATAACCAGACTCATACAAGCCGCGTTATTGTTTTAAGCTTAACGTGCATGACCCATGGTTCAGGTTAGAATATACTCTAGAGAACTGCTATGAACATAACATTAACTCAGTGTGTCATGTTGAGAACTGGTATGAACATAATGCTGACACAGTGTGTCGTATTGAGAACTGGTATGAACATAATGCTGACGCAGTGTGTCGTGTTGAGAACTGGTATGAACATAACGCTGACTCAGTCTGTCATGTTGAGAACTGGTGTGAACATAATGCTGACTCATTGTGTCATGTTGAGAACTGGTATGAACATAATGCTGACTCATTGTGTCATGTTGCTTACTGGTATGAACATAACGCTGACTCAGTGTGTCATGTTGAGAACTGGTATGAACATAATGCTGACTCGTTGCTTACTGGTGTGAACATAATGCTGACTCATTGTATCATGTTGCTTACTGGTATGAACATAACGCTGACTCAGTGTGTCATGTTGAGAACTGGTATGAACATAATGCTGACTCGTTGCTTACTGGTGTGAACATAATGCTGACTCATTGTATCATGTTGCTTACTGGTATGAACATAATGCTAACTCATTGTGTCATGTTGCTTACAGCAGTCCGGAGGCGGTGGAGGAGGTGGTGGAGGCCTACGTGCACCTGATGACCTTTGTACTGGGAGAACAGAGGTCAGTTATCTAAAACTTTACATGTATTACCAAACCCATTGTCTGAAACACCCAGCATCCTTCCCCCAGCAAATTCTTAAATAATGAGGCATTTTATATAGACATTTTGAAACCCCTGCGCTTAAATAAGTAATTGGGGTAATGCATTAAATGGTTGATAAATGAAGTATAGAGGTCCATCCATTCCCTGTAAATCTGTACAAGGTAGGGCTTTGTAGTACATTGTGTACCTTAAGGTAGGGTTTCAGGGTAATTCCGCTGAACACATTTTTAGTGTATTATTTGTCACAGGCATGCTAAGATTATATGTAACACATACCAATCTGACCGGAATTGATGTCCTCTTCAAGTAAATTCCATTTTGTGTAGCGTTGCTAGGCACGGAATGAAAATGGAACAAAAACATTCTTTTTGAGCTTCTCAATCTTCAAACAGACTTATGGGATAAAAATTGAATGTGATTATAACTTCTGATGATTGGACAGATACGTTGAAGTCATTTCCTGGGGAGGTTTTTTGAATCATGTCAATACCTTGATTATTAAAGTCAGGAGAGCTCTTCAAAGTTGCATGGTTACTAGAAATAAGTGATTTTCCCTGATTCTTGCCCAAAAATCACCACATAGACCGGCATCTCACGTATAACCCGCACCCCAACTTTGGGAGAATCCTATTACCCGGACCTGGGGTCTGAAATTTGCGATTTAAGTACTGTCCTATACTTTAAAAAAAAAACTCATATTACCCACCCCTAGACTGAAAGTATTGCATAACCCGCACTATACCCACAGGGTATACGCGGGAATTTATGGAAGTTGCAGTTTGTTGTACTAACATGTGTTGTTGTACGTTGCAGGTTTGCGGCCCACTACGACATGCTGTTCCCCTTCATGGACGACCAGGACCTGCTGTCACAGACCTCCTACTCCATGTATCCTTGTCTACAGCCAGCCTTGTTCAGGCACCTTAATACTGTATGGGCGTTTAGTGCTTTGATACATTATGCCCTGTATCATCATGATGCATGAATGCAGCCCTGGTGAGTAACTCGCCTTTGCTACATTCAAGCATCATTCTGACTCTACGGGGTTGATGCATTGCCAAAGTGTCGGCATGATGCACATATACAACACTTGATCCGTCATCCTTTATAAACTGAAAAGAGACCAAGGTTCTGGTACTGGTTACAGTATGTGTCTGTATTGCACATCACTTTCCTCCTTTGACACCGTCATGATGTGTTTATGCAATGGTAAAATCTTTGAATTTGTATATCACTACATACTACCATTCAACTATTTCCTTAACTGCGTTCTAAGAGACGACATGCGGGTTGAGTTTCTGCAGCAGGGTTTTACCGAGGCGCGTGCCTCCCACAGACCCCGTCAGAAGACTGCGGCCAGCTCCAGGTCTCTTCCAGGTGCCTCGTCAGCAGCAGCCGCAGCACCCAGGGGTGTGGAGGGGGCCAGCACCGAGCAGTACCAGGCACCTGACACAGATGTAGGCTCACACTGCCGTATCATATCTCTTACTGTAAAACCTCGCGTATAAGTCTAACCTGCGTATAAGTTGCATCCCGAGATCCTATAAGCCACACCAGCGATCTGATTATGGTGATTTTTGTACTGGATTATAATAACCGCACTGGCAATCTGACTTGCATACTAGCCAAGGCCTATACGCGAGGTTTTGCGTTATACATTTCTGTACTCCTCGTATACTCTTTGGAAATAGTTTCAGCAACATCTAGACCCTATTCCCGACAGGGCAAACATGTTGTGCTTCTCCAAGATTATCTAAGAAAAATTCTCACGCTTACAGGCCAGCAAACTGAATAACACAATGGATCAGATTGCACCTTCTGTATTCTATATTTTCTGACTTAAGTACCGTAGAACATTGCTCATAACCCGCAACTGGCGTATGGCCTGCAGCCTGATTTTAAGAATATTGCATCTATATAACCTGCACCTGGGGTCTGATATTGGCAAATTCAGTGCTATATATAAGCAGGGAGGTCAAGATCCCTGATATAAGCTTGTTTGGTAAAAAATTAAATCAGAATATGATACGCCTACAACCCATGGGTTATACGCGAGGTATACCGTATTCGACGTAATAAGCGCCCTGGGCGCTTATAAAATTATTTTGATGGTGATTTAAGTACTTAAGAGTTTAATTGTCTCCAAAATCGGGAAATTTGAGCCTTTGTTCTAGTCTAGAAATGCCTCAAAAAGTGGAAGGGGCGCTTATTAGGAGGAGGGCGCTTATTACGTCGAATACGGTACATCCAGGTTTATTTCTTGTAATGGGTATATTCATGTTAATATTGCGTCCTTATTTCAGGATGACTACGGGGCGTGTGCCCCCCGTGTGACGGGGGTGGAGCTGGAGTCCCTCATCACGTCTGTACACGACCTGCTGCCCTACCTGGGGGAGGGATTCATTGAGGTCAGTCTGAGTACAGAGATAACAGTATTCATTACATGTATTATAGTGTAGTAGATAAAGAATTTATAAGTTCCATATCAAGCCATTAGTGCCCGGGAGTTCCAGAGGTTTTTCGCCCGAGTTGTGAAAGGCAGACCCTAAAAGGCCGATTGATAGAACTTTACTGAACCCAATTGACCGAAAGTGCCTTAAAACATAACTGACCATTGTATATATTACACAAATAACATTACACATGACTTATACCAGGTCTGCAATACCTGTCACCTTTCGGTTGACTTTAAAAGTTATTTTATCGTATCGTACATGTAAGTTTTTTTTGTAACCTCATAAGCAAAGGCTTGGTCTAAGAGTATGAGCAAATCTACTGTACTAACATATTGACAAAAATAAAATCATTTCCAAATAGATTAAGGCAACAAAAATTTGAATTAAACTTCTCCCTTCTGTGTGTTTCAGGTGGCGCTGGAGGAGTTTGGCTATGACGTGGAGCGGGTGATTAACAGTGTCCTGGAGGAGCGGCTACCGGCCTCCCTGCTGGAGGTGGACCGCTCACTGCCAAGGTAAGCCAGCTTACGCACATTAATTTACAGGTTACACCTTTCCTACATTTGTAGGAATTCACTTCTAGTCCTGAGAATTCTGTATCAAAATGTATTAATTTCCCACAGTGTATCAAAAGAGCGATGCTCTTGTTCAAGCGTCGGTTAGAGGAGTTTTTAAATCATGGTTATTTGTTAAGTATCAGAGATACATTCTTCAATAACGGTACAATTTGTAATCTATAGAGATGTTGCTCCCCACTCACTGCCATAGCGGCAATTTAAGGAGTGGTCATTTTTTAACAACAGAGGGGGTGGGTACAATCTGATCCTCTTGGGGGGGGGGGGGGGACTCCCTAACGCTGGATATTTCTGACAATATAATAAAACTAATGAGCTAGAGGCAATAGAATGTACCGTACTTAAGAATTCATTTCCTTTTACAGACAAGCTAAAGTTCTAACGGAGGAGGACGTTCTCAGTCAGCGGGCTAACGTCTTCGACAACGACGAATTTGATGTTTTCAACCGGACGGATGTCGATGTGTCGCGGATACACAAGGGCAAAAAGTAACTATTAACGTGACACTTTCTCCTTATCTCTGCTGATAGTAATGTGAGTAGTATAGATATAAAACATTGGGAACACACTGTTACCCCAGGGACTTTTAATCTACTGCCGAGCCGCACGAGGTGTACATATCCGAGCTGGGATCTGTATACTTTGAGGAAACATTCAATACATGCACTGCAAACAACAGTGCATCATTTTAGTGACTCGCCAGTGCTGCATTCAAACAACTCTCCAGGGCTGTATCCATGCATCATCATCAAAGTGTCACATTAAAGCGCTATGCTGCCTTTACAGGGTTAATTATAACATTTATCTTACTTTTCCTCATTTCTTAACCCCCAGGGAGAAGGGTCTTGGCATGGCCTTGTTGGATGACAAGGATGAGTTGACGTCGGTGAAGCCCCTGTTTGACCGGTACGGTACCGAGGACCGACCGTCCATGTATGACGACCTGGCCGAGTATGACGACGAATACGACGACACATACGACGCAAACAATATAGGAGCCGCCGACGCAGATGACGCCGACGACTTGCGGGAACGGAAGTAGGTGTACTCTTGTAGAATGAGAAAATAACTGTATTTGTACTCTGATAGAATGAGAAAATGACTCCTGATTTCATGACTGAATCGATCCTAGGTATTTTGTAAATAATTGGTGTGTAGGATCATATATACACTGACACATAGGGGTACTTGTGTTATTTCTGTTTCAACAGTAATTACTTTGCCAGTTAAACAGAGGTCTATGTAGTGTACACAACCACAGCCCCCCTCCCCCCCCCCCCCCCCCCAAACTCTATAGATATCTTTAAGTGGAGTCTCAGTGGATGTCTAAAAATGACAGATATTACATGATGCGTTTCAGAACTGCATGATTAGGAACTTAGAAGTATATTGCAGTTATTCCAGTACTAAGATTTCCCTCGTTACAAATATGCATATTTTACAGAGCGTTTACCGTGCCGCGAATACTAGCAGCGGCAGAAGTGTCGCGTTCTCGGGGAGAGCGCGTGCAGGAGGAGGTATGGTCTACACTTAACTTAACCCTTTAAGAACGGCAGTGTTTTAATGTACCATGCCCATTATAATGATCATGCGTTCCCACCAGTACTGTATTCATACATCCTGCAGATTCTTCATGCTTTGATGCATTATGACGACAAGTGTTGTATGCATCATACCTCCTTAAATAGTCAGATGTCACTGTATGATCTAGTATACCAATATGTTAATGTATCATAGTAAAGGGAATATTGATCATTCATCAACCATCCTAAGGCCAGGGGCGTGGCAAACGGGGGGACATGCCCCCCCCCCCCACTTTTGACCAACCCCAAAAAAGGTCAAACCAAAAAGGTAAAGTAAAAAGGGGTCAAAAAGGGTCAAAATACCCCTCAGTCCTCTCTACTTTGAAACTGCTTGCCACGCCCCTGACTAAGAGTAAGCGTTCTGATATCGGTAGCTAATTGCATGTGTAATAATTATATAAATCACACGTTCATTCTTTCACAGGAATCGGATGAGGAAGAGAGTGGTCCATACACAAGGAGACCCGACAACTTTGTCGAGGACCCAGCAAAGGTCCGCGAGCGTGCAGAGCAACGGCGACTCTCGAAACAGAACCGCACAGCGAAGAGAAACCCTGGTCAACAGCCACAGGGTCAGGGGCCGCGATACGATGTCACGGGCAAACCAAAGGGTCAAGGCCAAGACGCCAATGTGGTCCGAAACCGTGCTTTCAAGGAAAAGAACAAGAGCAAGAATCATAGAAACTTGGCCGATAAGAAAAGAAAAATATAGAATGTGTAATTCTGAATACCGGGTACTGAAGGTGTTGATTAAATTTACTTGTCATTGTGGGAATATTATATTTTTCACTCTGGAAATATTTCACTTTTTTCATTTTGGATTCAATACAAACTTCAACAATCATGTACTCTATATACCAGTGTAAATAATAACCAGATGTTTATTATTCAGTTTACTAGTTTGGATCTGAATTTCATATTTATAATGTAAATGTTATCGAATAAAACTGTTGAAACATGAATTTAACGCATTTTGGTCTACTCACTTTAATTCATAGATAGAAAGAACCTTTTGGATTTCAAACCATGTAGCCCCTTCACATCATAAAGAGCCAGAGTACAAGGTTCAGTCCGTATGGGCCCTGTGAACCTACTGACCAGCCTTTGGCTGTGTCGGTTTTAAAACTATATCTATGGCCCTAGACCCTTAAAATTGGACACGGCGACATGGAATTTTTTTGGCTCTAGTGACATGGGACAAGGACAAAATAGATAATAGATAGTGATATGGGACAGGAGGAAAAAATAGATAGTGACATGGGACATGGGGAACTTCTTAAGATCGACATGGCGACATGAGCATTTCTTAAGATCAACACGGGACATGGGGACCCCCCCCCCCCCCCCCCCCCCCCATCAAGGGCCCCATACATGTATCTATCTAGGACGGGGGCCGTTGGCAGGTTACAGAAATGGGGGTGGCTGTCAAAGTTCAACCATGAAATTACAATTCTTTGATTCATAGATGAAGTATTGCTAGCCACACAAAACCAGACAAGTTGCCTTTGGTATAATACTTTTTATTGGGGTAAGTTGAACAGGGGAGAAGATGTTGGGCGGATAATACAACGTTTCGTTAATTTTCAGTTTACTTCTGCAGGCAGATTCTTTGATTCAACATGACCATTTCTTAAAATTCCCTGATTTTTCCCTGACGTTATATCAAATTTCCCTGACAATCACAACATAGACCCAATGTTTTTAATGCCCACAGACTATGAACATGCACTCCTTTAAAAGTTATCTACTACTTATTGAGTGGTCATTATTTAACAAATGGGGTTTTGTGTATCGCATGTGCGCAAAAATGTTATCCCCTTCTTTTTTGAGGATTTAAATATATTCCGACATTTTGCCAAATAATTTGAAATTCCCTGACATTTCCCTGACAGTGGCAACCATGACACATATGACTTGTTACCCCCACTTGAATATCAATCAAAATATGTTCTAACTGGACATGAGATGGCCAGACTGATTGCCATGGACATTTACAAGGAGTTGGTAGACCTCCCCTAGGCTAGTTAGTACCGGTATGGTAAAATGGGTTTCTCAGTGGACCTGCACAAACGGGTGTGAACTCGGAAAACTCAAAAAGGCAGACCCACCGCCGAGTATAAGCCCGGGGGGTGCAATAAATACTTAATAAAAATCATATTTCAGGCCATAAGTCCACTTCTACTTGGAATATTCACATAATTCTTTCAGCTAGGTGACCTTTATTTACTCTAGTCATGTCCCCAGTCATTTTAAAGAGAACTAAAACTTGAAAATTACTGGAAATGTTGCAGTAAATGTGTCCGAAAAGTAGGTAATTCTGAAAATTGTAAGAAGGTATCATGGTGTTTCTACAGCTAAAGGAATATAAGCCTGCCCCGAGTATAAGCCTGCCCCGTGTATAGGCCTGGCCAGTTTACCACTAAGTACTTGTATAAGCCCGGGCTAATACACAGGGGAATACGGTATACGAAAAGGTCGTAACACTTGGCATCCCTGCATAGGTTTGCGGGGAAGAGGATTGTGATACGAAACAATTACTAGATATATTCATGTCCGCTATAGAATTTCAGAGGCAAAACATCAGAACGGTGAGAAAAAATATAATACTGTTCTGGGTCTGTCGAGATTTCAAAGTTTTGTCAATGGACTTTTGTTCGGTGGGGAACACACCCTTTTGCCATCTATTTTAACATGATTCCACGTTCTGAAAATGTCAGGGAAAATAATATTTTGTCAGGGGGGCGAGGCCGGGAAAATATTTGAAATGCCAAATAATGTCACCTGTTTTCTAGTGATGTTTCGAGTCTCAGTCAAAATGTCATGGGGACACGTTTTAATTGAATCCAAACGATATTGGAATTATTCAGGGATGTAAGTCAGGAGAGGTGAGAAAACAGGAAGTGCTCCCGGCCAGCAGAACGCCCCTAGGCGGCCTCTTTGGCCCTCCTGGAATCTTCCCAGTGACTCACTGGGAAGATTCCAGGAGGGCCAAAGAGGCAGTCCTGGGGGCGTTTGGCTGGCCTAGTTCATCTAAATCTGAACTCGTCGCTGCGGGCCGTGATCTGATGGTGCCCTGACTAGAGTTCAGCCATCTTGCCACTAAGAACCCACTGAAGTCTTGTTCACCAACTCCGGTGAACATACTTTGTACACCTTTTTCGGCCACTAATAATCGGAATTTCTCGATTTTTTTAACAGCCCTGCATAGCCTGACACCTTCCCTACACAACCCACCCAGTTGTTAATTCCGATGGCTAACCTTTAACATTTTAGAGCAGTTTTACTGTAGCCTTCCCCATTTTCACCCCTGTCAGCACACTTACGAAGCTCAGGTTCGGGTGGGAACCTTTCTCTTACATGTGGGTCCGAACTACTTCCCATGTGCGCGGATCTGTCAGATTTTATAATATTTCAGATAGACTTTGTCAGCCACTTATCTAGACATAACCGGCATAAGACACCATTCATTTGTCAATATCTAACCGAAAATGGCTCATATTCTATGTCAAATAGCCTGTGCCAAGTTTGACAGCTCACCTTGTTTGTAAACAACAATTCGAAATCTCAACTGCCATGGCCGAAAATGAAGTCCAAATTTAGCTAAATAATTGTCATTTATACCCTCTATTATGACATATCTAGTTAGAATATTGTATTCTTAGTTGATTTCAATCGAGATTGCTTCCTATTTAGTAAAGTATTCTAGCTTTATAGCTGTAAAATAGATGGACTATATTTTGTAATGTATGTGCACACAGACTTAGCTGTAAAAGGGCGCGCGAGGATCCACCCACTATGTAAAGCGGTCCAAAATGACCGAGTCAAGTCCCGCATTTGAGTTGACGAGGTTACCCGGATGCCCTGTCAGTACAGTGTGCGCGGGAAGAGCTCTCCTCTACTGGAGGTATAAAAATAGATTTGGCTTATCCCCGTTTTCGCTGACCTAGTTGTATATTGCGGTCGGTACCTGTGAAATCCTTCCTCCCCTCCACCTAAGAGAGTTCCTCAGTGGGTTTGTCAACCGATGTCGGCCCAACTCTACACACGTAGTATGGAGAGTTGGATGCTGCACAACTAGGCTGGCCGGGAGCACTTCAGGGAAGGCCGGGAGGGCATCAGGGGGGGAAATGAGGCCTTCCTGCTGGTTGGGAGCACTGCAGGGGAGGCGGGGAGGGTCTATGGGTAGAGGTAGGGTGGAAATGGAACTTTTTGTCAATACTGACAATAGTAGGCCAACAAAGTACTGAAGTATAGACAAATTTCAGGATAGTGAGATTCCAGGAATTCCTGGAATTCCAGGAAGACTTACATCCCTGATTATTGCAAACATCTGAAAGTAACGAGGCTGCCGTGGCAGTGTAACGTGTTGCCGCCTCCCCGGCGTCCAGCCCGCCCAAGGCCGGTTTGAATTTGGCGCGCTCGGGCTAACGTCCGTCCATGACCTTGTGATCTGAAGCGAAATAAAGCATACAAAACCGGCGAATAAACGCCAAGCTGCTAGAGATTGATCCAAGCTCTTAGGAGAGTTGGTTGGCCCTGAAAAGGGCCGTTTGGGTGGGGTTGGAGGAGAGAAGGCTTAGAATTCTTGGCTCTGGCTGGACTTCTTGCCGCCGGAGGTTCCGGACTTCTTGGGCAGAAGGACGGCCTGGATGTTGGGCAGGACACCGCCCTGGGCAATCGTCACTCCGGAGAGAAGTTTGTTCAGCTCCTCGTCGTTCCTCACGGCCAGCTGGAGATGACGGGGGATGATCCTGGACTTCTTGTTGTCACGGGCAGCGTTACCTGCGAGCTCGAGAACCTCAGCTGCCAGGTACTCCATGACGGCGGCTAGGTACACGGGTGCACCGGCTCCGATCCTCTCACCATAGTTTCCCTTGCGGAGATGACGGTGGATACGTCCAACGGGGAACTGAAGTCCGGCACGAGAGCTACGTGTCTTCGCCTTTCCCTTGGCCTTGCCTCCCTTTCCACGTCCAGACATGTTCAAGATTGGTTGGGAAGTTGATGCGTACTGGAAGAAATGTGTAATGTGTATGTCTAATTTTTGGGCAACCGGCGCTTTTATACTAAAATGAGGGACGGTCGGCGCACCAATCAAATTATTTGGCGGGAAATCAAACTGACCAATCAGCGCCGAGCTCTCGGCTACCGGAAGTCTCGCACAACATCTCGCGGAAGTGGCCCGCGAGAAGAAACATGGTGGACACGTAGCCAGAAAATAGATAAATGCACATAAATACTTGCGAAAACTGTGGTTTTCTTCGCCATGGACACGGTAAAAGTGCCAAATACGGTATGGGTCTGCGCGGCCATGTCGTGTGTAGCCTACATGCTGACCCACCGCCTGATACCGAGGCTACAAGACATGTTTATTCGTGCAAACCTCTTCGGTGTTGACATGAGTAAAACCAGCAGACAGAAAGTGTAAGTAACCACCACGACAACTGTCAAACCCCCTCACCCTACACAACTTGTTGATCTTCCCGCAACAGCCCAGTTTTGTATCCTGGTGGCCCTTTACCATATTAACTGATGGCACAATATGATGAACTTGGCATACACTTGAAATTAAATGGTTCACTAGTCTAAATATCAACAACGATTATGCTGATGCAATCATAAAGTTGGAATGGAAGTGAAAGTTCGGAAGTGGCATTTGTGTTGACGAACAGTGGTAGGCCCTAACTAAAATCATAAATGATAAATTAGTTGGAATAGGCCCACTAAATAGAAATGATACAGGTCGTGCAATTTCTTTGTATGAAACTGATTCTAATGGAAACTCCCATTGAAAAAGGGCAAGGGCCAAGGCATCAACACTGTCAGTCATGATATTTGGAAGCCGCTTTAATGGTACCTTACCCATGTCATGAACCCAAAGTTAAAATTGAAATTAAGTTTGAAGTAGGCCCACTGGTAGGCACTAGTGACTAGCGTGTTATAAAAGAAAACGGATTTTCCAGATACAATCTAATAGGAAGCTGCTGCAATATGTCATTTTGAGTATGAATATAATAAATGAGACTAGATTTACATGTCAGTAGATCTACTTTTTATTTTGTACTTTACCTGGGCAACTTAATGTTTCTCCTCTGACATAGATTCACATGTCAATTCCATGTCACTCGGTCTCGTGTTGATTTATCATAGACCTATATACGGCTGGGTCCATTTTATACAGGTTTATAATATATGTGACTACAATGTATCTGATAGTGTTATTTCATTATCAAATAATCAATACGGTCCATGCCAAGAAATGCAGATTCATGATAAAACTTTGTTGCTGCGTCCACAATCCCCTTCCCCCACCCCCCAAGTAACATGACATAAAATC
The DNA here is from genome assembly GCA_947462335.1 of Harmothoe impar. Lineage (NCBI taxonomy): Eukaryota > Metazoa > Annelida > Polychaeta > Phyllodocida > Polynoidae > Harmothoe > Harmothoe impar. Next base: position 26,084,821 of record OX381717.1, read on the forward strand.
CGGTATCTAACTATCGGTATGCGGTATACTTTATTAAATTGGCTACATGCCAAGAAAGACAAGTTTATGTAATAACACTTGTGTTTAACATGAACGTCCACAGGCCGGAGGCGCAGGGAGTGGTGTGTGGGGCCGTATACCTCATCGTCATGTTCCTCTTCATCCCCATCCCCTTCTACGGCTACCTCGCCAGCCGCGATGTCGCCAAGTTCCCCTTCAGTGAGGTACGGCTAACTTATAATGACCAGATTTATCATCTATTATACCATGGCATGGGCGTCTACAATATCATCATCCGCTGTAGATATAGTGTTGTCTCTTAGGTAGAGCGATTTAAATGTATCGCATATTGAAATTAATAAAAACACTGCATATGTACTGCTGGATAATTATACTCAAAGACAGTCTCAAGTCGGTCGGAATGTATATAGTATACTAAAGTATACAGAAAACCATGGCAAATAAACGTACTATTAACGTAATAAACGATTATGACGTACAGAACAAAACACATAAAAAAGGGTAGGATCCGTAATCTAAGTTATCAGAATAAAACGGCCTTATGCATAAATATAAATCATGACAGATACTAAGATTGGCTTGTAACATCTTCTGCAGTATGTGGAGTTCCTGGCGGCTCTCCTCTCGGTTTGCTGCATGATTTTCCTCGGCTTCGCGGACGACGTCCTGGATCTCCGGTGGAGACACAAACTTCTGCTTCCAACCATTGCATCGCTGCCACTTCTCATGGTCTACTTCGTCACCTTTGACCTCACAGTCATCATTGTACCAGGCCCCTTCAGACCCCTCCTAGGCTACAGTATAGATATAGGTGAGTGTCTCCGAGAATGTTGTGTCTAGGCCAAAAAAAAAATTGTGTTCAGGTAACATGGCCCCAAAAAAATAAGGTAGGTAGATCGATTTTCATTTTTTTTTGCCAATTTTTTTTAAGGATTTTGAGACAAAATTCCTCCCATTTTCGAATAATTTTCGGGAAAAAAAATGTCAGTACAAAAAAGTAGTTTTTGGTAGAAAAAACAAAAAAATTCCTTCCAAAAAAAAAAATGGGGGTAGGGCCAAAAAAATAGGGTCGCTATGGACCTAAACACAACTTCTTTTTTTTGTCCTTATACATGGGTTAAAATCGACACAGCGACACGGCCCTTTTGAAAATGGACACAGACCATTTAGAAATCTACAAGGGCGACAAACCCATTAAAAAAACGATCGACAGAAAGTTATGGGAGTAAGATTCGAATCAATAAAAAAAATCGCGTACCCATGTATAGAAACAATGTTAGAACCCTTTAAGGGTTGCATAGTGTTTTTAGATGCCGAAGTGTTGTAGTTTGCACCCAAAGTTTACATTGTGTTAGTCATGAAAGATTGCATGTACTGATAAAAAAAAACAGAAAAAAAACATCTGTTAACGCCATAAGGGAAAATAAGAATAATTCACATTGCATAATCCACAGGTCAAATGGTGATACATGTACTTATAGATTCAACCATCTCCCTCCATGCCCTCCAAGTTCTATTACCCTTGACTGAAGTTCAAGGGTACATGACGGTTAACCAAGGCCTGTAGCAGCCTTGGCTCTGATTGAGGGAGGATATTGCACTACCCGGACAAGCAAACTTAAACAAAGCCTAAAATAACACCAAACGGTCATCTCTAACCCTCCCCAGTACACTACACACAGTGAGACACCATGCGGGGCCCCTGTCATCATGGCGCAGGCGGGGGGTGTCAAACTGGCCTGCCTGTGTCTAGCAATTTGTGAAACACTAGTCTCGCCCGGCCTTGTCTGGTTGGGGTGGGGGAGGAGGGGGGTCAGTATTCTAGTGACGGCTTTCTGTGTACCACAAAGGACGTTGTCTGAGCCGGGATTAGCTTGTTAAATGCGCGTTTCCTTTCAAGAGACAATGTCACATCGTCTGCCATAGACATAACAATTGACTTTGGTTAAGGTCCTTAGTCTTAACACAGGCCCTAAACTGTTGAAGGCGCAGAACCTACCGTAGTTTCCTGCTAGAACCTAAACTTGTATGAAATTCGAAGTTGACTTTAGAAGACTTTTGTCACTTGCTATACCGTAATTGGACTTTATTTGACCCTTACTTTAGACCCTTTTTGGAAAGTATAAAATTAAATTTGTATTTGTGGGCCAAGTGTCAAAATGATGCGTTTATTAAAGAGATTTTTTTTCAGCCTATCAATAATGAAAGATTAGAACCAATATGACTGATTCATCATATGTTCCTCTTTCCAGCAATATATTGCATGACTTTAGCTGTCAAGTCAATTTTCCTTAAATGTCTTGGTTGTCTCTATGGGTAGCTTATTTAACTCTACGGGCCCATGTCCTTGGCTTCTGGGCCAGCGTTGTTGTCTACCCTGAAATAATTTATCCCCTTTTATTCGTATTGCAGGCCTGCTGTATTACCTCTACATGGGCATGCTGGCAGTATTTTGTACCAACGCCATCAACATTTTTGCTGGGATAAACGGCATCGAGGCGGGACAGTCGCTGGTCATCGCTATCTCAGTCATTGTATTTAACATAATAGAAATAAGTGGTAAGTGTTCAAGTCATGCTCCTGGTTTAAAAACGCCTTCAGAATTCTGGAAAAAAAACTTCAAAATAAATTGCTCCAAGAAATGTCCCTGACTGGAGGTAAAAACGGCAGAAAGCAAGGAGATTTTTTTTTTTAAGTCTTGTCGAAAGCGCAGCTTTAAGTATTACTCTTTAAATCGGCATAATCACTGAGCGTGTCTCATTCAAAATTCTGGTACTGTTTTAGTCTACTACGTGGCAGCTGCGTGAGTGGGGATATTGCTCCTTTAACTCCTTGTCCAAAATATGTAGCCATTGTAAGAGAGCAAATAAGTTGTCAAAGGCTGCCATTGACATGTTTCCGGCACTAATGTTTGTCATGTGTTCTTCCCTCCCCCAGGAGAGTTCCGGGAGGCGCACATCTTCTCCCTCTACTTCATGTTACCGTACGTGGCCGTGTGTTACGGCTTACTGCGCCACAACTGGTGAGTCAACGTTATTTATTTAGAATGTTAACCCTTTATGGGCCGCATAGTGCTTTAATGCGCAATGCCCTAGGTCTTTGTGATACCTAAATGCAGTCCTGACGAGTACCGGTGACTCGCCAGGGGTGCACTCCTTTGTCATGCCGACTCGACGGGTTGATACACTCCTGATTATTAAAATGAAGCCTTGAGGTATCATGCTGCCTTTAATGGTCACAATAAATTATCCTTGAGGAAAATCGATATATTCTCTTCGTTCAATCAGGATCGTTCAATCAGCTACTGATGGGTGAATATGGAAGGTTGAGTTGTCTACAGTAACTGCCATATTTCTCATATTTGTATTTTTTCTGCATACCTTTGGGGTTGGAATGAAACCTGGCTCTAAGAGTAACACTAAGTAGGGACAGTCAACCTTAAGGGTAGCGTATATACCGGTAGTTTGGGAAGTGTAAAAACTTGAAAGGCGCACTCAACCCAGGACCTAACCCTGCCGAGTTTTGTACGCAAATGACGTCGTGGGTTCAGTGCGCCTTTAAGAGAGTAGATTTTTCATATTTCTTCAGGGGATACTTTGAAGCTGTTAACTAAAATGTCCACTCTATTTGTGTGATACAGGTACCCATCGCGGGTGTTCGTCGGCGATACATTCTGCTACTTTTCGGGGATGACGTTTGCTGTCGTTGCCATCCTCGGCCACTTTAGTAAAACCATGTTACTCTTCATGATTCCACAAGTCTTCAACTTCCTTTTCTCTGTGCCGCAGTTATTCCACTTTGTCCCCTGTCCCAGGCACAGACTACCAAAGTAAGATATTTTGAGGATACTTGTAAATCTATGTCGTTTTTTGGTTCTTTACGGTGCTATGTAGTCATACTTACCGTACTTTATCATAGACAATTTTTGTTCAGGTCGCACAAGGTTGAGAATTGAAAATAACAGTGAAAGAAGAGTATTTCTCCCAGACATTTAAACAATGTTAAAATAGGTACAATTTCTGTATCAAATTGTGTAAATTTACTCGGAATATCGACCAAAATCTCAACAAACCAGTATCCTACATTTTATTGACCAGGGGATCAAGTTCAAGGACAAATATATTATTTTCCAGGCAGAGACACATTCATAAATTATAGATTATGATCATTTTATAACGCGATCAATAAATCAATTTCATTGATTCATCTCAACATATTCAAAAATGAGCCGGATTACATCTCCTGTCTAGCGAGTATGTCGTCCCACCAGCCTTGAAAAGTCTTACAAAGAAGTGCTCTACACATAATATGAGTTGTGATAACATTTATTTGATGATTTCAGATATGACGCCGAGACCGACACGCTGGGTCTGAGCTACACGCGTTACAAACAGGAGCAGCTCAGGGTGCTTGGGTCGCTCTGTATACGGCTGTTTGAGCTGTTCGGTCTAGTGGAGGTCCGGCGGGGGCAGGGCGAGGACCGACAGTACACCGACTGTAGTAACATGACACTCATCAACCTCGCACTCAAGTGGCTCGGTCCAACTCACGAGAAATCACTCGCTGTTTATCTACTCATCTGCCAGGTCAGTTTCTACCTTGTTAATTATGGTGGACCGTACTGTAAGCCTTGTAGCTCTAGAGTTATAAAAGAGGTTCCTTTGTCTATACTTGGTTCCAGGGTGGAAAAGTAAACCTGATGTCAAACTGTACAGGGGTCTGTAGGGAGGTGCGCTGGTTATGGCGATAAGCACTGATGAGAGCTGGTGAGCCTGTTACAAGCCTGTCCCCTATTTGTACACATAGTGGTATGTTTTTTCAGTCGGTTTAACCACAACCAGTGAAATCTAAAATGGCCGACCCACAGGGTGTAGCTGCAGATCCCTTATCCCGGGTAGCTCAGAAACTGCACGTCATGTCAGTTTTAGTTTAACATCAGGGCAAATTTTTTACAATGGGTTTGACGTATTTTAAGAGAGGTAGAACAGTTTTGACTCAGGGTTAATACCCTGAGGCATATACGACGCCTGGCTATTCCTTTTAGACGTTTTTTAGCCATTTTAGAATCCTTATTACTCAGTTTGTATTTTAGTTACAAAAAATAACATAAAAGGATAGGCAAGATCGGGGGACAAATATTTCCTTCAAAAAGTAAACCAATATCTCTTTTCTTCTACTCGCAAATGGACTGCGATCTTTGTGTATTTTTTCTCTCTTTTCTTTAAACACTTAACTACTGTTAAATAACTACCCTCTAAATGAACTCTACATAGGCTGCAAGGTTAAAAAAATAATTGGAGCTGATAGAAATGCAGTTCCCACCAAATAAGTACCACATTTCTATCTTTCTGGCATTAATGTACCATCTAACATATGAAAATGCCATCCAACTAAGCTGAAATGCCCTCTATATTATTTAGATCACTTAAATGAACTTCATATAATACCCTGTACATACCAAAAACAAGGATCACTTTTATTTACAATATGGACATGGGAGAAACCTTTTCATTCAGTGTGTGTTGGACATAGACGTGAGAGGACAAAAGACATAGATAGCCAAGATCGGGGGACATACAAATTTGAATTTGGGCTCAAGTAACCCCCCCCCCCCCCCCAAAAAAAGTCAGTGTTCAAATCTTTTCTGAGTATACCCTTTTTTTGCGCGACTTGCCTCACTCTGTGTGACTTTCTTAGGGCACCTGCTTCATGCAACCTATAGGTTGTGTGGTGCAGGTAGTTGTCAGTTCCTGATATGCTATACTTGTGACGCACAATTTGGGTATGCTATCCAAAACGGTGCAGCCAGGATATAATATAGGGAGCCAGTCAGGAATCCTGGAGAGAACCTGGTATGGTGACCAATGGATGCTATGGATAGTGGACTAGGGTAAACCAAAGGTGCTGAATCCATGTCTGTTATGTGTAGAATGATATTTAGGTCAGAACAAGGTCAAAATCAAGGTCAAAGGTCACATCTTTAAGGATCCTATTAATACAAGAGTGCACTCTTTCTCTTTCTTACGATGATAAATGATACATTTCCCTTCACACCTCTCCCTGACCCTGAGTCATCTGTGAGTCCACTCACACGCTCAATCTTCTTTCTACTACTTTGCATTCTTGGCATTATTAACCTATCATCGTGTCTGCCATTCATAAAGTCTACAAAATGAGATGTCTTATCATAAATCTATGTGCATGATCAAGCGGAGGGTGGTCACATCATGAAGTTGTCAATAAAAGGGCTGATGTAGTAATATAGCACCGTTCCTGGTTAAATGACATTTCGAGTTTCAGATACTGTTTACTCAAGATGCGTCTCTGTGTAACTGTTTTCCAGGCGTTATGTTCCATCCTGGCTCTCATCATCCGATATCCGCTCGCCCGGGTCTTCTATGACAAAGTGCAGTGAACCAAACACCACAGTACACAGCGGACACTCTACAGATACCCAGTACCCAGGGGCAGATAATAACCCTTTTAGGGCCTCATACTGCTTTAATGTGCAATGCCCTTTATCGCCATGATTCATGAATGCAGCGCTGGTGAGTAACTTACCAGGTCTGTATTCAAGTATCATGCCGACCATACCGGGTTGTATTGATACACGACCCCATCTAAGAGTCGTCATGATTCATGAATGCAGGCACGGCGAGTTACTCACCAGGGCTGCATCCATGCGTCATGACGACAAAGGACATTTGGCTCACCAATCACCATCTAACTATACAAGTATCGCCTGCCGCAGTACCGTTATCTCAAGTCAAAGGCAAGCAAGATTTACAAAGAGACAATTCAAAGATGGAAAAATACATTCTGGATTACCCCTTAGCTGAATACTATAATGACATTCATCCATGTCGATACACTAAAAAAGATATGTATATACACAAATATAGAGGTGTTTTTTTTCATACATGAAAAAATAATATTATTTGATTACCGGTTGCTGTTAGGATGTAGCCATTTTGTGTTATATATTCATGGCTCGCAGCACTCTGTGTATGTTTGATCTCATGCCGGCTTTGCCAACTCCTGTCAAAATGTGTAAAATGTCTCCTCTGAGTGCCAAATAGTGGTACCAGTACACAAAGTTACCTCTTCTCTAAGAATAATGTAGTTTCCAGCTGTTAAAGCCGTGTACCGTACCGCTGTGTGCTTTGACGCGGTGGTACGGTAAATTAAAATAGAATTAATCAAAATGATCCAACTAGACCTGGATCGTACAGACTGTCATTAATTAAAAACGATGCTTTGAATAGACTTAAGGGAGGACATCCCCTTTACTATTGACTTAGACTAGGGGGCAATACTCTGGATTGTGTTTCTTTTTGTTGGTTTGAATTTAATTAGGTACTTTGTAGTACAATGTGCTTCTCATACTAGTGACTTTCAGACTAACCATTTCATTCATCACCATATACCCGAAAACCTTAATCGGCTAATCCTATGAGCTAGACCATCTCGGGGACCATCTATATGTCGTCCCTCTCCTTATTTGGCGTGGAGCGAGGGACCATTACAGCCCGGAGAAAGTTGACGGTCTTAGTAAGTTAGTCTTAGCCTACCCAGGATGCCCCGCGCACCATACGTTTCTTATATGACGTCATAATGGCGCCAAAATTTGGGACCAATCAGGGGCTGTACAGACGTTGGTCTGTAATGGTCCCTCGCTCAAGCCAGAATATTGAGAGGGGCCGCTTATATGGTCTATCCCATGAGCACTAATTTAATGCTACTTGTATACAAAAGTATCTGAGATAATTGCGATAAGTCGTAAAATGACTTGGTATTTGCATCCTTTGATGCATTTTTAAAGCCGAGGGCTCATGTTCGAAGCTCGTCTTGATTGTTTTTTCACACTGTGACCAATCCTCTACGTTCAAATGCGAGACACAGAAGTCGCCATATTAAGGGCAACCTGTTTCTGAATAAGGCTTGCTTTATGAAAATTGATAATGTGTATCAACCCCATCATTCATAAATATGAAGTACCCATTCACTGACCATCTCATACATGTATGTCTTCCTACCCGCTGGTGAAGCACCATGAGTTATACAGACAGAGGGACCAAAACTATTACTCGGTAGTATGTCGTCTAGCTAGTGGTAGCTTTGGGTGTTGTGTCTCATCATGATTATGTATTACGCAAGTAACATGGTTTCCAGAATAGAATATCTTATCAAAAATTGACACTTAAGAATGGCAGAAGAATCGTATTGAAGTGTTGTAATTTTTAGAGACTGAAAACGAACCTGAGACTGAAAACTCTTAATTTTATGTAGTTATGTCCTTTCTGATATTGTCTTAATGTATCAAAATTTAGATGGTTTAAAGATCAAATAATACCGGTAGATTTACTCATCTTCGTGCCATGTATATGCCCTAGGAAAATCTTTTGATGGTGGACGACTTGTACTGTAGATTGGTGAAAGCATGTTAGGATACTGCATTAGACATTTGAGTAACCGGCTAGTATAGAGTATAGACGATTAATCAAATTGAATATGGTTAATTGTTGGAATGTACCAAGGTGGGTCGTTATACTTACAGGGACTAGTCATTATGTAAGGAACGGTGGTGGGGAAAGATTAGATACGTGTGAAAAGTTGCCAATCATGGGATAATTTCTGATGAACATCATTAATATTCTTGTTATCGCGATATTGAGATTATCGTTGTTTTCTGTTGTTACGATATACAATGTACGATATACAATGTTCTATCTATATACAGGTGTTTTCTAGATGTAGGAAATGCTTAAGTGTAGCTGCGTGAATACCAGGGTACCTTTAGCCCTTTAAGGGCAGCATAGTGCTTTAATGTGCTGCCCTATTGTTGTCATGGTGGATGAATGCATCACAGGGGAATAGCTTGCCAGGGCTGCAGTTATGTATCATGCTTACCCAAAAGGGTTGGCCTGATTCACCAATGCAGCAAAGAGTAGTTACTCACCAATGCTACATCGTTACATAATGACGGCAAACAAAAAGCCTTGAGGCATCTTGCCGGCTTTTAAATGTTAAATGCTGAATTAGATGATAAACTTTGACCCAAAAAATTGTGGTGAACGGAGGTCCATCAGACTGTTACCGGGCCAGGGCAAGACCATTTTACGCTTAGATGGCGGCTTACCACTTTGTCATCAAGATACATGAATGCAGCACAGGCGAGTAACTCACCAGTGCTGTAATAATGCATCATTCCTACCCTTTGGGACTGTATTCACCTGTAGGGCCATCATGATACACGAATGCAGCACTGGCGAGTTACTCACCAGAGCTGCATTCTTGCACCAATATAGCAAATGGCATAATGCATTAAACTTAAAGCACTATGCGGCTCTTAAAACCAGTAGTTGCTTACAGAGTTATCGATGTAGTCTTTGTTGCTGAAATCGAGTGTGATTCGTTTGTATGAGGATTTTTTAAAGTCCTGTGTCCATCTCATTGAATCTATTAAATAATGAATACCTAATGATGATTAATAATACAAATGTAGCCTGACTGAGCAGTCACAATGTGAGAACGTGATGTGTGGCTATTGTACCACTTGAGAAGGTGTCGCGGACCAAACCAAACCCTGTCATACTTGACTTGTCATATTTGCCGTTGTATGTGTGCTTGTCCATACAAGACTTAATATATAAGTATCCAGGTTCTACTGATTTACTTTACCGGTACTATTCTGTTTCTGTACAGTATGATTAGATTTACCATGTACTTATTAATGCCTAATGAAAACCCAATGTTTGAAAACATATTTAAATTGTAGTTATTTCAATTGATTTTGAATTGTAACAATTTGTCAAACTACAGCCGTTAATAACTTAGATAGGTATTGGTAGTAATCTGTTGTCTATATCATGTACATAGCCTACTCAAATGTAACACCGACTAAATATATTTAATACATTTTGGGGCTTGATTCAGAATGACAATATTGAAGTGACACAACGTTATGCCTTAGTGCAGTCTGATCTATGAATGTTCATGGAATAGGGAACATCATACAAATAGTCGTTACATGTATATATACAAATTGAAAGATAAGATGTAACAATGGTTAACCCAACCTTAGATTCTTTATGAGGTAAGGCCAGACCAAAATAAAAGTTGGGCTATCAGCCTATGGATATAGAGTGCCATCGTTTAGGATTTCTTTTAATGCTGCTTTATTCCTCATCATGCTCATTTCAATTACTGAGAACTATTATCAGAGTACGAGTTTTGCTGTGCACAGTCTAATAAAAATAATTTTGAATCTTGAAAACCCAGAATAGACACAGCGGGACCCTACCCTTACTTGCATTAGGCTGTATATTAAACAATTATCCCAGAATTGTATAAAACATACATATTTGGTTTTACCATAAACACAATGTTACTGGCCAAAAAAAAGTGGATACATGTGATTTGCTAGGGCTTGTTGTAAATGTTTGGTTTTATTTCTTGAACTTGAATAAATGATTTAAGTTAAAAGATGGTCTTCTATTTATCTCTACAGGTATACTTTGTATCTGGATATATATTATTTTGTCAGTTTATATATCGTTTTTAGTATGGAGTTACTTCTTTTGAGTTTTTTTTCCTTATTCAAAAAAACCCAACATGCATATGTATACATATATATATCCATAAATATATAACAACAAGAGAGAAAGCAGAGAATTGATGTTATAGCCTTTATTTCTGTTGCTTTGAGCATGTACTGTGATAGGTTGACTATTGAACATGAACATAACATGAGAAAGGTACAAGAAAATAAGCTATGATAATGCAAATATGATCTAGTAGAAAGTAAAATTTAAATTTGGAATAAGGAGAAATGTGTCTGTATGATATTAATATCACAGTCTTGAAGATGATATATTGATCATCACATCACAATAAATATCACAATATATATAAGATAATACACTCTGATCATGTGTGAGACTGATGTGATGATTGTACGGTTAGCGTCTACACTCAAGGAGAACCCAGGAGAACCAGGAGTGGAAATCTAAATGTTGGTACAATATCAATAGTACAACACTCATCTCATTAGAATAAATATCACAATTTGTGTACATAAAAAGACAATGTACAAAATACACCTCAAATAGCGGGAGAACGATAGTCCATATTAGACTACAGTGGTCTACTGTACACATGTTTTGATTATCAGACAGACTGGAGAGACTGATGTGGTCATTGTAAGGTTATTGTCTGCAGTCTGGGAGAACCCAGGAGAACCCAGAGTGACTAAGGACTGGACCAAGCATCAGTCTGTATCACATAGATATCACAGTTTGGAACACGATACACTGATCATCTTTTTTCTTTTTTTCTAAATTTCTTTTTTAATCTTTTTTTTCTTCAATTGTACGGTTAGCGTCTACACTCAAGGAGAACCCAGGAGAACCACGAGTGGAAATCTAAATGTTGGTTCAATAGTACAACACTCATCTCATTAGAATAAATATCACAATTTATGTACATAAAATAATACACCTCAAATAACAGAAGAACGATGGTCCATATTAGACTACAGTGGTCTACTGTACACATGTTATGTAGATCAGACAGACTGTGGAGAGACTGATGTGGTCATTGTAAGGTTATTGTCTGCAGTCTGGGAGAACCCAGGAGAACCCAGAGTGACTAAGGACTGGACCAAGCATCAGTCTGTATCACATAAATATCACAGTTTGGAAGACGATACATTGATCATCTTTTCGTCTTTTTTTAAATTTCATTTTTTATCTTTTTTGTTTAAATTTTGTTTTTAATCTTTTTTTTTTTCAATCTTTTCAGTATAAATTGCACAATGCTGTACTAAATTGATGGGTCCATCCACTCCATATACTACTTCACAATCACGGTGCTATATTCAGCATGAATACAAATATGATCTAGTTTAATTTTGGAATAAGGAGAAATATCTATTAAAACATGAATGCCACCCAGTATAGGAGGTGATACTACACAGGTCTGTTCTACTTCATACACATTATATAGATTAGCGTCTGCAATCCGGGAGAACCCAGGAGAACCCGGAGTGACTGAGGACTGGACACAGCCTCCGCCTGTACTTCCACAGACGGGAGGGACCTGCAGCACCCCCTTCAGTGACTCGCAAGAACCGGTAGATGCTGCCACCTACCAGGTCCCCAAAGTACCACATCCGGGAGCGTGTGGTCTCCATCCACAGTGACATGTTAAGACATCTGTGTAATAATGTAAAACAAGAAGCAGCCCTCGGCACAATCCATGTTAGTTAGCGGACAGTGCTGTGTGATGGTAAACTGTATGGCTTACTTAATTGATGGTCCATCCACTCCATATACTACTTCACACTCACAGTGTTATATCCAACGTAGGTTACAAGATTTCCCTAACATATAATCTAACACATGATGTTGATATATTGAGACGACGCAGTTCATACTTCGCCATATGATGTTGATGCAATTTTGTTAAACCATTCACACGGGTGTTAAGTTGCTTTCAGTTCATACGTTGATTTCTTGGCATTGTTTTCATTCTCTCATTCGTGCAATTTCTGAAGGTTAAAAAGAGGGCAGCATGATTATGAAGAATGAACCAGTATCATTCTATTTTAAGAAAATGGCTAGAATACAGTAGGAGGGTGCTTAAATTAGGTTAAATTTGGCATAAAAGGGTTGGGGTAATTGGGAAGCACAGGGTTTCAAGTAACCGTAGTGCCAAGCTTTGTTGCTGTTTCTCCTTATTACATGTATATCTTAAGCAATAAAAGTAGATCTTGAATAAACATCCCTCCCTCACCACCTTTTCAGGAAAGTAGCCGTAAAGCTTTTTTAAGCAGCTTTATAAATACCTAGCTACTTCACTCATCCATGATGATGAAAAAGTGCATGGTATACTTTGATTAAATTAGGTTAATTTGGATGGACAAAGGAATATTTACCTTCTTGTAAGACCGCTGGGCTTGGGTGCGGCTTGCCTTACGCTGAGCTTGGCTTTTGTCCTTGTCTTCCAGGATAGTCTTCAGTGTAGTCCCTTTTTTCAACAACATCTCTTCTCCCTTTGCAGCTTCATCAGCAAGCAGGGTCTGGGCAGCTACTTGAACTTTGACTTCTTCGAGTTCCTTGCGTAATTCTTCAATGGCATCTGAATGGGCCCTGTCTGCTTTCTCTTGTAGGGCTGTATCGTTAGCTTTCTGCTCAGCCACCTCATCTTTGTAGTCATTTAGCTGTTTCCTGTATCTTTTTGTTTGACGTACGGCAAAATCATAGCCGTTATCTGCCTCATGTGTCTTCTCTATCTGAACGATGCAGTTTGCCTCGGCCTCCCTCCGGACCCTGCGTGCCATCGTTGTGGCCATGTCAGCCTTTGCAATTTCAGATAATGAATTTTTTGCAATAAACTCTGCATGCTTTTGCTTGTGCACAGCATATTCCTGAGCATCATTAGCATCGTGGACAATCTGGAGTTCTTCAAGGGAAGCTGGCCTTTCTGCATACTCCTTCTCCAGTTTTGCTCCTTGTTTCATTTCCTTGTCTTTCTGTTTGGCATCACGTGTTGCCTTCTTTTTTTCCTCCTTTGCTTTCTTCAGTGCATTTTTAGCAGCCTTTTTGGCAGATCTATTAGGCACCTTCTCAGTAGCCTTTAAGGCACCTTTCTTGGTCTTCTGAGCAGCCTTAGCTGCCACTTCTGCCGCGGCAGCCTTTTTTGCCTTTATTTGTACCTTTTCTGCTTCCTGATCCGCTTGTGCAACCAGCTTCTCTGCCTTCTCATTAGCTTTGTTGATGATTTTCTCTGCCTTCTGTGTGGCTTTATTCCTTATCTTCTTGGCCCTCTGATCTGCTACAGCAGCATTTTTTCCCTTTATTTTGACCTTTTCTGCTTCCTGATCCGCTTGTGCAACCAGCTTCTCTGCCTTCTCATTACTTTTCTTCTTGATGTATTCTGCTTTCTGTGTGGCTTTGTTTCTAATGATCTTTGCCCTTTGATCTGCTATTGTGATCATTTCCGACATCTGTGTAGCAGCTTTGCTTTTCACTTCAGCTGCCATTTTGTCTTGAGACAGAGCGGTCTGTTGTTCAACTTCACTACCGGTATTTGCCTCCTCCTGCTCAGGCCTATAATAGTAGGAGAAATCACATCCTTGAGTTTAGAGTGACATGCAATTACGTTACCAGTTCAATTTAGGTTTTTATTGTGTTTAAAAATGTGCATGCAGTTTCCATTTGATATCAAATATACATGTAGAGGTATTTTTAAACTAAAAAATTGGGTTATCTATATTGTGGTTATTTTTTAAGTAGATTAATTTTTTTTTAAATTAAGTATGATTTAGATTACATGAAAAAATGTTAATTGAATTTCAGAAAAAGTTCAAAAGCTAGGGTCAGCCCTATCTTTGCTAAATAGGGTCAGATGACTGAAAACACGCCTATCTTTTAAGCTTAGTAACATGGTAACATGATTACAACATACACCCATAGAACAAGGTTGATAGGTGTTAAGAAAACGTTAACAAACCAAGAAACTAATTGCCAACACACACACATACACACAAATATCAAGCAATTTCTGTACCGACATATCCCTTAAATAATTTGCTTCCTTCCTGCTTGGATTCTGCTGTACAAATTTATCAAAAAATAATTGTCATGTCATGTTATATTTTTTTTGGGGACAATGAATTATGTATTCCCTACTGATTGGTGTTCACAGCTATTCTTGATAGAATTAAACATCTTATCTTCATTTTGGAACCAATTCACAGCATCTAACTAAAGTTTTCACAACTAAAGAGAAAATGCAAGAAAAAGAACAAATTTCTACTTACACATTGATTGTAGATCTTTCACCCAGGTTGGTAAAGTTATCGAGGGTCTGGGTCCCTACCTCCACCAAGTTTGGTCCTGGTTTAGTGTCAGGATCTGCCATGGTCACTGCTGGAATTATGGCAGGGCTAGACCACTGCATGCCATTGATCTAAGAAGATGGTTAAGGGCTATCTGAACAATCAGAACCTTGGAACCAATGTTCATATTTTTTTATTTAGTAACTACCCATGCAAGTAACATGCCCAACTGGCCCCCGGTTGAGTTTACCTTGGGCAACTTTGGCCTGGACTGGGCTGTGTTTTGGGATGGGCAAATGCATGGGCTTCAGTGGGGCCCCAGTTGGGCTACGTGAATTTTGCAACATGCTTTGTAAATATCCCTGATATCTTGAACCATGCTCTCTATTAAAAAAATTCCAATCATGAACATGTTATAGTCACTTTTATGTAGGAAGTGTATGATTGGGCTTTAGGTGGGCTTAGACTGGGCTAATTTTCATTTTCACAAATGCTTTACAGAAGTCCCTTACGGTATGAATCAAACTCCTCTTTCAAAAAAAAGTTAATTTGAAATTTTATAATGGGTGATTTTGCTGGAAAATCATAGTTGGGCTTTCTTTGGGTTTGATGTGGGCTTCCTAGCAAGTAGTTCAAAGTGTTGACACTAGATGGCCATGTCGCTTTAAGCTTTGACACTAGATGGCTCTGTATACTATGTAGAGAGAATTCCTCCAATTCAAGATAACTTCTTCATAATAGTTATAATATATGTATAATTATGAAGATATTTCAATGCAGTCTTATAATATTTGGAAGTTTCTATTTTACTGTTTGAGTTTATAAATGTGTTTTTTCTGGAAGTGGTTTTCTAAAACACAGTTACATTCACAAAATAATGATTTATTAATAGATTACATGGATACAATCTCACTAGATTACATGTATCCAACCTTACCAGGGCGAAATACTCCCTAATATTGAAAGATATTGATAGATATTGAGCAATACAGGTCGTCTTAATCGTAATGTCATATGCTAGGTATGATAAAACAACAAAAGATATAAGGCTAACCCGGGTCTGACCGTCGTACAAGGCCTGGTTTCTACGCGAAAATTTACGGTGTGATTTTTGAGTCTGTGGAGAACTCTGATAGGGACACCCAGGGACACCCCTGCCCGTCTAGACCACCAAAAATATCAGATAGTAAACAAGGCACTAATCAAGGGTGGGTTTAGTTCTGTGTAGTAAACCAGGGGTGGACCCAGGAATTTGGGAAAGAGGGAGCGCTGTAATACCTACAGCATTGGCTGAGGGGTGTTAAACCATCTACACTAAAGGCACACTGAACCCACGAGGTCATTTGCATACGAAACTCGGCAGGGTTATAGGTCCTGGGTTCAGTGCGCCTTTAAAATGCACAGAAAATGGTGGGGGGGGGGGGGGGGGGGCAGGGGCGGATCCAAGGGGGGGGGGCGCAAGGGGCGCCCCCCCCCCCCCCTATTTTTCTGTACATTTTAATTTAGATGATCCAACACCCCCAATGCTGTAGGTATTACAGCGCCCCCCCCCCCCCCTTTCCAAAAGGGGCCCATGGGGGGGGGGGGGGGGGGGGGGGGGACCCTGCAAACTACATTAGAAACCGGACTCGAACTGTTATGACCTAGGTAGATCTATTCTTGTTGGATTGCTTCAAACCATACATCGACAGTACCGAGGTACGCTGTATCGTACCTCGGTACTATCGATGTATGGTTTGAAGCAATCCAACAAGATCTATTCTAGATAGTTTTAAAGTTTTAAATAGGCAAACAATAAATCATAAAGTTTTAAACCAAGAACAATATATAGCAAAAGGATACGCCAAGTGATGTCTTCGATAACGCCTTGGCCGTGAAGATGGGCAGCGGACGGAGCAAGTGGGTGATGTTGGTAGAGGTGGAGTTACCCATCCAGAACACCCATGATTTACCTCCAGCGCTGTCGGGAAAATCCACTTGGAATGGCATGAGGGAGTCTGATCCGAGACAGGTCCATTTGTTCCTATGATTAATAGGCCTATGTGTGATTTTACGGACTTCCAGATCGGACCGCTGATACTTGCTCAGACGGGCCATCTTGAATGGCGATGCTGGACACTTTAAAGTGGCAGATCGTCTTTTGTACCAAGATATCTGGGATGATTTTGGAGGTAGTCTAAGGAAAGGCGTCTTGCTTTGTCTGCTTGGATCCGTCAACTGAAGAGCGTCACTATGGCACGCGTCACTATGCCATGTGACCATGAGTATCACCATGGATACGATGCACTGTGTCACACGTTGTCATGGCTATTGGGCGTTCTCCTAGCATATGCTTCGCCGCGCTCCTTATTATATAGTAAAGACTCTGGGGGAGAGTGAGCAGAATCGGGGCGACTATGGAAAGCCGGTGTACGGAAATCCGGTGCGATATGCCAGTTCTAGAATTTGCTTCTTCCCAATAATTTGCTAGTTGCACAAAATTTACTCCTCCCTCAAGATATGCTTATTCGAAATGTGCTTCTTCCCAATAGGCCCAATAGGTTGACCCTGATCGACATCTCGTTCAACAGGCAAATCGGAAACAGGTATATTTTGCTCTGCAACTAACAAATTGTGTGGAACTAGCAAAATATTTGGAGCAAAATATTGGAAAGAAGCACATTTGGAATCAATTCAATTTCAATTTAATTGTTTATTATACTGAAAAGATCTTTCTACAAATAAACGCAGATATCAACAGTCTCCTCAGTCGGAATATAAGATGATGAGAAATTCATTCCTTAATATTAACATTCATTATACATAATCACACCACCTTTTTGCTTTGGTTTATCTAACATAACTTAACATCATTGGTTGAACATAACTTGAAGGATGAGCAAATTTTGTCCAACTGGCAAATTATTGGGAAGGAGCAAATTCTATGACAAGCATATTTTGGGGCAAGAAGCAAATTTTGAAGGAACTAATTTTGTAGAACAAGCAAATTTTTGTGCAATGAGCAAATTATTGGGTAGAAGCAAATCCTACAACAGGCATGTCGCACCAGCTTTCCGTAGTACGAGAACAAGCATAATTTGGGGCAAAGAAGCAAATTTTCAACAAATTTTCAACAAATTTGCAGAACAAACACATTTTGTGCAACTAGCAAATTATTGAGAAGGAGCAAATTCTAGAACAAGCATACTTTGGGGCAAGAAGCAAATTTGAAGGAATATATTTGTAGAAGTAGTACATTTTTGTGAAAGGAGCATACTAAGGCCACTTTAAAAAAATTATCAGCCGTACTACGGAAAGCCGGTGCGACATGCCACTTGCAGAATTTGCTCCTTCCCAGTTATTTGCTCCTCGCTGAAAATTTGCTCCTCACTGAAAATTTGCTCGTTCTCAAAATTTGCTCCTTCCCAATTATTTGCTCCTCGCTTAAAATTTGCTCGTTCTCAAAATTTGCTCTTTTTGAATTTGTTCCTTGCCCCAAAATATGCTCGTTATAAATCTGCCTCTTCACAATAATATGCTCTTTGCACAAAATTTGCTCCTCCCTCAAAGTATGCTCATTCAAAATGTGCTTCTTCCCAATAGGTTGACCTCCACAACTGGGTCAATTGCGATTAGGGTAAATGTGGGTAATATCGCGCACCTAGTGACGATATTACCCAAATGTTCCTCACCATTCTTTTCCACTGTCATTAAGAACGATTTTTATAAGTATTTCTAAAAAAAAATATTTAAAATTAAAAAAATAGAAAAAAAAGAAAATGTCAATTGCACCCCCCTTGTAGGGTAAGCAGGGTCTAAAAGTCTGGTTAAATTTTTGGGTTATATCGTTGTAGTTTTGGTTATATCACTTATATCATTGTGTTATATCGCTCACCCATTGAAAAACAGTGCTTTTGACCATTTGGGTAAATCCGCTCATCTGTTTTCACACCCTAAAGTGTAAAAACAGGGTGGTTCAGCCCAAATGCTGTCACATCTGCATGGTGAGGGGTAGCTTCTTCAAAATGATACATGTTATAGACGACATATAAAGCTACCCTGTAGGATTGTTCTCTTTATTTTATTGCCATTTATATATATCTATTTTATTTTATGAAAAGTGAGCGATATAACAACATCCCTGAGCGATATAAGCTCAATGGGAATTACTATAGACATAGCTATGTTAGCAAGACTTGAAAATGCAGATTATTAAGAGTTTTTGTTCATCTCTGGCTCCTGATATACATGTATAGCACAGGTAAATGAAATGTATTAAAATGATACTTAATATAATGTGGCCAACTAAAAAAAAATTTAAAAAATTTAAAAAGTTGAAAAATGTGCCTTTTAGGGGGGGTGCGCGATATTACCACATGCGCGATATTACCCACATTTACCCTAATTGCCAATTGCCATTTGCCAATTAGCGACCATCTTGTTGTACCGGTACTTAAAATGCCCCGGCCCCCATTAAAAAAAGGCAAAATAGGCTACACTCTAAGGGAGTGATAATTTATTATCAACATGGAGGGTGGTGGGTTTGGGGGGGGGGCAAAAAAATTTGGACCCCTCTTGGGGGGGGCAAAAAAATTTAACCTGTTTTGAGCCAAAAAGCCCGCGCGTTACTATGCTTCAAAGGGCCCGCGCGCGAGCCGATTTTCGACCCTAAGGGGGGGGGTAAAAAATTTTGACCCCTTGACCGGGGGGGTAAAAAATTTCGCGCGCTCTGCGCGGAAACCCACCACCCCCCCTGTTGTTAAAAAATGATCACTCCCTAATGTCCGGGCATATAATTTATTGGCCGAGCATAGGCCCTATCCCAATCTAATGTCCGAGCATGGCCCCTGTTTCAATAGTCATAATTGTCCACAACGATGATCGCACTCCCAAACGGCCAACTCAGTATAGGACGCATAAACTAGGCTACATATTGTCACACCCCCCTCCCTGCAAGAATAAAATCGAACATTTCCTGTGTTAGCTTATACCTAAGGGAGTGGTCATTTTCTAACAGCAGGGGGGGGTCAGTGGATTTTAGCTCGAGCAGGTCGGAATTTTTCTGGTCCCCCTAAGAGAGGGGTCGAAATTCTTTTTGCCCCCCCCCCGCCAGGCAAATCCACCGAGCATCTGATGTCCAAGACATGGCCGCCAAATAGCAATTGGCAAAGACGATGGTGCACCGGCCTTGGAGCAAATTATTGGCAAGAAGCAGATTGGGAAGGAGCATATTTTGAGGGAGGAGCAAATTTTGTGCAAGCATCAAATCATTGGGAAGGAGCAAATTCTAGAACAAGCATATTTTGGGGCAAAGAAGCATATTTTGAAGGAACAAATTTGTAGAACAAGCACATTTTTGTGCAAGTAGCAAATTATTGAGAAGGAACAAATTCTAGAACAAGCAAATTTTGTGACAAGAAGCAAATTTGAAAGAACAAATTTTTAGAACAAGCAAATTTTCAGCGAGGAGCAAATAATTGGCCAGGAGCAAATTTCGAGGGAGGAGCAAATTTTGTGCAAGAAGCAAATTATTGGGAGGAGCAAATTCTACAACTGGCATGTCGCACCGGCTTTCCGTACTTTACAGACACCGCCCACATCACTTAGAAGGGGCCGCATCACTGCTTTTTATTCCATTTTTCCTTAAAAAATTATTTTAAAATCCGCATCAACTGAAAAAATGCCCCCTCAAAAAAAAAAGAACTTCATATCTCAGCTATTATTTGGTGTAGAAACATAATTTAAGTAGCATATTATTCCTTATTTCTAACCTTTAACTAGGGCATATCAATTAAATGGTTAACAACTGGATTTCTGTATGGGGATATATACAAATAGTACATTAGAAACAATATTGAGTAAATAAAAATAAAAAAGGACCTCCCTCATCAACCAAAAACAAAATAAGAATAAAAAGCCTCCCGCCCTCACCACTTTTTTCAGAAAAGTATCCGCAAAGCTGATGCATTTTTTTAAGCGGCCTAATGGAAATAAGCAAATCCTACAACTGGCTTGTCGCACCGGCTTTCCATAGATTTCAGCTTCAGATGGCAGCGCTGTCACCGTAGTAACGGAGCGCGGGAGACAGAACAGGTCCGGCCGAAGTACAGCACACCACGTTGTCTCTGTCGGAGTTGCAATTTCGCCTATTTACTAGTCTGGAATACCTGTCATCATCCGAAAATATACCAAACTTGTTGGTAAAGTGTCAGGAATCCTTAAGGAAAGAGGTTAACCCTCTTACCATCTTAAAGGATGGGGTGTTCGGCTTCAACAGAAGGCGGCACCCTCCCCGCACCCACGCCCCCGGCAACCAAGGGCAAGGATAGTAAGGCTCAGATCAAAAAAGATATAAACACATCAAAAACCTTGTTTAGCAGACTTTTCTGCCGTAAGGTTCAAACCACACCAAGAGCGGAGAAGAAGGACAAGTCCTCAAGATCACTTTGGACGAGGGTCAAGGAGTTTCCTGGCAGATTTTTGTCCAAGACCAAGTTAGATGAGGCACAGCCCGTGCCAGAAAGTACCAATGACAATGCCAATGGCAATGATACTGAGAGGAAACTGAAAAAGAAAAAGAAGAAGAAGAAAAGGAAGTGTAAGTAACTTATTTATCATTCTAAATCTGTAATATGTATTGATGGAAATCCAGCAGCCAAGATGCAACAAATTGAATGCATCTAGTTATTGATTCAGGGGCGTGGCAACCCCCCCCCCCCCCCCCCCAACTTTTGACCAACCCCGAAAAAGGTCAACCCAAAAAGGTCAAGTAAAAAGGTGCCAAAAAGTGTCAAAATACTCCGCAGTCCCTCCTACTTTGAAACTGCTTGCAATGATTTCTATGCATTGTCTCCACCTATTTTTTTCATAGTGACAATGTGACATGTAGGCCTATGAGTATGGATATTGTCACTATTCAGTATTCTGTAAGCATGGCAAAATGGGGGATTTTCAGCATTTTAGCTTCCGTTAACTTAATGGCAATTTTTCACGAAAAACACATATTTTTGACAATCCGTTTGCATGTTCAACCTAATTTATATGAATAAACTGCAGAGAAACTAGAGGTTGAATAAAATATGTGTGAAAATTATGAAAATATTTGTTGCAATTAGGCTGCCTAGTAGTAGGCCTAGGCCTAGATCTAAATCTATTTTCCCCGGGTGGGAGTATTTCTAGATCTTTGATACTGGTAGAGTTGATTCTAGATCTACATGCATGTACTAGGACTATCCCAGTGAACAAATAAACGTTTCTGAACGTTAAAAAGCATTTTCTAAAAGTTCTTGAACGTTCATAAATCAAAGTAGGCCTATAGTGGCTATATGTAAAAAAAATACTATTATTTTTCAATCAGTTTAAATAATTATGAATAATAATCACTGCTAGAAATCTTAGCTTGCAAGCTTATATACATGCTTATATTAGCAAATTGTATTGTACTCATCCTCTTATCCTTCCCCCACCCCCCCCCCCCCCCCCCAGTAATATCACCCAAAGTGTTCTTTAACTCTTTACAAATGAAGCTAAAAGATGGCATTGTGATAATATGATGTATATTTAGATAGACAAATAATTATGGACATTATGTGCCATTCTTGGCCCGGCTGAGTATGTTCTTAAACTGCATTAATTTGCAGAATGTACATTCAGAATAATAAACAGATGAATTGAATTGAAAAATTAAAGTGAGGAGGTAAGCTGTGATTCCAATTTATTCTGGGGGCCTGGATAGAAAAGTAGCATGCAGACATTATTATAGTTTTAACATGTATAGGCAACTATCGTTGATGGTCCCAGCCATAAGGACTTTAGCTTCGCTCTAGAAACACTCTCAGGACAAGAAGCGTTATCAAATGTATGTTATAGGATGATAAACAAATTGTTAGCCCGATCTCTCTTAGTCAGTGACCACATGTCGTTTTATGATCCAAAACTGCCAACATAAATACTTATTAGAATCAGTAAGAGTCATGATGAATTGATCACGGAACCAGATTCATAAATCATTCTTTCATCACGTAAAATGTATTGTTCTTGTATGTCCATTAATCACCATTTATTTACGTATTAAAAAGTCTGCTAAGTTGGCTCTTAGCTAGTTTAGACAGATAGAAAGGAGGACAGATATAAGGAGCAGACTGTTATAAGGAGCATTTTTTCCCTGCCAGGATTATTTCCATACTTTTCTATAGTGAAAAATCCCTGCTAGAACGAGCAATTCTCATCGAAAACCACTTTTTGACCACAAATAGGATATTTTCCCAGTATATTCACCTGTCCTGTCTGCCTCAAGATGGTTAGGAAAGCTGGTAGCAAGGAATACCCACCTCACTGCCCCTAAGGTGAGGTGGAGAGGGCCATTGGTGATGGCGGGAATGAGGTGCTGATGGTGTCTAGGACTGATCTTGATAGGACAGGTGGGAAGGGTTGTTAGGAGGGCTAATTTGGTGTCTGGCGATTATTTCCCGCAATATTTGGGTAATATAATGTAGCATATGACCAAAATCGGTTACAAGAAAGGTTGGTTACAAGGAGCAAATTTGCCTTGCCAAAAAAAAGGTACTCCTTATATCGAGATTTTACTGTAGTAACATTGACAAACAAACAAGTCAATCAATTTATCTCAGGGGTGGTAGGAAGTGGATAAAGTTGGGGGGGGGGGGCAGCTCCCAAAACCTGAAGGGTTTTGGTTGGAGGGAGTTAGAAACTGGGGTCTTCGAGGCTTTAGGAAAATTTGCCAATTCAATTAGTGCATTCAGAGTGGTTAGAAAATTTCGGAAGTTTGCATCTAAATTTACGAGTTCTGAGGGAGTTCTGAGTTCTGATCGGGTCTTTCTGCTTGGAATTTTCCCAAGACAGTGGATGGCTGCTTGTAAAATCATATATTACAACCTTATATTGACCAGTCTATAACTGGCCCATGTACCATTGCTTTAATGTGTTGCATCAGCCAGATCCTGGCTGATTATATGATTAGCTGCTTCAAGCATTATATTTCTGACAAGTTTCATTCTATGCACTTTCGGCTGGCCATATGCCATAGGCTTCTATATTCTGGCAAAATGGATATTGTAGGAGGGACTGGAACCCCAGCCACACAGGCCCACTATTAAAATACCTAGGTATAGACTGCCAATGTAAATTATCCAACTTACCAGGCCTTGTCACACTGGAGTTCACTACTGCCACAATTAAGGTGGAGAGTAGACACACAAACTCAGAGTGGCAGTAAAAAAGGTTCTCGGTAGACTCTTCATCAGGGAATGGAATCACCACAACCCTTCTTACTCTACTGAAGTGGGACTCCTAAACAAGTTTAATGATCCAGAACCTGTACCTCACTGAGTTAGATCATTGTAAATGACTCCCAGACAGGGTCTTGGGGTGGTCTTTGGGGGGTTAAAGCCTGATGTCTTTCCTCTTTTTTGACTAATGGAACTCAACAGCAAAGATGATAATGGTGCACCTAGGCTATTGGGTACTGTTGTTATCTGTGATGTGACTTTGAAACTGTTATATTGTAACGGGGATATGGATGTATGGGAGTCGGAGATATGATGTGTACTATTCAGGGGTGACTTGGCGCCTACTACTTTAACAAGGTGCATAGAGTGTATCTGGCATGAGGCCTTACTAATGATGACTAACAATGATGACAAAGTTTGTAAACTTGCAGGCTTGGCTCCGCGCTCCTCCCCTTACTGCCACAATACGTTTAATGGATATGCATTTCTTTACTATGTCATTAGTTTATATTATACATTTATTTCTTTGCTCTATTTTGATATTATTCATGTTACATTTACAGCTCCCAACCAGAAGCAGGTTGCAGCCTGGACGGAAAGATACGAACAAACTTGCAACCCAGAACAAATGGCGGCATCTGTAAAAAAATGTGAGTTTTTAACGGATAAAACATATAAGCTGCTTCAGCAGAAGGGGGGGGTCCAGGGGCGTGGCAACCGGGGGGGACGGGGGGGACATGTCCCCCCCACTTTTGACCAACCCCAAAAAAGGTCAAACCAAAAAGGTCATGTAAAAAAGGGTTAAAAAGGGTCAAAATACACCTCAGTCCCCCCTACTTTGAAAGTGCTTGCCACGCCCCTGCCGGGTCGGGTGTGCACAGTGTTGCCCAAATGACATCGGCACATCAGCTTTTGCCGATGTAGAATCGTTATGGCTGATGTAAGCCCTTCAGACATTGGCCACAATGGCCGGCCATGACCATAGCTTTCAAAGAGTGAAAGAATTTTTATCAGTCATATCAGAAGCAAAGTTATCACCATGTAACTATCTTTCAATGAATTTAAACATTTCTCAATACATTTTAGCAGTTATCCTTTAAAAAACATCAGTATTTATCAGTATGAATTAGTATGAAATCCTTGTATTTGACTTCGCTGGTTTCATGTCGCCTGTGTAGAAGTCAAATGGCCTGTGTTACCTGCCTTTCTCCCTACATAGTTTTCTGTCTTCCTCGCTTTCCCATTACCCAGCTTTGGGCCATTTGGGATGTAAATCACATAATAAATCTTTTGAAATAGCAGGATAAAAACATGTCATACTCAAACTCAACTCAAATGAACTTATACTGAAACTCATCTCCCCTCAATTTAAATTCAGGTCGCAAGCGCCGCAACAACAAGGTGGCGCCCATGCCAGAGCCTCTCCCCCCAATTATTGAATTTGTGCCAGAAGTTCCACTAAAGAGGGTAGTAACCACCACCGATATGGTCCACCAGCTGATGGAAGAACAAGGAGCCACCCCCAAGGAGCTCCTCAATGCTGGCCTCTCAGTCGCTAGCGGAGTAAAGCCCAATAAATTTGGGGTCCACTACGAATTGATGGACTTTGATCGCCCCCCATCGCGCACTTACAAGCATATCCGCAAGGCAGGTCTGTCACCTTTCGGTAGTAAGGGTGGCATTAAAAGTGAAGACCATTTCAAACGTCGCCAGAAATTGGCCGAGGCCCTCCAGGATAAGGAGGAGAAACGATTGCAACAACTTGCAGATCGCATAGCGTTTGCCCAACAAAGAGTAGAGAATGTTGATCGGGTAAGGGACACTTCATACCTAGTCATTCCTGGCCGAAACCAATCTCATTTATGACCTTCTTTTCAGGACTAACATTCTTACTTTCATCAATCAATAAATCAATCAGTTTTTTGTTTGCTCATTTAGAAACTTTTTTTTTGGACTGTTGACTAAGTGTCCTCCTGTACACAGCAGCAAAATATGAATTTACATGTCAAAGCTATGGCAGATCAAAAGAAAACCGTGTTTTTTTCAGATGACAGGGTGCAGGTTAGGATATGTCTACCCTATTTCAAGAATTATTTGGAGGGCTTTTGAGGGATTTGCAAGATGGGGGATTCCCAACACGAGAATTCTCTTGAGCTATAGTTCATCAAAAGTTTAACTTTGTCACAATTTTAATCGATGAAATCAATCACTGAAACACCCTGACCCCGAGTCAATTATGATGTAAATCACACATTCACTCTTTTCATACTGTTTACAGTGAAATTTCATTTCTGACCAAATAGTATCATTTAGAGTCCCTCATCTAACCTGCATGAATGGTGTATGTCTGGTTAAAAGAATTTTAGATACCACAGATGCGCTTTATTGACTAGAATGTAAAGAACATTGTTATTTCCCAGTCCACTATTGGTCATATATTATTGATTGAAATAGCAAGTATGGATGCAAAACTCTATATTAATGTTATATTCTGCACAACAAACTATATATTGTGGGGTCATAATTTTGCATTAAAAAAAACAACTGTATATATGGGTACAATACCCGTGGGGGGCCACTCCCTATATAATCTATAGTAACCATGTGCGTACACAAAATCCCAGGAAAGGGGTGCTTTTTGGGCCCCACTGGCGGGTCCGGCCGGACCCGCCATTAGGGGTCCTTTTTGGGCCATTTTGGGGCAAAAGGGGTATGTTTTATGGCCAAGAATAGCCCAAGAACATCCAAGCAAAAAGTCCAAAAATTCTTGTTAAAAGGGGTATATTTTCGCTGGAATTTGGCCCAAATTTAGGGTGGTATCCCGCCAAAAGGGGTCCAATTTTGCCCAATTTATGTGGGTATCCCGCTAAAAGGGTTCCAATTTTGGCCATTTTAGAGTGTCCCGTAAAAATGGGGTCGGTTTTGGGCACTTGAGGGTGGTGTCCCACTAAAAAGGGGGCTGTTTTTCACATTTTAGGGGGCAATCCCGCCAAAAGGGGGGTGTTTTGGTGGATTTTTGTCCCGGCAAAAGGGGTCAAAATTCAGGGTGATGTACGCACATGGTATCCAGAAATATGAGAGTGGCCCCCCCGGTGTACAATAACATGATATCCACAACTAAAGTACCAACCAATCTACCCACACATATTTAGTTCATCAAAAGTTAATCCTGTATCGCTCGTGTCTGTGTTTAGGGGATATACAGTAGGGATGTCATCAATACTCACTATATAGACCAGCTGAATCTCAGCTTTCTAGAGAACATTTTCTCAGATATTCCTGTTAGAGGCCAAGCTATTGTAATAATTTAAGTAATATATGACAAATCGGCAGGGAAATGGGCTTGCAATTACATTCCAGATCTATATACTTATCTTAGAGAGATAGCATATCTGTATAATTGAAGATTTCTTTGGCCACAAACAACAAAATAAAACTTATCCAAATATCGATATATATCGAAATATTGAGACCAAAAATGTGATACCGTAAAACCTCACGTAGAAGCCGCGGCTTGCACGCAAATCAGACTTAGCTTTCTTTTGATACCAAACATGCCTATAGGGTGCGGCTTATACGAGAGTTTTTATAACTATACTACAGTACCAAGTTAAAGATTTTCAGATCCTCTCTGAGGCGTATATAATTTGTCAAAGTTAGGGGTGCGGCTTATACGCAAGTTAGGCTTGTACGCGAGGTTTTACGGTAATCAATTTTTTTTTAAAGTGCATGTCGTTGACATCCCTGATATTAGAACAGGGAAGATCAATGTTTGACAAGATGATTGTACTTTTCCCATCTAAAACTTTGAACACATTACAAACCTCATTTGAAATCATCTCTACACAGGTGCGCCAAGAAAAAACATGGAAGGAGGCCAACCTAACAATAAGCGACCTTGTACGCAACCAGCAAGGAACCAGCAACCAAAGTTGGACCCTTGAGGAGTCCCAATCGCGCCCAACTACCCCCTGCCGCCCCCCATCACGCGCCCGCTCCCACAGGCAGCTGCTGAGCATCGAGGAACAGGAAGCAGAGCTTGCAGACAGGCTGAAAAATGCCGACACGGCCCGCCAGCAGGCTCTGGAGGCCAAAAAGGATGCTGCCCGGCAGCATGCCATTCGCAGGCAACAGGTAAGTCAACATCATTGACCAAGGGCACCACTGTGCTCAAAGGTTCTTATACAACAGTAGTTTTCACAAATTTCTCAAAATGTTGACCTTCATTAAAATGTATTTTTCCACAGCAAATCCCCTGAAATCAAATAAACAACAGGGGCATGGCAACCGGGGGGGACATGTGCCCCCCACTTTTGACCAGCCCTAAAAAAGCCCAAACCTAAAAGGTCAAGCCAAAAAAGGTCAAAATTGGCCAGAAACACCCCTTGTCTCCCCCACTTTGAAACTGCTTACCACGCCCCTGGACAAATACTATACAGGGGTTGACACTACCATTGGCCTGTTATTTTGGGTCCGGGCCCACAGTTTTCTGAAGGGTTGCCTTCCTATGGGCATGTTGACCTTTAGGCCCTTTTTTTTGGATACTCCTTAAAGTTGAGAAATATTTCTCACTTTTCAGAATAATCCTAACCAATGAGCGTTTCATAATCAAAATTTCCTTACCTGTTTTCAAAGTTGAGACAAAATATTTGCCTCAACTTGACCTTTTCGAGGTCCCTAGTGCTACAGTTGGCCTACAGGTACTCACCCTAGCTATGGTCTGCAGTGACCACTTTTCTCTCCTGAAGTGTATGGGAAGTTTTTCCCAAAATAACTCAGACTCTGGCCCACATTATGCTTAATTGCCGTGGAACTAAACCAGATATAAACATGCAGTCTTTTGCATCGTCTTCCAAACATATTTTCCTTTCTGATGATAGGTCTCAGACTTTTGTAGACATAATGTTTCAATTTAGGGGTAAACACCCTATAGCATCTAGATGTTAAAATTGGAAAATTTCTACAAGTAATATCTAAGAAGGATATCCATACACCCTCTCACAGTTGCAGTTTACGCACTAACTCCTGTAACTTCGCACCATAACTCGCTTCAAAAAGTATTTGGTTTATTCCCTGTGCAGTGCCTTCAGCGCAAGGCGATACTAGCCGCCCTAAATGCAGTGCAGCTGGACGGGCCTGGACCCTCCCAGCAGGCCAATGACGAAGAGGCTGCAGGAATTGACGGCCAACAGAATGCAACTGAGCAGACTGAGGTGATCGACTACCACGACGATGACAGTATGGACGAGGACGAGCTAATAGTCATCTGCGACCGCATAACCGGGGAGATCAAGATTAACCACTCGCACACCCACGACGACGAAGCTGAGGAGCCCGAGCTGATCAACTTCCACGAGGATGAAAGTGAGGAGGCTGAGCTGGTCGACTGTGACCAAGAGGCTATGGGAGAAGCTAAGGTTGTTGACAGCAGCCATGAGGCCTGGGGCGAGGCTAGGGCCGCCGACAGCAACGTAGAGGCCTGGGGCGAGGCTGAGGCCAACGACTCCGAGCGAGAAGTGACAAACAAGCACCTGGTAAGTTCCTACTTCTGCTGTTTTTGTTTTTAACCATGAAACTTGCCATCATATTCTTTTTCCTTAATAATCACTCTTCCCATTCTACATCGGACATACTTATATCTATATTGAATTATGTATATATTTCATATATGATTTATGAAAATAAATATAAT
The DNA here is from genome assembly GCA_947462335.1 of Harmothoe impar. Taxonomy (NCBI): domain Eukaryota; kingdom Metazoa; phylum Annelida; class Polychaeta; order Phyllodocida; family Polynoidae; genus Harmothoe; species Harmothoe impar. Next base: position 26,114,603 of record OX381717.1, read on the forward strand.
CAACTAACATCACAAAATTTCTTTATAGATAAATTTAAATCATAAACATTATTTATTACCTTCACAGCCGGCAGACTTACCCAAGGACCTTCAGGACCTCTATGATGGTGAGTTCTGGAACGGCTATAACTAAACCTCCCCGCGACCCTAGACCTCCACCTGGTGTCTGCATCATCAGTTCTACATGACTGTGACAACAAGATGCTCAACAACCACCATGACACCCGGCAAGACTGGAGGCGCACCACCAACATCATAAAACCACACCTAATGTCATCCATTCCTACCCATCTTCATTCAATCATTCAGAACTTATCCATTAGAAATTAATGCAAAAATTCCCATCATGTCACTCCAATTGTTTTATGTCAATTTCATAACCAGGTGCTATACAAAGAAATATTCAACACCTATTTCCATTAAATATATATATTCATACTTTTGTATGACATTGCCAGAATCATGATATTTGACATGTTGATAAAGATGCAAGCTAAATCTACAAAAGCATAGAGTGCCGCATAAAACATAATTATAATGATGACACCAAAAATATTTTTCTATTACTACATAATTTTGTTATGTATATATCCATACTTTTGTATGGCATTTCCAGAATCATAATATTTTACATCACCAAAGAGCAGGCTCAGTACTGGATCATAAACTGTGCACCCGTGCGGAGAAAAAATGTGCATTTAGATATAGGTGTTAATAGTGTAAAAGCATAGAGTGCTGTATAAACATTAATCTGATTGTAATTATAATGCACTATGACATAAAGTGTAGAAAGAGAACAAAGTACAGGTCCTGCATTTACATAACACATTTCAATGTATAAATCTGAAAATATTTAATTCTCAGATCCCATATATCAAATGTTTACAAACTCATTTCATTTAGGGCTGAGGAGCTTAAAGTAAGTAGAGACATATCAGTTTAGACCCTAGTATATTCAATTGCAGGTTTTGTGCAGTTTAACTATTTTGTCTTTTTTTATTCCATGTGTGGTTTTAAAGGGTTTAACGGTCTCAGAAATAGCTACCAAGTTTATAGTCCCAGTCAGACTTGGTTAGTTCTCATCTGTTCGTTGAATTTGGATAATTTGTCTTGTAGTTTTCAGGTCAGATCCATGTTTTCCTCTCATATTTATTTATTTCTAGATTACTTTACTTTGTTCAGAGTCGACCTGGCACAGTAAAATACTCTGTTCATTGTTTCACTGTTTTTCTTATCTTTTGTTTTCCACGTTCAAAATTGTCTCACAAGTTCATTTTTAAGCTATGTTGTTTGGCCTGATTTGATAAATGTTACTGTTGCATTTTATCACAATTTAACACCAGTTGACAACTCAGATGTTGGTTTTGTTTATTGTATATAGAAGCGACTTGTACAAATTAATTTATTTATCTTAGGTTATAAAGTGCAATATACGTTGATGATTAAACTGATTTTAATAAAACAATATTTGAAATAAAATTTGAATGTCTTGATTTTTTAATTGTATTTGGGCATGTCAAGAAGATGATGTATGTAACTATAACATTGTACTAGAGATGATAATGTACTTTGTAGCAATATGTTCCCGTCGACAAATACCTAGAGCAAAGCTCTGGCATTAAGACAACCAACTATATAGCATATATAATCTTCTATATAGTGAGCATGGTACAAACCCTGGCTGTAGGCCGCATGTCGATATGGAAACACAGGACTGACAAGCTAATGACTGAGCTGGGAATCCCTATTGCAACCCTGACCCCACTAACAAAAACACAACGCAGAACCAATATCAAAATAGCGGCACAAGCCAGACAAGACAAGATCATGAAAAACTGTGGCAATCTGAAAAGCAAATACAGAAAACAAAAAAGAAGCAAGCTGCAGCGTAACGAGCTACATGACAAAACTAACAAAAGAACAAGCAAGAAGAATCTTCATACATGAACACGCATGCTTAGGGTGAAAGACAGGAACAAGCACAACACCCAAGAATGTAGGGGGTGTGGCCTAGAAACAGAAACTCACATACAAGAAGTCTGCACAACAATACACACCGATGGAGACTCACGGATACACCTGAATGACATATTCACCGATAACTTAACACAACTTAGGACAACAGCCCAAAAACTAGAAAACATCGAAGACATCCTAGACATCTGGGAAAAAAACATAGCTGATCCCAAAGAAGGACGCATACACGTAGTATAGTATACCGTAAAACCTCACTTAGGCCACTTAAAATTGATTATCAGCTTTGCAGACAGCGCCCGCCCCTGTTAAAAAGGGCCACATCAACCCTTTTGTTAGCCTCATGAAAAGAACCTGTCAAAATGGCCGCCCCTATCAAAAACAAAAAAAAGTTCAAATTTTCGCTTCAAATCTAGCAGCAGGGATACCAATTTACCTCACCCCCAAAATTCTATTTGTCCGATTTTTTGGACACTCAAATCCCAATTTCTGCTTGAAATCTTAATCAAATACCAATTTAGTACACAGTACCCTTTGACATGTATAACTGACTGATTTCAATTGAATATATTTTGTAGAAAGGTGAGTTTTCAAGCACCACGACAATAAAGGGCATAGAATATTACATTACTATGCAGTGTTTGAAGGGTTGATATTGCAAATTTAGAAGAAAAAAAGACAACAGTTCCCTCATCACCTTAACTGAAAAAAAAAGAAGAAAAAGCACCCCCACTCGCCGTCTTGAAAAAAAGTTGTCAAAAAAGAAAAAGAAAAAAAAACCTCCCTCCCTCACAGTTTTTTTTTCAAAACGTGTCTGCAAAGCTGATCATCAATTTTAAGTGGCCTTAAGGCGAAAACAAACAGGACGCGTTTTCTACGCGCGGACGGATATTGCCATGGTGACGGGCGTGTAGAGCGTAAGAAATGCCCTTTGAGGCGTTGTCTACGTGGCTACGCACGGACGTTTAAGCGCCCTGTATGTTTCCGCCTTTATGGGTCAATTTTTTTTTTGCTATAATTGATATTTTCTTCCCAAGAGTCCAATTCGACCTAGGCTTTTTTTTTTAATCGGGGCAATTTACATAGGGAAATTTGGACATTTCGCGATCAATTTTCACATTTTAGTAATTTGGAGTTTATTGATCAGCAAAAGTTGTAACAATGCAAGTTACACCTAGCTGATTGCATTGCTGACCGCATAAGCTTTAATTTGATACCAAATTTGCCAATATTTTGGCTATTTTAGCATATTTTTCATCAAAAATGTAAAAAAAAAAAAAAGTTTTCCCCAAATCATGATTTTTATGATGCGCGCGGTGATGAGAAACAACTTTTATTTTTTGAGTGGCCTAAGGGAGTGATCATTTTTTAACAACAGGGGGGGTGGTGTGTTTGTGGGGAGGAGCAAAAAAATTTGGACCCCTCTTGGGCGGGGGGGGGTGAAAAACGCCCGCGCGTTACTATTCTTCAAAGGGCCCGCGAGCGGATTTTCAACCCTAAGGGGGGGGGGGAATTTTTTACACCTCGCTCCGCGCAAAAACCCACTACACCCGCCTGTTAAAAGATGATCACTACCTAAGTATGGACTGTAGAATGCACCCTTTTCCAGGAATTGTTTTTCCCTGTAAGACGTATGTCTTTGTCCCACAAGTAGGGAGTCAACTCGCCCGCCCCGAGCCTCGCTACCTGAATATATTCTGGCCCTCTATAGGCCTATATGTGTATTGCACTTTACCTGAATTTATTCTGCAATATTCTCACCTCTAGATTTGAGTTGGTCGTTTGACCCTCTCCCCTGGTCAATTGACCCCCTGCCTATGTGTATTGCAATTTACCTGGATTTATTCTGCTAAAATCTCACCTCTAGACTTGAGTTGGTCGTTTGACCCCCCCCCCCCCCCTCTGGTCAATTGACCCCCTATATATGTGTATTGCAATTTACCTGAATTTATTCTGCTAGCTTTCTGTTGGTCATTTGACCCCCCCTGGTCAATTGACCCCCCCCCCCCCCGCCCCGTCCCTGGTCAATTGACCCCCCGCCTGTCCCTGGTCAATGAACCCTTCCACAGTATATCCATGCTAAGGTCTAACAATTTAGGATAATTTTATATCATTTTCAGAATTCTACATAAATATTCAGATTTTGGTATATTTATAAATATAATGGGTAATAGGCCTAATACTGCATGTCGCTGTAAAGACTACTTCTATCAACCTGCTTTTTTTCTGTAAAAATCTCATCTAGGCCTATAAATGTCAATTGGTCATTTGAGCCCACCCCCATACACACCTCTCTATTGCATTGGTCGTTTGACCCCCCTCCCCTGGTCAATTGACCCCCTTTGTATGTGTATTGCAATTTACCTGAATTTATTCTGCTAAATTCTCCCTTCTAAATTTGTGTTGGTCGTTTGACCCCCCTCCCCTGGTCAATTGACCCCCTTCGTATGTGTATTGCAATTTACCTGAATTTATTCTGCTAAATTCTCCCTTCTAAATTTGTGTTGGTCGTTTGACCCCCCTCCCCTGGTCAATTGACCCCCTTCGTATACTTCTCAAAAGGAGGGCGGGGGGGGGGGGTCAGAAAAACTCCCTAAACCTGATTTTGATTTCGTGCCCCCCCCCCCCGTCTCCCCAAATTAATCAGGCCAATCTGGTTGCCTTTATTTCTTAATTTAGATATACATTTGAGTTGGTCATTTGACCCCCCCCCCCTCTTGGTCAATTGATTTTGACAACTGTCATTGGAAATGACATCACATGTTAACATCAATATTACACTATGTCCCTGAGGTGACACATAATTTAAACCAATTTAGATGGACAGAGCGGAAAATTCTCAATAATTTAGACAATTTAATTACACTTGTGCTATGATATAAACCATTTAATTCTCAATTTGGTCATTTGACCCCCCCTCCCCCGAGTCAATTGACCCCCCAGGAAGGGGGTGTGTCCTACTGCTGCCTTTTGATTGGCTGAAATGCTCCCATCCGGTCTTGTAGAAGCGGACTTCCGGTTAGAACCCTCGCGCTTGCCATATTCCTTCCTTCGGCCACCTGTCCGGCTGGGCGGTAAGTCGCCCCCTTTCCCCCCGCCATCTCCGCCAATCCCGGCAATCTCGGCTCCCTTCTTTGTCGCCCGTCTATGCGCCAAGCCGCCGGTCCCCGAGAACCCCCCGCGGAGTCGGGCCGTCCTGCGCCCCACATCTCCGGCGTGCGATCACATTCTCGGTTCCGCTGCAGGAACATCCCCATTATACTACATGTATACTATAGGCCTGCTCTACGGCAAGCGCGAGGGTTCTAACCGGAAGTCCGCTTCTACAAGACCGGATGGGAGCATTTCAGCCAATCAAAAGGCAGCAGTAGGACACACCCCCTTCCTGGGGGGTCAATTGACTCGGGGGAGGGGGGGTCAAATGACCAAATTGAGAATTAAATGGTTTATATCATAGCACAAGTGTAATTAAATTGTCTAAATTATTGAGAATTTTCCGCATAGACGGGCGACAAAGAAGGGAGCCGAGATTGCCGGGATCGGCGGAGATGGCGGGGGGAAAGGGGGCGACTTACCGCCCAGCCGGACAGGTGGCCGAAGGAAGGAAGCTGTCCGGCGGACAGAACGGCCGGATAATGGCGAGACGGGGCCGCCAGGTCAACACAGGGTAGTGCGGGACCAGGGACGGGCCAGGGGACTGAGAGTGACGGTACTTAACACACCGCGGGAGACGGGGGACGCCCGGTAGTGATGCCCGCACAGTTTGAAGGGACGTTGGACTCAGACGAGTTCATGGCCCATTTCCGCGATCACTAAGAAGGATGCGTATCCTATCCCCCGCATAGACGACTCTTTGGACACGCTAGCAGGGGCATCGTGGTTCAGAACGATGGACTTGACTAACGGGTATTGGCAGGTGGCGATGCAGGAAGGGGACCGGGAGAAAACAGCGTTCGTGTCCCACAGCAGCTTATTTCAATACAAGGTAATGCCGTTCAGCTTGTGCAACGCGCTGTCCACCTTCAAACGGCTCATGGAGGTGGTGCTGAAGGGGCTACACTGGAAGACATGCCTGGTGTACCTAGATGACATCATTGTTTTCTCACTCGATCTGGAGACCCACCTCGAGCGGGTGGCAGAGGTCCTGCAGAGACTCATACTGGATGGTCTGAAAGTGAAACCGCGCAAGTGCCAGCTGGCACGCAGAAAGGTATGCTTCTTGGGGCATATAGTGAACAAGGACGGGGTGTCAACAGGCCCGGAGAAGGTGAGAGCGGTGCGGGAGTGGCCCCCACTGCAAATGGTGGGGGAAATCCGAAGCTTCCTGGGCCTGGCCGGGTACTATCGGGCTTTTGTCCGGGATTTCACCACGATAGCAAAACCCCTCTTGGCGGTGGCGGTGCAGAAGGACCGGCGGTTTTCCTGGTCGGGTGAGTGTGAGGCCGCTTTCGAGGAGTTGAATGTGAAACTGACATCCTCCCCGGTATTGGCCTAGCCCGAGGCGGAAGGTCAACTGATCCTGGACACGGACGCCAGTAACTTCGGGTTGGGGGCGGTGTTGTCCCAAAAGCGGGGGGGGGGGGGGGGGGGGGGGGAGAAAGGGCGCTGGCATACGCCAGCTGCACCTTGTCTCGCCTAGAAGGGAATTATTGCGTCACCCGGCAGGAACTGCTAGCGGTAATGGACTGAAGAAATTTCAGCACTACTTAGTGGGCCGGCCGGTCCTCATTCGAACGGACCATGCGGCTTTACGATGGGTAACGGACTTCAGAGGGGCAGGTGGCACGGTGGTTGCAGGTGCTGGGGACGCACAATTTCACAATTCAACACCGGTCGGGAAAGGATCATAACAATGCGGACGCCCCGTCCGCCGACTGTGTATGGGGACAACGGGGACAATGCGACCAGTTACCCGCCTGGGCAGCCCGGCGGAATGGAAAGCGGCCCAAGACAGGGACCCGCTTCTCAACCGGGTGAGAGGGTGGATCCAGGGCGGAGACCCTGCTGCTGGGGCGGACGAGCAGACAGAATCGTACGATCACCGTACGTACGCGCAGGTGACCCGGTTACGAGAGGGATCGGGGGGGGGGCCCGGGGAACTATCGCGCACTTGGTACATGCCCGGGGGGGGGGGCGACCGACTGCAGATTCTGGTTCCGACCGAAATGCAGTTGGAAGTAATGAATGGGCTACACGGAGACGGAATGGCTGGGCACTTAGGGATCTGGAGATGCCAGGATTTCTATTACTGGCCGAATTTTTGCAGAGATCTCACCAGCTGGTGCGCCCGGTGTGTGCCTTGCAATCAGAGGAAGCCGGCGGCGGCAACCCACCGCCACCCGTTGGGGCATGTCCCCGTCGGGATGCCAAAGTAGTGGAGAGAATCGCGGCGGACATCATGGGGACGCTCAACCCCTCAGCGGGCGGGAACGTCTACATCTTAGTCCTAGTGGAGTATTTCACCAAATGGGGGGAGGCGTACGCCCTCCCGGATTATCGGGCACCCACGGTGGTAAGGGCGATAGTGGAGAATTTCGTTTGCTGGTTTGGTACCCCGGTAACCATTCACACGGACCAGGGGCGGGAGTTCCAGTCATCCACCTTCCGGGAGATGGTGATACTGCTGGGAGTGAAACAGTCGCGAACATGCCCCTTCAATCCAAAATCGGACGGTATGGTGGAACAGTGTTACCGGACCATAGAGGCGCTCCTGTCCACCGTGGTGAGAGGACCAGCTGGACTGGGACCGACAGCTCCCCTTTATGATGGCAGCATATCGGGCATCGGAGCGTCTGGAGATAGCGGCCCCCTCAGCCTAATATACCCGGCGGCTGCACCGGAGCGGCCGTGAGCCAGGGGCCGGCACCCTGTGATCGGGAGGCGGCGTGGGACAGGTCAGTCTGACATTATCAAGCAATCTGAGGGTGGATTTGGGCCTGCTGGGAGCCATGCACCCTCTCAGCTGTCTGATCTTACCAATAACCTGAAGCATGGACACACCCACCCAGTGGGCACAGAACATTGAATCAACATTGATGAATGGTTGACAATGCTGATTAAATGTTGATGCACTGTTGATTCAACATTGAACTGAAATCTGTGCCCACTGGGCAACAGCAGCAGCAGCAGCATTAACAGCAGTATAAGCAGACTTCAGACCCTTCCTATGCAGAATTTCTGCAGTGGAAACAGCAGCAACAGTGGGCTGGGCTGGCAGGGGATGTGACCCCTTTAGGCCATGGGCTGATGGCACCCCTCGTGCACCCCCCCCCCACCACTCAACCAAATGACATTTATCTTGTCCCTTAGGGTCCCTAGAACAAGATTCAAGATGTTAACATGGAATATCTTGGGATGCACTACCGGTTTGGGCTCGTTATCCATGTGCGGGTTCATACCAGTTTTCAGCCTGTTTTTATCTCACAAACTATTGGAGGTATGTGCAGGTTTTAAACTATAATAACACCTTCCAGTGAGACGATCTCTACTAGGCTAAGGGGCTCATCTGGAAGAAGACATGATTTCCTATTTATTGATACCTATAATATATGCATCAGAGTTGAAAATTGGCTGAACCACAGGCTCGGGAACATTGATCTTTGTGTGCAACTATGGGCTTGGTTGCTATGCAAACCAGCTGTTTCTAAGCAACCATTGGTTCTGATAGATGTATTTTCTTTATCCTGTTTCCTTAACAGGATGACGTGAACTGGGTTTATCCTTCCATTCACTTGTCCATGGACTTTTAATTCATTCCATTATAAACAGCCTAAAATAAGATGATGTGCTTGTACCTTAAGTGGAGTCACAAATAATATGAAATGAAGCGCTGTTGGATCAAGGGAGTGTCCATGTACCTAAGACAGTAAATCTAGCTGTGGTCATCTCAGCAAGCTGTTCTATGGCCCAAATTAATCAGGAAGGTCTATTCTCATCATCCCATAGCAGATTGGGTGGTCAAATGTGGGATAAGGGGATGTTACAAGTATGTTTGTTGTACCTAATGAAATTTATGGGTAAAAATTTGTGATTTGCGATTTCAAACTCCAATGTTCCAAAGCACGAGGGGTGCCATCTGTTGTGTGTTGTATACATTGTATGTGCGCATGTGCGGTGGCCATCTTGGATCCGTCAGGGAAGGGCAACAAGAAACTGTGAGTAGACACACATAATTTTTATTCACCCTGGAAGAGTGATTAATGCAATTTTTGGCCTGAAGCCAAAAACAGAATACACATGTGCTGTCACTGAAAGTGGCCATTTTGCCAGCCCACCCTGAGATCCACAGCAACTGGTTCCAGAGACATTCCTAATAAATGCTAGGTCTACATCAACACCCTGATAGTGTGTTGAGAATATATCTATACCCTGATAGTGTATAGAAATTATAGGCCTAAAGTGACAATTATAGACCTGCTAGTCTATAGGCTACACTAACCTGAACTGTGACCTGCTAGTCACCAATTCCTACTACTAAAGTATATAGGTACCAGCACAATGCCTGACATCAATGAAGGTAATGGGGAGAATGCTCCTCCCCCAGGGGGAAATGCACCAGTGCACCACTTTGTGCCTGGTATCAGGCCTCCTGCCCCTCTAAACTTGCAATCTAGTAAGGCTGAAAATTGGCTATTGTGGAAACAGCAGTGGGGAAACTACACTGTAATCTCCCACCTGGACACAACTGCTGCTGTGTACCAAACCTCCATGCTTCTAAATTCCATAGGAACAGATGCCCTGAAAATCTACAATGGTTTTGTCTTCGCAGACGAAGCCAATAGATTGATTGATTGATTGATTGATTTGTTTAACGTCCAGACGTACATCAAGTACCTCACGGGACATCTCAAGTTGGCAAGAAGTCATCCACAAATAGTGGTAGTCTGCCTTGCAGTAGTAGGACAGATATTTATATGCTGCTTGCCCAATACAGCAGTGACCGCATCTATGGATGATCGCATCTATGAAATGAATGACCGCATCTATGAGGTGAGGGAGAAAACCGCTACCGGGGCACGTCCCCTACTCTTTTCGAAGGATAGCAAGTGTTCTTTTATTTGCCTGTTCCTACCCACCTGGGCTAGTACCATAGTAGGCAGGGCCAGACAAACCACGGCCTTTGATATCTCAGACGTGGTTCACTGAGGAGGAATCCCATGCCAGACCACCAGCAAGAAGGCCCGGGCCCGTGCATATGGGCAGCGGTTGCCAAACAGCTTACGTGACTGATCACAGCAGTAAGGCACGAGACCCCTCAAGTTTTGTCGCCTTTTACGAATCCGGTATGCCCATTGGTATAATGGAAGGCTCCCGATGAAGTTATTCTACTCCTTCATGCCCCCATCATGGAGGTCCCCACTAACACAGGGGGACCAATAGGACACTCAAAGAAATAATAAAGAAATTTGATGCCTACGCGATGGTATTTTTCCTTACTTTTTAGTACCATTATAGGTTCCTCAAGCTAGGGACACCATTAATTTAATGGTTAGCGTGGGAAAAAATAGGGAAATTATTTTCAAAACCTAAATTATTGTTTCTCTGAAAGGGAACAGGTGCAAATAAATTAAATATAAAGGAGAATTGCCTGACCTGCATTTCCCCTCAGCCAATCACAAGGGAGTATAAGTATCACATGACCTGGGAAAGCCAAAGTGTGGCAAAATCGAACCTACCTGTGTCATTCGGAATGTAGTGTTGGGACTTTGTGCCTCGTCCACCGAACTCGAACTGAAATTTGATGCCTACATTATAGGGGACTTACATGAGACCATGGAGAGATACAATTTCAATTGTAGGGAACAAGAGAAAGAGAGTTTTGACGAATCTCTAACAGTGCTCTGCTTCCTAACTAAAAGCTGCAATTTCTGTAAATGCCTCAAAGACACTCTGCTACGCGACCGAATTGTGATGGGCATCCGGTCTGAAGAGACCAGGAAGACATCAGAGACTTAACCCTCGAAAAGTATATCGACATCTGCCGCACCGACGAAGCAACCGGTTTGCGACTAAAACACGTCAACGCCAGCGGCGGAACGGCAGAGGTTCACGGAGTCAAGCCACACAAACAGAATAACAGGAAGAAGACGAGAGGCCAATCGAGAGACCAACCGCAGGACTGCATATTCTGCGCTGGCAACCACATATTTGGAAAGAAACACTGCCCGGCATGGGGGGAAAGGTGTTCCGTATGCAACAGACGGATCCACCTCGACGTTGCCTGCAAGAAGACATCGAAGGCTAAGAAGACCCCTAGGACCAAGAAGGTACGCGCCGTGCAAGAGAACACTTCTGAGAGCGAAGAAAGCCAGTATTAGGTCATAAATGGAGTAAAGGAGGTCAGCGCGGTGAATCTAAAACGCGACAAACTGATATACGCCAACATGACGATAAAGGGCGTTCCAGTTAATTTCCAGGTTGACTGTGGGGCATCAGTCAACCTGATACCAAAGAAATATGTCGACACCACCAAGCTAGGCCCACCACAAAATACTCTCCAGATGTGGGACAAGACGCTAAAACGCCCACTCGGAGAGTGCCGAGTCAAGATAAAGAACCCGGCAAACGGAAAAGGCTACGACTTAAAATTCGTAGTCGTGGAGGACAGTGATCTCATGCCGATCCTGGGAGTATGGGCAAGTCAACAAATGGGACTCATCTCTGTCCTCGAAGACAACTTCAAGAGAGTAGCGAGCGTGAAAAAAAAGGAAAGTCTACAAGTGCCCAATTTTAGATAAATACAAAGAGGTCTTCGGAGAAGATGTCGGCTGCATGCCAGGTATCTCAACGTTCCACGTCGACCCGACCGTCACACCATCGATCCAACCCTCCAGAAAGGTCCCGGACGCCCTAAAACATAGGGTCAAGGAGAAGCTTGGCCAGCTAGTCGGGCAGGGTGTGATCGCGCCTGTTAGCGAGCCGGATCTGCATAGATCCTAGACCACTGAACAAGGCACTGAAACGAGAGCACTTCCCCCTCTGCACGCTAGATGACGTACTGCCAGAACTATCCAAAGCAAAGATAGTCTCGACAATGGACCTGAAGTCCGGATACTGGCATGTGAAACTAGACGAGGAGTCATCGAGACTGACTACATTTGCAAGTCCGTACGGAAGATACCGATGGTTGAGATTACCATTCGCCAGAAAGCTCCATGAATGCATCCACGACTTGGATGGAGTCATCTGTATCGCAGATGATCTGATGGTATACCGCACTGGAGAGACGGACTGCGAAGCCCTACAGGACCACGATAAGAAGTTGGAACAACTACTTCAGCGATGCCAGGACAAAGGTATCAGACTGAACCCTAAGAAGATGAAACTGCGCCAGAAATCTGTAGCGTTTCTTGGACATCTGATCACGCATGAAGGCCTAAAGCCCGATCCTGCGAAGGTGGATGCCGTGATGGATATGCAGAAACCGACCGATGTTGAGGGAGTCCAGCGTCTGATTCATTAACTACCTAGCACGATTCCTACCTCGACTGTCAGATGTTATGGAACCTATCCGGCAACTGACAAGGAAAGACGTGCCATGGAACTGGTCCGGTGCCCAAGACAGAGCACTTCAACAAGTAAAGAAGCTTGTGAGTGAGGCACCAGTTCTCAGGTACTATGACCCAAGCAAGGAGCTCACCATCCAGTGTGACGCCAGCAAGACCGGACTCGGGGCGGCACTTCTACAAGACGGACAACCGGTAGCGTTCGCCAGCCGTGCCCTAACCGACACCGAGACACGCTACGCACAGATAGAGAAAGAGATGCTTGCCATCGTGTGGAGTGCAGAGAAGTTTCACCAGTACACGTTGGGTAGACAGGTTAGCGTGATGTCTGACCACAAACCTCTACAAAGCATCATGAAGAAGCCATTAGCAAGAGCCCCTAGGCGACTACAAGGCATGCTAATGCGACTCCAGCAATATGACGTGGAAGTCATACACACGCCTGGGAAGGAGATGTATCTCGCCGACACTCTGTCTCGAGCTTACAGACAGACTACGGAGGGACATCACGAAGAATTTGAGAACGTCAATGCAACGAAGTATGTGGCCATATCCGAATCCAGGATTGAGACCATCCGTCGAGCCACCGAAGTCGACCTAGCAATGACGGCACTGAAAGAGACCATATTAAGAGGATGGCCCAACGAGAAGATCGATGTACAACCAGTGCTACACCCATACTTCTCATTCAGAGATGAACTAGCAGTGCATGAAGGACTGGTACTCCGAGGTGAGCGAGTGACAATCCCCATGAGCGAGAGGGCGACCCTGAAGGTCAAGATCCACTCGTCGCACCTCGGCATAGATGGATGCCTACGACGTGCCAAGGAAAGCATCTTCTGGCCACACATGGCTCAAGAAATCAGAGATTTCATCTCGAAGTGCCACATCTGCAGGACGTACGAAACAGCAAATCCTAAAGAGCCGATAATGAGTCATGACATACCTGACAGGCCATGGGCCAAAGTAGGGACGGACATGTTTAGCCTAAACGGGCGAGACTACCTCATCACTGTTGACTACCTAAGCAACTTCTGGGAAGTCGACATGCTACCTGTGACAGACTCTACAACCATCATCGGCAAGCTAAAAACACACTTTGCCAGATACGGTATCCCAGACACCCTGGTGTCCGACAACGGGTCACAGTACGTGTCCGAAGAATTCCGCGACTTCTGCGATGCATTGGACATCGAACAAATGACGAGCAGCCCGTACAATAGTAGGGCGAATGGCAAAGCTGAGTCAGCAGTAAAGACCGCTAAGAAGATCATGAGAAAGTGCCGCGAGGCCGGAACCGACCCATACCTAGCTATGTTGGACCACCGAAATACGCCATCACAAGGTATGCTGTCTAGCCCTGCACAAAGGCTGATGAGCCGACGCACCAAGACAATGCTTCCGACTGCACCCGCTCTTCTCAAGCCGGAAGTGGTTGACTTGAAGCATACAAGACGCGACATCAAGCGAGGTCAAGCAATTCAGGCTGAGCACGCAAACACAAAGTCAGCCATGTTGCCTCCTTTAGAGGAAGGAGACACGGTTAGACTCGAACCATTTAAACTTGGTACTAAGACCTGGACCAAGGGGACAGTGGTAGAGAGACTAGATGAAAGGTCACACACCGTTGAGACTCCAACTGGCATCCTCAGGAGAAACCGTCAGCACCTGAAGAAGACCAAGGAGCCTAACACTCGCGAGGAAATGAGTGCCAGTAAAGTACCTAGTGACATCACTCCAACAGTCACGCCACAGCGTTACCAGTGAGACGTGATTGACACATAGGGCAGAATAATCCCTGTCTTTCACGTGTGGGTGTCAGGCAGTCTACCTGACCCTATTTTCATAAAATCTTAGTTGACATTTCCTATAAGAACAAAGATACATGAAACATTTGGAGACATATCATTTAAGTCTTAAATCTCATTAATTCAATTATAGACCAAAGACAGACTTATATCTTATACAAAGACAGTAACATCCCAGGACTATTCCAAAGACTCAATTGAACTCTGAATAAGCTATAGTATTATCCTAAGATATAAGAGATTATCTTTTCCGTTAAAAGGGAGGATGCTGTGTGTTGTATACATTGTATGTGCGCATGTGCGGCGGCCATCTTGGATCCGTTATGAGCATGTAAACAACAGTTAGTAAATGGCAATGGAACCAACTCAGACCCACTCAGTTCAACTCATCTTTATCCATGAACATCCACATGTTTTAACACCATCAGCCCATGGCCTACTTCTGCTCAGTCTACTCTACACAGTCAACAAACCCTACAGCAACAATTACATGGGTGTGGACCACCAAATTCGACATTGCGACATGGCTATTTCTTAGAATCGACAATCGACATGAGGCCTAGTGACATTCGACATGGGCCCTTGAAGAGTTAGTGACATGGGACATGGGCATTTCTTAGAATCGACATGGGACATGGGTATTATTAAGCGACATTGACATGCGACATGGCCATTTTTTATAATCGACATGTGACATGGGGACCCCCCATCCAGAGCCCCAATTACAGCAACAGCTGGGCCAACACAGCTCCAGCCAGCATCAACATGATCAGTCTTACAGTTCAGGCCAACCACTATCCACGGCGCCTCCTCCGGGGTTCTCAAGTCTACCTTCAGCAGGGGGTGTAGGCCTGAGCCTGGGAGCAGCACACACTCTTCACACGGGCCTATCTACGGCAGGTATAGGCCTCAACAACATAGGCCTACAGTCTTGGAACATGAAGGGCCTCTTCAGGAATGTTGTGACAGGTTTTAATCCTCAATGTGCCCTCTCTACATCTAAAATGCAACAACCTCAAATTTAACAGAAAGTTGTCTTTACTGTTCATATTGCCAAATCAAACACACTATTTATTGGAACTTCTTGTAATATTTATCCAGATATGTATCCTGATACACAGCATCCACCTATCTCAAGCCACATACGAGTGAATTTAGTCACCATCAGCATTAAAAGCTTTACAGTGGTATCTTTGCTTACTCTCTGCTATATATACTTATCTCACAATATCAATATTAAAGAATTTAATAGAAAATAACTAGTTTTCAGGTCCCCAATATGCCTTCCCGATAGTAAGGAGAAACGTTATATAATGTTAGGGTAAATGTGGGTAATATTGCGCAACCCCCCTCCCCTAAAAGGCACATTTATTTAAAAAAAAGATTTTTTTTACTTAGCCACTTTTAATATATCAAGTGTAGGGGCATAATATTACATATTAATCTCATACACAGTATTTCTGAGTAACGTACTCGGCTTCTCTACCTGTAGCTAACGCACACAGTTTCGTATAGGCCTAATTATATAACAACCGCCATAACATTTTTACAAATCCCGTGTGCCGCTCTCAGGTGGGTGGCCGACCCTCCCACCTGGCCACGTGGCCAAAGGACCGGTGGTTATATAAGACCCGTGTGTCTACTCGGAGGGCAGTCAGTGCAGGCCCGGCTGATGATAAGACTTCACTATGTCCAACTGTGCAGACAACGCTGTATATTGATATTATACCGACTGTTTCCTATAGCTATTTGTATAGAAACGTGATTATAGCCGTGTGGAGATTTCACACTGAGTGTTCCCCTGTTCAGGAACGCTATTTGCTTTGTAATAAAGTCTGTTATTCTCGCACCTGGAAACTGCCGTTCTCGTTGTTCCTTAACCTAGAATAACCACAAACCCTCACACAAGTATCATTAATGTATTTTTTACGAGAATTGAACACTCAGCAATACTTCTCAAGGGCGAATTGTGGTTAATTGTTGTCAGTCTTGTAATATAGTAATATTTTGAAGACATACTGTACTAGAAACCATCAATTGTTGGTTATAGATCCATTATGCTTGATAATATGGGATAAATTCTCCAAATGTTGGCCATTTCGGAGTGAGAAATATACTTTAGATCGGGATTTTGAGAAGCCCAGCCCCAAAAAGCATGATTTTGTCATGCATTTCACATAGAACAGCTGACTTTTATCACATATAGACCTCTTATTATTACAATAGACACATATTTTCTTAAGGGGACCTCAATCTGTACCGTTTTCATCATCACTGTCAGCATTTAATATTTTGTGTAAGTAAATTTTCATGTTTTTGGTACGTTTGATCACGCTGTACAAGTAGGCCTAATGGGGTGAAATATCCATTTTGAGCCAAATGGCAAAAAATGCAAAAATTCAACATTTCGCTACCAACTTTGAATGAGTCTTTTTCATAGATCAGACTAGATACAATGCCCTAAATGGTCTCATTTGAAAGATAATTTAGTTTCTGAACTACCCCTCTTGAAACATTTAGCTAAAAGGTGTCACTCTGGTTGTCATGGCAACTTCAAGGACCGTCTTTCTTCTTGGCAACTTTGCCTTGTAAAAGAGTGAAAGATTTGAAATTTTAACATTTTAGAATCCTCGTCGCCATGGCAACAGAATCCACAATTTTTCAAAACTTTTTTCTCTCGTGAAAAATTTATATTCCATGATGTCTTAGCTTTAAATTGGTATCAAAACGTTTTTTGTGTGCCATTTGGCCTTTAAATAAATGCCATTTAACTAAAAGATGTAGATGAACTTTAAAACTTTTTACCTATAGGCCTACTTCATGACTGGAGCTATAGGTGCGCGATATTACCCATATATTTACCCTTTGCTGTAGGCCTAGGCCATATAAAGTTTTTTTTGTTTACTGGATCCCACCTTCCCCTAACCCCCCCCCCCCTCCCCCAAACAGGAGGAATTAAAAGTTGCTGGCCATGGAGGCATTAACGGTACCATCCCTTCGTTGTTTAAAAAAAGAAGTATAACTCCCGAAATTATAATTTACTGACATAGGCCTAGGGTAAATGTGGGTAATATCGCGCATTTGGTAATATCGCGTACCCCCCCTAAAAGGCACAATTTTAATTTTTTTTTCAATTTTTTTTTTTTGGTGAGTAGCCACTTTATATTCCGCATTAGCTAGATGATCACTGTACAGCGCCATCTTGTCTGGTACCAGTGCTCTTTCCTCTACTAGCTATAGAAGCCTGCTGATTAGCTGAAGCTGGTTCCTGTCATGACCGAAATTTGGTGTTTTAGGGGTCATAAACCTTTCAAGTATAGGCCTCTATTGTGGGTCCTTAGGTCACCTGTTCAGATTGGGGGAGTGGTTAGGACTCTGACCTACCAATCCATGTATCATGGGTTCAAATCCATGCCAAGGCTAATTTGTTCACACACAATTTTAAGATGTATTTTGGTAGGTCAAATATTGTGATAGTATACAACTCGGTTGTAAAGATCTTTAACACCTAAAATCTAAGATCTAAAATGGTTTTGTATTGTTGCATTGGGTTTTCTTTGTGAATAATATTACTATTTCTTACCAACTATGGAAAAAGATATGTTGCCTTGGCATGGATTTGAACTTATTACCCCTGGATTGATTGGCCAGTGTCCTAACCACTCCCCCAATGCAACCAGGTGGCATGAGAAATATTCAAATACAACTGATTCAACACCATTTTAGATTACACTATAAATATTCATCTTGTGTAAAGGATCTTTAAAACCGAATTGTATACTATCACAATTTTTGACCTCCCAAAAATACATGTTAAAATTATGTGTAAACAAAAAAGCCTGACATGGATTTGAACTCATGACCCATTGATTGGTAGGCCAGAGTCCTAACCAGTCCCCCAATCTGAACAGATGACCTAAGGACCCACAATAGAGGGCTATAACTGAAAGGTTTATGACCCCTAAAACTCCGATTTTGGACATGACAGGAACCAGCTTCAGCTAAAGGTCTCACAAGGTAGAATTACTGCATCCTGCTAGTGCCCTATACGATATCATGTCAATACATAATATTTATCTGAGATATATATTTATGCCTCGAGCTAGACATTTATAAAAACGTTAAAAAATCTAAATTTCTTAATCTTTCTATATTTGCTTTTTCTATACTAATTCCCATAGAGCTTATATCGCTCAGGCATGTTGTTATATCGCGCACATGTTTATAAAATAAAAAATAATATATCAAATAACAGTAAAATGAGTCAAATAGTATTAAAGGGTAGATTTGTATGTTGTCTAACACTGGTGTAAATTTGGGGATGCTGCTACTCACCATAGAGGTGTGAGAGCATTTGGGGTGAAACACCCTGTTTTCACACTTTTGGGTGTGAAAACAGGTGAGCGGATTTACCCATATGGTCAAATACACTGTATATCAATGGGTGAGTGATATAACCCAATGATATAAGCGATATAACCAAAACTATAGCGATATAACCCTAACATTCAGCCCGACTTTTAGCCCCCTGCATACCATACAAGGGTTTGCAATTGGCATTTATTTTTTTCTCCATTTTTTTCATTTTAGATTATTTTTTAAAGAAATTATATAAAAATCGTTCTTAATGACAGTGGACAAGAGATGTGAGGAACATTTGGGTAATATCGTCACAAGGTGCGCGATATTACCCACATTTACCCTACTAGTAGGACTTGTTCAAGTCTATGTTTCTGAATGCTGTGTCGGCACTCGCGCACGCGACACCGATCCACGATGGCGGGAAGAAGGAACGACGGAGTTGTTAAGTGAAGTGGGCATTTATTCGAATATTTCCCCAACTACAGTTTAGAAGTCCGGAAGATTACACTGTAAACCTCAAAGGATAAAGGTACATACTTAGTGAGATCATTTTCATTCGGAAAGTGAAGCTAATTACGAGATACAGGCCATTTATTAGACTCGAATCTAGTTGTTGACATTTCGGTGGGCGGCGCTTGTCAGAGACAGAGTTTTCGACAAGTGACGGTCACAGTTGTCGACATTTTTGTACAGGCTAGATCTAGTCAAAGACCGAGGAGGATAAGCGTATTCATTCCTCTCTGATCTAGTCCTGTTGAGATTTTCGACATGGGAATGTCGTGCAATTTAATCAGAATTTTTTTCTGCGAACCCTGTCTCATTAAATTATTTAGATCTATCATGATGTTCTGAGCCGTCAGCGCTGAGTGTAGCCTGAGTGAGTGATAACACAGACCTATTGTAATGTTAGGCACTTACTTACTTAGCTGGCACTAAAGGTCGAGTTACACGGGGCAACTAGTTGCTAGCAACTAGTTGCCCCGTGTAACTCGACCTTAAGGTGCCACTATTTCCAGCTCCAACGTACGTGATGATCATCTCTTCATTTATTTATTTTTAACCGTGTCCTGGGAGGGGTTCCCATTCCCAGTTGTATTTAAGTTAGTTCATCTAATCTGAACTCGTCGCTGCGGGCCGTGATCTGATGGTGCCCTGACTAGAGTTCAGCCATATTGCCACTAAGAACCCACTGAAGTCTTGTTCACCAACTCCGGTGAACATACTTTGTACACCTTTTTCGGCCACTATTACTAGGAATTCTTATGTTTTTTTAACAGCCCTCCATAGCCTGACATGTTTTCTACACAACCCACCAAATTTTAACTTCCGATGGCTAATATTGAATATTTTAGAGCTGTTTTACTGCAGCCTTCCACAATTTCACCCCTGCCACCCCTCTGAGGGCGGGAAGAGCTCTCCTGTACCGGAGGTATAAAAATAGAATTGGCTGGTCCCCGTTTTATGTGGGTCACATGTGTATTGCTGTTGGTACCAGTGGGCGGATTTCTTCCCTCAACCCTGAAGAGTTCCTCAGTGGCTTTGTCAGCCAATGTCGGCCAGACCATAACACAGCGCAGCTACTGTTATGGTCTGGCACGAACAGACTATATTTAAGTGGGTGGTCCTTCCAGCTTCTGTCCAGTCTATTTTTGAAGGCGTTGACACTCTCTGCCATGACCACATGATTTGCAAGACTGTTCGAAGGCACGGCAGGGTTTTATAAAAAATTATTCAGAAAATTTTCAAAATGGTATAGGTGGACACCATGCGGTGGTAGTAGTAGCATGACCACATGGTTTCTAAATGTTTATGTGGTGCATGTGAAAGCTAGTGTATCAGGTACAGTGTTATCATACAAAGCCACTATTTTTGGAATTTTTGGAATCGGACCAGCGAAAGCTGATTTATGGGCACCTCTGCGGCCTAACATATGCCGATTTACTAGATTTCCTCCCAATGGTTAAGCATAGGAAACCCGCGGTAAACGCTGTATTTTTCACCTTTTTGACACTTTTTGATACTATTTGTCTCTTGCACTAAAGAATGGAAGTTCGTTCTTCTATTATCATGAAATTTTCCACTTTTATTAATTAAGACATGAAGATTCTGAATTTTTAGTCGAAAATGACATACTTGTATGCCTACCTGTAACCAATGGCGGCCATTTTGAATAATTAATTATGCTAATTAGGTCACCATTTGATACCATTTATCATAGCATATGCTATGGATTCATGGTCTTAAATGCACTTTTATAATGTAATCAGGTAAAATTTGTCAAGTCTGAACATCTAATTCATAAATCCATCCATCCCATTCATGCAGGGGCCCAAGGCAGCCATTTTGAATATCAAATTGTGCTAATTGGGTCAATTAAGGTAATTGGGTCAAACATGTGCATCAGAAGTGTATCGTCTGTTTTTGACAGTTTTCAATTCGTCCCCTGCACTAGGGAATGGAAGTTGGCCCTACAATTTCATGAAATTTTCCAGCGTTATAAAAAAACAGAAGAAGATTCAGAATTTTTAGTCGAAAATGACATACTGATATGCCAACCTGTCACCAATCGCTGCCATTTTGAATAATCAATTATGCTAAATAGGTCAATGGGGTGCATGAGGAGAAGGGAGGGGGCGTGACTGGGCAGGTGGACGGGGAGAAGGGAGGGGGTGTGACTACGCAGGGGGAGGGGGTGTGACTACGCAGGGGGAGGGGGAGCAGGGAGGGGGCGTGACTACACAGGGGGAGTGGGAGAAGGGAGGGGGCATGACTACACAGGGGGAGGGGGAGAAGGGAGGGGGCGTGACTACACAGGGGGAGCGGGAGAAGGGAGGGGGCATGACTACGCAGGGGGAGGGGGAGAAGGGAGGGGCGTGACTACACAGGGGGAGTGACTACACAGGGGGAGGGGGAGAATGGAGGAGGTGTGACTACACAGGGGGAGGGGGACAAGGGAGGGGGGTGACTACACAGGGGGAGCGGGAGAAGGGAGGGGGTGTGACTACACAGGGGGAGGGGGACAAGGGAGGGGCATGACTATGTAGGGGGAGGGGGAGAAGAGAGGGGGCGTGACTACACAGGGGGAGCAGGAGAAGGGAGGGGCATGACTATGTAGGGGGAGGGGGAGAAGAGAGGAGGCGTGACTACACAGGGGGAGCAGGAGAAGGGAGGGGCATGACTATGTAGGGGGAGCGGGAGAAGGGAGGGGGTGTGACTACACAGGCAGGGCTCGACAAATCCCTGTGCCCTGTGCCCGGTGACACACAAAAAAGTCACAGGGCACAACATTTTTTTGAAGTTGTGCCCACTGACAAAATGAAGATGTTTGCTGATTTCTCCTCCCATACTTTGCCATCTTTTATAGGCATACCCGTTAACCCTTTAAGGGCTGCTGCTGCCTCTGGGCAGCATCTAAAATACACCTGAAAAACCGCTGCTGCCATAGGGCAGCAACAGTGCTGCCCTATGGCAGCAATACTACTAACTTGCAGCTCCTGCTATGAAACAAAGAATGAGAATTTTTAAACTAATCCAAAAATATTTAATAAGAGTACTACATCCCCTTGTCAGAAAGGTGCAAATTATGTCTCCAATACAACTTATTTTACTACTTAGCCACCATCCCAGGGAGCACATACTTGTTAAGTTGCATATTCCCATAGCAAAGGGCCGGTGGTTAAGGCCCAAATTGCAGTTTTAAGGCCGGCAGCTAAAGGGTTAAGCAGCTTTATCTCAAAGTTATTCCCAAATATTTCACACATAACTCAATTGACTTATTTTCAACACATGTGTAGCTCAGGGTGTCCAAATTTCTGAAACTTTGATTTTTACCGCTTCCTATTGGCGCATGTAAAAACATGGGAGAAAATTAGCTGGACACAGTGTATACCTGCTGGGCACAACTTTATTTTGATTCTGTGCCCGTGGGCACACATGCTCAAATATGATTTGTCTACCCCTGCACAGGGGGAGGGGGAGAAGGGAGGGGCATGACTATGTAGGGGGAGGGGGAGAAGAGAGGGGGCGTGACTACACAGGGGGAGCGGGAGAAGGGAGGGGCATGACTACGCAGGGGGAGCGGGAGAAGGGAGGGGCCATGACTACACAGGGGGAGGGGGAGAAGGGAGGGGGCGTGACTACACAGGGGGAGGGGGAGAAGGGAGGGGGCGTGACTACACAGGGGGAGTGACTACACAGGGGGAGGGGGACAAGGGAGGGGGGTGACTTCATAGGGGGAGGGGGAGAATGGAGGGGGTGTGACTACACAGGGGGAGGGGGACAAGGGAGGGGCATGACTATGTAGGGGGAGGGGGAGAAGGGAGGGGGCGTGACTACACAGGGGGAGGGGGAGAAGGGAGGGGGCGTGACTACACAGGGGGAGTGACTACACAGGGGGAGGGGGAGAAGGGAGGAGGTGTGACTACACAGGGGGAGGGGGAGAATGGAGGGGGTGTGACTACACAGGGGGAGGGGGACAAGGGAGGGGGGTGACTACACAGGGGGAGGGGGAGAAGGGAGGGGGTGTGACTACACAGGGGGAGGGGGACAAGGGAGGGGGGTGACTTCATAGGGGGAGGGGGACAATGGAGGGGGGTGACTACACAGGGGGAGGGGGAGAAGGGAGGGGGTGTGACTACACAGGGGGAGGGGGAGGGGGAGAAGGGAGGGGGCGTGACTACACAGGGGGAGCGGGAGAAGGGAGGGGGCGTGACTACACAGGGGGAGCGGGAGAAGGGAGGGGGCGTGACTACGCAGGGGGAGGGGGAGAAGGGAGGCGTAGGTAGGCCTACAGAGAAGATAGGCCCCTATACTATGCTATAGGCCTATCTAATGGCCCTAGACCCCTAAATTCGATATGGCGACATGGCCATTTCTTAAATCCGATATGGCGACATGGCAATTTCTTAAGATCGACATGGGACATGGGCATACAAGTGACATGGGACATGGGGCATTTCTTAAATCCGACATGCGACATTGGCCTTAGTGACATGGATTCTGAATAGCCTTATGGTTTGGGATGTGTGTTATTGCTCTCAAAACTTACCAAAATGCATACATTTATGTCAAGTATTCCAAATTTTCCCAAAAGAACATGACCCAGACCCGGGGTGTAATGATCAAGCCCTGGGCTTGCCAATTAATTGGGATTTCTACAAAGAAATGTAATTAGTTTTATAAAGGGTTAAAGGTTGATAATGAAAGCGGAATGGTTATACACCACGACCCTGTTCTAGAATCGTGCACGTCGTGACTCCAGGGTTGTATAAGGATAGGGAGGGTGCGTGGGTGCCAGGGCACTTAGAGAGTGCAAGTGGGCATGAGGTCACGGAAGGGGGTCAGTTTATACAGCAAGCTGACCGCTTTCTCCCACGATATGGCAACCGGATGTCACCGGAAGTCATGAGGCAGCATCATGTGAGGACCCTGGAAGGGAGGTGTATAGTTGGTACAAAATAACCATTGTATTGATGGAATACTGTTGATTATGTTTGTTAATTAATTACAATTTACTTTTTATTGAAATACTTTATATTAATGTGTTATAATTGATTACAGGAGTGACTGTTCTATCTTGAGGTGTTGGATTATATATATAAAATATATACACTGTATTGTCCTTTAACTATCAGTAAGTGGTAATGGAAATATATGTAAATGCATATAGTTAAGAGTCACGTAGCCACTCTGGTCGGCCAGAGGATATCACGACACACTGACGTCACTTTTGAAATAAAAGCACCAGCTTACTGGTAGGGGGACGAAGTTCTTACTCGTGGTCTCGAGGGAACGTCTCTCCTGGGTGTCATCGGCACTACCTTGTCAACGCGTCATGATTGATAGATAGAGAGAGTCTACTCGGCAGTTGGTGTTGGCTTAGCAACCCAATGGTAATCAGCTGTGGAGATAGGCGCCCCGGTAATATCTGACGACCTAATTAACAGACTAATAATTACCAGCCTAATGGGGGTCGTGATACTTACAACTGGCGACGAGCGATGTGATTAATTGGACTGACCAACAACTGACCACCAGTTCACGAGGTGGCCGAAGAAGGAATGAGGTGCTGGACAACCGTGCTCAGACCTACTTTTGCCACCTGGCAGGAGACATCTTGCCGACCCATCCGCCATGAAGAAAAGAAGAGAGAGGAGAGGTGAACCCGAGAACTGTGAGTAAAGTCTACCATGTGTTGGTGAAGGAAACACTGTAATAAGAAGAACAGTATGAAGACTGAAGCCTAACTGTAAGAAGAGAGTAGTATATGGGAGCAGATACAGCGTATAGAAGAGGAGCAGTATATGGGAGCAGATACAGCGTATAGAAGAGGAGTAGTACTAAGGAGCAGTCTCAGCGCATAGAACCAGTTAGAAGTAGAACAACCAGTATGGCCCAGCAAGCAGCAGCACCTGGAGGGGCAGGAGCCGCCAATCAGCCCCAAGTATTCCAGGTAGGCGCTCCAGCTTACATACAGTGGAGGAAAGACGCCAATGACTATACAAAACACAACCCACCCTGTGATGGCAGGAACAGAGCTGAGCTTAGGGACTTGTTGGACAATCTGGAAGCACTCCGGCAGTGGACTAACGTGCCGGACCAGCTGTTTATGTCTGTGCTGGGGTTCACCACGAAGGACATATTAAGAACCAGTATCCAAACCTTCATCGCCGGAAATCAAAATGTCACCTGGCTACAAGTGAAAGCACACATTGAGAACACATTCTTAGAGGAGGATGAACCAGAGTATCAGAGGAAAGAATTGGAGAAGATGCGTCAGAGGGCGTTTGAAGATGTAAGGGGGTATGGACAGGACTTTACCCGCTCCTTATACAGAGCCTACACCCATCAACAGTTACAGGACCCGGTCCGGATGTCCCAGATAATCAACACTTTTGTCCGTGGACTAAACTCGGGAGATGTCCGTGAGAAGGTATACAACACCAACCCCCAGACTCTGCAAGCTGCTATTGATGCTGCTCAGGCATATACACGAGCCAAGAAGCTGAGACCAGAAAGGAATGGCCCCTGGGTAGAGAAGGAAGTAGTCGTGCGTCAGGAGGAGCCTATGGACGTCGGCTTTGTGACTGGCGGGGTTGTGAGGAGCCCAGAAGGAGCACCAGCCGGGGAGGCAGCCCCAAAATCAGACTGGAGAACTGATATTGACCGACAAATGAAGGGTATCCAGAAACAGCTGGGGAAGATGATAAAGGAACAGAAGGAAAGGAGGATGGAACCAGCCCCTGCCCCAAGACAGACTGCACCCCCACCACCACGACCTGACCGCCGTAGGTGGGACGTAGATGGCAAGCCGTACTGTCTGCGATGTGGAGGGCTTGGACACATCGGGCGGGACTGCCGCACGGTGAGTGCCGTCCACCGACCTACAGACCAACGGTCCCCCGAGCCGGGAAACTAGAGGCCGTGTTGACAGAGCGCCCAGTTATCCGTCTCTCCATCCACGGGATTAACACGGCTGCTCTGGTCGACACGGGAAGCCCGTGCACCTTGATGAGTGAGGAGCACTTTAGATTTATCTGTGATAAGGTGCACCGCCAGCCGTTATATAGAACTAGTAGAACATTATGCAGCGTGTCAGGACATGCCCTGCCGGTAGTAGGTGAAGTGAACCTACCGGTGGGATATGACACAGTTAGAGCGACAGTAGTAAAAAGACTGCCGCACCCGGTTATAATAGGAGGTGACTGTTTGCGGGATGGAGCAGGAGTCATCAACTATAGAGAAAGGACTGTGAGTATATACGACCAACTTTATCCATTCACTGTGAGCCGAGTACATCACATAGCGTGTATCACTGAAGGAGTAGAGAAATGGAGACGGAGATTCCCAGAAGCCTTTGCAACAGAAGCCAGACCATTGGGAAGTGTGAAGACCAGATGCCACATCAATGTTGAGAACAACCAGCCCTTCAAGATGCGAGCTTATAGAGCACCTTTAGCCAAGCGGAAACTCATTGAGCAGGAGATCGACAGGATGTTAAAGCAAGGTGTAATTGAACCGTCACAGTCACCATGGGCCTCACCAGTGACCCTCGTCCCTAAACCCGACGGGTCAGTCAGGTTCTGTAGTGACTACCGGCGTCTTAATAGCCTGACTAAGAAAGACTGTTATCCCCTCCCGTTGATCCAGGACATCTTCGATCAGTTGGGTGGAAGTAAGTGGTTCTCTTCACTTGACTTACAAAGTGGGTATTGGCAAGTCCCCATGGACTCAGACTCTATAGAAACGACCGCCTTCATAACACACGCAGGATTGTACCAGTATAAAGTCATGCCCTTCGGCCTCTGTAATGCCCCTGGAGTGTTCCAGAGGTTGATGCAGGAGATATTGCATGACGCCATCGGAAAGTACGCCATGGTATACCTGGATGACATCATCATCTACTCCAAGACTGAGAAAGAGCATGAGGAGAACACCAGGGCAGTCATGGAGAGGTTGATACAGGCAGGTGTGACCTTGAAGCCAACCAAGTGTACCTTTGATGTAGAGGAGGTGAAACTACTGGGTTTTGTGGTAAACAAAGACGGTATACAAACAAACCCAGAAAAGGTAGAAGCAATCAAGGAAATGCAGCCGCCTAAGACTACAAAGGAGGTACGTAGATTTCTAGGAATGGCGGGCTATTATAGGCAGGTAATCAGAAATTTCGCCGATATAGCCGCGCCCCTGACGGCGCTGACCAGTGCCAAGAACCGGTTTGTGTGGACGGCCACCCATCAGCAGGCTTTTGATAGACTAAAAGAAGCACTGATTGGATCGGAAGTCATGGCCGTACCCGACCCCAATAAACCCTATAAGCTGTACACGGACAGTAGTGACTACGCCGTAGGGGGTATATTGTGTCAGGTCATTGATGGGGTTGAACGTGTAATACAGTACGTGTCTAAGAAGTTGACCCCAACTCAGAAGAAATGGGCTGTGATTGAGAAGGAAGCATGGGCAGTAGTGTATTGTCTGAAGAAATTGAGACCCTATTTGTATGGTGCTGACTTTGTTATTTTGACTGACCATAAACCTTTGAAATCTCTATTCCTGGGAGAAGTGGCTAACACCAGAATTCAGCGTTGGGCCGTCCTGATAGCCGAATATGGTGCACCCATTGAATATAGAAAGGGAAAGAACAATATCAGGGCTGACATGTTGAGTCGGATACCACACCCGTCATGTGAGGTCTGCGTCATAGATGCCACCACTCAGTGGGCGGTGCCCCCACAGGAGGCGGAGGATGAGTCGTGCATACCCTGGGACCAGGATGGCCTGGATATGGACCAAGTGAGACAGGAGCAGGTCACGATGCCGGAATATGAGCTGGCCACAGAACAGGATTCTGACCGATATATTCTGTCACATGGTCTGCTGTATGACGTATCCCAGGAGGATGGAGGCCCGCTGTCCTACCCGCGCCTAGTCCTCCCTCCCTCCTGCCGTTTCCGAGTCGTGAGACGGGCCCATACTGAAGTAGGACATCAAGGGGTCAGCAAAACGTTATGGAGACTAAAGGAAGCGTACAAATGGCCGGGAATGAGAAAGGATGTCAAGTCAACACTAGCGAAATGTGCCAAGTGTGCTATACACCGGGACACTCAGCAGCGTGCCCAACCTGGTACCATGCCCATCGCCACATATCCAAATATGATATTAGGAATGGACTTGACAGGACCTTTTGAACTATCCTCTGAAGGTAATAGGTACCTGTTGACCGTGATTGACCATGCGACCGGATGGTTAGAGGCCAAACCCATCCCCTCTAAGGAGGAGGTAAATGTACTACACTACCTGGAGAGAGAGTACATTCCCCGGCATGGCGTGCCAGAAATAATCATCACTGACCAGGGAGGAGAATTTAATGGAGAGGCTCTGAACACTTATTTTGAGAAAATGGGAGTGGACCACCACCGGACCACCCCCTACCACCCCCAGTCCAATGGCCGCTGTGAACGTGCGAACAGAACCATCAAGCAACTAATTAGGAAGCTCGTTAATAACTGTAATAGCCGGTGGGAGGATCAGTTGGGACACGCCCTGTTCGCCCACCGCATAGCCACCTCTTCTGTCACTGGGTACACTCCTTTCTTCCTGACCTACGGGAGGAGATCTAGGGCCCCAGTGACGTCAATGTTTCGTCAATTAGAGGCGCACGATTCCAACCTAGTTAGTGATCGACTTGAGGCCCTGGCTAGAGCGTTCCAGGATGCTGCCCGGAGGACCACAGAGGCACGTGACAAGAACAGGGAGCGCCTGGAGATGCGGGCCACCAAACAGGATATACGGCCTGGGGACACGGTCGTGATCAGGGACAATCAGGCCACCCAGTTTGAGAGGAAATGGAAACCGGAATATGAGGTCATCAGAGTCTCGGGACCGGTACTAAAGTGTCGACACCAGCAGTCAGGCCATATTAGGACGATCAACCGTTGCCAGGCCCGGCTTGTTCCACGTGACCTGGTGTGGGACCTAGCGCCCACACCACCACCGGTGCAACCACGCCAGAGGGAGTACCTCCCACGCATGGCCAAGCAGCGCCCTCTGCGGTATGAAGACGACCCTAACTGGGAGCCGCCACCACTCACTCGTGCAGCCAAGAGGAGAGCAGACGACATGCAGAGGGAGGAGGCTAAACGGCGTCGGACACCACAGACTATAGTTGAGAGAGAAGAAGAGCCGATACCAGTTGAAGTTAACAGAAAGAGAGCTGGTGATACCTTAGAAGAAGATAGTTCCTCCCGGGAGAAGCGACCCTGTGAGGGAGAGCCGTGTTCATATACTCGGGTGTGTGCTGTGCACGTCCGAGGACCGGGACCCTGTGGAGGGGGCCCCAGGCACTGCTCTCTTATGAGAATCTGTCCTAACCACTGGAAACCGGAGCAGGAGAAGACAGAGCAGCGTCAGCCTAAGACTCGGCCGGCCCCTGCATCCAGTGTGAAGAAGACATCAACATGTGGGCATTGTATTGGGTCCCGCTTCTGTTATTGTATGCGGAAGTGCAAGGCTCACTCCTTGCCGAAGACGGAGTCCTCGTAAGCACACGAGGGCAAGGGCTCCAGATTGTGGGGACCTGGACAGTGGTCGTCACTATCAAGGAGCCACCCAAAAGTAAAGCCTTGAAGTATGTGGATCGTACAAGACTTTACTTAGACCGGTTGAGAGGGGAAGTAGCAAACGTCACGTTCAACAGTTGGATCCGACGTCTGGAGGCAATAAGGGACGCCTTGCCCTCCACTACTAATCTCAACCATGATGAAGAAGCCCAGCATGACAGCACCCAGACTACCGGTCGTCGACGTCGGGGGTTGATAGATGGAATCGGCCGTTTAAGTTCCTGGTTATTTGGAACTGCGACCCAGAAGGAGGTGGACGACCTCAGCAGGTACCTGGACGTACTAAGAAGTACAGAAAAGGAAATAGTTCACTCCGTCAATGGATTGGTGTCTTTGGTCAATAAAACCGTGGCCGCCCTTAATAAACAAGGAAGACGCCAGGCGGATGATGAAGCACACATAAGGGTATTGGAAGAGGCCACTAATCGCCTACAGGACACTGTTATGAGAACTGAGAAGAGGATCACCAGCCTAGAAGTAGCCGCAGAAGTGGACAGGGTGCTGAACCAACTAGAAGCACTACATAATGCCTGGAGGAAGGACTGGGAGCAATTCAGGGCCCAACAGCGCGCACTGGACCGTGGATGGCTGACACTTGACCTCCTGACGCCGATACAGCTAGCAAGTATACTAAAACGACAGACCACTGCACTGTCCACTCGTTCATTATCTCTCCACTGGTATTATAGGAACGTTAGACTCACCCTGTTAATGTGGAGAACTG
Source organism: Harmothoe impar (assembly GCA_947462335.1). Taxonomy (NCBI): domain Eukaryota; kingdom Metazoa; phylum Annelida; class Polychaeta; order Phyllodocida; family Polynoidae; genus Harmothoe; species Harmothoe impar. The sequence continues at coordinate 26,145,093 of OX381717.1, forward strand.
GTGAATTTGTATACAAGGCAGAACTACCGACAGTGAATGATGAACTGTATGTGCTATATACTATACGGACTGTACCTGTGTACACCGGAGTACGCGACATATGGCGACAGGTGATGGACCTACCAACCGTAATCGGCTGGAACAGCCGGCGCGGAGGAACTATAGACAGTACCCACTGTTATGGATCCAACCCGATAGTGTGTCCACCGGAAGTACACCACCGCCATGGACGGTGCGTTACAGGTGTGATTACAGGTGAAAAAGCGGACTTAAAGAAATGTAAGATACAATTATTCACTGACAAACAAGACAATGTGGCGTATAAGTTAAGGCAGAACACTTACCTTATATCTGCCAAGAACAATTCCAAAGTGACACTGCGTTGTTTAGGTAAGGCGGAAGAACAGATCAAACTCGATAGGGCCAGACTGTACGAGCTGACCCCAGGTTGTATTATGGAGTCTAAGACTTGGCGACTCATTGGTGAATATGCACGTGTAATACACATTACATTTCAGAGAGAGGCCCCCACAGAGGACACGACTAGTTTAGAATTCCAAATTGAGAAATTAACTAACTTTAAAAAGGTTAAGAGGATGGTGGCACAGGCCCCCATCGTAGTTCAAGCTGGGGATGCCAGCGCCCTTTTGATCAGACCCAGTACTCTTCCCCGAAAATCTATAGTTGTGACTTCCTCTCTGGGATCCGCTATGGTAGTTATGGTGATAATAATTATGATTGTTGTAGCTTGTTGTTATGCCAAGGTCAAAAGGTCATTGAAGAAGCCCAAAGGTGATAATGTTACAGAGGTCAAAATTGATGAAGCCAGGAAACAGGTCGGACCTGTAAAACCCCGTAGAAATCCTGTAAGATTTCAACCTGACAATGCGAGGTCTCGCCATGATGAATCGGGTTACTTAACTCCTACAACTAGTAGAGAGGACTTAGACTCACGACCACAGAGGAGGGACAGCCTTTACTCTAACAGGAGGTTGCCTAGAACCCCTGTGGCCGTGAATGCGGACTCCCGTCTCAGAGTTTCAGCGGAAGTGCACGCCAGGAAGACACTGGGTTCACATTCCCCTGGGTCAAGCGGAGATGGTGACGCGCACGAATTGATAAGGCTATACAGCCCAACTAGTGTAACAACCTCTGAAGCTGAATTGGTAGAACCATATGCCATCTCAGACCCCTATCCTGTGTCTGAGAAACGAGTCTTCCATCATCTGGGCCTAGGTGACTCGGTACAGAGCCGTGACATCAATAGTGCATATCTTGCGGCCGGTGGAGACTATGAAAATGATAATCCTCCTATGGAGGCATGGTAATATAAGTGTTGTATCTATTACTTACCATGAAGATTGACCCTGTCAATCTTCTGCCTGGTGGCAGAATAGCCTGGTTCATACTGCCTGGACTGACTATAGTATAGTCTGTCTGTGATCTAATCGAGGACTTACCTGATAAGTAGGCACCCGTGCCGCTTATTCCCCTTCGGTAGGCATCCTTGACAGCGAAGTGATACTTACCTTTAACAATTAGTCATGGTCGCCGTGCCGGATGCGATGTCGTTACATAACTTACCTTGAAGAAATGCCTTCAACACAGTAGTATACGCTACACTTGCCACAGAGGTTGTCATATAACTTTGGATATAGATAACAATCTACTTACCCCAAGATGGTCTTACTCAGGAACATGCTCTGTGTGCCATTTTAATTATGTCAGGCATGCCGTATTTATAGTATATTGTCTTACCTTAAACCATACTGACTTAGGCAGTTCAATGAGAGTTTACTATGGGTATAGGTCATTGTCTATGATTTTGATGATATCCCATAAAGCGAAGCATAAGATAGCGCTTATGCACGGATCTTACCTGGAAGTGTGAGTTGAGCACATGTTCCAATGGAGGCTCCTCCAGTCTAGCGCCAGTAGGGTAGCGAAGACATAATTATCTCTTGTTTATCTTACCTGAGAGTGTCTAGATATACTCCCAGCTAATGTCTATGTGGTTGTCTTACCTGCAGGTACCGATTGATGACTACATCAATATCGGATCTTAGTTAGCTCTAGCCCGAGTAAGTCGATGGTGCAGAAATCTTACCTGTGACCCACATTGGGACACTTCCAAAACGAGCCCATAGGGACTCCCAGCTCTTAGATCCATTTATACGTTGTGATTGTGCACAAGTATTGTTGGATCGTGTGTATATACCTATATCAGAAAATGGCCGAATCATTAAAGGACACCTATATATCCATATGTATTCCTAGTGCATGGTTAAGGGAATTGAAAGAATCTAGCCACTACTTTGAGTCGCTAGAGAGATTTGACACGAAGTCAGATAAGACTTTTGTGCTTGAAGACAAGGTACAATTTACCTTGCCTCCAATATTGTCTGTTGATGAATATTATGACGTATTTAGCCAAATATATGAACACCTTACCGGAAACCGCCGTAAAAGCGTGGTTCCGCTAGGAAGCTTGATGATGGCAGCAGCTGATAAATATATTAATTTCCTCAGTTATTTTGGTTTTGACCGACTGCTAAAGGAAATAATAGAAGCTTTTGTCACGTGGGACGCTTACCAGTGTCATCATATGATTGTGGGAATCATTAATGTGTATGGAGAACGAAGTGAAATTGGTCAATTAGCATTAAGTCAATTAGCGTTAAGATTACAACATTGTATTAATGAACCTATTAGGGTATTGGACAAAGCAAGAGCAAAGGACAGAGACGAAATATCCAGAACAAAATTACGGGAGAACATTAGGTCCAAAGCAAGACTTTTAGATCATAAACTAAACATGCAGGAAGGTATGTGCCTCCCTTGCAGGAAAACTATTGATTATTGGTATAAGAAACGTTCTATTAGACGAGCATATCGAATTCCTTGTTGTGGATCCGTAGTGCATAGACAGTGTTTTTGGGATAAAATTGCAACGTCTCTACTTTGCCCTTACTGTGATTCCACCCTGAAAGTGAAAACATTTCAGCCTGATTGCGAAGAAGATAATCTGCATATTGTGTGGAAGCGCCATAGTGTTCGTATGCGTAATCATGTTGAGATCAATGAGGTCATAGGTGCGCCTCCTCCGTTAGAAGATAATTGGGATTAACCTATAAAACAAATTACGTTGATTTAAAGGGACTTTAAATCTTTAAGGGGGGGAGGTCTGTAATGATCAAGCCCTGGGCTTGCCAATTAATTGGGATTTCTACAAAGAAATGTAATTAGTTTTATAAAGGGTTAAAGGTTGATAATGAAAGCGGAATGGTTATACACCACGACCCTGTTCTAGAATCGTGCACGTCGTGACTCCAGGGTTGTATAAGGATAGGGAGGGTGCGTGGGTGCCAGGGCACTTAGAGAGTGCAAGTGGGCATGAGGTCACGGAAGGGGGTCAGTTTATACAGCAAGCTGACCGCTTTCTCCCACGATATGGCAACCGGATGTCACCGGAAGTCATGAGGCAGCATCATGTGAGGACCCTGGAAGGGAGGTGTATAGTTGGTACAAAATAACCATTGTATTGATGGAATACTGTTGATTATGTTTGTTAATTAATTACAATTTACTTTTTATTGAAATACTTTATATTAATGTGTTATAATTGATTACAGGAGTGACTGTTCTATCTTGAGGTGTTGGATTATATATATAAAATATATACACTGTATTGTCCTTTAACTATCAGTAAGTGGTAATGGAAATATATGTAAATGCATATAGTTAAGAGTCACGTAGCCACTCTGGTCGGCCAGAGGATATCACGACACACTGACGTCACTTTTGAAATAAAAGCACCAGCTTACTGGTAGGGGGACGAAGTTCTTACTCGTGGTCTCGAGGGAACGTCTCTCCTGGGTGTCATCGGCACTACCTTGTCAACGCGTCATGATTGATAGATAGAGAGAGTCTACTCGGCAGTTGGTGTTGGCTTAGCAACCCAATGGTAATCAGCTGTGGAGATAGGCGCCCCGGTAATATCTGACGACCTAATTAACAGACTAATAATTACCAGCCTAATGGGGGTCGTGATACTTACAGGGGGGGGGGGCACTTAGACCTAACGGGGGCACTTAGTACACATTTTGTATAGGCCTATATATACCGTAATTACAGGGTGGTTACCCCCCCCCCCCCCCTGCGGGCCTAGACTACAAATTGTCGATCCATAGAGAGAGAGAGATGGCCACTCTCCCTCTTTTTTTCTGCCCCCCCCCCTCCCCCATTTGAACTATTGTAGTGTGTGAACTTTTTTTTGTTGAAAAGGGGTGAATTCCCCCCCCCCCCCCTCGTAATGACCACTCCCTAGATGATAAATATGGTCTAAGTGGGCATAAAATCCGGTTCGTCATTGATTCAATGTTGACCTCGCTACATGAAGATGGAGAGGGGCAGTAGGCCTATCCCGGGAGGCCTAGGCCTATATCCCAGTGAACACAAAAATTTGTTCAACATTGAAACAACGCTGAAACAACATTGAATCAACATTGACAACCGTTTGTCAATGTTGATTCAATGTTCTGTGCCCACTGGGATATATGGTTGGGGGGGGGGGGGGGATGGGGGGTCTACTGTGTGCCAAAATAGGCACTGGGGATTAATGATGGATATTCAATAATATCTGTTAGTGACACTAGCGACATGATGTTTTCCTTAGTGACATGAGACATTTGCATTTCTTAAAATCTACATGCGACATGGGGACAAGATTATAGAAATGCGTGGGGTTTTTATGAGCTTTAGTTGGGGCAAGCCACCCATCTCCCTAACACACACATACACACACACACTCATTTCATTACGTCATGACGTGCGTTTTCTTAACCCAGATATTATTTGACCCAGATTATCAAATGCCTATACCATGTGCGTACATCAACCTGAACCACAGATGCCACTGGTGACCAAAAATTCGCAACATAAATAAAGGAAGTGCCTCCCCCCAGACCACGGGATGAAGATGGACAAAAACCAGGGGCGGGAACACGCTTGCGTCTGCGTGCCTATTCGGGGCGTCACGTCATGCTGCAGTGGGTGGCATGGCGACGATGTCGGCTTTGCGGTCTTTGCCGGTACAAACAACAAAAGCCGCGGACGTTCCCAAACTTTAAATCAAATGAAATTTGGTGAGGTGATAGAGAATATATTTCTATACAACTTGATATAACTCACTAGGTATGCGCGGACGTAGTTAGTCTGTGGCAGTGAAAACCGTGCACTCACCCACTCTAGAAGCTGAGCTCTATCGGTATCCCTGGTCACAGAAAGACGGGGATTTGACCCACTTAGATCACATCTCATCATTTTGACGTAGGATACACTAAAACAGCGTTATGTTGTCATGGGAATAGTGATAATGGGTGGTTACCACCGCGAAATGCTCAAATGCGCAGCAAAAAGCATGACCATGACGGATTATTAGAAAATGGAGGAAACGTATGAACGTCGCCAACATATACTGCTCGCTACCGCTGTACACATGCGAGTATCAATATTTTAATTATACTAACTGTATTCCCAGTGTCTTTGCCGTTAAAATAGTATCTGGTTTATTACGTTTGACATAAATATTGTGGCAGGACGATATGTTTTTTAGAGGACGTACTGACGTTTCACGGAAAACGCACTGATTCTAGTCTACGCGCGGGGGTATTTGGTGACGCTAGTAGTAGTGTGGGGGGGGGGGGGTACAAGAAGGTCCAAATGCATCAAATATCACCATTTGCCTTCTTGATTTTCAAAATTTTCTTGGGGGGCAAACCCCCAAACCCCCTACTACTGCTGTCACATGCTATTACCCAGGGGGCCAAGAGGTCATTTTGGGGGGTAGGGGTATTAGCAACTCTCGTACCCCTACTAAGCCTCCCGATCCTCTCACGTCAGTAGGGCTACTGGGCGACCCCCATTCATTTCGGGGGGGAAATTTTCAAAAGGGTGGCCTGCATTGAAAACATTACCTATGGCCTTCATTTGAATTTTTTTTAGATAGATTTAGGGCTCACCTGTGCGGCCTGCACCAATTTAGATGTGAATATAGACGTTTTATAAGCATCATTAGCTCATTTCTAAACTCCATCAGGCTCAAAAAGTAGTGGCGGCCATTTTGACATCCTTATGACGTACCATGTTGTCATGGTGATATATAGCAAGTGCCCGCAAAACTTAGATACGGTGCAGTCAGTCTGTAAATTCCTCCGGATACAGACTGATACTCATTCTATAGGGGTATTGGCTCTGCTGTGTTAGGTTGGTGTGTGTTTTCAATAACTAGGACCTATACTGAGTTGATTCTATGTGGACAACCTTTCTGGAAATCCACACAGGCCGTGCGGCGGCCATTTTGAATTTCCGGGAGGGTGAAAATAGAGAAAATCTATAAAAAGGGTTATCTCTGCTTCTAATTAACATAGAGACACAAAATTAGATTCAAAATATACATTTTGGAGGTCAAGGAATGCAATGGAACAGTTTCTGAATAGCTCAGTGGCAGCCATCTTGAATTATTAATGAGATTCTCTATAAAATGTCTCAATTGTCACTAAAATCCTTGTAAAGTGTAATTCACACGTTATAGACATATTGTTAGGTTATATTCATATATATATATCAAGTAAATGAATCATTGATACTATTTCTAGGATAATAGTTGGCAGCCATCTTGAATTTTGACAGGGGTAGTGACAAAAACCAGTGCATGGTAGCTCCTATATCCTGAGATACCTCTACAGAGAGACAACCCTTAAGATTCAATTGCTGTATTATGTAATTATGAAGTCATAAATGATTAACTATTATGATAAGGGAATGGCTATTTTGGTCTATCGTTATCTGAAACATCAATGTGAAGCATCACCATCTAAATCTGTTTAAGTGTTCTTTGTTTGCTATCTATGCTATGAGAGCTTCAAATGATAGATACCCATTACTGATCTAAGAACCATTGCTAGAGAGAGATGGAAAGGTGAAACAAATTATAATGCAGGACAAGGACTGCATAATGTTAAATCTTTCTGGTCTGAAGAGCTACTTTCACTGTCATCTAAGCTACTGGTCCACTGACGGTTTCTTGCAACTTCCTAATGGTGACAAGTGATGTAGCATGACCAATTTTTCCCAGCATGAGCAGTTCCTTGAACATCCCTTTGTATTCACAGCTAACCATGATTTGGGTGTTCGCAGGCCATTGAGACATGGGCATGATCCCTGTTCTATTGAGACATTTGCGAGCTCTCAGGCTTGTCAGATCAGAGAACAGCAATCATTTGCAAGTTCCCAGGACAATTTGTCTGGCTGGTTGATATACATTATCTATGTGGCCTGTAGCTTGTTTTGGCAAATTATCTGCAAATTCTGCCAACAAAGTGCAATTTACATGTGTGTGTGCTCTCCACATCACCCTTTCTCCAAGATTGTGGATGTAACTAGTGCCATCCTTTCTAGAAGGGCACGAAGGATGGCAAAAGCTGACATTTCTTTTGCCAAAGTGCTTCACCTATTGTTTGGACATTTGTTTGTTTGATAGATACACATATACACATCAGGACAAGGAACTGCAAGTTGGCTGTATTAAGTAGTCTTTATTGGCACAATAACCACAATAAACAGTTGCCAATGAAGATAGGGTCAGTGTGTGTAGTGTCTGCAGAGGCTGTTTGCTGAGAAGTGGGAGAGTTCCAGCCCTGTCCAAGCCAACTCCACTGGTGATGTGGTTTCATTGGCTCTCTCTCCCTGATTGGTCCACAGTTCACATCCTGTGCCCCTAGATTCCTAGGTGAGAGGGACAGGTATTACCAGTATAACAGACAGCCTGCATTGATCCAACAGTGCACAATAAACACATCCTGTGAATTGTTAATGATAACACACATGATAATATAGACAATGCTTCAACATGGTTCCATGTTTACATTCCAATATATCCATAGTGATATTTTGTTCCCAACAATAATATTTGTGTCATTCATGTAGACAATGATATGTTAAGTGCAAGGAGATACAGCACTAAAAGTGGCATGCAGGATGATCCTAGTGTCAGCCTCCTCATGGTTGGATTCTAATTGTGAGACAACCTGTGTATCTGTTTCAGTTACAACCTCAGTCTTCTACTCATTCTTGAATCCACCTGAGAGATCTCTGATGTTTCCCAAAGGTAATGCATGAGATTTTGACCAACTCTGACAAAGAAAACATTGAAGGAATGCTTTCTGATGCACCAACAAACTCCTAAAGGGATGATGTCTGCAGAATGCCCTGAACATCATACTTTTTCTGTGTTTTTCTTGATTGTCTCTGTTGTCTCCGAGGACTTGAGGCTGGGGCACTTGTTGTAGAGATGACAGCAAAAGTGAACATTTCTTCACCATGGAGAGAACCCTAGAAGAGGTTTTGATTATATCTTAATCTCAACTGGCAAAAGGAAGTTTTTGGAGACATTCTTGCAGTGCTGTTATTCCAAGCTCTTTGACAAGTATGAAGTACTGTGACACTTTTGGGGGTGGGAGATCTGTGACCTTTGACAACAGACAATGCTTTGTCAATCAAAGCTTGACTCTATGCATTTGCTGAACAGTGCATCCTTAAGTTCACCACTGATTCCTGCCACAATGGCTTTGTGTATAACCACTTGGTCCTGGCTGCTGGTTTTACAGTGATGCCACTCAATCCTGGGACTTCTCATTTACATCTGCATTATATGTTTGCTCTATAAGCATGTCTGGTGACACACCATTGTGCCATCTATCAGTGGGTCTGACTGTGAAATCCACATGTAGAAGAAATATTACATATAGTTCAGGTGCAGTTTCATTTCATTGAGGAATAATTTTAAGAAGACACCATATTTGTCTGCTGTGACAATATATGACAGCATATTGCCTCTTCTGAAAGATACTCCAGCCATTTTGCTTGACTCTATGCATGTAGGAACCTCATTAGTATTCTATGCATATCAATAATATTCCCTAAACAACTTTGTTTGGTAATTCATTAGCTCTGTCTGACTAAAAGTCATTCTTTAGTTTTGCCACCATTTCCAATTTAGGGAATCATAAGCAGTGTATTAACATGGTATCAGGCTTGGTTTGCACTTGTATTGGCGTATGACATGGGTAAGCTGTATACATAATTATATATACAATCTTTATGACGAAATGCCCTACATTTGGGAAACAGGGATATTAGGGAAACAAACCAGGGTATAAATTGAATCTAATCAGATATCTTTCTGGTGATGATTGCTGAAATAAATACATAATCTAGCCTATGAATCTAAAGTTTTATCTCTCTGTAGATGGTGATTTATCAGTGCAATAAGGCAAATGTATCCAACTGGTTCGCGCAGAATGAACAGTGAGTAGACTTCGATCGGGGAGTGCAGTTTTCACCTTTTCCTGAGGATCTGGCCCTTTTCCCCCCTTTAATTTGTGTGCTTCTATAACATAAAGGGCCAGGGAACAATCAGGATCAGGATGGAATCTGCATTTCACGCCATCTCTCTGCAAATCAACAATTTAAATCTGCCGCGCCGCTCGACGCCAATCTGACAGACAACCGAGACGCCATTCAAGGTTGCAGGACAAAAAGGCTTGTACCATACTTTTATCGCTACTCACCCCCCTCAAAGAATGGACAACGGGAGCAGAAGCCAACATGTGACTAGGTCAGTCACCGGCAAGGGTAAGAAAAAGCTTTTTGATGATGATTTCATAAGAAAACCGTGTGTGAAAAAAAGTAAATTCTCCCAAACCGCGATGGCGGCCAAGGTGACACAAATCCCGCACGGAATTACTGCACATGCGCATTCTACCCACTCCGCCAAAATGAAATCTGACGCTTCCTCCAGCAAAAACTCGCCCAAAATCAGCCACATGGACGGGAGAGAAAGTGATTCGCACACAAACTCTCCCTCATCCTTGTATCTTGATGATAGTGACTCCCCAAGTGACTCTGAGTTTAGCACCCCGCTAAAAAACCCGATGTTTCAAAATCCAAAACCGAAATCCGGACGAAAATCACAAAGGGCGGCCATGACACTATCGCCCGCAGCAAATCTCGTTGGAGATCTCGCCAGCACGAGAAAGTTGGAAAAAACTTCCCACAACTCACATGATCCTCCGTCCAAAATGGCGGAAAATCCCATTTCAAAACAAAAACAAACACAACTCACCGCGGGCACTAGAGATGAACCTACTTCAACTCCTGACGAGGAATTCTGCTCTCAATCGAGCACAAATGAACTCAATGTCAATGTCCTCCCTCTCCATAGGTACACGCAACTCAGGCACTGAGGAGGGAGGGGACGGGACGCCCGGGCTGTATGCAAACACGGGACAGCGAGGAAGGGAGAGGGGGAGGGGGGAAGCAAATCCCGATGGGGAAATTAATGCAAACGTTATGAATCCCCACACTAGTGACAACAACAGGACCCGTGTTGAATCAATTCCCGAAGGGGACGGTGATAATACTTGTCCCGATGGGGACTCACCCACTTTATCTCACACCCTGACCCAACTTGTTGATGCTACCAGTGATACCTGTCAAATTAAAAGCAATGTTCTCTCGTACACAGCTACTTCAGTTTCAGGCACCTCCAATACTCCAATTTCAGCCACACCAAATTCCAGCTATGAACCGGAGAACAGAGACAAGTATGAATCCACTGCAACCAGGGGGTACTTTGAGCTGAACAACAACGACTTCATCCCATTCAAGTCCAATAAGCCTAGCCCCAAAAGGGCACTTCAATATAGTCCAGACTACTACCCACTACCCACAAGCAACAGGTTTGAGGTACTGGATAAATACCAACAGGAGTCAAATGACTCACTTGATTCCAGCATGGACCCACAAAGGCCACCGGACTCAATCAATGACTTCCTAGGCTTCTCTGACAGTGAAACAGCCAGCACCCCGTATGATAGAATGCAAGAAGACAAGGAAACCAGTTTGACAGATGAGGGATATGGGAATATACACCCTAGGCACCAACCTATAATGTGGGAAATTAGATCAAGCCAAAGGGACAAAGACATACAAGACAGGTTACAAAGCATCTCTGACCTCCAGCAGGAGCCAACCACAATACCCATTTCCACCAAGACAAAAAGTAGTATGCCCCATGGAGAGCCAACACATCCTGAAATAGTAATAGTAACAGAACAAGATCATGCCACAACACACCCCGATTACACCCGCCCTGACACTCATGCCTCCATAGATGGATCCACACCCAACAGTCCAGACAAAGTAGAGCAGGGAGATGTCATGCAGCACACGCTAGCCCCAGAGACCCATACCAGCACCACACAAGTTCAACCTGAAGGGGAGGAGGGATATATCAGTGAAATAACAGAAATTGGGAACAACATGATTGCAGCAGCGAATGTAGAAAGGGGACCCGACACCCTCTCACTCAATTCAATGTTTGGTCTGAATTTAGGGCAGTTACTGGGTAAGGTCGATTTACTAACCCAGACAGTTACTAAATTGAACGCAAACAATGCCAAACAAGCAGAAAGTCTCCAAGACAGCATCAGCGGCACCATAAACAAACATCTCGCCCCCATTTCCAAAGGCATACAAAGCATGGCAACAGAAATTAGAGCAAACAGAGACAAGATTCAGGCAATGGATAAAACAGTACAGAAGTTTGAAGGAAATGTTGAGGCCCTACTAGCACTGACCACAACCCACTCAGAAGATATACATGTAGCTAAAGACATAGCTGAAGATGCCAGGCAAAGAGTGTCCAAGGTTGCTATAGCTTTTAAAAGTGTAATGGATCTCATAAATGAGAAAGTGCATGACCAAAACAAACTGATAGCGGCAAACACAGAGGACATAGGAAGGACTGAGGGAACGCTAGAAGAAAAACTTGCAGGCCTCTCTGTCATAGCAAAAGATGTCACGGACTTGAAGGAGCGCATCAGCATCTTGGATAAGCACAAGAAGGAATGGGACCAGGGATCAGAGAAATTACAATTCTTTTTGAAACAACAGGAAGAGTTAGTAGATAAACTAGAAAAAGACAAAATAGATGGAAGCCCAACCATTGGACAAATCACTGACCTACATAGAAAATTTGAAGCACAACAAAGTGAAATTCTGGCCCTACAACAAGAAAACAGAGCACTAGAGAAGAAGTTTGAGACTGACAGACTTTCCCAAGTGCCACAGGAAAAATCACATGAAAAAATTCAGACCCATGCATTGGACGCTGCTGACAACATGGACACCCCACAGGATTACGCGATTTTCCCTCACCCCCATACTGACAGAAATCTGATTGTCACAAACCTCATGGAATTTAAAGGGGAAGATCTATGGAGTCGTATATTCTGCATGTCACAAAAGATCTTTGCTCAGCTAAAGTCACGAGACATTATTTTCATAAGAAGAATGAGGGACCCCAGGACCCCTCCAAGCCTAGCTGAGATAACCCCTGTCAGAATAGCCTTCAGCAACTACACAGCAAAGAACTTATTTTTAGCTAGTGCAGAGAGACTGATCTACGTCCCTGACATGGAACTGATTCAGGTAAAACCTGAAGACCCAGCGGAGATGACACAAAGAAAAGAGGACATGCTCTTCATAGCTGCTTTCAACAGGAAGAATGGAGTACCCACAGCTATCACAGAGGGTAGAATTAAACTAGGAGGAAAAATATACTCTCTCTCGGAGCTGGAACACATACCACCAAATATGATCTTCCCTCCGCTGAAGAAAGAAAACAGAAGGAAAGGACAGGGAGTAAGAAAAAACACAGGTGAGGAGGAAACTGCAAAAAAGAGGACTCCCCCCCCCCTCCTACCCCGCCCCCTGTTGTGGTGGAAGAAATACATTCTAGTGGAAAAAAGAATGAGGGAAAGAAAACATCTGTACAAAAAGACACACCCCCCCTTCCCATCTCAACAGAACTGGTTCAGGGACACATCTCAACCCAACATACTACAACTGGTAATACCGCTGATAACCCGCCCACTGACCCACCCACACTGGACTCAGGCAGAAAACCGAACCAAATTCGGAGCGCGCCAAACACCGCTGCACGCTCTGACTCAGGCAAAAAATCGAACGCGCCGAGCCTCGCTTCCAACCTGACCTCCGCGAAGCAAAACAAAGATGGCGACGCCGACCAGCGTGTTAACAGCAACAGAAAAAGCAATCTTTTGACAGAAAAATGCAATAAGGATGCTTCTAAGTTGATCACGGTTGATGCCGAAGGTAAGATTTACATAAGAGAGACGCAAAATCTGGTTTTATACGCGGGAAAGCTCGCATACTTGAGCAATTTTGCGCGGACGCCGTTCAGCTTTGACACTGGCAACAACAAAATCGTTGAATTTGTAAGCGTGGAACAGGGATATGTGTACATGAAAGCACTGTACTGTAGGAAAACACAGGCCATTTCTGACATAATGAAAGAGGAAAGATCCTGGAAACTTAAGGAGATGAGTGGGGGTATAGTAGTTGATGACACCGAGAACTGGCTTATTGACAGGGAACCATTGATGTACAAACTCATGATTTCCAAATTCAAAGCCCACCCACAACACGCCTCCCAGCTAGCTGACACCTTCCCCAAGACCCTGGTAGAAACAACTTTTTCCCGGGTTTTGGGTGGAGGCCAAACCATTGAAAGTGATGTATATGACAACAATTCTTACTCAGGGGATAACTTGCATGGCATCATTTTAATGAAAGTACGTGACCATTTCAGACAAAAACTACGATCCAGACCCGACGCCACTCCAGAGAAAGGGAAAGTGAGAGACAAGGAGGAGGACGTCTACAGGACAGAATCTACACCGGAAAATAGGTCAAGTAGACAACTCAGGCACTCACCACGCAGACCCACTACATCAACTCATCAAAGGGAAAGTGAAAACTGGCCCCCCCCCCCCTCCTCTTCACGCCCCTACAGCAGGAGATACGACAGCCCTGATAGGAGCTGGAGAACCTCAGGTAGAGACACCTACAACGCATACGGTGGCTATACAAGAGACAACAGGCCAAGTAGTAGTCGATACAACGGAAGTGAGTACAACGGGATATACACGCGCAACTCCAGACCGAGTGACACCCGAACGCCCCCCAAAATTGCTGACCTACGTAGATTTGATAACTCCCACCCTGAAAATCGGTTGACCCCTTTGAGGAAAGCCACCCAACACTAGAAAAATGGCTGCCTCAAACAAATCTAGAGACCTCAGAGAGAAGTGTTTATTGTTAGGAGACAGTAGGCTCACGTCCACCGCACATTTTATCATACAAGAATCATTACCACTAGATGTGAGAAGCATAGCCATCCCGACGGGGAAGATAATGGATTACGCTCACATTGTGAAAGAAACACCTTCTAGGATTTTTTTCCCCATCATTGTCATTGCACTGGGAGCATATGACATCATAGAGGAGAATGCCCAGGGCACTCTTTTATATCAACCAGGTGGCAATCATGTCATGCATTCCGATGCAGGAGAGTGTTGTACGAACTGTTCTCTGATTGATTCAAGGACAGCCCAGACGTCAACTCCTAAACAGTGGCAAATAAAGTATAGGACACACTAAACAGACCCACTAACAAAAAGAAAGCAGATGAACATTACGGCATATAGTCATAGGTATAATTTCGTGGTTGAATATCATGTGATAATATGATACACTTAAATTATAAGCAATACTACAACAATTCGTTGCACAAAGGTGTGGGCTTGCTAAGGGCACTTTTAAGCAAAATCCAGCAATGGTCACTTTTAACCAAAATGTTCTTCAGCAAAGGTTACTTTTCACCAAAGCCCCCCTCGGCAAGACAAATTCCCCCTCACCAAGGGTCACGTCTCAAGAGATTTGTAAAACCTGTTTGAAATTTGATAGAGACGGTCTGATAAACTAGAGGCGTATTTATTCTAAAACTGATATAACCAGCCTCTTTTTATTTGCGCTATTAACAGGTGGTTTGGGTGAGGGAGGGGACTGACCAAACACCATACAGGGCAAACAGAGACTGAGGACACATACCGACATACCCGTTAGGTGCCTAAACGAACACCTCATGTGTGACTGACCATAGCCCAGCTACATGCCCAAATTTGGCACACTGGGTCATGAACGGACACTTGGTGTGTGTGTGACTGACCATAGCCCAGCTACATGAGCCCCTCCCCCTCCTCCTCCCTCCCACTGACCTGCGTGACCTAGATGCTCCCTCTCGAGTCTATGGTCACCCTGCTCTGCCCTTATGTAGCTTCACAGTGGTGGAGTAAGTGGCAGGGGCCAGTGTAGCTACTCCCAGCTTGGTGGTGAGCATACCTCCCATTTGTCCCATACAGACTACACTGTAGGACCCATTGGAAACCTGCTTCATATGACCTATCTCAGTCCCCTCACTCTCACCCTGTAGTGGCTATGGGCAGTGGGCCCTATGATGCAGCTCAATGGGTCGTTCACCATACAGCCACTTTTTGCAAGAGTGAGGTATAAAGGGAGAATCCAACATGGCGCCCTCCATGCAGGTTGGCCGGCCACACAGAACAGCCGTGCGTTCATTGTAAGTGTCCCTAACAAGGGGAAGACCAGGCCTCATATGTGGTCATGAATCGCCTCAATCATTTAGTAGAGTTGATTCATAGCGTCTCGCCAGAAAGTAAAGTGTTGCTGGCTACTATATACCCCATAGACCTTTATGGAACAGGAGCAGACCACATGCAGTTACAGGACCAAACCCTACTCGAAACAGTTTTTCAAAGAATAAACATAGACATAGGCAGGCTGAACTTTGATTTAGGAACCAGCATTCCCCAGCTAGAAGGGCTGATTAGGGACAATCAAATGAGGAAAGGTTACGGGGACTCTGACTTCCGATACCACCTGCTAAGAGGTGGTATAAACCCAGCCTACTCACTCCAAATTCAAACAGGCAAAAAGATTGTGGCCGCCATTAGAAAAACTATGATAACTTTTGACATTTGTACAGACGCCCTCCATCACTCTTCTCCTCCCTACCTAGAGGACATGTCTGAGGGAGAGCCAGAGATTGGAGAATGGGAAATGGAAGACCAACCACTGGAAAAGATGGATGTAGCGCAACCACAAAGTGAATCAGAATTAAGTGAATGTGACTATGAAATACTGGACTCCTATTCCACCCTCTCTGATACAGAGCCAACATTACAGGATGACACTTTAGAACATGAAGTCACTTTCAGAGTCACCATACCACTCTCCGACTCACAGGAGGAAGAGTATGTAACAGCCTGCTCCCCAACTTCTGACACAAGAGAGGACCCAACAAACATCACATCAAACAACATCCTCCCCACAGCGTCAGCGCCTCACTGTAAAAAGATTGGCCAGGAATTCCCGGCTGATCCTGACTGCAAACAGACCCCCCACACTGATTCCACCCTCAGTTCCGACTCCAGCTCAGGATCCAACTCGTCATCTTCCTCCAGCACGCCCGGCAGCTCCTCAAGTGACTCACAGGACTCTACATTGACTGACTCCCTGGAGTCTGACTCTTCTCACCCTGCCAGCCAGAAAAGAAAAAGGAACCAAAAACATAAACTTAAAAAGAGGAGATCAAAATGCAGCACTTCTAAAACTCATACCAACAGGAAGAGAAAAAAGAAGTCCATCAAGAGAAGCTCCCCCCCAAACATTTCAGGAAATCTACCTCTTCACCCAAGTCAAAGGAAAACCCAACCCATCAAAAAATTAGCACTTCTACACAGACTAATAGGATAAAAGATGTCAGAACAATAGCAACCCAGACCACCACCAATCTAGAAAAAGGAAGAATCCTACAGCTGCAACATGATATACCTCTCAGTTATTCAGAGCACCCATATCCAGAAGACAGATTTCTTGACAATTTACTCCAACAGCACCCCTCTAGAACGGACAGGGAATGGCTCGACATCCCCCCGGACCTGGAGCAGTGGGAGGAGGAAGACAGAGACTGGCACTCGGGAAAAGTGGTGATGGACGATTGGGCGACATATGAAGAACCACTCCCAGGTGCTGCCTCTATAATACACAGGAAAGAAGATAAACAGTCAGCCAACCCTAGAAGGAAAATAACTTTTTCGGACACACGCAGTACCAGTCTCCACGACCATGGAGACAACAGCCAAGATCGTAACTCAGTACAAAATATGAAAATTGAAGTCCTCTGTACAAGGAAGTATAGACGTGTATCATACACACAAGGCATAGACGACTGTTGAATATACAAAAGGGACATATCATACAAATTATAATCAAACCTGATGAGGTGCTTTCTCACACTAATAATAATTATGATGGGGTACCTGATATCAGAAATTGAACGGGGGGGGGGGGGGGTTGGGAGAAAAAGTTTTTGGGGCACGGCACATTAATCTCTCTAGCAGTCGCTTAAACATAGATACTTGATTTACCGCGCCTACAAGTGTTATCATACCAAAACCTGACGAGGTGAGGTGCCAGCGTAGAACATCCAAAACTACTGCCACAGTATTGATATAGAACACTGAGATATAAGCTAATGTAAAACATGAGGAGATATAGACTATAGCTATATAGAAAACCTGATGAGGTCTATTACACACAAATGAAATTGAGCATTCATGCATGTAATTGTAAATTTGATAATTCAATTGATGTTACCGGTATTGGCATGATGTCGACTGTCCTTCAGACACCACGCATATCCTATCATGATACTCACTACTTTACAAAAGTTATCCAGTTCAATCTTGGTTGTAATTGTTAAAAACTATCCATGTTATAATTCCATGTTCCATATAAAATCTATACCACGAATATTAACTGATTAAAAATTCTGTATTATATACTATTTGTTCGGTGGAATCTATATACAGCTACATAGCTATTTTCTCATATTAACTTCGGGTAGCACACACCCAATTATATATAGTAACCCCCTATCAACTACAGATTCTAAACCCACTTTATACTTATATTTTCAACCAAAGCACTCCCCTGCTATCATTGGTACCTTTTACATGACAAAACTCACCTTGGATATCTTCTTCGCAGAAGACGAGGTGGGCGACGAAGATGGAGAGAATAAGCCAGATTTCAGAAGAATCACACTGTATTTGGTTGTCAACACCTTTTATTTACATCATACTTGGTATCATATTATTGGGAAGTTAGATTGTAATATTAATATTGATATTATCCCTATAACTCTTACTATATATGCAAAGATTCACATCGCCACTGCCGTATATAATCGGCAGTTTAAAGCAATGGAACTGCATCCCAAACTTTTAGGTCTAAATGGTTAAGTTGGTATATGACAAGAATTATAAAATCCCAATGATGAAGGGGTTCATGATCGCACACCTAAATTGCCGCAGTATAAATCAAAAACAATCTCAGATTTTTCCAGCGCTAAATACTTGTGATTTTGTAGCTCTTACAGAGTCTTGGCTCACAGCAAAATATGATAGAGCACTTCTACAGTGGGCAGGTAAAAGTTACCATAGGATAGATAGGGATGGAACGGCTGGAGGGATAATATGCTATTTGACGGATCGTGTGTTTAAATATTCTACTGTTAATAATGAATTAAGCGTCATATGTGATGACATAGAATGCCTATCTATCAACATTGATGTACCCAACAACAGACGCATGACCATGTCTACAGTGTATAGACCACACGGAGGGGATGTCACCAAATTTATTACACATTTAAAAAAGTTATTCCAAAAGAAAAGAGAAAATTGGTTTTTGGGGGATTTCAATATAAATTTCATGGATAACAAAGATAAGGACACTGAAGAAATTAAAGGTTTTTGTAAAGACTATAGTTTAAAGTGGCTCTTTAGCAGTATAACTAGACCAAACCCAGACAACAAAAAGGGTGGAACAGCCATAGATAATATATTAACAAACTGTAAATATGTCATGCACTCTCAAGTTGCTCCCAACCTCATCAGTGACCACCTCCCTATTTTTGCTTGTAGAAAGAAAGCCAGAAATCCTAGGGATCATGTTTCATACATGGGCAGATCTTATAGGAACTATAACAAAAATGAATTTGCTGAGTTTTTATTGTCAAGAAATTGGAATGATGTGTATACGGAAATTAATATAGACAACAAGTGGATTAAGGTAATAAATGTTATAAAAGAATTCTTGGACACACACTGTCCAATACGCAGAATTAGGTACAGAGATTATAAGGTCCAATGGATGGACGCTGATACTTTAAAGGTCATTAAGGAGCGCAATGAGTATGTACAACGTTTTCTACGTTATAGAAGAAAACCAGACTTCACAAAAGCGCAGGCGCTAAGATGCAATATTAACACATTAGTCAGGAAGGCCAAGAGTAAATACATCACATCCAAGCTACAACAGCATAGAAAAGTTCCAAGAAAATTCTGGGCGGCCATGAATGCGTTTTTCAAGGAGCCAAAAAATCATCCACCGCCTGCTTTAATAGATAAAGATACCGGTACGCACGTAGAAGACAATGCTGAATATATCAATAATTTCTTTAGTACTATTGGTGAGAAATTGTTTGAAAAAAAGAATATCACCAGCCCTCCTTTCCTAGATCCTGATGAGGAAAATTATATACAGTTGGATGATACAATACCACAAATAACTAAGGAGCTGTTGTTAGTTTATGTCAAAGAAATAGATATAACAAAACCATCGGGCATACAACATATCAGCTCTACAGTACTCAAGGATTCAATGACATTTATTACCGAGGTATTCGTACATGTAATGGAATATTCCATTTTATCCGCCTCTCTCCCGGAAGATTGGACCAAGTCCACCATCTCCCCCCTTCCAAAAGCCGGCAAACTTCATGAAGTCTCCAATTGGCGTCCAATATCCATTTTACCGGTACCCAGCAAAATTTTGGAAAAATTTGTTCAAAGTCACCTAATGAATTTCCTTGAAGAACAAGATTATTTGTCACCAGCCCAATATGGGTTCAGAAAGGGATATAGTACTGCGGAGGCAATTTATGATTTTACTGCCGACCTATTTACAGCAAGGAACTCACATAAATATATTGTATCAGTCTTCATTGATGTGCGCAAAGCATTTGACTGTGTCAGCCATAACTTGCTTTTACACCAACTCGCCTCAGCCAATATAAATAGAACAACCCTACTTTGGTTTCATGCGTATTTAAAGAACAGAAAACAATGTACAAAGGTAGATAACAATCTTTCCACACTCCAGTCAGTAAATTATGGCGTTCCTCAGGGCTCGGTCCTAGGCCCGACCCTATTCATTTTCTTCATAAATTCTCTCCTGTCTTCTACCAAAAATTCTTCTGTTAAAATGTACGCTGACGACATTGTCCTGTATTCATCTTCCAGTTATCCAGCAGTAGCCCTTAGAAACCTGCAGCAGGATATCAACAATTTAAGCAAAAAATGTAATGAATTAGGATTAACAATCAATCATGATAAAACAAAAATGATATGGTATTGTGCCAGACATAATTATAAATACTGTACAGGTAGAAACTTATTTGTTGAAAACAAGAAGATTGCTGAAGTTAGCTCCTTCTCATACTTAGGGGCACAGCTGGACTCTGACCTCACTTTGAATAAGTTCATTGACAATAAGGTTAACAATACTGAATTCATCGGATTTAAATTTGGCAGATTGAGATATTTACTGGCTGAACTTGACGCAATTTGTTTATTCAAACATGCTATCATGCCCCACTTTGATTACTGTGCCTTCCTTACAGACTCCAGCACAATGGAGAACGCTCATAGGTTACAGGTGGTACAGAACAGAATGTTGAGATGCATCAGGAGGGTACGGGTATGGGAGGACTCTGTAGAAAATCTCCATAATTTATGCGAAATACCAATTCAAAATTCTAGAAGAAAAGAAATGCTCATGTCCCTTATCTACAGTAAAACCCCCCAAAAAAAACCCACACCAAGACAAAATTTCAGGACTAGACAAGATCATAAATTAAATTACAGAGTCCCTTTCCCTCGCACCTCAAAGTTAAAAAAAAGCCCATTGTACAGGGGACTCCACCTGTGGAACTCCCTAGACAAAGATGTCCAAAGCGCAAAGACAAAAGTTAACTTTAAATTGAAGATAAAGAAACTGTTCAAAACAAACATGAAAGGCAAAAGAGAAAACACTCTAAACGAAAGAAATAACAGGAGGCAACAAGTCAGGCGGGGAAACAATCCCAACAATGTGTAACTACACAAACATGTCAACAACACCTGAAGAGGTCCAACAACCTGACCTAAGAAGTAACCTGATGAGGTGTCGGGTCATGAACCCCGAAACATTTAAAGTATTTTAATATGGGTGGGTTACTTGGATATTAGTTTGCATTCATCTGTAAAATATCATCAACGTTAAACATGTTAACTGTAAACAGACTGCTATTTGCAGCAAAATCTCCTTGTACACTAGCAACCAATATGGAAAGACATGCACTCGCTCTTTTTGGTGTACTATGTATGATCCTATCATCTTCCTCTGTCAACCCATGGAACCGAACTGTACGGGAACAAATTTATGGAATGGAAAAACATATGTGAATAAAAGCTTATGACGTCATTCATAAAAAAAATAAAAAAAATATGTATGTGATCCCGGATATAGCAAATACCTCATATGCATCACTAACCCTCCATTAAAATTCAAGATTTGCTGCCAACTATTATCCTAGAAATAATATCAATGATTCATTTACTTAATATAATGTATGAGTGTAACCTAATGATATGTCTATAACATGTTAATTACACTTTACAAGGGTTTAGTGACAATTGAGACACATTTTATAGAGAATCTCATTAATAATTCAAAATGGCCGCTACTGAGGTTTTCAAAAACTGTTCCATTGTATTCCTTGACCTCCAAAATGTATATTTTGAATCTAATTTTGTGTCTCTATGTTAATTAGAAGCAGAGATAACCCTTTTTATAGATTTTCTCTATTTTCACCCTCCCGGAAATTCAAAATGGCCGCCATATGGCCTGTGTGGATTTCCAGAAAGGTTGTCCACATAGAATCAACTCAGTATAGGTCCTAGTTACTGAAAAAATACACCAACCTAACACAGCAGAGCCAACACCCCTAACCCCTCCTGGCCCCCTGGGTATATTGGCAAATCAACACATAACTATACCGGATGTTCCAAACTGCATCAGATAACACGATTTAAAGTCTAGAATTTCAAAATTTTCTAAGACCTTTCCATCCAAAAAGCTAACTTCCATCCCCAATAAGGCCACTCTTTTTTTATTCTGTGAGCCCGCCGCACTACCTTGAAAACCCTCGCACTAAAAATTAAGTTGTAAATCTCCAATCAAATTACTATATGCCAGTTTTTACGGCGTGTAAATCGGACCATTATTAAAGATTTTAGGTAGTAAAATGTAAAAGAATAATTTTTAATTTTTTTTATTTCGTCCTCCATACAAAAGAAAATGTTCATGTTGTCCGTAACCCAAAGAATAAGAAAAGTGTGGCCTAATAAAGCAAAGGCTGGATAATACAGATCTAAGCTTTGATACATTATATCAGAATGCACCATTCCAGGTCTAGGTTTTTAAAAACTTGCCAAAAGCCTACCCACCAAAAGGAGGCCTGATTATACAGATTTGAACTATGATATTCTCTGGCCAAAGTGAACTAGTATTTCAACACTAGATTTCTCTAAGTCCTTCCCTCCAAAAACCCAAAAGAAGGTTCAAGCCCCAATCATAGAGAATAATACAGAGCGGACCCTTGATATACTTTGTGCCAAAATACATCAGAATGCACCATTTCAAGTCTGAAATTTCAAAGTTTCTTGGAGGGGGGGGGGGCATGCCCGCTGCGCTTCGCTTGCGGTGCTCAGCAGGACATCCATTCCCCCATTTCCAAAAATCATGGGCTCAGATTTTTCTTCTTCAGAGTTTGCAGAAAGCACAGGCGACCACATTGTACCGGGGACAGTATAGCGTCCGTACGTAACCCTAGAAACGTAGTTACCGGCCCAACGAATAACTGACATTGATCTTAATTTGATTTCCAGGCGATGGAGGCTTAATTCGCCGGATCTTTAAGCGTTGTCACCATGGTTACAACATTCGTAGAAGGATGGGACTTTGTGCAGACCCTCGGTGAGGGAGCGTACGGCGAGTAAGTGTTACATTGTGTTAAATTTGACTTACTGTTAATTCTTGTGTGGAAGCCGCGGCTAGAACATGGGTCAGATCGCTGGTGCAGCTTACAGGATCAACCCATGGTCGGGGTGCGGCTTATACGTGAGTTTTTGCTACTATAGTACAGTATTAAAGTCACCATAATGATTATGGTGACTTGCATACATGCATAAACATTAATAGTGTTCTATAATGTAGTTATGAGGTATGTTATATCTTCAAGTTTTTTTGACATAGTCGACTTTCATCCCTGATAATCAGATGGCCAGTGCAGCTTATAGGATCGGCCCAAACTAGGGGTGCGGCTTATACGAGAGTTAGGCTTATACGCAAGAATTTACGGTACTCAGCTCATGTTTCTCAATTACCTATTTTACAGAGTCAAGTTGGCCGTGAATCGTGCATCTCAAGAAGCAGTCGCTGTTAAGATTGTCGACCTGAGGAAAACTCCAAATGCGGAAAAAAATATCCGGAAAGAGGTAGAAATAAGTTTGGTTGCATCATTCTGCAGATTTTTGCTTATGTATGCTCTGATAATGATATGTGCATAATAATCGACACAGCTCCTTTGCTTAAAATCGATACAGCGACTTGGCCAAAACTGTGGGGACCCATGTCGAGGCACCTATATGATTAAAGACTTTCCACGTTACACTACAACTTTTTGTGTTATTTTCTTTCAGATCTGTATTCACCGAATGGTAACTCATGACAACATTATCAGATTCTACGGTTATCGGAATGAAAATAACCGTCAGTATCTATTCCTTGAGTATGCCAGCGGTGGGGAACTATTTGACAGAATAGGTAAGAGAATATATATCACATACATGTGATCTGTAATTTTTAGCCCATTTGCATCTGTTGGAATATGAATGTACATGTATCGGTATTCAACAAATATGTAAGTCGACAGTATTTAAAAAAAAACTTGGATTGAAGGCTAAAGAGGGCGGTTAATATGATGAAGTCCACGACCCCAGCCATCGTACAAGACAGGCAGCCATTCAAGATCTGTGTTCAGTGGTCTAAGATATATTTGAAGACTCCCCTTCCACCAGCGCTTTGATAAACAAGACTGGCGCTTAAATTCTGCGTACGGTATTCTGCTATCAAGATTAAGTTATCGTTTATACTTTCTTTTTTTTTTAATTTATAAAGTATTTTATTTTCACAAAGTGATTTTCCAAAATATTTGACAATGTGATTCAGAGCCGGACGTTGGAATGAAGCAAGTCGAGGCCCAGCGCTACTTTAACCAGCTCATCAAAGGCGTGGTGAGTTGTGCGCATCTTTGTGACCTTTTATATAGGAGAGATTTTCCTACTTTTCCGGAAATCCTACTTTTTTTGTATTGATTTATGATGTTTATTTCTTAGCGAAAATTGACCAAATTCTTAAGATTTCTTACCATTTGTCAACCAGGTAGTGCCAACTCTGATATACCTGATAAATTCTCAAGAAGGGAGTTTATACACTAAAAAGACTTTTCAGAAGTCTTCTTCACCTAGAAAAAAACAAACATGAGGCGTCATACATGAAATTAAGTAACTAAGTATAGCATCAGTACTCCAAATGAGTCTTGTCACTGGATAAAGCTTCCTTGTCTCAAAGCTTATGCTTAGGCCCTTGGACTGAGGTTCACTGTCCTGAGGCTTCTTATGCCGAGGGTTTGAAATCAGGAGCGCCTGGAGGCTGGATGCAGAAGTTGGTTTTACTAAGTGTGTTTTACTCTGACAGGAGTACCTACATGACCGGGGCGTGACGCATCGCGACCTGAAACCAGAAAACCTGCTTCTAGACGCGACAGGTAAGTCTTCTCATCAATCACTCATCACATGGCTCTTTATCACAATGATGCATGAATGCAGCCATGGCGACTTACTCGCCAGGGCTGGCGAGTTGCTCATGAGTGCTGCACTCAAGGATTATGCTGACACAACAGGGGTGATACACTCCTGAAGGGTCGGCATGATGTATGAATTACAGCACTTGCGAGTCGACTCACCAGTGCTGTACATCATGATGATAAAATGCATAGTACATCAAAGCACTTAGCGACCGACCATTAACTTGTATATTAACCCAAACATCTATAGGGAAAGCCATGATCGATATACAAAAACATCCGTTATCCGTTATCCCAAAAACAATGTTGTGTTCAGGTAACATGGCCAAACAATATATAGGGTCAGTAGGGCGTGTTTTTTTGTGTGTTTTTTTAAAGTCGTTTAAAGTTTGAAGAGTCCTCCCACTTTCTCATTGTTTCAGGGTGTTGTTTTTTTGTGATATTTTTTCAGGAAAACCCCAAAATGTCATTTCATAGGGTCGGGCCAAAAACAGGGTCGGTTGGCGGGTTACCGGAACACAACAAAATAAATGTAATAAAAGATTTAAATAAGAACTAAAATGTTTTCTTTTGCAGACAACCTGAAGATCTCCGACTTTGGTTTGGCGACGGTGTTCCGGCACCAGGGTAAGGAGCGCACGTTAGACACGTGTTGTGGCACCGTGCCCTACGTGGCCCCCGAGGTGATCCAACGCCGCCCCTACGCCGCCACGCCCATCGACGTCTGGTCCTGTGGCATCATCCTGGTCGCACTGCTAGCTGGGGGTAAGACTAAGGCCAGACAGGGAATAAAGTTGGTCTATGGATTTCATTCGCATAATTTCGCACACATTTTCAGAGGCTGGGTATTAAATTTGTTTAAATTTGTTGCTCGCTCCACTTTTCCATGTATGAAATTCATTGGGAAAAAGTAATTTGTGGGGGAGGCGGGAGAGAAAAACTTTCCCTCGCTAACTCGCACCTTTTATCTTCCTAAGTGAAATCCATTGACTAATGCTAGGAATGCTAGGTTGGAGGTGCGGGTTATACCAGGGTTAGGCAGCAGGTTAGAAGTGAGATGCGGGAATTTACAGTACCGGTAGTAGGAATTTCATACTAACAGAGTGTGGTCAACTGTGTATTTCTTGACAAAACAGTAGCTGTAAAACAAAGAATTTTAATTCCAGAGCAATATTTTATCATTTTACACTCTAGACCTGATGATAATGTTTTTACCCTTGTCTGTTTGCAGAGTTACCTTGGGACGAGCCGACCTGTAGCTGCCAGGAGTACCTGGCCTGGAAGGACTGTAAGATCACACTCTCACCCTGGTGTAAGATAGACAACCTAGCACTCTGTGAGTACCCACCTAGTTAACACTTTAACACAGGGTTCCCACCTGTCAGTTGTTTTTAATTTGTTTCAAAAGTCGGTTAAATGTCAGTTAATAAATAATGTGTCATATTTTGTCAGTTGTTATTTTCTAGATTTTGAGAAAATGTCAGTTGAAAAAATATTATTGAACAACATTTCCAGAATGCACTGTCACTGGTTAGTAATGGTAACCTAATAATGGTAACCTTACATAGTGCTTTGATACATTGAGCACATTGTCGTCACGATGCATGAATGCAGCCCTGGCGAGTAACTCATCAGTTCTGCATTTAAGCATCATTTCAACCCTATGGGGTTGATCTA
The DNA here is from genome assembly GCA_947462335.1 of Harmothoe impar. Classification (NCBI taxonomy): domain Eukaryota; kingdom Metazoa; phylum Annelida; class Polychaeta; order Phyllodocida; family Polynoidae; genus Harmothoe; species Harmothoe impar. The sequence goes on from OX381717.1 coordinate 26,171,812, forward strand.
TCTTGAAAAGGATATATAAGTAGTTCACATTGCATTGTACATTGCTCATTTCAAAAGGAAATGTCCGTCCCTTTTAGCTCTCCTCCGCAAGATCTTACAAGAGAACCCAACAAAACGAGCCACCATGGAGGCTGTGAAGAAACATCAATGGGTCAACAAGACCTTCTCACGGTCAAGAGGTGAGTCCCATCTTAAAATAATAATTGATATAGCGTCCACATATTCCAGTCTCCCCCACGTTATGTTTTTAGTTTTAAAGTAGGACCCCGTAATGTTCATGTAGTTTCGTATTTTCCAAAAATACATCGTTAATGTCATTAAATCCCCAACTTAGATTTTAATAGGATTTTCCCATGTTCAATTTTATACAACCCGGTCTACGTTAATTACATGATTCGCGTGTTGTTGCTCGTGTAGGGTCGTTACAGCGGCTGCCGACCTCCTCCCCGTCTGACTCCCCCTTCACTCCCTCCGTCAAACGGATGTCCTCTGGTGTCGACCTATCACCTCCAATACACGGGTTAGTAGTCCTTCCGTTTCTCTGATTATTTAGGACCCTTATGCCTTTGTGTAATATTGTTACACTGGTTTAGACCAGTAAATAATGTGAACATCCAAAAGTATTACGAAAATCTCTTCATTGAACAGCACTATGAAAGCCCCACTACTGGAGATCTTGTACGGATACCGTCCCCAGGGGTAGACCCAATGTAATTGCTAAAATAAAACATCCTGATATTAACCCAATAAGGACCACATGATTATGATGCCATAAAGTTCATGTACATTTGTCAATGTGATGCAGTAACGCAGTGCTGACGACTAACTAGCAGTAAGGCAGTAACTAGCCAGCACTGCAATTGGAGTGTATCAACCCCATAGGGTCGGCATGATGCATGAATGATACACAGAGGAATGCAGGTGTAATCTCTTTCCTTCCCATTTCAGTGACCAGAGTAGAATCTCCATGTCTCAGCCGGAGCCTGGCGGGGGTCGGCCGGGGTCGCTGGGGGAGGAGACGGAGGACGAGGACGACGCGTTACGGTCGGTGTGCTTCTCACAACCCGTGCACCCCGACCACATGCTGCTGGGCAGCCAGATACAGGCCACCCCAGGCTCCTCACAGGTACGGGGCAATACGCTAAGTTAACCCTTTAAGGCCCGCCTGGCCATCGGTTTGTGATCCCCTGTCGGCGCCATTGAACTCCACGTCATTAGGTCACATGATCTCTAAAAACCGATACAGTTTCTATCTGATTACGTGACTTCCGCCAACCTTCATTACCTTATATGGTGCAAGCTCGGGCCATCAATAAAAAGCTTTGGTATATGGCGCTGACTGTATCAAACTCAGGTTTTCCCAGGGTTTCCCCAAGGATTTCATGATTTAAATCAAATTTTAATAGAAAATTCACCTAAATCTGGATAGCTTAATTTGAATCAATTTTATCATGGCTAAGCCTTCACATGAATTTCTACCTATATCAACGCCGCCCCCTCCCCCATGTTGTGGAAAAATGAGCACTCCCTTATGCTATAATTTGCCTTTTCCAACAGACCCCAATGCAGCGGCTTGTTCGGCGTATGACACGTTTCTTTGTCCGTACTGACGTGGAACACACCGTCTCCTACATAACAGAGAGACTGGAGAAGGCTGGATATAACCTACGTAAAAACGGGTCTCGACAGGTAGGTCATTACAGAGTAAACCATTGTCACTTGACAGAATAAATAAATTAAAAAAAGAAAAGAACTATGGCCACTTTCTTCCCCAACTTTTTAAAGTTTTGCCACTTCCTGTTACTGTTATCAGAGAGAAAAAATGATACTAAGAAGGTCCACTTAGGTGTTCTCCCATAGGTTAGCACAGTCCCTCAGTATTCTTTAAACGCTCTAAGGGCCGTATAGGACTTCCATGCATTATGCCCTTTGATTGTCATGAATCATGAATACAGCCCTGCCTGGAGAGTAAATCGGCTCCCAAATAACTTGCCAGCACTGCATTGGTGCATCATGCCGACAAATGCTGCTTTAAGGACACCCCAAAAAAAAAGTTGGTCAATGGATTTCGCGCACCTTATTTCCGGAAATGTAAATTTTTATTTTTTTTGGAAAAAAAATTTGTCAATGGATTTCGCTCACCTCATTTTTTCAAAATTGAGAATTTTTTTTCAAATTTCCTTCCAGTTATTCCCCCAGATCAACCAATAAATTTTCATGTTTAGGGTCCACTAAGAACTTTGGTCAGAGGCTGGTTAAAAAAAAAAAAATTGTCGCTCGCTCCAGTTTTCCACCGACAAAATCCAATGACAAAAAAAAATTCTTAAAAAAAAAAAAAAAAAAAAAAAATTCGCTCGCTCGCACCATTTTTTGAAAAGTGAAATCCATTGACCAACTTTTTTTTTTGGTATGGCCTAATGTAACATGTCGTCCTTAGGCCAGATCAAATTAAAAAGTAAGAATTAAAGTAAGAATTTAAAAAAGATTTTCCCTCAGGAAAAAAAAATTTCACCCGCCCCCCTACTTTAAGGTTGAAATCCATCGACAAAAATATAATTTGGGGAAAATAAATTTTAAGAAATCGCCCTACCGCACCTTTTTTTGGAAAGCAAAATCCGTAGACCAACTTTTTTATTTGGTGTGGCCTTAAAGGGTTCCCTGTCGCAACAACGAAAGTTGCTTTGCGACACAGGAGATGTAGCGCCGCCTAGCGGCCACTTCCGTTAGCGCATGCGTCAAGGCTGGACGCTTCGGGAGCAAAAGCAGCGACAAAATGGTGAGTTTTTGTATGTTTTCGACATATTTCAACCCTTTTGTCGCATTATTTTGTTATATTGTCGCTTTTAGAAGCATTGGGGACGATTTGTCGCACAGGAGGATCTTTTCAGCGAGTTTTAGCGCTAAATTCGAGGCCAATGCGTCAAATACACGTATTATCGCCCACCGGCGTGGCCGTGGCTCAATTTTAGCGCTAGACTCGCTGCTTTCCCAAATCGTCTTCTCTACTTGCTTCTAATTGCGTTTATTTGTGGCTAAATTGGAGGCAACAGGGTGTATTGGTGGCAAAGGAAATTGTCATCCATAATTTAGAAATTTAGAAAATTGTCATCCAAAAATATGGAAATATTTTCAATGTCATCACTGTCACACTGCTGTCAATTTTGACAGTGGCAATTCAGGATGACACCAACTTCTAAAAAAGACCAATACACCTATTTGCCTCCAATGCTTACTGTGTAAGGGTGCCTGGTGTTAACCAGCACTTTCTGTTTATTTAGAAGTTACACTTGGCTTTTTCATGCTTCTGTCTGTAAGGGGTGAACCTTAATGGCTCTGCTATTGCATCCTGATGGATATTCAGGCAACCAGACAAGGTGACAACTCATTACTTTCAAGCAGAAATTAGCTTTAACCTGTATGTGGACTGGAATGTTACCAAGACACATACCTTATGCCCAAATTTTTTACAAATTTGGAGATTGACTGTTGAGCTTCTGTCTGTAAGGGGTGAACCTTAATGGCTCTGCTATGCATCCTGATGGATATTCAGGCAACCAGACAAGGTGACAACTCATTACTTTCAAGCAGAATTTATCTTTAACCTGTATGTGGACTGGAAAGTTACCAAGACACATACTTTTGCCCAAATTTTTCACAAATTTGGAGAAATAGCTCTTAGACTATTTTCAAGGAACACATATTTTAGGTATGTGTTGGGTTGCCCTGGTTACACAAAAAGCTTAACCCAGTGCCATGGGGCAAGGTTACTAAGGCTTCTGCTATGGTTTCTGATGAAATTTAGGCAGTTTTACTCCATATGCCTTCACCTGTTTAGGTGACAGAAGAAATGTTGAGTGTGTACAGGGAAGTTATTTACACTAGCACCTTCTTACCAGGAAGGGTGCTACTGCTATGAGCAGTTGTTCCTCCGAGTGTTGTCTAGCCAAGCTGGTAGATGACTAAACTTGTAGATCCGCTGAGGTCTGTAGAGGAAGTGTATGATAACAGTGACACTAAGAAAGCACCACCACTGTAGGGTATACAGGTGAGATGCTTCACTGATTATTTGTGTTTTAATCAGTTTCACCCCCAGTCTTACTCAGGCCAAGTAGGTTGAGTAATTGTACTGGTTGACCACTTCTAGGTCATAGTGTGTCACCCCCTCTGTGTGAGATGCAGACTTTGCCGCTCTCAGCGTGAGACGCAGGCGTTGCCGCTCTCGCCCTGAGACGCAGGCGTTGCCGCTCTCGCCGTGAGACGCAGGCGTTGCCGCTCTCGCCCTGAGACGCAGGCGTTGCCGCTTTCGCCGTGAGACGCAGGCCCTGCCGCTCTCAGCGTGAGACGCAGGCGTAGCCACTCTCGTCGTGAGACGCAGGCGTTGCCGCTCTCGCCGTGAGACGCAGGCGTTGCCGCTCTCGCCGTGAGACGCAGGCGTTGCCGCTCTCGCCCTGAGACGCAGGCGTTGCCGCTCTCGCCGTGAGACGCAGGCGTTGCCGCTCTCGCCGTGAGACGCAGGCGTTGCCGTAAGACGCAGGCGTTGCCGCTCTCGCCGTGAGAGGCAGGCGTTGCCGCTCACGTCCTGAGACGCAGGCGCTGACGCTTTCTTCGGCAGACGCAGGCGCTGACTCTCGTCGGGAAACGCAGGCGCTGCCGCCCTCATCGGGAAACGCTGGCGCTGACGCTCTCGCCGGGAGACGCAGGCGTTGCCGTTCTCGTCGTGAGACGCAGGCGTTGCCGCTCTTGTCGTGAGACGCAGGCGCTGCCGCTGTCGTCGTGAGACGCAGGCGTTGCCGCTCACGTCCTGAGACGCAGGCGCTGGCGCTCTCGTCGGGAGATGCAGGCGCTGCCGCTCTTGTCGGGAGACGCAGGCGCTGCCGCTCTCGTCGGGAGACGCAGGCGCTGCCGCTCTCGCCCTGAGACGCAGGCGTTGCCGCTCTTGTCCTGAGACGCAGACTCATGTGTGACTCAGGCTTTGCCGCTCCCGGTGTCATACTTTTGATGTAGACGCAGTCACTCTAGTCCTAGAGATAGCCGCTGGCACTCTCGTAGTCTTACTCGGGCAAAGCAGGTCGAGTTATTGTACTGATTGGCCACTTCTAGGTCATAGAGAGTGTGTCAACCCCACTCGTGGCGAGACGCAGGCGTCGCCGCCTGTCGCTGTGAGACATAAGCGTTGATTGCCGCTCTCACTGTGAGACACAAGCGTTGGTTGTCGCTCTCGCTGTGAGACGCAGGCGTCGCAACTCTCCGTGTGAGACGCAGGCCTTGTTGTCTCCGTGTGTGAAGCAGGTGTTGCCACTCTCGCTGTGAGACGCAGGGCTTGCTGCTCTCCATGTGTGACACGCTCTCGCTGTGAGTGTGAGACAGGCGTTGCCGCTTTCGCTCTGAGAGGCAGATGTTGCTGCTCTCGCTGTGAGTCGCAGACGTTGCCGCTCTCGCTGTGAGACTCAGGCGTTGCCGCTCTCGCTGTGAGACGCAGACGTTGCCGCTCTCACTGTGAGACGCAGACGTTGCCGCTCTCCGTGTGTGACAAGCCCTCGCGGTGAGTCGCAGACGTTGCCGCTCTCGCTGGGAGAAGGAGAGATTGTTGTGAGATGGAGGGGTTGCCGCTCTTGCTGTGAGACGCAGGCGTTGCCGCTCCAGCTGTAGATGCTGACGCCCCCGTCGTAGGCGCAGGCGCTTTCGTCGTAGACGCAGGCGCAGGCGCTCTCGTCGTAGACGCAGGCGCTCCTGTCGAGAGGCAGGCGCTGGCGTCGTAGATGCAGACACAGGTGTCTCTTCGTAGACCCTTGTCGTAGACGCTTATGCAGGCGCTCTCAACAGAGGAAGACGCTAGGGCTCTCTTCTTAGACACTGATGCTGGCGCTCTCATCGTAGATATATACGCAGACGCTGGCGCTCTCGTCATAGAAGCTGGCGCTCTCGTTGCAAACGCCTGAGCTCTCTTTGCAGCTGGCACTCTTGTCACAGATGCTGGCGCTCTTGTCGAAGACGTTGGCGCTCTTGTCGAAGAAGTTGGCGCTCTTGTCGCTGACGCTGGCGCTCTCGTCATAGACGCTGGAGCTTTCGTCGTAGGGGTTCTCGTCGTAGGCACAGGGGCTCTCGTCGTAGGCGCAGGGGCTCTTGTTGCAGATGCTGATGCCGGCATGCAGACTCGTCGTGAGACGCAGGCGTTGCCGCTCTCGTCGTGAGACGCAGGCGTTGCCGCTCTCGTCGTGAGACGCAGGCGTTGCCGCTGTCGTCGTGTGGCGCTGTCGTCGTGAGACGCAGGCGTTGCCGCTGTCGTCGTGAGACGCAGGCGTTGCCGCTGTCGTCGTGAGACGCAGGCGTTGCCGCTGTCGTCGTGAGACGCAGGCGTTGCCGCTGTCGTCGTGAGACGCAGGCGTTGCCGCTCACGTCCTGAGACGCAGGCGCTGCCGCTCTCGTCGGGAGACGCAGGCGCTGCCGCTCTCGTCGGGGGACACAGGCGCTGCCGCTCTCGCCGGGGGACGCAGGCGCTGCCGCTCTCGCCGGGGGACGCAGGCGCAGGCGCTCTCGCCGGGGGACGCAGGCGCAGGCGCTCTCGCCGGGGGACGCAGGCGCTGCCGCTCTCGCCCTGAGATGCAGGCGTTGCCGCTCTTGTCCTGAGAGCGCCTTGTCGCTAATACTGGCACTCTTGTCGTAGACACAGAAGCTGGCGCTCTTGGCATAGACGCAGACAACTTTATTGGAGGCTACAGGGTGTATTGGTCAGTCAAAGGATTTCGACATCCTTTTTTGAATTTTGGTGAAATTGTCGTCCAAAAAAGATGATACTTATTTGATGTCATCACTGTCAATGCTGCTGTCGCCATTGACTTTGCTAAACAGGATGACTTCTACTTCGAAATAAAGCAATACACCTATCTGCCTCCAATACTTACCGAGTAAGGGTGACTGGAGTAAACAAGTACTCTTTTGGAGTTTTTGAAGTTTACTCTAAGCTCTTGAGATAGATACTGGTGCTCTCGGAGTAGATGCAGGTGCTGGGATGCTCCAGTCCTAGGAGATGCTAGTGCTTTTGTTTTTGGCTCTGTCTTATTAGCTGCAGCTGCTAGCTGCTAATAGACATAAGCAGGATAGGGGTCTTGTCCGCAACAGGGTGTATTGGGTGATCTTACAATGGCCCTATGACTGTATCTGCGTGATGTATCAACAAATGACTATAACTAGTTGACGAAGGGACAATGAGTGTTTTAACGTTATAAACTTCATCTGGCCAATACACCTATTTGCGGACATTATTAACGTTAACAGCTAGGCATTGTGTTATGGACACAACAAGTTGTCGTTCGTTTAGAAGATACGGCAAGCTGGCGCTCCGGCTATGAACAAAGCAGATGACTTTCACTTCTCACTTTGTTGACTTAGAGCTGCCATTCATGAGGTATGCATAGCTGCAGGCACTCATGTCATAGACATAATAGTAGGCACTCATGTCATAGACATTATATGAGACGTATGGGTGAAGGTTAAACTCAATGCTCTCAAGCAGAATTGCAATTTATTGCAATAAGCACTGGGGAATTTGGTGAAGGGAATTTCAACAAGGAGCACCAAGTAGAGTATCTGTTGGGCTGCCCTCTTAGACAAAGCTTAACCCAGTGGCTTGGAGAAAAAATTACTAAGGATGAGAGTGGGTACAGGAAGGTCCATCACCCTAAGGTTTCTGCTATGTTTTCTTATGAAATTCAGGCAGTTTACTACATATACCTTCACTTGTTTAGATGACAAGAGATATAACACCTTCTGGGACTTGCAGGTAGTGTTTGATATGTAACTGCGTTGGGGTCCAAACGAGCTACTGTCTCTCCAGTACTTGGGGCTTAAACTAGGAGTGCTCATACTACTAGTTTCTGGCCAGGAGGGCCAGGTCATCCCTGCTCTGGATCTCTGCAATTTGGTGTGGTTGCCTTCGGGATCAGTAAGGTTTGTACTGAAGGGCTTAATGAAAACAGCACGCACTGGTGAGCCTCTGAAGGAACTGGTACTGGAACCGTTCCATGAGGAGGAACGCCTCAGTGTTGTCTGTACCCAGAAGTGCTACCTGAAAGTCAGGAGGCCATACAGGAAGGACAAGGAAGGGCGAAGGAAACACTTGATTTTCTTGTCGTTGCGCTCGCCTTTTGGGGAGATCTCGCAAGACACATCTAACACATCTAAAAGATGGGTCTTGGCGGTGCTTACCGCAGCAGGGATCGACACAAGGGTATACCGAGCTCACTCCACCATGGGTGCTAGCACCTCGGCTGGAGGGAGCTCGGTGTATCTACTGCTGTACTGCTTCGTCATGGATCTTGGAAAGGTGCCAAGACCATGGCGAAGCATTACAACAAACCGATTTCAGACCCCAAGCCTCCAAAGACTCTGGCCAGGATGCTCTTGGAGGACACCATAGAGTGACTAGGTTTAAACTGATGAAGATTACTGAGGAACTGCATCTGCAAGGGGTGTTTAGGCCTCTCCTGCTTTTCTTTTGGGGCTGACCCTCCTATTAGCATTATAACTGCTACTATATCTCATATAAGTTACATACTGGGAGCAATGTTATGCTCATGCCTCCACCGAGTATGGTGCTAGATAAAACTAATAGTTTATTTTGGTGGCCGCTGCCAGAGGCACTCCGTTTTCCTGTTATGATCTGACTTTGTCAGGTTAATAAATACTGTCTAATTATCACCTATGTACCGAGTCACAGTGTTCTGTGGGACAGGGATAATTGATAATGAAATTGGAAATTTCTAATAGTTGCCCCGAGTCGCTAGGGGTGAACGCAGTGGATTGACTGCACTTTAAAATCTCCTGTGTCGCAAAGCAACTTTCGTTGTTGCGACAGGGAATATAAAATTAATCGAGCACTTACCTTAGGTTAGTGTGAAGATTAATTGTTGTTCCCTGAGCAGACAACGAAAGTTGTCTGCAGCGTACACAGGCCCACCCTACCTACCCTAGATGGAATTGGGGGTTTTAACTGGGCCAATACCAATCTACAACAAACCTGAAGACATAGACATAGAAGGGGGTTTTTTCCTGTGTACTTTTCAATTTACAGAAAATCCACTGCTCGCTTGCTCCGGAAGTGACCGCTAGGCGGCGCTACATCTCCTGTGTACGCTGCAGACAACTTTCGTTGTCTGCTCAGGGAACAACAATTAATCTTCACACTAACCTAAGGTAAGTGCTCGATTAATTTTATATTCAGGGATGTAAGTCTTCCTGGAATTCCAGGAATTCCTGGAATCTCACTTTCATAAGAATTATCTATATTTCCATACTTTTTTGTTCTACCAGTGACAAAAAGTTCTGTTTCCACCCGACCTCCCCACCCCTAGACCCTCCCCGCCTCTCCTGCAGTGTTCCCGGCCAACAGAATGCCTCCAGGGAGGTCTCCTGTCCCCTCTGAGGCCCTCCCCGCCTCCCCTGCAGTCCCTCCCGGCCAGCAGAGCGCCCCCTGGACGGTCTCTTTGACCCTCCTGGAATCTTCCCAGTGACTCACTGGGAACATTCTAGGAGGGTCAAAGAGACCGTCCAGGGGGCGCTCTGCTGGCCGGGAGGGACTGCAGGGGAGGCGGGGAGGGCTACAGGACCACTGGGGTTGCTTTCCTTTGCTGTTCTGCTGGCCGGGAGGGCCTGGTCCGACTTCCTGTTTTTCCACCTGTCCTGACTTACATCCCTGTATATTATAGATACTGTAACATGCTGTCCCTTTGTGTGTAGCTGACTATTATGATGCTGGACCGGCGCGGCATGCCCCTCACCATCCAGGCCTCCCTCATAGACATGTGTGACAAGGTCCTGGTCGACTTCAGGCTCTCCAAGGTAGGCCTTTCTGTTAATCTAGAAAGTCAATTATTTCAGAAGTTAATAGGGGTTTTAAGCCCAAAATGTTGATTCTCACTAAAGACTAAAGTAATCCATGAGAAACTCATTTCTACATGTACAAGGGTGTGTGGCGGGAGGGGGGGGGGGGGGGGCTTGCATATCAATTATTTAGAAATTGGGGGTTTCAATTTTTCCAATTTCCATATACATGTATTAAGGTAGATTGAGGTACCCACTTATAAATCACATCTTTTTTAACTTGAGGCACAATTTGTTAATCTTCCATTTCAGATCCTTTTGCTCAAACTTAATAACTTGAAAACATAATTGCATCAATCTTTTCAGGGTGACGGTATCGAGTTCAAACGGCAGTTCGTAAAGATTCGGCAACAGCTGACTTCAATCATCGGCAAAGTGCCGGCCATGTGGCCTGCCACCTCCGCAGCCATCGGCATTCCTACTGTCACGGCCACGACGTGATGACGCGCGACAAATCAAAATAATTTTGCCAACAGTACATACTCAATATTGAAATCAAATAACTGACATTATGATATATAAAAGAAGGGGGCAGACACTTCATCTGATGAAGTGAATTCTGATACTTTTGTTAGTCGTGTGATAGGTTGAATGATACTGACTGATACATTACTATAAGAAGAGTGACTAAGTGGGTACATAAAAAGGAAAGATGCTACACACAGCTTGGTCTGCACCTGAATAATCCTCCTGAGGAAGGGGAGATGAAATCCATGCTGGAGTCATGGCTACTGACATGTAACTACCACTGCCGTATTACTACCATACCTTCCGGTACTACTGCTGTTTTATTCTGATAACTTGGATTACGGTCCTGCCGCTGACATTCTTGTCCACCCTTATTTTTCAACTAAAACAATATATCGGCAATAACGTATCAGAGCGAGAGGAATAATCCTCGTTTGCTTTCTTAAAAAGTCCTTTCCATGCATTTCAATTTATATTATTTTCACCTCAAACTCCTATAAAATAATGGTATCAATTTGGAGCGAAAAAGCCAATTTGGTTGAGCTTTTTCCCCCCTCTGGCCACCCAAAAATTTAGTTGGAAAATCCCGCAATCCGAGTTATCAATATATGGCATAAACCATATGCTACACCGCTTTGATGCTTAGATCTATACGACAAGCGGGTACTGGTAGCCATGCTCTTGTACATATGGTGTTACATTGTGTTAAACTATGGTGCTCCGGTGTTCAGTATTTACTCAAATTGTCTTTCAAAGATGAATATCAGGGAACAGTTGTTTCCATGGATGACTTGACGTATAAAAGCATGCGAGTATTTCCCAAGTTCCTTTGGGTTTTCAAAGCCTTTGTTTAGTTTACCTACCGGGTAGTTCAAAAATAAACTAGAATATTATGGCTATTCACAACACAAATATTAGCTAGGTGAGAATTCGTACATTGATGTATATTAAAACTGCTACTGTGCTGTGTTAACTATAATGGAATAGTTCACTAACAACATGCGCGAACTCGTTGTAGTTCCCGTAAAGCTAACGATTAGTGCAACTCGATATTCCATATTGGATATTATTATACATGTATATCTCATTGCGTTACACATGTTGCGTAGGAATTATCCCAGCTGAATATATCTCAAATGCAACTAATTGTGATCACCTGGTTATCAAATGCATGGCGGAAAATGGAGGGGGGGGGGGGGGGTTAAGAGAAGCCCACGAGGTGGCACTGAAAAAGAAATGTGTTCAGTTTTCTCCAAGACATAACGTGTAAATATGAAATATATTATAAATAAAAAAATATAATAACCCCAGTTTTATCTTTCATCTCGTTACTTCATTTTGTTTTAAATCGTCATACTTGCAAACTCCTTTAAGCAGGTGTTTTCTTTTTCAAATAAAACTAGCAATTTTACCTCGGTCACCACTCTAGTGGTTCGAGGTTATACAGGAGAGATGGTATCGAGGCTAGCGCATGCGTATCGTCAGTTTCCGGTAGCGTCTAGATTGCAGTGGCATCGTCGGGTAATTATTAGCGAGTTTTTCTCGCTTTTATAATAAAACAACTCCTTCGGGGAGAAATAAAATGGATCATTTTGATCCATAAGACACCAGCGGACATATAGGTACAGCTCTGCTGGGTTGTTACCGTCCGCAAAGGTGAATAATTTCCGAAATGACAAGTCAAACCATGGCGGACTCGTGAGATTTTCGAATCTGAGTCACGCAGACGAACTTTTTCGGAAATAAACTATATTTTATCGCTTTTACGGCGAAATCTATAGAAAATCAACCCCAGCGGACACGTAGCTACCGTTCTTTTGGACGATAGCTGTCCGCAGAGGGAAACAATCGAAAATATAACCAAAAAACAAGATCTGCGAGTGAACGCTTTCAGCGAACGCTGCCGCCATCTTGGATTCAAGTTGCTTCGCCCTGCGCGGACAACAGCGGTGTTCGATTGAAAGAATTTGAAAATAATTCTTCGCTATAGCGTAGTTTATAGCGAAAATACATCGTCTTAGCGCTACTGTCGTCGACTTTGGGCCTAACTTTGACGAAATTTGAACATTCTAGCTCAAAAAACCAAATAAAAATATTGCCGAAAAATGACAAAGACAAAGACAGTGCATCGGCAATTATATCATGGTTTTTTCATGGAATTCCACCATAACTTCATGGCTAGACAATAGATAATGGTCTTAGGGAGACTCGCTAGCGTTTACAGCGAGTTTCTAGGCCTATTTAGGGAGATATTACACTTTTTTGAGCCTCATTCGCTCAAATCCCCTAATATCGCCCACGCAGGAGGACCGAGGACCGCTAAGTAGGCCTAGGCATGGCAGGGTACCTGACTGCAGCGCCACCAATGGCGGCCTATTATGGCCCCAAAAGAGACCAGACTTTGGCTGTCACCTAACTAACTCAATTCATTGAAATTCCTGATGGGTCAAAAAAGCAAATTTTCTCCAAAAATATTGAAGTTTTGGTATGTTGTAAATTTAATTCCCGGCCTGGACTCAAAAACTAGTATTCAGCATCTTAACTTTACAACCAGTCACCAAATATTCCAAACTGTGCATACCACTTGCAAATGCAAATTGATCCCTTTAGCTATAATTTAGGTAAAATGCAGCAGTGAAATTGTTTTTATTGGCCCATGGCCTATCATGTAACAATACCAGAGGATATGTGCCACTCATTGGATTTGCACATCTCCAACCAGCCTGCAGGCCTCATGTTGTAGCAAACAGGTGCCTGCATGTGCTTGGTGAGTGTACTGGCTGTTCCTTCCAGTGGTCACTCCCCCTTCTACTGCCTACCTGGACACCACCATAATGTATATTAGATACCAGATGGCAGCATGCTTGTGCTGGTGGTTTGCATTGGACCTAATGCTAACCGGTGTAACATTTTTTACCTAGGGGGCCCCGTGGTGCAGTGAGAACCCCATGAGTGAAAGATAATGGTTCTATTCAGCTGGGGCCATTTTAACACAAGCAGCTCCCTTTTGGCATATCTTTACCATAGCAGCACCTAAGGAAAATACACTGATTTTGGAATTTTGATATTGGATCATCTTTAATGGGTACAAAACCAACACATTGGTGCGTTTTTAAAGTTGTTTCTTTGACAACGATTTTTACACTGCCATGCCTATGCTAAGGCACATGCCAGGCATGTGACAGCTCTCTTTTGCGCCTAAAACAGCCTATGTTGACTTTTAGTAATATTCATTATTGGAGATAATCTTGTTAATTTGAGATAATCTTAAAGATTGGTAGTTTTTTGGGAAAAAGAAAAAAGAAAAATTTGGAAAAGTTAGAAAAATATAAACTTAAATTTTTTGAAAATTAAAAATTTTAAGAAAGAGTTTTTATGAAAATCTTTTTCTTTCTTAAAATTCATAATTTCCTAGAAATTATGAATTTTATATAGTGAAATTATGAATTTCAAGAAAGATTTTCTAAGAAAATCTTTGTGGTTGACTTAAGGCTAGTGTTCTTCGGAAGCATCAAGTCATAAAATTAACCATCATGACAAACTTGTGCTACTTCGGTAGGACGGACAAGTCATAAAATTATTTATCATGACACTAACAAATTTATAGCTCACTAGAGATATAAAACATTTGTGACAAACTGGTGCTACTTTGGTAGGGCTAACATGTCATGAAACTATCTATCATGACAAACTTGTGCTACTTTGGGTAGGACTAACAAGTCATAAAACTTAACATTATGACGAACTTGTGCTACTTCGGTAGGACTAAAAAGTCGTAAAACTTAACTTCATGACGAAAGTGTGCTATTTCGGTAGCACTAACAAGTCATAAAACTGATTATCATGACGAACGTGTGCTACTTCAGTAGGACTGACAAGTCATAAAATTGATCATCGTGGCGAACTTGTGCTATTTCAGTAGGACTGACAAGTCATAAATTGATCATCATGACAAACTTGTGCTACTTCGGTAGGACCGACAAGTCATAAAATTGATTATCATGACGAACTTGGACTACTTTGGTAGGACTAATAAGTCATAAACTGATCATCATGAAGTCATAAGATTGATCATCATGACGAACTTGTGCTACTTTGGTAGGACTAACAAGTTTTAAAAAACGCTACTGTCGTGAGTTTTGGGCGAAAGTAAGTTGAAGTTGAAACTATTCGGGGAAAAATTTACGGGATCTTTAGTATCCAGACACCATATTTGACAAACATGGGAGGTTGTGTTTAAGCAAATCCAGTTGATAAATGGGCTATGGGTTTTTGTGAAAACCCCCCCTTTTTTGGGGAAACAATTCATAGTTCACTAGATCTATAAAACAGTTGGGACAAACTTGTGCTACTTTGGTAGGGCTAACAAGTCATGAAACTAAGCATCATGACGAACTTGTGCTACTTTGGTAGGACTAACAAGTCATAAAACTGATCATCATGACGAACTTGTGCTACTTCGGTAGGACTAACAAGTCATAAAACTTGACGTCATGACGAACTTGTACTACTTCGGTAGGACTAAAAAGTCATACAACTATTCATCAGGACAAACTTGTGCTACTTTGGTAGGACTAACAAGTCATGAAATGCTACTAGACATATTAATGACTAAATCTTTTGCCAAACAAAGTTAAATATTAGCCTTTTCTGGTGGTAGTCGTTCGCCAGGGTAGCTCCCGATAATTAATTTGGCGAAACAAGATTTTTTAGGAATCTTAGGTTGGCGAAACAAGATTTCGTTACCGATACTGATCTTATTACTTCAGCGAAAATTGTTCAAGCTGGTCAATGGGGCATATAATGGCTATCGCTCTGCAGGGGGATTACTCCGCAAAGGTTGAGGCGATTATAGTTGTTAACTGTAAATAATTTATAACTCACTGAAGCTATAGAACGTTTGTGACAAACTTGTGCTATTTTTCTAGGACTAACAAGTCATAAAGCTGAGCGTCATGACGAACTTGTGCTACGTTGGTAGGGCTAACAAGTCATGAAACTAATCATCATGACGAACTTGTGCTAGTTTGGTAGGACTAGCAAGTCATAAAACTGATCATCATGACGAACTTGTGCTACTTCGGTAGGACTAACAAGTCATGAAACTTAACGTCATGACGGATTTGGGCTAGTTTGATAGGACTAACAAGTCAAATTAAACTACTAACTGACAATACTACTGCATTAGCATATGTCAAAAACACAGGGGTGGTGTGGTCTCCCCTCAATGTAACATGGTAGCAAAACTAATATGGGAGTGGGCTGAGGAGAACCGGAATTGGCTCACCATAGCTCATATCCCAGGAGTGGAGAATGTGTTGGCTGACTACAAGTCCAGAAACTTTAATGATGACATTGAATGGGAAGTCAGTGACAACATATTTATCAAAATATGTGAGAGGTTTGGGAGGCCAGATGTAGACCTATTTGAAGTAATTTATAGCTCATTAGATCTATAAAACATTTGTGACAAACTGGACTACTTTGGTAGGCCTAACACTTCATGAAACTAATTAGCATGACCAACTTGTGCTATTTTGGTAGGACTAACAAGTCATAAAACTGATCATCATGATGAACTTGTGCTACTTCGGTAGGACTTACAAGTCAACACGACCCCCCGGCTGTGTCAAGTTCAGAAGAAGGCCCCGAAGTAGATATGACTTTATTAATTCTGCTCAAAATTTTCAAGGGGCTAACATTGTTAACTTCTTAGACATGCGGGGGAAATTTTACCAAAGACACAGGGGTGTTGGAGCAGGTTGGAGGGGTTTCGAAACCCCCCTTTTGTGGGTGACACTACTGACAAGAGCTCTAAGTTCTTAAGCCGTTTCAAGAGTGAGGCAATAAGGTTTTTGTCACTTAAATTGCTCATAGTCAAGTTAATCATGTTAATGTTATTAGTCACT
Source organism: Harmothoe impar (assembly GCA_947462335.1). NCBI lineage: Eukaryota > Metazoa > Annelida > Polychaeta > Phyllodocida > Polynoidae > Harmothoe > Harmothoe impar. Next base: position 26,188,068 of record OX381717.1, read on the forward strand.
GCCCAAAAGGGCTCAAAACTATTGAAAAGTTGTCTATTTAAAAATATATTGATCAGCATGATAAACTTGTGCTACTTCGGTAGGATTAACAAGTCATAAAATTGATTATTATGACGAACTTGTGCTACTTCGGTTGGACTAACAGGTCAGAAGATTGACCATCATGACAAACTTGTGCTACTTCGGTAGGACAAATAAGTCATAAAAATTGATCATCATGATGAACTTGTGCTACTTCGGTAGGACTAACAAGTCATAAAACTAAGCATCATGATGAACTGGTGCGGGTTTTTTATTGGTTTTAAAGGCTAAGTAGAGCAGGTGGGTGAGTCTGACTTTATTAACTCTGCTCAAAATTTTCAAGATGGTAACACGGTTATCTTCTTAGAAATGTGGGGGAAATTTTACCAAAGACACATGAGTGTTGGAGCAGGTTCGAGGGGTTAAAACCCCCTTTTGTGGTTGACACCACTGACAAGAGCTCTAAGTTGCCACTAACATTCAATGATGATTGAAATGTCGGTTGAGACCATACAGGAATTTATTAAGTTTAAAAATGAATTCGGAGGTGTTATGAATCAACTGCTTGTCCATTTATTCAGAATAGAAACATTTATTACATAAAAGTTATCTGCTGAATATAAAGTACAAAAATACAAAAATTGTCAAAATAAAATGTGAAAATTGTGATGATTGTAAAAGTTGTGACCTGGGAGGAATTTATATGTTTTTAAATAAATTCTAGGGTGTTATGAAACAACTGCTTGGCATTTTATTCAGAATAGAAACATTTACTGCATAAAAGTTCTCTACTGAATAGAAAATACAAAATTCTCAAAACATTTATGGGAGATGAAAATTATCAGAAATGACTCTGAAGTCTCCTGTATAACCTCGAACCACTAGAGTGGTGACCGAGGTAAAATTGTAGAATTAAATGAGACTTACCAGGGTAAGGTGATATTTGATTATGATTTTGCCGAGGGCACCACGAGTGGTGCAGAGTATACAGGCCCACCCACCCTCGCCTTAATCAGAAATCGAGTGATTACTCTGGTTCTCAAAAGATTAATCTTAAAAATCAAAGAGATTGATATTTATATTGTTTTTACGCAGCAAAAATCATTAGTTGTGGGAATTCATTTAACTCCACAATAAGTGCTGTATAATTTTCTATCTTATAAATATTTAGTCTCTAAATCCTGACGATACGCATGCGCTAGCCTCGATACCATCTCTCCTGTATACTCTGCACCACTCGTGGTGCCCTCGGCAAAATCATAATCAAATATCACCTTACCCTGGTAAGTCTCATTTAATTCTACAATTTTCCTAATTTGTCTATATTCAACGAGAGTTCCATTTCCCAATTTTAAGCCGTCCCATGTGGCTTCAATTTTTTGCATTTTCTGAGGGCCCATAGTTGCATGGTGGCACTTCATATGTGAGGGTGCTTCAAATTAACCCTTTCAAAGCCGGATATATGGCCCACCTCTTTTTCGTGTTCATAATATGTGGCTCATACCGGAAATCCTTGCGTATAAGCCGCCCCCTAAAGTTGGATCATATAAGCCTAACAGGATCCAATTATGGCGACTTTCAATGCTGTAGTATACATCTTAATCCTGCTGTGCTTCAAATTCATTCAGGGCCTTTTCTCTGATGCATTCATCGCACGTACCCTTTTCGTAGTAGTTAAACCACATAAAGAGCTTTGTACTCAGGATATTGACGACAGTGAAGGCTGATCACGAGTCGCAGACAAGTGTGGTCAGCCGTGACTAAGTCAATATCTTAGGCTCGGAAAGTGGTTTAACTAACTTATAAATGCAACACCAGTGTTAATTGCTTTAAGGGTCATATACAAACGGTTGTGTCCCATTGTCTTTTCATCCAAATGCGGTATAACCCAGAATAAACGTATTCTACAAGCACAAGTCCTTGGCATGTTAAGCAAATACATGTACACACGCAGACCTATATCAGAGATGCCAATTTCTCTACTTTTGCAGGAAATCCTACTTTTTGGCTTGGATTTCTGTATTAAATTATGGTAAATTCCTACAGAGAATTGACCAAGATGGTGAGATTTCCTACTTTTTGTCGACAACTGAGTGGTATCTCTGGTATATATACATGTATACATATAGGGTAGCTGTGTAGCCCCCCCCCCCCCCCCAAACACCTACGGTAAATACAATACATATTACATGGATGTATTGTATTGGCTTCATAAACCGCCCTGACTATGGGCTGATCCTATCAGCCTCACTGCCCATCCGACTTGGGTACGAGCCGCGGCTTTACGGTACTCTGAAAATGGACCTTTAATTGTGCACCCTGCATTCAGGTCCCTTTTCGCAATTCACATATGGAGAATAATGGCTGCCACCCATTCTTAATGATTAGATTTCCCCTTTCCACCCCTTTAGTTTATGAAACTTTACTGGAGAATATGAAAAAAAAGTGAAACAACACATATCTACATGAAAAACAGTCAATCAATAGGTTCTTTTATTTCAACATGGTTACTTGTCTGAACAAAAAGGTGTTTATAGCCGGTCACGGCGGAGCGTGGCTCCAACCGTAACGGGTGGTTACCCGATAAACTCAACGCCCGCAACGGGTGGTTACCCAACGTAAACCCACCCCAGCCCCATCACATCCCACAGGAGAATCATCGCTGGAACAAAGCACTTCTTGGATTGCAGTGTCTTGACTGCCATATAATATTCAACGTAATCTACCCCCCCCCCTTTTTTTTAAAATACTTCCCCCCTTTTTTATGGCCGAATTATGAACTGTAGATAACCCCTAGAAACTCAAACCTTGAGCCCGATCAAGCGCTTAATTAATAGAAATGTGTTCATGATATTTTCTAAGCGCACCGTGAAATAGTTATGTCAAATATGGTATTAGGGCCGAGTCATTTATTGCCAGCTGAGGGAGGCTTGGTGGATATAGGGGGTGGGGGGCTCATAATAAAAAACAGGCCCTCGGTGGGGGGGGGGGTAGGGGTATAACAGGAAAACCTTCATGATGGGGAGGGGGGTCATAATAAAATATGGTCCAGTTAGATACTCGTGACCACGCGCGATTCTACAGGTGCATACAATAATGGGGGGGGGGGGGGGCATTTTTCGATATCCAAACGTAGTGGGCGGGGGGGTTCGAGATAACATTCACCTATTTGGTGGGGGGGGGGGGGCGGAAAATTGCCCAGCTAGTAATAAATGACTCGGCCCTTATTCATACACGCCCATACATTGGATGTATCTGAAAATAGTACCAACACTTACCCAGAAGCACTAAATGCCAGTGATGACTTACAAGTAAGCGATTAGAAGGCCAGCTAATTTTCACTGATAGTGCATATTTTGACTCGGCGATCAGTAGTCAACTATTTATAAACAAAAGCCACAACAGAAGGGTAATTTAAAGCGCAGTAGTAGACTTCCGTTACTTGTTTCAAGATTCACATGATTTGGACAAGAGAAGATATGTTTCCTTGGGTTTGGATCAAGACAGTAACAACTTTAAAATTACCGGAGTTCATATTATCATAAATAGCATTGAGACAAAATGGTGGCTCCTGGGTAGCAACTTTAAGTCTTAATTATAAAGGCGGAAATCAAGTGCCATGGCTAGCAACAGCGAGTGAAATTACAATGGAACCGGTGGATACCCTCCTGTAATATTGCACATATTGGTATTGCAGAAAGGTTAACGTTTCAAAATAAAGAAAGCTGGGAATCTTTATACACGATAGCTGTTTGGCAGCATCTTTAGTGCCAGACCTGGCCTCGGGTTCTCCACCAAATATCTACATGGATTGTCTCCGGCTCTCCCCCAAATATGTACATCAATTCTTAGATTGTCAGAAAGTGGAAGCATACCGCAACATTACCAGACAGCAAGAAAATGTGACATTTCTGTTAAATCTGTTTTTACATCTGAACCGAGTTCTAACATTGTAAAAGGTTTGGTATCAGGAGATGTGCATGAAATTGTCTTTCCAGTGAGGCATGTTGAATGGCAGGATTCTGAGGTTAAATATGAGTTAATGCTGGTCGCCCCTGAAAATGATGCAAAAGCTTGTCCTACAACGTTCCTGTTACCCTTTCTTTCTGCAAAGGTCTTAACCCTTTAACGGGGTTGCATAGTGCTCTTATGTGCAACGCCCTTTGGTCGCCCCGGTGAGGAACTGGCCAGTGCTGCATTCAAGTATCATGCCAACAATGCAGGTTGATGCATCCCCAAAGCGTCGGCATGAATGTAGCCTTGGCGAGTAACTTGCTAGGGCTGCATTCATGTATCATGATGACAAGAGTGTAATGCAGTAAAGCACTGTGTGACCTTTAAAGGGTTAAACTCTAGGTTCCAGTTCTTAACCATATACATGTTCAGTGGTTGGCTACGCCTCAGAGTCTGTGTTCGTTCAATCCACTAAAGCGCGCGATAGTGCGAATGACTACCCACATTTTCACATTTACGCAGGCAGCAGTGGTATTGCTCGCTTGATCTGGCCATTACCATGTATATAGATTCCTAGCTCACTAAATCACTGTTTGTAGTAGAATACGTGCATGCGCAACCATGTTGCCTTCAATCCAACTAACTTCTTTCTGTCCAGCTTAATTCAACCAACTTTGTTGACAAATCAAACCTAGTGAAGTGTTTCTAGAGTTTGCATTTTCTCAATTTCTTCTTGAGAGACAAAAGAAAAACATGGCAAATCCAATCAGTCTGCATAATATAATATATATATATATCACTGTACAATTGTCCTTTCCTGCACGTAAATCTGTCTACTCATAATCAAACTGTTTGGTGCATTTGGAACCACAATCCACAATTTCTCAAAGAGTGGTTGAAACACATGCGAGATATTTGAAGCGTCAGTCACGGATACTCACAAAGGCAACTCATGCCTTCGTGTCAAATCCTACTCTACTTGACTTAAGTTACTACAAAGTCGCTAGTTTACATGGTGTCCAAAGCCTCCCCCATAATCTAAATGCCCTTTAACCAATTAAAGGGTGCATAGGGCTTTAATGTGCTATGCCCTTTGGTAGAATGATGCATGAATGACGCCTTGGCGAGTAATTTGCTCGGGCTGCCTTCATGCATCATGCCAACCATTCAGGAGTGTATCAAAGCTGCACATAGAGCCCGTCTGATGTATGAGTGCAGCTCTGGCGACTTACTCGCCAGCGCTGCATTCACAAATTATGACGACAAATGCGTAGCACATTAAAGCACTGTGCGGCCCCTAAAGGGTTAATAAATAGCACTGGCGGCAGTCGGCCACAAGTCTCACGCTGCACAAGGCTAACTATCCGAGTATTCACATACCGCAGTGTTCCTAGTCACACCACAGATTGTAAGGGCTCTTCACATTGTCTCTCTTTATAGATCCTGGTGCACTAAAACTAGCACTCAAAAAATCATTTCGGGGAGCAAGGTTTGAGGGAGGAAATGGCAGGGTTTTTGTTAGTGTCCTAGCTTCCCACAAGACGAGAAACTAAATACAGCGCGACCTAAGGTTATAGCCGAGGTTGCTGAGTTTTACAAAACTGTCAGTTTTTATAGCGACAAAACAGGAAAGGTTCATTCCCGCGCATCTGTTTAGACTTACTGAGTCGAGAGGTGACGCCTCCTTCTAAAGTGTTCGAGGGGCGAGATCACAGATAAATACAAAGGTCATCAGCCAACTGTCTTATGACGTCATACATGGGCTCTGACGTCATCTACAGGCTCTGACGTCATCCTCCAAAAGATCTGAGGTCATTCCATGACGTTATAATATAATCAACTGTCTCTGACGTGTCCCTACGACGTCATCTTCTACAAACTCACGTCATCTTCCATAGGCTCTGACGTCATTACATGATGTCACCAATATAATCTGAAGTCATTCTATGACGTCATCTAGTCTAATGTCATCCCATGATGACATCCACAAACTGACGTCACCGTACGACATCATAAACAGGCTGCTTAACGCATGGATGTCTGTATAGTCCAATTTGACACCATGACCAATTAAACTTGAATAGGCCCATTGTCACACTCACTCACAAACTGTGACGTCATCGGCAGTGCGTCGGCCATGTTTGTTTATGATAAGGTTTAATTGTCGTCTGCTGCAGTCTTGACATATCACAAAATGAAACATTATCAAGGCCCGCTTTAATAAGACATAATATAATCACTACGCAAAACCCACCCGCAGTTTTTGAAAAAATAGATTTCCCCCCATAGTGTTCAGGGTAAACACAGACATGGTAAAGATCAAGTATTTACATTTTGACTGAATGGCATTCACTCCATTTGCCTGTCCGGGTCTTTTCCCTCACAACGCACCATGTTGCGCCACGACAAAAAACAAGCCCAGCGGTGGTGACTGGGGCATCATCATCATCATATTGCAGGCCGGTCTCAGTTTTGGTTGTATGCTTGTTTTGAGTGCAAAAAGTCTTGGATGTGCTATATACAGGGCATCTCTCATACAATCACTGAGAACTTATAGTCAGCTAATATAACATCTCTAGGTATGAAGGCCCAGACTCCAGAGGCCTGGGTGTAACAGCGGCATGTTCACAGCAAGGTTCTAGAAAACATCTCTCCTGTCAGTGTGATATGGATGGGGTCTCTCCTTGATGATAGGTGACCAGACCAGGGAAAAACAGCCTTGTTGACTATAGCAATAAGACTGATTTTTATCTTTTACTGTCAAATCATTTGATATATTTCCTCTATGTATTTATTTTGTTGTTCTTTCAGTCCAAGTACCCATGTGATGGGAGTGATGCAATGACAACAACATTAAATGCTGGGTTTTTGAGTAGGTGCACTGTGAGTCAGCGGTCCTAGTTCACCATAGCCGACTCGGCTGATGCTATGATGGTTGCTGTCGCTGAACAGGCACCGGGTGTTTTCCCGTATTAAACATTTACCGTTAATTATCACCCAATCGGCTCCATATATCAGACCTGGCATACAGCTAAGTGCCATGATGCATCACAACTTGAGAAGTCAGTCAGTCGGCCTTGGCCCGGTCTGTGACCGCCCCCTGGGTGTTAACACGGGTTGCTTGTTTGGCCTCATTGCGGGACACACTGGACTGGTTCGGGTGGGTTGTCGGAGTCGTCTGACCCTCCGTCCGAGTCAGAACTTGACGACGGTTGGTCTTCCTCCTCCTGCTGAGCCTGGAGGATAAGGGTGGAGAGGTTAGTTAAAGGTCAGGTTAATCTAGATTTCTCTAAAATGTCTAAAAATCTGAAAAATATTAATACCATAAAATATAGTCCCTTAGTGGCCTTACAAAAGTCTGAATAAATTGCACCCATTTAGATATTTGTTATTAATTTTATCTTCTAGTAGGGAGGGTGGTCATTTTTACAGAGTGCTTCGATTGCTTAGTAATTTGGCATGTAGACTGAAGCCAATGAGGGGAATGCACACACCAAATTTCAAAGCTCTATCTTTCTTAGTTTCTGAATTATGAGGGTTCAAAGTTGGGAAAATGAGGGGTAAATTTGACGGCGGTCGGCCGTTCCCATCATTATGGCATGTAGAAGCCAATATGCCATTTCTGACACCTCATATTTTTCAAGTTAAATGCATATACAAGTGCCAACATGATTTTATTAGAAGCCCTATATGTATAGAGCAGATAGAAACCAGAATATTCGGTCAAAAGTAGTTAATAAGTAAAAAAATAGGCTTCTGAAATGACAAAAATCACTAATTTCCGAGTCTGGACTTAGTCGTTTTCGCGGCGGTCAGAGCAGAGGAGAATGCGAATTTTTTTTTGAAAAGCAACCTTTTCAAAAGGTTGTTTTGAGGTTTCATAGTCAATCTAGAGGTCTTGTAGCATCTATATTGAATGGTTTTAGGGTGATTCCAATTACTTTTCATAGACTGGGGGGTCCCTAAAGTTACCATAGTAAAAATTTAAAAAAATAAAAAATTAAATTTAAAAAAAATAAAAAAATCTTGATTTTTTTTTTTTAAACTTAGTTTTCAGTATAGTGTTTCTGGGTTTTGCAATCAATAAATGGGCCTTGTGTGAAACATATTTGATAGATTTAGGGTCAATCTAATCATTTTATATCCTGTGGGGGGTGTGAATTTGAACGATTGAAAACCTGTTTCAAAAGGCAAAATTAGTTGTCAATATCTAGGGACGGCAAAGAGACTCAGTGCTCAGTTAGGGATACCAATCTGTCAATATTACAGCATGCTTACACAATAGATTTGTGGCAATCTTTATAAAACCATGTTATCATTATGGGCCTAACAGGAAGTTAGGCCTATAAGTATTGAGTTCTCCCAATAGTGACGTAGCATTTCATGTATGCGTTTGCGTGCGGCGGTGCGAGGCGATACAAATTCTTCCAGAAAAAATAAGCGCACGATAAGTCACCTTGTACAGAGAATTGATTTGTTTTAAGTGTTTGATTGATGGCATTATCAATCAAATGATCAATATTTAGCAATCATATTAAGCAGACTCAATAATCTGTTCCTGTTGACTTTAAATTCCTGTATGTGTGTGTCTCAGCTGTATTTCGATTTGATTAATCCATCTGTGCAATTTCTGCCCTCAGATTTTCTGCAAATGCCATCAAAGGTGAAGCTGCAAGATTTCATCATTGGGGTCACAGATTGTAATGTTGCTGAAGCAATAAAATTTAACTGATATTAAATCAAATATAATGCAAAATAGAAGACATGTAAATGAAGTTTTAACATCCTAATATATAGTGACACAGAGAAGTCCAGGGCGAACAGAGGAAAGACTACACTTTGTTAGGCCCCAGCACCGGTACGAAATCCGTATATGCCTGGCCTAACTAGGTGTTCATGTCAACCTGAACTACAGACAACTGAAGCCCCCAGTGCTGGTACGAAATCCAAATACACCTAGGCAATAGTGAATGCTTTTCTTACGGGAAACAGTATCTGAGGCACCAGCTATATAGAGGCAAAAAGCAGAATAGATATGAAACAACAAACATATATGTACACAGAACAAAAATGTAAAAGTTGTAGAAGAAAAACAGATTTTCAAGGCTAAAGTAAGAACCTAGATGTAATCAGCATGTACACCAGTATGATAAGTATATGGTAATTTACTCTAAATGGCTATCAAAATGGAAAAAAATTGTCACTTCAACCATGGGAGGGGAACAGACATTGTAACCTGGAACTCCCCAAATGCCCTCATGAATGCAAATAGTATGTTATCTACTGTTAATATCTTTGTATTTAATTGTGTATGTATGCCAAGTATTGTCTTCGTGTGAGAAAAGTATTAGTCAACATGCCAGGCTGATGCAAGCCCCATGTTTAAACCAAACAGTTTCTCAGAAAACAGTAATTGGTATTGCTATTCTATTAATTTGGAAGCAGATTGTCAAACATACTGGTATACAAATAAATCAAGTCCTTGAAAATGAATAACATTGAAGGAATCAAAAGAACAACTGGGTAATAAATAGATAACAAAGGTAAACAACTTGATTCAAGGATGACCCTATTGTCAATAACAAAGGTAATGGAATCAGATTCTTTGTCGTAGTCCATGGGCAGTCAGAGGTCAAATTCATCATTATTGCTTCATTCACTCCACATTCGTCACTTCGTTCACACGACCACATAATCTCAGATCTCCTTTTATGTAATCCTCAAACAGTCTGAATCTCCATTCACCCTCCTCCTCGTCATCATTCTCATACTCCACAACAAACTCAGGATTCTCCAATCTTTCGTTACGCACATCAACAACTTCTGCTTTGCACCAGCCATCTTCAATATCCTCAAACCTTTGCTTCACCGTTCTCCCAACCAAATCATTCACAGTGATGGGTACCACTTTCATTGCTCCACTCCTGAAGTGATCAAGCACATCCATCTCATATGCATCTTCACCATCAAATTCCACCGAGCACATGAAGCCTTTTTCACACCTTTCACCGATTGTAATAACCACTCCTTTTTTACACACACCTCTATCAGTGAGCCACTCTATGCGCTTCCCCAATAGATCATCCAAATCCTTCACAAATGGCACCTTCCTGTCTTTCTTTATTTTCTTGACTGCTGGCTCATCCATTCGATTGGCTTCCTTTATTTCATTCACTGTCAATCCGTCAGCACATTTTCCCTTGAACACATCAGCTACATCTTCTTCATTCACACGATCTTGTTCACCTTCACTCATGGACTGTCTCATATTTGCTATCAACTCTTTCAGATCTTATGACTTTCCATTCACTGTAACATTCAGCTGGCCATTTACATTCTTGCAATGCAACACAAACTTCCTGAATTTCATTTGACTTTCAACTCCCTTCTGTTGCAGTTTCACATCGGTGTTATTGTTCAGCCATGCATCCATATCATCTGTCTTCTTCCAGAATCCCCCATATGCTTCCAGATCAATTGTATAGTCCTCTGCTCTGATTTGATCTTTTTGTGCCTTTCGTTCCACATTACACTTTTTCTCCATCAGCTTTGCTGACCTTTCAGCACGAATCACAGCCTGTCTCCTGATGTACAGCTTCCTTTGCTCATCCACACTCTTCCTTGCTTTTTCACACACATCTCGCAACTTCTCCTCATCCAGACTTTCCAACCAGGCTTTTGTACCATTCTTCTTGAACATGATCAGACCTTCAAGAGCACATGTATGTGCACTTGGTCTTTCACGCATCATCTGATCTAGCATACCAAAGTCTCTTTCACACGCAACATTTGTCCTTGGCACACTCTCACACTCCTTCATATGTTCTTCATCTTCTATTCTCACGTTGTCTTTCAACATGTACCTCAACTTTTTCCCAAAGGAAGCACACAACATCTCAAGAGCCTGCTTTGTCATCTCATCAAGTTCACACTTTGTTGTCAGTTTTTCATACACATCATCCTTCTTGATTTCAATATCATCAAACACAGTGCTATTCCCTTCCATTAGCTCGCTTGCATCATTTGACCATGTTAACAGGCATTCGATCAGTTTCTCGAATCTTTCCGTCATTCCACTGACATGCTCCTTACGCTCCAAGACTTTCCACAATGGCGTCGTGATCACCTTGTCAATTATACCAAGGGCTCGTGCTCCTGCCAGGTATTGGTCCACATTCAAATCAGCATTCACTGCTTTCATCAGTTGGTTGTCACTCTTCACACCACTCATGTACTTCCTAAGTTCAGACTTCAAAAAATACACCCCGGCTCCATTGCGAAACAGAATATTGAATCTGTTTCCTTTGAACGGAGCAAGGGGAATATTGTCATGCTCATAATCATCATGAACATACTGTGAAAACCATACTGGCTTACCACTCTGCTGACATGCTCTCTGTTGCACACCCTTGCATGTTGTTCTTATCATTCTCACAGTTCCACTCTCAGATGCTTTCACGCCACACACTCCATTTGCTCCAACTACAGCCTCTCCAAACACCAGGTTCTCCCACACACGCAAAGTTACATCACTTTGTTCTGCCAAATTCACAAGTACATGCAAACCACAAAAAAAGTGGTTCATTTTTGCCAACTTATTTTGTTCGCTTTCACTCATCTCACTCCAACCTTCCACAACATCAGGGAGGACCTCCCGCCTGAATTCACTCAACAGCAAATTAAACTTCTTCTCAGTGATAGCCCTGTCACTCATTGTGTTCTTGACTTTCGCTATCACCTTCTTCACTCTAGCTGACGCACTCTCTTCATCATACAGCATATACATGTCTCCCAGAATATCTTGTAGCACTTTCAACATCCCCTCAGATGATCCACTCACAACATCTCTCAGACCCATTATATAGGTACTGCCGTCCTCCGTGGTCACATCAAATGTCTGATAGTGGTGGCCCCACTTGCTTGTGCCATCACCAGCCACCGTGACATTCCCCCCGGAATCCAGAATCTCACACAACTGCATACATGCCAGCGCTCTACATTCCAGTACCATCCTTTTAGCAAATGTTTCTTTTGGCAACCTGTCAACTTCCACTCCAAATCCAGTCAGAACACTCCTCACTATTGTCTCTGCTTTTCTTGCACTCAATCCCATACCAATCACTATCTGATACACCATCCTCACTTGCTCCGTGTACTTCCCACCCTGGAAGCACTTTACCTCCTTTCTCTCCATGAAGGCATCAATTGCTTCCTGCAATTCACAGTTCTCGTTCTCAAGCTCACGCACCCTTTCTTTCAGTTCTGACGTAACTTTCTTCATCTTATCATCATCATGTTTATCTTTCTTGCCATCGCGATACCAAACCTGTTTTCGCCTTTTTTCCAGCATCACTCTCATTTGGTTCAGTCGTTCAGACGCTCTCTCATACTCTGCCAATGCTTTCTGACACTCAAAGTCTGCATCTTCTTTCAAACTTTCTCTCAGTTTCTGAATTTCTTCTTTCATTTTGCTCTCTAACTCTTCAACCTCTTTCTTGCATTCATCCTTTTTCTTCGCAAGGTCGCTCTCTGCCTTATTCACTTTTTCATCTCTCCTCTTCAGTTTTCTACTAACATTGTGAGGCTCCAGACTTGCTACTTTGGCTTTCAGGTCCAACACCGTTCTCTCTAGACATGCATTGCTCTCCTCAAGAGCTTCATTTTTGCTCTTGCATGCTTTCAGTTCAGCTTTTACTTCCTTCATCTGTCCTATCATAACATCACATTCATCACATCTAGCAGGTGCAACATTCATACAATCGACATTCACTCTTTTCTGAGGTAACGCAAATGGCTTTGTTCTTTGCTGGCTCAGCTTTTCTTCCTTTCCTTTCTTAGCTCTCTGCGATGATCTCCTCTCCTCCAGGCATTTGTTCACTTTTTTGGCAAAGTTGGATTCATCCACATTTTCCCAACTCTCACCCACCAGAGACAAAACACATCTATACACAGGCTTGCTGGGCAAATCTCTTTTTTTCTTCTCTTCGGCCTTAACAAAGTCATACACATCAAGGATGTGACCGACACACAGATGATTAACATGGATTACAGGACAAACATCTACCCTCTCCTCGCTGAGGATAGTTTCCAGCAATGCTGGGGTGATATCCATGTTGGTTCCCTGCAAATCGACAAAAGATATCCGGATTACTTTGTGAGAATAATATTATGTTGATGACAATACAATAATTGTGAGCACACCCAATTCTATATTTCTCATCTGGACATTAAAATAGGAAAAGGAGCCCTCACAAATGTGAGTAAAAAGTAGCTTGAGTTGAGGTAGGGAAGATTGAATCCATGAAATTAGGACAGGGATTTATGATGCTGCATGTCCTGGTCATTCATAACACCAATCGACAAGTCCCTTATCATACTGAACACCAATCGGCAAGTCCCCAGTCATTCTAAACAACAATCGGCAAGTCCCCGATCATACAAAACACCGATCAGCAAGTCCCCAGTCATTCATAACACCAATCGACAAGTCCCTGATCATACTAAACACCAATCGGCAAGTCCCCAGTCATTCTAAACAACAATCGGCAACCCAATCGGCACTCAGGACAAGCGAATCAACCCTCGGTAAACTGGAAACCCAATCGGCGCTCAGGACGACGAGCGAATCAACCCGTGGTAAACTAGAAACCCAATCGGCGCTCAGGACAACGAGCAAATTGACCAACGGTAAACCTGAAACCCAATCAGTGCTCACGAGGACGAGCAAATTGACCCTCGCTCAAGCAGAAAACCAGTCGGCACTCACAACGACGAGCGAATCGACCGTCAGTCAAGTGGAAACCCAATCAGGACAACACCAATCATGTCTCCAATCATGAATAACACCAATTGACAAGTGCCCAATTATTCCAAAACGCTAAGCTAGGTTATTTATAATCAATAGGGATAATGAGTGCATTCCAGAAAATCATTTGATTTCAGGTCTGGATGCAGCTGAGTTGAAGGTCAAGATCTAATTTTAGGCTAGTACGAGCCCATATGTGACATTTACCATTTGTACATCTATGTATTCTTGATAAATGCAACCTGGGGTGACTATACATCAATTTAGTCAGAGTAGATAATCAAGAGAGGGTTGACGTGTCAGTGCCACTAGTTGCAGTGGCATTGGCAGAGAGTATGAGGCTACTTATTCAGACCCTTAGCCAAGCAATATGTAGTGTAATAAACGATACTTTGTCCTCTATAATATTGTTATAGTATAAAGTAAAGGAACAAAGTCAACACAGTTCGGATCAAGTGTTACAGGTTGCGAATCAATAGGTTTATTCAGGAACCTAGACAGGCAAAGCTATAGCAGTGCGAACTCCCTATAGAGTTCGGAACGGGTCAGTAGGCTTGCAGCCGATACGATCGCGGGGCCTCTGTCCTAGCGTGGATCCAGAGTGACTGACGAGTCCTATCGGATGCTGGGTATATATAGGCAGCCAGCCTGCGCGCGCACACGCAGACCGGAAGCCTATAGCAACCTCTGTCCATACCCCAAGCCCGAAGCAGATGCTGCCACCTGCCGTCGGGCTGAAGGGTTCGGACGGAGTTCGCAACACAGCATCCAACAGAACCCGTCATATAAACCCTGCATAACCCTAGCCCCTACAGTAGATTAGGCAATTCATGAATATCCAATATATCATGACTTAGTGTTCGACTTTAACATCATTTTAACTTCTCAAGTGAGTCGATAAATGAAAATCAGCAACAAAAAGGTTCCAGTTTCTCAGTACTTTTATTCAAACCAACATTGGTGGCCATCTTGGACATACCAATAATAAACATTGCCACTGTAACTCACTACGCTGGTGGTAGCCAACCTAATATCTATACTAGGATGCAAAGGTTCTGCTCTAGGATTTGCACACCGTAGGTGTGGTGACCGGCAACCAAATTAGGATTAAAAGGTTATTGTCTAAGATAAACGGGACGGGATAAACGGAGAATGGGATAAACGAAGAACGGGATAAACGGAGAACAGGATAAACGGAGAACGGGATAAACGGAGAACGGGATAAACGGAGAACAGGATAAACGGAGAACGGGATAAACAGAGAACGGGATAATTGGAGAACGGGATAAACGGAAAACGGGATAAACGGAGAACGGGAGAAAGGGAGAACGGGAAACCGGAAGAAAGGGAGAACGGGATAAACGGAGAACAGGATAAACGGAGAGCGGGATAAAGGGAGAGCGAGATAAAGGGAGAGCAGGATAAAGGGGGAGCGGGATAAACGGAGAGCGGGATAAACGGAGAACGGGATAAACAGAGAACGGGATAAAGGGAAAACAGGATAAACGGAGAACGGGATAAACGGAGAATGGGATAAACGGAAAACGGGATAAACGGAGAACGGGAGAAAGGGAGAACGGGAGAAAGGGAGAACGGGAAACCGGGAGAAAGGGAGAACGGGATAAAGGGAGAACAGGATAAATGGAGAGCGGGATAGCGTTAAATATGAACGGGATAAACAGAGAACGGCCTAAACGGAGAACGGGCTAAACGGAGAATGGGCTAAACGCAGAACGGGCTAAACGGAGAAAGGGAGAAACAGAGAACGGGAGAAACAGAGAACGGGAGAAAGGGAGAACGGGAGAAAGGGAGAAAGGGAGAGCGAGAGAAAGGGGGAAAGGGAGAAGGGAAGAAAGGGATAAACGGAGAGCGGGATAAACGGAGAACGGGATAAACGGAGAGCAGGATAAACGGAGAATGGGATAAACGGAGAACGGGCTAAACGGAAAACGGGATAAACGGAGAACGGGAGAAAGGGAGAAGGGGATAAACAGAGAACAGGATAAAGGGAGAGCGGGATAAAGCGAGAGCGGGATAAACGGAGAGCGGGATAAACGGAGAGCGGGATAAATGAAGAACGGGCTAAACGGAGAACGGGCTAAACGGAGAATGGGAGAAACAGAGAATGGGAGAAACAGAGAACGGGAGAAAGGGAGAACGGGAGAACGGGATAAAGGGAGAGCGGGATAAACAGAGAGCGGGATAAACGGAGAACGGGATAAACAGAGAGCGGGATAAACAGAGAATGGGAAAAACGGAGAATGGGATAAACGGAAAACGGGATAAACGGAGAACCGGAGAAAGGGAGAACGGGAGAACGGGATAAAGGGAGAGCGGGATAAACGGAGAGCGGGATAAACGGAGAACGGGATAAACAGAGAGCGGGATAAACAGAGAATGGGATAAACGGAGAATGGGATAAACGGAAAACGGGATAAACGGAGAACCGGAGAAAGGGAGAACGGGAAACCAGGAGAAAGGGAGAACGGGATAAACGGAGAACAGGATAAATGGAGAGCGGGATAAAGGGAGAGCGGAATAAAGGGAGAGCGGGATAAACGGAGAGCGGGATAAACGGAGAATGGGATAAACGGAGAGCGGGATAAACGGAGAACGGGCTAAATGGAGAACAGGATAAACGGAGAACGGGATAAACGCAGAACGGGCTAAGCAGAGAACGGGCTAAACGGAGAACGGGATAAACAGAGAACAGCCTAAACGGAGAACGGGCTAAACGGAGAATGGGAGAAACAGAGAACGGGAGAAACAGAGAACGGGAGAAAGGGAGAACGGGAGAACGGGATAAACGGAGAACAGGATAAATGAAGAACGGGCTAAACGGAGAACGGGCTAAACGGAGAATGGGAGAAACAGAGAATGGGAGAAACAGAGAACGGGAGAAACAGAGAACGGGAGAAAGGGAGAACGGGATAAACGGAGAACAGGATAAAGGGAGAGCGGGATAAACGGAGAACGGGATAAACGGAGAACGGGATAAACGGAAAACGGGATAAACGGAAAATGGGATGAACGGAGAACGGAAGAAAGGGAGAACGGGATAAACGGAGAACGGGATAAACAGAGAACGGGATAAACAGAGAACGGGATAAACGGAGGTACCAATATAATCCGACAAAACGAAAATCGCAAATATCTTCGCTGTGTACGCTCCGATCGGCCCGATTTTCGGAAGGGTAGGAGAACTTCAAAATCGTTTTTGGGTCAAAATCGTTTAGGGGCTAAAAATCGGTTTTGGGGGCAAAATCGGTTTTGGAGGCAAAATCATCTGCAGCTCATGCCGCCCCGCGGCCAACCCGACACGTCGAACCAGAAACGAAGCTGCAACGAAGATGGTGTCGCTGCTGACGCTCCGATCGACTCGCTTTTTCAGCCGAGACGTAAAACAGCGGTTACGCGCTGCCGGGCGCTGACGCCCACAGCCACCTGCTCGCCCCCAGCCACCTGCTTTCCCACAGCCACCTGCTCACCTATAGCCACCACCTGGAATTCGATTATATATGACTTCCAATATATGAAATTAGGGTAGCTTCTTCTGGCGATTACGATTCTGCTGTCAGAAATGAGAAATAACGTACTGTACTCAAATTAGATAATTCATTCGACTTTCTAATGACAAAAGCGGTATGTGTGAGGCTTGTGGTGGCCTGGTAAGTAGCAGAGAGCGGCATAGGAAATAGCAGACGACATTCACTATATAGTTAACCCTTTGAGGCCAACATTACCCATTACTATATTCGTATTACAAGGTGTACAGTGTGTTGGGGATGGGTGTATATAGAAGGCCTTAAAGGGTTATTATCCAGGTGTCACAAACATGTTGCCACTTCCCTTTAAGGGCCGCAATGTACAGATTAAGCCACCGCGGTGGTACTGGGGAGCTTCTATGGGAGGTGTGATAACCTTGGGCGGGCTCCAGTGAGTTTTCAAATGCCATGTACCTATTGAAAACTCAGCAGACCGGAATGAGCAGTGCATTCTGGGTGGGAGTCATAGACCATATGGGGCTAGGTATATTTTAGCGGATTGTGAGCTAGGCAATGCTGAGGAATGGGAGGAGTCAGCGGAATTAGTTTATAATCACCCTGGCAGAGGGCAGCAGTTCAAGGGGTCTAGTACTAATCCTACGGAGAATAGAGGCTATGCTGCTAGGGTGCTCGGTCCGATCCCTCAATGCTATTTCAATGGGCGCGCAGCTCGGCTGTCTGAGCTTACGGGGCTTTGTCTACCTTAATTCCTGACCGGACACATAGTGCCGGTCAATAACTGACTATCTGTAAAAAGGAAACCCAATCAGCGCTCACGATGACAAGCGAATCGACCTTCGGTAAAGCGGAAACGAAGATGAGCGAGTACGGCTGACGGTAACCGGTTACGCCAACGACAAAACTCGCCAAGCGCCCAT
The DNA here is from genome assembly GCA_947462335.1 of Harmothoe impar. Lineage (NCBI taxonomy): Eukaryota > Metazoa > Annelida > Polychaeta > Phyllodocida > Polynoidae > Harmothoe > Harmothoe impar. The sequence continues at coordinate 26,206,271 of OX381717.1, forward strand.
GACGACGAGCGAGTACGGCTGAGAGTAAGGGGTTATGCCAACGACAAAACTCGCCAAGCGGAAACGACGACGACGAGTACGCCTGACGGAAAAGGGTCACGCCAACGCCAAAACTCGCCAAGCGCCCATGACAACGAATGAGAACAGCTGACGGTAACTGTTTACGCCAACGACAAAACTCCCCAAGCGCCCATGACGACGAACGAGTACGGCTGACGGTAACGGGTTACGCCAACGACAAAACTCGCCAAGCGCCCATGGCGACGAACGAGTACGGCTGACGGTAACGGGTTACGCCAACGACAAAACTCGCCAAGCGCCCATGACGACGAACGAGTACGGCTGACGGTAACCGGTTACGCCAACGACAAAACTCGCCAAGCGCCCATGACAACGAACAAGTACGGCTGACGGTAACGGGTTACGCCAACGACAAAACTCGCCAAGCGGAAACGACGACGAGGGAGTACGGATGACGGTAAAAGGGTCACACCAACGACAAAACTCGCCAAGGGGAAACAATGACAAGCGAGTACGTCTGACGGTAACGGGTCACGCCAACAACAATACTCGCCAAGCGCCCACACTCAGATGGATACTCACTAAATAGTTCTTAGAAGGGCATGGGATTGGAACATCATTTTCTGTTTATTTCATTTAGGATTAGGGATTCAACATCGCAAATAACAGTGCTTGGATTTTAAGCAAATGACCTTCAGTCACGGATGCCTACAATCAGAGTGGCATTCATTATAAGGCCTGTTTTCCTCTTGGAATTGTAGGAACCAAGAACCAATACAACTACATGTATACCCAAAAGGATATTAAACCTTATGAGACCAATGAGAGGACGAGATCAGGTGTAGCCAGCAAACTTCAGGGATGCGAAAATCCAATTACGATGACCAACTTTAATTGACGATATGTGCTCAAAGCAGTCAGGCGTCAAGCCGACGAGGGACCGGCGATCCTCGGCCAGCGGCCACTATTTTGATCAGTTTACAAGAGGATAAAATTTATTCACTCTCAATCTGGAAGACTCTAGACTGTAAGAGAGGGGGGGGGGCAGAAAAATCTATGTAGAGGGGTGGCCCTAAAATAATCTGACCCGTCTAGAAGGGTGGGGAGGGGGGGGGCCTCAAAAATAAGGAATGAAAAAGCCTCAAAAGGGGAGGGGCAGTATAATTACGACATCCTAAGAATCAGTACTCAATAATCTATAGCCCCTCTGTAAGGTTTATGTGCTCAAGGGAAATCCACCAACCTCTCCAGCCCTTGTTGATGAATAATGACCACTCCCCATACTGTTACACTGAAAAAGATGTTGATCATTTTACATCCCATTCCCATCAAGGGGTTGAGTGTTTTCGCCCCCCCCCCCCTACCCCACGCCCATTTGTTAAATGAGCACTCAGAGGAGGTGGTTAATTTTGGCAAAAAAAATAAGAAAGTTTGTTGACCTCCCCCCCCCCTGGGTCAAAATTAAGTCAAGCACCCCCCCCCCCCCCCCCCAAACTGGCCCTCGAACACACCATTTGTGTGTTTAAAAAAAAAGTTAATGTCACCTAGCTGGGCTAAGCTATGTAATATAACTGGGAATACACATTCAAGAAAATAATTCGATTTTAGGTCCAAGTGAGTTGAAGGTCAAGATCTAAGCTTAGGCTAGTAGGCCTACTAGGGCTAGTTCATGATGACTATTTCTATTATGTCTATGTTCTTGATAAATGTACCCTGCACAATACAGTGGGGGTAGCTAAATATCCATTCAGTTTGAGTAGAAGATCAACAGTCAAGGAATTGCTGTGTCACCATCAGTTGCAGACGACATTGGAAATCATCTCCAAGTGTATTCATCATTTTTGAAATGCATATTCCATCAAACGATTTTGCCATAACAATATAATCTATCCAGAAATGTCAACATGCATATCTTAGGTGCAGAAATATCACATCATAATGCCAGTTTGGCCTAGGAATACTTGAGATTACACTACATATCAGATTGTCTGCTCAAAATACGCCATCCCCACTCACCATTAACGACGTCCTTGTGCAGTGCTGCAGTGAAGGCAGCAGTGGATCCTGATTGGCCCGATGCATGCAGTTTTAGCCAGCATGGCGCATGCACAGTTTAGTATTTAGGAAAAATCTATCTATTCAGTGTACTAGGATATGACAAGAGGTTTCTAAAAAGCTAATACTTTTTAAAATTCTATAAATTCTCAAGATTTTTGTATTTTTCCCCGATTTCAGTGAATACTAAACTAATGAAAAAATGTCACCACATTCAAAAGTAAGCCAGATTCGGAATCCTTGTGAAATTTCGCTTCAGATCAAAAGGGTTTGGAAGCTATTCAGATAAGTTGTCAACTGCCGCCAAGAGAGGGAAAAGTAGTTGTGCTGTGACCACGAGTGGTGAATTTTGCAGTTTTAACTGTGCGGTCGGGTTTTCACATGGCCGTAAATCGGTGAGAAATCTTTTGATTGATCTGGGACTCGTGGAACACCTCAACAAAAGTGTTTCCAGTTGATTCCCGCAGATAGCTAATGTTAGAAATCAATATTTACTTCACAGTGACAGATCTAAAACCGCCGAATTCGCCCGCCGCATCGTTCGCCCAAACATGAAATGTGTACGTCAAATAAACGGGAGCGTCAGGACGCCCTCCCTACTTCTAGCATAGTTGCTGAGTCACTCACCAGGGCTGTATTCATGTATCATGCTAAACATATTAGGTTGGCATGATGCTCCAAATGGTTGTTTCATCATGACAAGAACTCAAAAATGTCCTTATTAAAAGGGTTAACATTGACCCACAGAATTCCATCCATAACCCTTGATGATATTTGTCACTAAAATGCACGAATGCAGCTCAGGCGAGTGACTCGCCAGTGCTACATTGGTACATCCTGCTGACCCTCCAGAAGTATATCAACTCCATAGGGCCAGCATGATGCTTGAATGCAGCACTGCAGAGTTACTTGCCAGGGCTGCATTCATGCATCATTACACATTAAGGCATTATGCCGCCATTAAAGGGTTCACCTACGTCATGCCATGCTTAAAGGGTTAAGGGTGACCTACCCGTCTCCGTGCGCTGCGTCTCAGGTGCTGCATCAAGAACCACAACATCTGACTGTCGATCATCTCGGGCTCGTTACTCCGCTCGTTACTCCGCTCCCGCTCGTTCTGTCGCGTTACCTGAAACACATGCAACAGGAAGGGTGTGGCATATTACAGTAGAATCTCGTTATAAGGAGGACGGATATAAGGAGCAGACGGTTATAAGGAGCAAATTTGCCCTGCCAATTTCTTTTCCATACTTCACTATAGTAGAAAATCCCTGCTAGAACGAGCAATTCTCATGAAAAATCGTTTATAAGGAGCACTTTTTCACAGAGAAAGGGTATATTGAGCATAATACTATTGCTTTCTGAAAGCTACAAATAACGTTTCTCACATACTTGATGCTACAGCCGCCAGGGCATAAAGGAGGTGACGAAAGTCGCCCTAACAGCCCCCCCCCCTTTGATGTAGCCGGAAATGTGTGGAGGGAGGTCGGGTGGGGGGGGGGGGGGAGTATGAGCGCATTCCCCCTTTGATATGGCTGGCATAAGAGTGCACCTATGTTGGGGAAGGGGGGAGGGAGGGGGCTGTGTCAGGACATCCTCCTTGACATGACCGGCACAGGGGTGCAGATACAGACTTATGAGGGGGGAGGTCAGAGTGGGGGGGGGGGGGGGGTTAGCGCATTCCCCCTTTTGATATGGCCAACATAAGGGTGTTGATCCAGACCTGTGGTTGGGGAGTGGTCAGGGGGCAATTTAAAACATTTTTAACTGTAAATCTCATTGATATTATTAATAAACTTATCATTTTGATGCAATAATTATCTTATTACAAACCTAGATCGTTATAACAAAGTTACAAAAATGCCTTGCATCTCCCACACTACCTCACCACCTCCCACCTTTGCAAAAATAACGGGGGGGGGGCAAAATCGGTTACAAGGAAGGTTGGTTACAAGGAGCAAATTTGCCTTGCCAAAAGGTGCTCCTTATAACGAGATTTTACTGTACTACATTATCTGGCTGTAAGATAGCAGACCTCAAGGCGGGCATGGCAGGTAGCATTCATTGGCCTAACACAGGGTCATCACGAGTTCACCAAGGGGTGATTCCGATAAGGCCTAAAAAACCTGTTGTGTCTCGACCAAAAATAAATGGGGTCGGTAGTTGGATTTTTTCCAATAATTTTTAGTAAAAAAATATAATCTAGTAATAAAAGAACACTCTAGGACACTATTGGCAGTTACAATACGTTGAATATATGCTAATTTGTCAAAAGATTATGTCAAGTATGATCATTGCTATGAGGACATTCTACAAACCTTCTTGAGGCCTTTTAAGACGGTGGGTTCTTGTGCAGTAGGAGCCCATATCTTGACGTCAGAGTCCAGCCCACTGGTGGCCAGGATGGGCGCGTGGGGATGAGGCTCCAGCACATTCACCTGAAATATACACCAATACAACATTGTAGGGAGTGGTCTCTTTTTATTTTTTTGAATCAAGAAGCCATGAGTTGTTTGAGTTTCTATGATCTGGGGTTGGTGTCTTCTACCTTGTTTCCCGGCACGAAAAATAGTGCCGGTGAGTTAGAAGTTTCTACAATCTGGGATTGGAGGGAGGGTTTTAACGAATAGCGATGGATCTTTAGTTTTTGCCTGATCCGATGGACAGGTGTATTTAATATATCAATGTGTATCCAGTTAACCGAGAAGAGGTCAGTTGGCAGACCTTTCATCAGCATGCCAGTGCTGTATTTATTCATGTTGACAAAAGAGCACACTATGGCTACAGTGCATTAAAGCACTATATTGCCCTACAAGGGTTAAGAAGAGTACTGACCACACCGCCTTCGTCTGCGTGGAAATACTGCACGATTTTCTCTGACTCCTTCTCCCACAGAAACACGTTGCTGCAGTCGCTGCCTGATATGATGTACTCACTCTTGGGGCCATAGAAGTTGACGCCCTTCACTGTAAGCCACACAGAGACAAACAGATATGACACAACATGGTAGATAAAAAGTGTGAAACCTAATGATAGTCACTTCAATGTAGGAAATTATCAGAATTTAAAATGGAAATCCCAGGGGAAATGTAGGAATTTCTACAAGAGTAGAAGTGGTATCTCCGAATAGAGATGGCTGTTTTCGGTTAAAGGGCATGGCGCATTACAGCACCATGTGGCCCTTGACCCTTTAATGATGGCATAATGCCTGAATGCATCATGTCCTTAGTCGTCATGATGCATGAATGCAGCCCTGCCGAGTAACTCACCAGTCCTGCATTCAAGCACCGTGCTGACCCTCCAGGCTTGTAACACTCTCGAAGAGTCGTCATGATGCCCCAATGCAGCACCGGCGAGTAACTCGCCAGGGCTGCATTGGTGCATCATGACGACAAATGCCATCTTTTATCAACGATTCATCCTTAAGGGTTCCTGTGTGTGTGTACCTGTGGAGTTGTTGCGGTGGCCGGTGTAGCGGTGTACGTACTCGGCACCGTCAGAGTGACTGTTGTCAAACAGGTAGATGTCCTCGTCGTTGTACGTGCCCAGCACCTCTGTGGGAGATAACACATTCAACATGTCACAAGGACAGTCTAGTTTGGTAAATCTTACCGTACAGACGCCCTTTATGAGGGTCTTTGGAAGTATGGTACAGTACCATAAATTCCCATGTATAACCCGCACCTCGTGTATAACCCGCACCCGGACTATGGGAAATCCTACAATCTGCAACTGGGCTTCCAAAATTGTGATTTCAGTACTGTATTATACTTTTAAAAGCCCGTCGTATTTAGAAGAATCAGAAAATTGTGATTTACACTGTATCCATTCTAGCTGTTATTACTTGGTCTACTATTTTACTTCACAATTTACATCATACATTGTTTTAACTCATGCCAACAATGATAGCCTGGTTTTAGATTTTCTTTTATTTTAATTTTCCATTTTAAATCCCATAATCGAATTAAAGTGGGCAGACCAGAGGAAAGGATGATCCCCGCCTGTTCATATGTATTGATACATGTTAGTTAATTAGACTTACCGGTGCCGTTGTAATTGTAGACGGCGCACGTCACATTGGCTTTTATGTCGTTATGATCCACCTAAAATGAAGATCACAAAATAACTTAAGTTTACTCGTACCTTGGCTTTATATTTTCAAAGCCGTTATCAATGCCTAACATGATCACTACATCTGCATAGCTGCTTTTACTAGCATGAATCGACCTAAATTATTAAAACACAAGAAGATACTCACAAGATGGTGCGGACAGAACTTCTTGACGATTCCATTTTCGGAATTCTGTGTGGGAAAAAAACGGAAGTTAAAGGAAATGCATACTACGGTACCCATGTTCACAGAGGGTTCTTATATTCATAAATCTACCGTTTTTGTTATTACAAGAATAATCAGTACCAGTACCTTTTTATTCATACATTTTTTAATTTATTTTTTAAAACTTAAGACTCAGCGTCTTTCTAGGGGACTGTTCTGTCTTTGAGTTTCACTCAAATATCAAACTGGGGCTCATTCACCAGCTGCTCTCACCAACCCTTATGCGTTAATCCTTTAAGGATGGCATGATGCCTTCATGCATCATACCCTTGGCCGTCATGATGTATGAATGCAGCCCTGGTGAATAACTAGCCAGTGCCGACCCTACAAGGTTGAGACACTCCCGAAGGGTCAGCATGATGCACTAATGCAGCGCTGGCAAGTTACCCGCCGGGGCTGCATAGGTACATCATGGCGACAAAAGTCATCTTTTAGCAACATACCTTCCTTAAAGGCCTAATCAGAAAATTGATAAAGACGCTCCATACCTCGTTGATCATGCGTTTGTCGTAGATGCGTATGAAGTGGTCGCGGCCGCCCACACAGTACTCGTGGGACTTGAAGGGGTTGGAGCTGATGGAGTAGAGCGCCACCTTCTTGTCGTTCTCTTTGGTCACCGATAATCTGTCAAAATACAACACAGACATAGCTTCAAACGATGACCTTAGAATCTACCACGAATTATTGTATGTGGGTTATAGGGTAGACTTGCGCGGGCTTCAAGATTTGTTCAAAGTCCAGGGCTCGGGTTATGCATGAGAATTTACAGTAATCTGTTTAGTTGGACAAATACTGATCAGTTATGCTTATAGTGTTTATTTAATGTATTTTTCCTGTTTCCCTCTACCTTTCCAATCTACATTGTGGTTCATAAAATACTCAAGGCCCTGTTACACGGACGTCAGCTACCGTCAATATTTTTGATGGCATATGCCTTCAAAATGACTTGCAGTTGAAACCATACACGTTCTGTTTGAAGGCATATGCCTTCAATGTGCAACACAGGTCTGAAGGCAGATGCAGCGATATTTTGATGTCAGATGACGTCAGGATGTAAGAGGGATGTAACAGGCCCTTCAAGAGGACAGAGCTTCTCACTTGTTTGGTTTGTCCTCGCGGAGATCTATCTCGTAGACGAGTGCGTCTTCCCCACAGCTGTAGAAGACGTGGGACGAGTCTTGAAGGAGCGCCAACTGAAACCACAACCACAACACGGTTAGCAGCTCTACTTCCACAACTATGAAGCACTAAAAATACACTTAAATATTCAAATTGCGGACCCCTGAATAAAGGTCCTCTATAGCTACAGGCCAGGTCTTCGCAACATAAAAAAAACTTGAAACTCGGAAAAAAACACTTGAAGACTTTGATCCCTGTCAAGGGGTGCAGGACCCAATGTTAAAGGTTACACTTTACCTTATGTGCAGCGCTGCGGTGCAGAGCCAGTTTCTTGGTGCCTTTACAGACTCCGGTAGAGGAGAGTTCCGCCAAGCGTACATACCCGTCCCGCGCACACGTCACGATGTGTGTGTCACCCGAATACGGCATGAACTTACACTGTAAAGAGACAATACACAAGGGTTGTCATGAATACCTGGTTTGTATCGGTATTGGTAGCCCAAAATATGGATGCCCCAAAATAAGATGATTTAGATGCTGGATCAAATTTAAAGGACACCGCAAAAGCGTTTTAAGTAGATTAAGCAATCGATAATTTTTTTTTACAAGAGACCAGTGATTATGATTTTCAATATTGCTGGAAATATACAGAATCTGATGATCATTTTTTCAGAAAGGCCCTGAATTCAGTTCGAATTGGAGTAAATGTACTTACAAAATTCAAACATCTATGCCTAGCTAAAAGGGGTAGTGAAAAGCACACCAGCGGCCCGCCGGCATCATTGCATGGCAGGGGAGAACCCTGGCTGATAAGCCGTAGCTTCAGTTATTTAACAAGACCATATTATCCTCCCATGGCCTGTTACCACGGAGGCTTCAACTGCAATACCTATGCACCAATATAGCGACTCTGAGAGGCCTATTTGAAATAAAGGGGATGACTTGGCATTTTTTTCTTACCTGGAAGACGTTGCTCCTGTGGCCGCTGTCGAACACGAGGTAGGGCACCTTCTCGGCCCAGTTCCAGATGACCACGTTCAGGTCGTCTGAGCCGCTCGCCAGCAGCGTCCCTGGTACAGCATAGGGTACATGGGAGTTATAGTACATTTACATTGATGAAGGAGAGGTGCTTTTTTTAAATTGTTATTATCACGCATACCAAACAGTCTTTTAAATTTGGGTGGAATTATAAATAGGAAAAAGATGGATTGTGTGATATACATCACAAGTGACCCAGGGCTTTTCCAAGATTGGCAGTGTCCCAATTCATGTCCCAACACTCATGTCCCAACACTCATGTCCCAACACTCAGGTCCCAACACTCAGGTCCCAACAATACGTTATTTCTCATTTCTGACGGCAGAATCGTAATCGCCAGAAAAAGCTACCCTAATTTCATATATTGGAAGTCATATATAATCGAATTCCAGGTGGTGGCTGTAGGTGAGCAGGTGGCTGTGGGAAAGCAGGTGGCTTGGGGCGAGCAGGTGGCTGCGGGCGTCAGCGCCCAGCAGCGCGTAACCGCTGTTTTACGTCTCGGCCAAAAAGCGAGTCAATCAGAGCGTCAGCAGCGACACCATCCCCGTTTCCGTTTCGCCGTGTCGGTTGGCTGCGGGGCGGCGTGTGCTACGCATCCATGCCTTTGTCGTTGATCCCCTGTCCCCCCGCACCTGGAAGGGGTAATGGACGTGAGGAAGGGGTAATGGACGTGAGGAAGTGGTAGTGGACGTGAGGAAGGGGTAATGGACGTGAGGAAGGGGTAGTGGACGTGAGGAAGGGGTAATGGACGTGAGGAAGGGGTAATGGACGTGAGGAAGGGGTAGTGGACGTGAGGAAGGGGTAGTGGACGTGAGGAAGGGGTAGTGGACGTGAGGAAGGGGTAGTGGACGTGAGGAAGGGGTAGTGGACGTGAGGAAGGGGTAGTGGACGTGAGGAAGGGGTAATGGAAGTGAGGAAGGGGTAATGGACGTGAGGAAGGGGTAGTGGACGTGAGGAAGGGGTAATGGACATGAGGAAGGGGTAATGGACATGAGGAAGGGGTAATGGACATGAGGAAGGGGTAATGGACATGAGGAAGGGGTAATGGACATGAGGAAGGGGTAATGGACATGAGGAAGGGGTAATGGACATTAGGAAGGGGTAATGGACATGAGGAAGGGGTAATGGACATGGGGGACCAACACTCCACCCTCATCTGTAAACACGTAGGCCTTTAAATGTCTGTGGGTACCAATGGAAGACGATCTGTTCTACCACAAAGCGTCTCACTTTTTCGTCTCACCTCTTCTTAACCATTGCAGGTATAGGAAGTCTGTGTGAACGTGACTCTTTTAAAGTCAGGATTCAAGGTCACTGGCCTATCTTCAGCATTAGTTCACACAGACTTGATTTTAGGGGTATTTTTTTACTTTTTTTCAAGAGCATTTTTCTGCTACAAATATATTTTTTCTACAAACTGAAAAAAAGAGGGAGGTACAGTTTGTTTCAATCTATATGCATGTCTTTATTTCGATCTGATAAATGAAAAAACAAATGCAGGGGAACAGTTCAAAGTCAGCTGACCAAACTCCTTTTCTTGCTGGAAAACCGTCTCACAGAAACCCAGGGTACCCTGGGTCAATAAAGAATTTTGGTGCACTCATAAATGAGATTACACATACAAATGTATTTCTCCAGAATTAGATCAGAGCAATAGTGGATAGATTTGATTTTTAAAGTAAATGATCTCCCGGATACGCTACATTTTGGAAGTTACTTCATAGTGTTGGATAAAGTTTATAGTAATTTTATCCCATTGGAATAGCAAAATAGTATTTGTTTCTGAAATAATAACTGACCTGATTTGTTGAAGTTGAGTGCGTTGACACACCCCTCGTGGTGCTCCAGCTTGTTCTGCATCTCCAGACGCTGCACAAACTTGAGTGAGGACCCGACCCTCTGACGGAACATCCGTGCTGACGGCATCCGGTTACAGTGTCCGTTCTCACGGTGCCGCATCTCGGGGATGACCCTCCAGGGGTCGCGCGGCATGCTGCTCATATCCACCTCCATGTCCGGTGTGTTTTCCTCTTCTTCGTCATCGTCATCATCTGAGTTGCGCTCGTCAGGACCGCTGGTGGTCGAGGAAGAGGCAGAGGAGGAGGAATCAGACGAGGAGGACGACCGAGTGTGACGTCGCCGCCTGCGCCGAGACGTGTTTAGGTTAATGACGTCTACGTCCGAGCTGTCACTTTGGTTGAGAACGTCAATATCTGACGTGCGCGTCGCCGGCCCTTCTCCGGCTGCCGCAGCGCCCTTAGCCACGTCTGATGTGTCGCTGCCGTGCCCCTGAGTGCCGCTAGGGACGTTACTGTCGCTATCCTGGTCTTGGATGCCGTTATTATCGCTCTCCTCAGAATCCAATATGTCTGCCACGAGACCTTCCGACTCGGTGGACACTGACGGCAGGGAGGGCCGGCCACTGCCAGTCTTGGTCTCTTCGTCTTCACACTTACTGTCGTCGCTGGTCAGACTCTCCCGGACACAGATCCCACTGTCGTCCTTCCGCAGCTTACTCCGGATTCCCGCCTTGAGGGACGATGTCGCTTCCGGAGTGGACGTCATATCCGGGTTGCCACTACTCGTACTACAATTACTGTCGTCCTGTAGACTATTACTTAGTGCGTCACCACCACCACCGACTCCACCCAGAGCACCACATTCTGTCTCCATATCTGTCTCTCCCCGCGGGTCGCCTCCCACCTTCACACCCACCACCAGCTCAGCTGACGTACTCGAACACACCTCACACCCGTCTCCACTCCCGTCGTGCTTCTCAGCTTCACTCGCTGCCTTCTGCTGCCGCCTCACCGCCTCCACATCCTGACCAGGGGCTTTGTTATGGGCCACCAGAGATTCCTCATCGAGATTCCTTTCCATGTTGTGAGCTGTTCAGGATTATACGTTGTCGCGCATGGGTCTGTAGACACCTTCACTACTGACCGTCCGACCACTTTCCAAGCAAACTTAAAGACGGGATATGTCAGCTACCCATGGTCATGAATCTGTAATGTATACAAAGGAAGAACAATAAAGTTTAACCCTTTAAGAACCGCATCATGCCTCAATACCTTGGGGGGGGGGGATTTGGAAGGTAAGGACCGAGCCATTTATTATTAGCTGGGGGGCTTGATGGATTTTCCCAAAAACAAAAAAAATTATTCCGACCCCCCTCCCATCCCTACCAATTAGCAGAAAGCAATACCCCCCCCCCCCCCCACCTGTTCCTGTTGAATCGCACTTGGACGGGAGTGTTTAAATTGACCGTATTGCAGCACAATACATGTATTTTGTTTTGACCCCCCAGATTGGAGGCTTTGCAGGTTTTGCACGCCCCACACCAACGAGGGTCTATTTTCGATATACAGCAGTCCAACATTATAGCACTCCAATGTACTATTATGGATATATATCTAAAACTGGACATTGACATTCATGTAACTGGATCCTACTAATAGAAAACTATAATCAGTCTCATCAAAAGGAAAGAAATCTACAGGCAGCTATATGAAGAGGAAGGCCATGTTCATGCCTATGTGTATATCCGTGTGGGTGTATGTGTCTCTATGCCCATGTGTGTGTCCATGCGTGTGCACGTGTGTGATACATAATAATATAGTATTCAGTCCTATATCATTATCATAGTAACAGCTTTGTGTACTGTAGAGGAGTGTACCTTCAAGCTGCTATACATGTACAAGCTCGCACACTCAAACCCACATTTTCCTGATTTGATTCTCAGTTGATTGTAATCCTTTCCCTCTTATGATCTGCCATTTATTCTGCCAAGAAAGTCTTGATATTTTTTTATGTTAGACCCTGGTGTAAGATAGGACTCTAATCTAAGCTATTTATATTCTGCAGGGGTCAGATTATTTAGTG